>OX422209.1:6393033-7607533 GCA_949130495.1 Sambucus nigra
ACTTCAACCAACAACAACTACACATATAATACGGGTTCTAAACGTCCTAGAACCCGAAATCACCAGTTAATTTATGTTAAAACCTAAGTTCCTCAATTCGAAATATTATTGGGGTTTAATTGTTTTAACTCCCCAAAACCCGTTTTATCCACGAAAACCCAACCCAAAATCTTTAGGGTTTATTTATACCAAACTACGGTATGAGATATTTATGCAAAAATTAAATAAAGCAAGTAAACACTTGCCTCGTGGATAAAATTCGACGACCTCGAGCCGAATCCCGCGGAGGTTGGCCGGAATCTCCCCTTTTCTTCCTCTTCTCTCTCTTTTCTTTCTTTTCCTTCTCTTTTTCTCCCTCTCAACCTCTTTATATAGAGAGAAAAGGGGTTAACCCCTTAAAACCCCAAAACAACTCGTTTACTCAATTACGAGCCTATTTAACTCCAAAATTTCCTCGAAACTCATTTTTGACAATCGGACACTCTTTTTCGACTATCTTGGCCATTCCGAGACTCACGGCGCAGTCGAAATTCCCATCCGAGGTACTTGACCGCAACTCACTATTTCAACCCCACATGACTTAATGGGTTTTTTTCCAAATAAATCTCACCTCATGTCGCTTTACTCAATGGCGACATATAATTAAAATACCTCGACATATTTACTTAGCCCCATAAGTAAATATATCACCTATCGATAATCATCAAATCCTTAAGAATCCCAAAATCACTATTCTGGAAAATTCTCCAAATTGCCAATTTATTTCCAATTAGGGAATTTAATGGTCTCCCAAAAGGATGGGTTGTTACATACTCCCCCCCTTACAACGAAACTTCGTCCTCAAAATTCAGGTACAACCTACACCACCAAACTAGGATCACTTCAAATCCTAATAGCTCAAAGGGAAACGACACTAACCCAATGGTTTCCAACCATATACTATACGACTACCATGATCGTAAAGTGACTCTAATAACGTCACATTGTACCCATCATCTATAATGCCCCTCGGCATGAATTTCAAATTTATATACTATGCCCATTCTATTTCAGGTGGTATATAAAACCATCTCACCAAGGTGCCCATACACCTTTCTAACTTGTGCACATCTGCACAAACATTGCGAATGTCCGACACGTAACGCTCTTTCGAAATGAGGGTCTCCTTTCCTCGGTGTAATACTTACACATGGGTGCTCCCAACTCGCGAAATTTCATTTCTCCTAACCTCGGCGCCACTAACTCTACTGAACTTACATCCTACAAATGCTACGATCTATGCGTTACCCTACCTACGCAAAATGAGTAATATCCTAAGTATATCCATAGTACCCAAGGCCTCTCTCAACTTCCGACATTTTCTTGGTTTCATGCATAGAACGTCTCGCAAAAGAGAAATCCAAACAAGGAATCCTCCCATTACACTACTCCCTCGCGTTGTCGGTCATCGAGATATAGCGACCTAAGGCACACCAACGGGACGTCCTAAATCCTACCACGCAAACCTACGAACGCATTTCTACTATTCTATCCTTCAGCCCATACGAAAGGAAATCTAACTAATCGAAATGCCTACTCTCTGTAAAAGCACTACGTACGTCATACCCAAAACATATTTCATCAAAGTTTGCCTTTGTCACACCCCGCCTAATTCTGGCGTCGGCCGCCACCAAAACTAAGCCGGGCGTGAACTAAATAAATACCATTCTTAGCATGAGACAGATATGAGACATAAATAAATCGGTCCATAAGATAAATAATTGGTCAATCTCAAATGATCACAAATAACTAAGCGATAAAAGATCCATCACATGCTAACTCCAAAAAATCTAATCTCCAATAATGATTAAATAAAATCTGAAATAATCCCAAAATAAATCCTTTAAACAACTTTGGAACCGAATGGCCCAATAAAACTCAAATGAAGTCTCATAATACGACTGGAAAAGAAAGTCTAACTAAACTATGCCATAAAGTAGATAACTCTAGCTGCACCTCCAATGATAACTCCGATAAACTTATACAGCTTCTCCAAATTCTAATCCTGAAAAAGATTAGTCAACGCATGGGTCAGAGCCAAAGCCCCGAGCAAGAATACACACTACTCCCCTCAAATAGGATCCTTAAATCCATACAGTAGCATTATACGCAATAAATATCATAATAGAATATTTTAAACTAAACGGGATAATTAAACGCGATAAATATAAATCACTAACTACCCGCAGAAATCCCCATTTATAAAGGCACACCAATATGATTTTAAATTCCCAAGTCCCGCGGAGTTAATCCTTTATTAATGAACCCAAATTATCAAATTTCTCAATTATTTATGTTCTTACTTCCATAATTATTAGGTATGGCGGTCCTCCCGCCTCGGGTGATAATTCACCAAAATTCATTATGGCGGTCCTCCATCCTCGGGTGATTTCTCCACCAAAATACACATCCCCTTGTTAAAACGCCGGTTGACCCGTTTAAACTGTCGGCCCTCGCTGATTGACAAGGTTCCACACACGACACGACATAAAACGCCGGCTGGCCCGTTTAAACTGTCGGCCCTCGCTGATTATGTCGCCAATATATTTTAATACCCGTCTTATTATCTTAGGTATTAGTTCTCAATTTCTCAATTCACAATTTATAATCACCCCACCCTTTTAATCGATGTGAGATCCTCAAAATACCCATTAGTCCCATACCTAAGGGTCCCCAAGTTATCAATACGTCCTATCCTATGTATAGGAGGATTTTCTAACATAAAACTTAACTTAGTCTCGTACTTAGACTACCGTAACGACGATAAAGTATCAAAAATCAGCCCACCCCAAAGATGATAAAAACGCGATAATCTACCCTCACTAATCCCATACCTAGAAGGCGTAAATCATCAAAAGACATACTCACTAGTCCCATACCTAGAAGGCATTCTAAAATATAGGGAGAGCAATAATACCCAACAACCCATCGTCACAAAGGCAACATCATAATACCAACAAGTCACACAAACAAGCATAATTAATCAATATATAAAACTACGCATGATAGTCCAATTCAATTAAATCTTTAATTTAATTATCACAACGTCAACAATACCCAAATAATCTCATTTAATTATTTTAAATTAAATATACCAAGTTTTCATCATATATTCATCAAAACAAAATTTTATTATATCTACATGTATTACATGAGTTATACGCACCCAAAAATCATTTATTTTAAAGCTAGGGTTTTTCTACATGCACCCTACACCAATAAAACCCAAAATCACTCATCAATCCTACGTACCCAAGGGTTATGAATATTATTCAGATTTAAAAGATTTAATAAAAAACAGCCCCATAATTAGTGTTCACTTTTTCTAATTAAGTTACTAATTATTTTTAAGAAAACATGTAATTAAGTGTTTAGGCGACACTTAAAATGCATAATACTAAAGGAAAAGAATAGAGTATTCATGCCTGAATAAAAGTTGGTTTAGAAATATGATCTTGAATGTGTATTCCTCTCAAAAATTTGACAAATATTCGTTCTTGACACGTCTTGAGAAAATCAGGTTAATCTTGACAAAACTTGAGTTGAAAGCTATGTAGAATGGGGCTAGGGTTTTGAGGTTGAAGAAGATGAAGAAGATGAGAGGATTCTGATTTTTGAGAAGGCTAAAATGTGTTTTAAAAGATTTAAACTCGTCACTTTCTGTTTATATACCAAAAAGAATTAGAGTCCTAATCAAATACAAATACTTGAAAAAATCATTACGAACGATCGGACCGTTAGATTTGCTTGAAATTTTAGTATGTTGTAACGAACGGCGAGACAGGACTTTTGACAAAAATTCAGCTTGATCGGACGGTCGAATTTCTAAAAATATTATTTTTACTAGAGAGTTTTATGTTCCGAGGACTCTTAGAGAGTTTTATGTTTTGAGGACTCTTCTAAATAATAAAAATTCAATTAAAACTCCATTTTAATTCCGATTCCAATTCCGTTTGAAAATTTATTTTTCAAATATAAAAACCAACACTTTAAATTATAAAATTTATAAAATCCAAAATTTCATTTTTTTTCTCCGATTAATTTAAAAATCCCCATTAAAAAAAAAATCCGGGTTGTTACATACTTCCCCACTAGCAAAGAATTTCGTCCTCGAAATTAAACGAAGCATACACATAAACGCTTAAATCTCGCAAAAAAAGAAAATAAGGCTCACATATGCCTACCTGTAGAATGCCATAAATGGGCGCCCATACACCCAATTCTATGCGCACCTACCCCACGAGCAACAAAATAATATATATTGCCTATATACATACACATAACTATGAAAATAATGGCGTACCACATGCTCTCAAAATCCCCCACTCGATCCTATATCCGAAAGTCATCAAAATTCTAACTTCCTCAAATTAAATCTCAACATCAAAAATCGATACATACGATACTTAACTTCTGTACTAAAATCTCCAAAATAATTATCACCACCAAAATCCATTCTATGGATCCCGACATCAAGCTTACTAATTCTAAACTCGATGCCTACAACGTCTTTAACTCAAAACTTCACCTCTCCAAGAAACACATCTAACACGTATGCTAGACCCTCTACTTTAAGAAGTACAAATCAACAAGGGAATCAAAGATCGTCAACGCGGAAGCTAAACGGAATCATAACCTACGAGACCTAAGACCATGCTCTGATACCATCTGTCACACCCCGCCTAACTCTGGCGTCGGCCGCCACCAAAACTAAGCCGGGCGTGAACTAAATAAATACCATTCTTAGAATGAGACAGATATGAGTCATAAATAAATCAGTCCATAAGATAAATAATTGGTCAATCTCAAATGATCACGAATAACTAAGCGATAAAAGATCCATCACATGCTAACTCCACAAAATCCAATCTCCAATAATGATTAAATAAAATATGAAATAATCCCAAAATAAATCCTCTAAACAACTTTGGAACCGAATGGCCCAATAAAACTCAAATGAAGTCTCATAATACGACTGGAAAAGAAAGTCTAACTAAACTATGCCATAAAGTAGATAACTCCAGCTGCACCTCCAATGATAACTCCGATAAACTTATACAGCTTCTCCAAATTCTAATCCTGAAAAAGATTAGTCAACGCATGGGTCAGAGCCAAAGCCCCGAGCAAGAATACACACTACTCCCCTCAAATAGGATCCTTGAATCCAGACAGTAGCATTATACGCAATAAATATCACAATAGAATATTTTAAACTAAATGGGATAATTAAACGCGATAAATATAAATCACTAACTACCCGCAGAAATCCCCATTTATAAAGGCACACCAATATGATTTTAAATTCCCAAGTCCCGCGGAGTTAATCCTTTATTAATGAACCCAAATTATCAAATTTCTCAATTATTTATGTTCTTACTTCCATAATTATTAGGTATGGCGGTCCTCCCGCCTCGGGTGATAATTCACCAAAATTCATTATGGCGGTCCTCCATCCTCGGGTGATTTCTCCACCAAAATACACATCCCCTTGTCAAAACGCCGGTTGGCCCGTTTAAACTGTCGGCCCTCGCTGATTGACAAGGTTCCACACACGACACGACATAAAACGCCGGCTGGCCCATTTAAACTGTCGGCCCTAGCTGATTATGTCGCCAATATATTTTAATACCCGTCTTATTATCTTAGGTATTAGTTCTCAATTTCTCAATTCACAATTTATAATCACCCCACCCTTTTAATCGATGTGAGATCCTCAAAATACCCATTAGTCCCATACCTAAGGGTCCCCAAGTTATCAATACGTCCTATCCTATGTATAGGAGGATTTTCTAACATAAAACTTATCTTAGTCTCGTACTTAGACTACTGTAACGACGATAAAGTATCAAAAATCAGCCCACCCCAAAGATGATAAAAACGCGATAATCTACCCTCACTAATCCCATACCTAGAAGGCGTAAATCATCAAAAGACATACTCACTAGTCCCATACCTAGAAGGCATTCTAAAATATAGGGAGAGCAATAATACCCAACAACCCATCGTCACAAAGGCAACATCATAATACCAACAAGTCACACAAACAAGCATAATTAATCAATATATAAAACTACGCATGATAGTCCAATTCAATTAAATCTTTAATTTAATTATCACAACGTCAACAATACCCAAATAATCTCATTTAATTATTTTAAATTAAATATACCAAGTTTTCATCATATATTCATCAAAACAAAATTTTATTATATCTACATGTATTACATGAGTTATACGCACCCAAAAATCATTTATTTTAAAGCTAGGGTTTTTCTACATTCACCCTACACCAATAAAACCCAAAATCACTCATCAATCCTACGTACCCAAGGGTTATGAATATTATTCAGATTTAAAAGATTTAATAAAAAACAGCCCCATAATTAGTGTTCACTTTTTCTAATTAAGTTACTAATTATTTTTAAGAAAACATGTAATTAAGTGTTTAGGCGACACTTAATGTTGGAGTTTTCTTATGGAAAGAACGAAATATAATAATTAATTTCTGCAAGGCACGTTCTTGGAACGCTTTCTTTTAGGCAAAATTTCTCCCAATCCGGTTGAGACAGAACCAGAACCGCGAGTACACAATGGGTTTTGTAGAACCTGCCTTCAGGATACAATGCAGTATGAACAGTTGTTTGATTCAAACTATGTACTATTTGATCAAACCCGAGAACACTTTGAATTTGTAACTTGATAATGCCAAAATATAGAGGACGGAGAGAGGAGAAATCAGCAATTTTCGGTGTCCAAAACAGAGGTCTGGAACTCTTTTTATAGCCATTTCTGTGACTGTTCTTCAACAGTCACAACTCTTCATGGAGTGACTCAGCAACCGTTGGATCGTGCCTGTTTGGAACAGCTACGATCTAACGGTTCAGATTAGGCGTCCCATCGTAAGCGAATGGACATCCCCTACACGAAACGCTACGAGTTCATCTAACGGTTTAGATCAAGCCGTTTCGGATTTTAAACCCTTTGATCGGATCGTTTAATCACAACCGTTGATCTGTTTTACCTCGTCAAAACTTTAGGATCCCACGCTCCAAGCGACGATGCGCACGTGCGAAGTGCCAAGTGCGCGTCAAAGCGCGCAATGCGCCCTAAGTCGCCCAATCGCCCTTTCGCGCGCCGCGTGTCGCGCTTACGCGTGTCGCGATTGGTGGTGCTTAAGCACCACCGCGATGTGTAGGATCATAGCCTCTTATTTGACTTGTCAACTAAGAATCTTAGTTGTCCTTTAGTTGATATACCACTACCTTTTGTAGTATTCTTCCAATGTGGGACAATATGGGATTTTGAGCATTCCCCATATCTTTCACACCCATTTGCTCATGTTTCTACTTTCTAAATTAAAACCCAAACTATGTTTAAAATAAAACACAAATAAAATAATAAAATATTAACAACTAAAAATTAAACTCAATAAATATTGGAATTAATCCAACATTATCCCACCAATTTCAATATACACAAGAGAGCAAAGCAAAAAAAAAGACAATAAATAACTTTTGGCATTATCGCTAAAATCTAGTACATAAATGAGAAGTGTCTTTCGGACTTGAACTTCCATATAGTGAAAATAATTCAAAGCTTCATCAAGGTGCTGTGGTGAACGTATCTTGAACCAAGGACCTTTTGAGACTAGCCGGAACTATCACACATACCGATTTCTGAGTTTATAAGTCTTCTTCTAGCATGCACTTTTATGGCCTTGTGCTAATCCTGATTTCACGAGCGCTTTAGGATCGGTCTTGATTTCATAGAAAGCGGCCACACTTTCGACACTCGAATAGGTAAATCAACTTTAGTGATTCTGCGAGTCACACTTATATGATTTATTAAGAAGTGAACTTCATCCTCTAACATGCAGAAAACCAACACTAGGCATATAGGAATGGAACTTTTTGTATAAATTCCTAGTGTTCCATAACTATAATTTAACTTGTTTGTACCACATTGAACTCTATCTATATTTTCAAGATATGAGTTGGGTTCCCATTAAATATAGTTGTGTTATTTAATATACCTTAGTCCCATTCCTTTTGAGGTGATATATATCATCTCTCTTACAAGACCTTTAGTCAGAGGATCTGCTAAATTCTTGTTCGTTTTAATATAGTCGACTGTAATTACTCCTTCCTTGAGTAATTTTCTTATAATTTGATGTCTTAGACTAATGTGTCTAGATTTTCCGTTGTAAGTTTTGTTCGAAATTTTATAAATTGTGGCTTGGTTATCACAACTTATCATAATAGAAGGTGATGGATTTTTCCATAAAGGAATATCATACAACACATTTCTAAGCCATTCTGCTTCTTTACATGCATCTGCTAGGGCTATAAATTCAGATTGCATTGTTGAATCTGATACACATGTTTGTTTCTTGGATCCCCAAGAGATAGCTGCTCCTCCTAGCGTAAAAATCCAACCAGTAGTTGACTTTGATTTTGATTCAAGATTATTCCAACTTGAATCACTATATCCTTCTAAAACAGATGGATATCCTACATAATGTAAGCCATAATCCAAAGTCCTCTTCAGATATCTAAGCACCCTAGAAATTGCATTCCAGTGCTCTTATCCTGGATTACTTGTAAATCTACACAATATACTCACTGCATAAGCAATGTCTGGTCTAGTGCAATGCATGGCATACATTAGACTCCCAATAATACTAGCATATTTAAGTTGGTCCATAGCACGCCCAGTATTTTTCATTAATTTGATGCTAGGATCCACTGGTGTAGCAGCTGGCTTAAGTTCAAAATGATTATATCTTTTAAGAACTTTTTCTATATAATGAGATTGAGATAACGCTAAAGAATTATCCTTTCTCACAATTTTGATTCCTAAAATCACATCAGCTTCTCCAAGATCTTTCATATCAAATTTTGATGAAAGAAACCTTTTGGTTTCTTCAACATATTTGAGATTAGACCCAAATATTAACATGTCATCCACATATAAGCATATAATAACACCAACACCATTTTCAAATTTACTATATATACATTTGTCGGCATCATTAACTTTATATCCATGGGATATAACAATATTATTAAACTTCTCATGCCATTGCATAGGAGCTTGTTTAAGGCCATAAAGAGATTTAACCAATTTACACACTTTCTTTTCTTGGCCAGGCAATACAAACCCTTCGGGTTGTTCCATATAAATCTCTTCTTCTAAATCACCATTTAAAAATGCAGTTTTAACATCCATTTGATGAATAACTAAATTGTGAATAGAAGCAAGAGATATTAATATCCTAATGGAAGTGATTCGAGCAACAGGAGCATATGTATCAAAGTAATCAATTCCATATTTTTGCTTATAGCCTTTAGCAACTAGTCTTGCCTTAAATTTATTTATAGAACCATCCAGATTTAATTTTCTTTTAAATATCCATTTGCACCCAATAGGTTTAGACCCGGGGGGAAGATCGAAAATAACCCAAGTTAAATTTGACAAAATTGAGTTCATTTCATCATTTATTGCTTCTTTCCAAAAGACAGCATCCCTAGATGTTACCGCTTCATGAAATGTGGTCGGTTCATCTTCTACATTAAGAACAAATTTAGTTTTGTTCTTAGTCTCATTTAAATCCCCTTCAACTAAATAAATAACAAAGTCAGGCCCAAATGTTTTTTCAGTTCTTTGTCTTTTACTCCTTTGTGGTTCAACGTCATTCGTTGTTTCTGAAGAAGATATAGGTTGTGAATTTTCTTCCAAATTTGAGGAGTCAACAGTCGGATTATTATTTTCTAAACCTTGATTCAAAGTACTAAACTTTGTTAGATGTTCAAAAAATTGCACATCTACCGACTCAATGATTTCTTGAGTTTCAAGGTTTAAAAATCTATAAGTCGTACTGTTACTAGAGTATCCAATAAAAGCACATTTGTAAGTCCTATTTCCTAGTTTAGGTCTTTTAGGTTCGGGTTTTCTTACATAAGCAAGACATCCCCAAACTTTAAGACGTCTAAGATTAGGCTTACGATTAAACCATAATTCATATGGTGTAATATCCTTGTTTTTCAATGGAACTCTATTTAAAATATAACATGCGGATAAAACCGCTTCTCCCCACATTGACAAAGGTAAACCAGAACTGATTAACATTGAATTTATCATTTCAACTAAAGTCCTATTTTTCCTTTCCGCCGTTCCATTTTGTTGTGGCGTATATGGCGCCGTAACTTGATGGATTATTCCATGAGTGTTACAAAATTGTATAAACTCACTCGGGTAATATTCACCACCCCTATCGGATCGTAGGACTTTAATTTTTCGATTTTGTTGAGTTTCAACTTCTGCTTTAAAAATTAGGAATTTCTCGAAAACTTCATCTTTACTTTTAAGTAAATATGTATATGCATACTTAGAGTAATCATCAATGAAAGTTAAGAAATATTTATTTCCACCACGAGTCATATTACTCTTCATATCACATACATCACTATGAATAAGATCAAGCATTTCGGATTTCCTCTCAACAGATTTGAACGACTTTCTAGTTATCTTCGATTGAGCACAAATTTCACATTTAGAAAGGTTATCAAATTTACAATCCGGGATTAAGCCGAGATTAGTCATATTTTTTATACTTCTATAATTCACATGACCTAATCTACTATGCCATAAAGAAATAGACTCAACCATATAAGCATAACTAATATCATTGATTACATTAATTTTAATCATGCCGTTACAAGAGTACCCTTTGCCAATAAATTGACCATTCTTAGACAATACAAACTTATCAGACTCATACACTAGTTTGAAACCTCTCTTATTGAGAAGGTCCCCAGACACAAGATTTTTACACATATCAGGTACATGAAGTACATCAATTAGAGTAAGTGTCTTTCCAGAAGTTAGCTTCAATTCCACTGTGCCTTTTCCAACTACATTTGCGCGAAGATTATTTGCCATCTTCACTTCTTTTCCATCAATTTCTTGATATGTTTTGAATGAAGAGCGGTCTTTGCATATGTGGACCGTTGCGCCGGTATCCAGCCACCATCCACTTTCATTATCAATTGAATTTTCTTGGTAAACAGTAGCAATAAGATCTTCAACATTGTTGGTTTCCTTCGACCCTTGTTTTTCTTTAAATGCCTTCTTTTTAAGACGACATTCTCGAGAATAATGGCCCGGTTTGTCACAGAAGAAACATTTTCCCTTCTTTTTCTTATTTGCACCTTGGTTCTTGAATTTGGAATCATTCTTTGCTTTAAATTTTGAGTCTTTGGTAATCTTGGATTTTTGATCCTCAACCATATTAGCTTTTGAATGACCCTTACTTTGTTCATCCTTCTTTTCTCGAATGCGAGTATCATCTTCAATACGAAGGTGACGAAGAAGGGATTCCACAGTATAAGTCTTTTCATCATGATTAATTTTCTTCTTAAAGCCATTCCAAGAGGATGGAAGTTTTGAAACAATCACCCCTACTTGAAATTCATCTTGCAGATTAATACCAGCGGCTTTAAGGTCACCAACAATTTGTTGGAGTTCATGGGCTTGTGCAACGAAAGATTTATCATTATTCATTCTAAAATTCATATAGTTTGAAATTAGAAACTTACGATTGCTCGCTTCCTCGTTTTGATACTTTATCTCCAAAGCCTTCCATAATTCCTTTGCCGTCGGAATCATTCTATGAGCGCTATAAACAGTTTGAGACAAAGCATTGAGGATGTGTCCTCGACACATAAATTCGTCTTCTTTCCTCTTCACACGTTTTTGCTTTATTGCTTCGGTGTCTTCGGGTGTGGGTTCGGGAATTTGTTCAAGGTTATCATCTAGAATGTATGCAAGTTTTAGTGATGTGAGGAAGAACATAACTTTCTCTTGCCAACGGGTGAAATTTCCGCCATCAAAACGGTCGAGTCGGATTAAGTCTTGAGTCATGACTTGGATAGATTGTGCCACAGTTCCTTCCATTTGAGTGGAGTAATAAGAATATAAGAATAATTGATTTTGCCTAAAACTGTTGGAGTTTTGTTATGGAAAGAACGAAATATAATAATTAATTTCTGCAAGGCACGTTCTTGGAACGCTTTCTTTTAGGCAAAATTTCTCCCAATCCGGTTGAGACAGAACCAGAACCGCGAGTACACAATGGGTTTTGTAGAACCTGCCTTCAGGATACAATGCAGTATGAACAGTTATTTGATTCAAACTATGTACTGTTTGATCAAACTCGAGAACACTTTGAATTTGTAACTTGATAATGCCAAAATATAGAGGACGGAGAGAGGAGAAATCAGCAATTTTCGGTGTCCAAAACAGAGGTCTGGAACTCTTTTTATAGCCATTTCTGTGACTGTTCTTCAACAGTCACAACTCTTCATGGAGTGACTCAGCAACCGTTGGATCGTGCCTGTTTGGAACAGCTACGATCTAACGGTTCAGATTAGGCGTCCCATCGTAAGCGAATGGACATCCCCTACACGAAACGCTACGATTTCATCTAACGGTTTAGATCAAGCCTGCGCACGTGCGAAGTGCCAAGTGCGCGTCAAAGCGCGCAATGCGCCCTAAGTCGCCCAATCGCCCTTTCGCGCGCCGCGTGTCGCGATTGGTGGTGCTTAAGCACCACCGCGATGCGTAGGATCATAGCCTCTTATTTGACTTGTCAACTAAGAATCTTAGTTGTCCTTTAGTTGATATACCACTACCTTTTGTAGTATTCTTCCAATGTGGGACAATATGGGATTTTGAGCATTCCCCATATCTTTCACACCCATTTGCTCATGTTTCTACTTTCTAAATTAAAACCCAAACTATGTTTAAAATAAAACACAAATAAAATAATAAAATATTAACAACTAAAAATTAAACTCAATAAATATTGGAATTAATCCAACACTTAAAACGCATAATACTAAAGGAAAAGAATAGAGTATTCATGCCTGAATAAAAGTTGGTTTAGAAATATGATCTTGAATGTGTATTCCTCTCAAAAATTTGACAAAGATTCGTTCTTGACGCGTCTTGAGAAAATCAGGTTAATCTTGACAAAACTTGAGTTGAAAGCTATGTAGAATGGGGCTAGGGTTTTGAGGTTGAAGAAGATGAGAGGATTCTGATTTTTGAGCAGGCTAAAATGTGTTTTAAAAGATTTAAACTCGTCACTTTCTGTTTATATACCAAAAAGAATTAAAGTCCTAATCAAATACAAATACTTGAAAAAATCATTACGAACGATCGGACCGTTAGATTCGCTTGAAATTTTAGTATGTTGTAGCGAACGGCGAGACATGACTTCTGACAAAAATTCAGCTTGATCGGACGGTCGAATTTCTAAAAATATTATTTTTACTAGAGAGTTTTATGTTCCGAGGACTCTTAGAGAGTTTTATGTTTTGAGGACTCTTCTAAATAATAAAAATTCAATTAAAACTCCATTTTAATTCCGATTCCAATTCCGTTTGAAAATTTATTTTTCAAATATAAAAACCAACACTTTAAATTATAAAATTTATAAAATCCAAAATTTCATTTTTTTTTCTCCGATTAATTTAAAAATCCTCATAAAAAAAAAATCCGGGTTGTTACAGCCTTTCCATTAAGGCCTGACTATATTCCTCAAATCAATTTCTCTAAGTCCTACTTCACCCACCCGCTTGTTGTGAGAGGACCACTTTAGTGCCTTTCCATAACACAATATTTCCATAAACATACCATTATCACATGGCTCATAGTCTATAGTGGTTCATCCACACTATAAGACTTATCAACAAAACCCACATCCTTGCATCCTATAACATCTCTCCACTCTCGACATTGTTAAGATTCATGTGTGGAGCGTCTCGCAAAGGGAAATACAAACAAGGAACCCCTCCACACACTCCTACTTAACTTCGTCGGTCATGGAGGCCAGTTATTTCAAACATGCAACCGGGATACCCTATCCCCTCACTCAACAAAATATGGTCTGAACTCCTGACTCTATCTAGGAGCGACACCACTAAGCGCATCGCACTACACTCAGTCTATGCGCAATCAATAATGAGCTTAAACTTGCAGCTCAACAATAACCCACGGACCTTAAATCATATCTATAAGGTCGCCATGCACTCACATCATATATGCACATAATAAAGGCGAACTCAACCTATATCCAGGTGAGATATTGCAACCACAACCCGTTCCACCCTGGAACTGCGGACACGATAGTCTTGCCATCATTAGCCTGCTATCGCTCCGAACAACCAATAACATTATATGCTCACCATATCACCATACTCGTATAGACATATAAAACGAGCATCCCAAGCCAGATATATATATATATATATATATATATACAATATATCTACACCCGCCTTTATGGCGAATGAAGGAAAATAAAATTCCGCTATCACGAAAAACACACAGGCATACATTATATAATGTTATCGATACAACCATAAAGCTCAAATTACACACACGAGTCTAGGGCTAACGAAACACCGCGACTTTATCTAGCCACGCCAATTATATTCCTTCATTGAGGTGAATCCCTGGGTGGATGCCCACCAATGGGGTTCTCAAACATACACATTCTCCATAAGTGTTAGCAACATTTCTCTAGTGAGCCTATCGTTCCTCGAAAGGACTCATTATTCATTGTACCTACCTCACCTCGGTACAAGATTCGCTCCTCCATAACACTCTTTATTCACTGTCGGCCTCTGGTCGATCCTTAGGTGAATAATTCCCAAAACAACATTCTTTTCATTCTTGCTGAATCAAGGGGACTCACGGTTAAAACTATCCGTAAGATCCCTTTTGAATCCTTACTTCACTGGGAAATTCAACTTTGGTACCACACTCTACTACGGCGGTACTAAGGTACTCATAACCACTATACTTTAGTAGTCGTTGAGACAATCCTTAGCAAACACTGTAAAGGAAGTGACCTCTACTATGGTCTTCATTCCCGACTTCTACCAGCTACTCCATCTAAGCCTCACCTCCTGCTGCCATCCAAGCCCCGCACACGAATCTCGAACGAGCGCACAAAAGATTGGAGGAGGTTACACAAAAGGTGGCTAACTATGAAGCACCGGTGCGGTGGGGTACGGGGTAAGAATTCGACAATTCAGCAAAATAAGGCATGGGTGCAGCGATTCAATGCAAGTACGGGTGTGGGTACAATAAGTGTTTTGAAGAATCGGTATCTTATAGGTGAATAATTATAAAGATAACCCCCCAGTAATAGAAGTAACACTAGTAACATACAAGTTCCCCTAGCTATGCGACATCATTCATCATTTCACTACATGGTCATATAACTCTTGGTAATTCGACTCGAAAACTAATTGTTTTTGGAGGCCCAATCAAGCCTTGTACGGAATACATGCAATAGCTGTTCAATTGTTGGGGCGTCTTTATCTTTCATGATTGCATGCAATTTCATCCCCATTTCCATTGTTCGTGTGGTGGAGTCAAATAGAATACACCACTGCTAATGATACGTTATTTATTGTCATTCATTTCATTTAATGTAACCTAGTCAAGCTAAGTCAAGATAATACAGGTTTCTATTTGATCAAACTCTAATGCACTTGGACGCGTCTATATATATTTTAATGTTTAAAAATTGACATCTGATCCCATTATGAATTAATAGAAAGTCTTTTTAACTTCCATTTTTCATTTTTAATTGCTTGGAATTAGAAGTTCTCTTAAAGTAAATATAAGATAAATGTCTTCGATTTGCTTGTTTGTAGGATCTAGTGCTGTGCAGCATGACTATAGGTGTCTCCCATTTTGAGAGATGTGCCCTTTGGGTTCAGGTGTTGTACTACCCCTTTTATGGTAGTGGCCCAGGAGATTATGAAGGGGTCTATGCTGACGAGGACCAATAAATCATGAGGCAAAAGAGAAGCTTGAAGCCTGAATTAGGAGAACCTGTGATTTCGAGATGTCAGCCTTACAAAATTCCACTCACTGAGCTACTTCTACCACATAAAATCTCACATGTGGAATATTTCCGTCTATGGCCTAGTTTACGTGCTATAGTGGAGTATACTGCTGCATATACCTATGAGGGGAGTGGGTTTAAGGCTACTGCTGCACAACAGTATGGGGCTTCTCCTTTCCTCATTGGACTCAAATCTCTAGCTTCCAAGCCTTTTCATAAAGTTTTCTCACACATTATCCGTACAGTGGCTGGGTTTCAGGTAGACCTTATTGTTCTCGTTTGGTATTTCAGTATTCTTCATTTTATATGTGAAACACTGTCTTCTGTGTTATTTTATTCGAATGCCAAATTTGATATTATTTTCTGGCTTAAAATTGGAACTCAACAGTACCTTCATTTTTACTCGTCCTTTGTCGTCATAATATGTTCCATTCATTTCATTACCCGAGTGAACGGTGCCATTTTTCTTTTGTTTCCCCATAGGGCAATTGAATTGTCAAGTTATAGGTTAAGGGTTTGCCTCTGTGTTTTTTACTTGGTTGACCCCGAAGTCAGGACAAAATTTCTCCAGTTTAAAAGTCCCTTTTGGGGACATTTGAGCGACACAGAGAGGGTATTTACCATAAAATGCATAGTTTAGGGAAGTTCTCTGCATTCGAATCATCATGAGGGTTTCTTGCAAAAACTGCATGGTTGAGTCCTCTTTGTTTTGCACATGACCCGTATTCGAAATGTCACAGTACATTATGGTCATGGTTGAAATGAAAAAAGAATTTTTTGAATTTATTTATATTTAGTCTAGAATATACTGTATTCTTATTTCAACACCTATGCACCTCCAAAGCTTTCTTATTAAGACATTTTCTTACCTCTGCCTAGGTCTTTTCAAGCCCGAATCCTTTACTTATTATTTAGCATGTGGATGTATTGAACAGGTCTACTATGCTACAAAAACTTAGTATGGAGGCTTCTTGGGAATGATGATATTTGGTGCGAGTGTAATGAGCAAAAATGTGGGCTTGGGGAACGAGACAACCACCATGATGTGCAAATTTATGGTGCAAGCTTCAGATGCCTCCATCACAAAGGAGATAGGGTCGGATCTACAGTCGTGGTTGGACGACCTAACAGATGGGGGTGTGGAATACATGCCTGAAGACGAAGTGAAGGTGGCTGCTGCCGAGAGGCTAAGAATCTCTATGGAAAGAATAGCTTTGATAAAGGCAGCGCAGCCTCCTCACAAGACTCCAACATCGGTTGAGGATGAGGACGACGATGATGAGGAAGATGATGACGAGGATAAAAAGAAAAAGAAGGAAAATGAGGAGGGATGGTAAAAAAACTAAGGGGCCTTCGACTTTGTTTAAGTTGACAGCGGAGGAGGTTGAGCATCATGCGCTACAAGCGGCAGTACTGCAGGAATGTCATATGTTGTGTAAAGATAGAAGCACCAAAGTTAATTAACTTAAAAGTGTGATCTATTGAAGGTTTTCGGGTCTATTCTTTGCACTCTTGTATTTTCATATCTTCATTAGTTGGCAGAGCAATATGATTATAGAGTGCACCCCTTCTCTTTTTCTTTCTGTCTCCGAGCCCCTCTGTTATTCTCTCTGATTATTCTGTACATTTTTGTACAGGCCATTGTTCAGTTTTATTTGTTGAGGAAGTGATTGTGGAACTCTGGTTCATTTCTACTCGCCTATATTTGGATATGTCGTTGGGACTTTGTTTGTAGGGTATAATGGTGTCCCATCACCCGCAGCTGCACAACCCAAACTCACCTCTCCTGCAATTTGCCAAACTGTCAATGCTATTATCCAACACCATAGCAGTCACTGATGCTGTGTTGAAGGCTCTAAAATTTCAAAAAAGCTATGCATTTTGTTGTCATGACCACCCCCTATGCGACGCAAAATGTCTAGAGAAGACGGTATTTTACAATAAAATGCATAGATTCATAGGAACTTTTGCATTTCAAGTATAAGTATTTAGTGACAAGTCCCTAAGACTTGATCAAGTTCAATGAAGTTAAAATAAAGCAGTGGCATGGTATGTGTCTTTGGAGTTGAATCAATCAACATCTACTAGTTTATGTTGTGTATTGAGATATATTTGAGCTTTATAATATACCGGCGTAAATTTCTGCGCACTAAAGTACAATAAATGTGGGATTTTTACAAAAATATCTTCATCTGGGAGACCATGACCTATAGGGCCCTTAAAAAGGTTTATAGGAGCATTCAAAATTAGTGTGAAGGTTTGGGATTGGGCTGGTGATTCAGCTTCTGGTTATAAGGTCGATGGGGTTGCAATTGAACTCATTTTAATTAAGGATTATTTGGATTTTGGCCAGTTTTTTTACCTTTAACGATACTTTATGAAAACCATGTGTTGCTAAAAATATCAAAAAATACTAAAAGCATCGGTCAAAGTGAAAAATGATTGTAAATCCCACAATAGTTTTTAATTGGGAGTTCATATCCAAATGAAAAAAATTAATGAGGGCAAAAATCCAAATAGCCCTTTAGGGTGTACTTGATATTAAGAAGGAAAATAAGCGCTTAAGAGTCAATTTTCATGAAATTGAAAAGCTGGAAATATTTTCCATGGAAAAATTTGTTGGTGTTGTTTGATTGCAATTATTTTTCATCTTTTACGTGTTTGGTTTCTAATATTTTCCATGAAAAAAAAACTACATGTGGTCAGATCGGTCTAGAATAATCTTTTATATGTTTGTAAATTATATTTGACCCCAAATAATTAATAAACATATACCAAATAGCCCCATAATTAAATAACAGGTGTTCTTTTTAAAAAATATGTATTTATGTTATGGACTATTCGGGAATTGACCCGGTAATTAAAACACTCAAAAAATAAAAACTACAAACAGAAAATACATAAAAAAAAAAAATTAATTAAAAAAATCTAGAAAATGAATAAAAAAATAATAAACAAAATCCAGAAAATGCCCAGAAAATTATTTAAAATCCCGAAAATGTAAAAAAATAGAAAATTAAATAAAAACAGAATATAAAAGTTATAATTAAAAAACCCAGATAATATTTAAAAATAGGAAATAAATATAAAAGTAGAAAATAAATATAAAAAGAAGAAAAATAATAAAAATCCCACAAAATTAATAAAAATCCTAGGAAATTAATAAAGAAACCAGAAAATTTTAAAAAAACACAAAAAATGAATAAAAACTCAGAAAAAATATTAACCCCAGAAAGAGTTTAAAAAAATAGAAAAATGCACTAAGAGTATTAATAAAAAACAGAAAAAGAATAAAAACGTAACCCCCCTGCTCTCGCCCCCACCCCCGGCGCCAACTTTTTCGTCCCCCTGTCGGCCAGATCTGTTCTTATTTTTTTTCTTATATTTGTTTTTAAATGATTTTCTAGGGGTTTTATTCATTTTCATTTTTTGAATTTTTTAGCTTTTTTTAGTTTCTTTTATTTTTTTCTTAATTAATAAACTTCTGACTTTTTAATAAATTTCTGGTTGTTTTTTAAAATTAATTCTTGATTTTTATTTTTTGTTCTTTTTTCTTAATTAATAAATTTCTGAATTTTTCACAAATATCTGGTTATTCTTTAAAATTAAATATTGGGTTAATATTTATTTTCTATTTTTTGTATTTTTTTCATTATTTTTGGTTTTTCATTGACTTCTTTTTTTTAAAAAAAATGAAAATTTATTTGTAATTTTCTAGTTTTTTTTTTCGTTAATTAATAAATTTCTGACTTTTTAATAAATTTCAGGATGGTTTTTAAATTAATTATGGGGTTAATATTCATTTTCTATATTTTTTTCAATATTTTTTAATTTTTTGAAGATTTTTAAAATTTTCTATTATTTGTTTTCTTAATCAATAAATTTATGACGTTTTAATAAATTTCTCATTTTTTAAAATTAATTTACAGGTTTGTATTTTCCATTTTTATTCATTTTCTGTATTTTTTAAAAAAAAGTATGACGCTTTTTTTTATTTTTCTGTTGTTTATTTTCCTAATTAATAACTTTTTGGCTTTTTAATGAATTTCTGGGTGTTTTTTAAAATCAATTATGGGGTTCAGATTTCTTTGTTGTATTTTTTATTATTTAAGGCTTTTATTTTTTTTTAATTTTTTGTGCTTTTATTTATTTTTTTTCGTTATTTGTTTCCTTAATTAATAAATTTTCTGACTTTATAATTAATTTCTGGGCTTTTTTTAAAGTTAATTACGGGGTTAATATTTATTTTCTATTTATTTCATTATTTTGGGTTTTTTTATTCATTTTTTGGATTTTTATCAATTTTTTTGGTGTGGGAGTTCTTTTCCCTGGAAAATAAATAACAGGGTGAGAGGAGGTTTTTTAATTCCATTTTTTTCTGAAAAATGTGGTTATGTGACTTGATTAGGGAAACCAAATCCATAAAAAGTTTTGTTTATCAAACATTCAAAAGATAAAAATTGTCTCCGTATATTGTATTTTCCATTAAAAATTAGTGTTATTTAACACCCCTTTAATTAATGAACTCGTCACATTAAGTTTCAATAAGAGTTTAATTTTTGTCATGCGTATTGGGCTCGAGAATAATGTTAAGGGAACTAAAAAAGAGAGTACAAAAGATTTAGAGAATTGTAATTTTTTGATATTAAGAAAATTAAAGGGGCTATTTTGACTTTATCCACCATGAAGTTATAATTATTCGACTTTATCCACCATTTTGACATTTAGCAATGGGGAAAGCGTTGCAAAAAGGAAAAAAGTGTCCCTAAATGTAAAAATGTAAACATGAGAGGTAAAGTCTAAAGAAAAACAAATTGGGGGGGGGGGGGGTAAAATTAAATAATGATAACTACGTGGTGGGTAAAGTCAAAATACTTAAAAATTAAACGAGTGTATTGTATTGAAGAGAGTAATGGGTTCGTAATCACCAATTCAATCTAGGTTGAAGCCTCAAGGGTCTATGGGTCTTATAGAAGCGACACACCTGAGATGCGAAATGAATACCTTTGTGCACCTGCATCGAAAACTTTCACATTGCTAAATTTGAGAAGATCCACCCTAGTTAGCCTAGCGGTAAGCGGCGAACGAAAAAACACCATGTCTCGAATTCGAAACCCCCCAAAGGATATCAAATTCTAAACGGGGAGTGTTTTTGGGTGACTCTGGCACAACGTCCCCCTTGTTTAGCTCTCCACTCTTTGTATTTAGGATATCCCATCATAGTTACTCCAAACAATCACCTATTATAAGTAAGAAGCGTATATTCGTGGATTAGTATAAACAAAAGTGTGAACATTAAGTTCCCATTAGTATAAACAATCACATATTACTTGTTGTATAGAATTTATAGTATGTTTCATTTAATTATTATGCCTTATTTATATTCAATTTTTAAATTTCAAATTCAAATTCAATTTATAATATTAATTGCTATTTCCACCATCTCTTTTAAAGGGTGAGTGGTCCTATCCCATTCAAAAACGTATATATCTGTAATATACTTAACAGTTCATGCACATTGTTCCAATTTGAGGAAAATTTGACAACATATCCCCATAATTCTCTAAGTACACGATGTAGATTCGCAAGTGTGAGTGTTATTTCAATTGATAATTGAAATAACACTTAACATCGCATCATCTAGTATGTACCCAGGGAACATTAAGATAGGACTGCAGAACTTCCTCCAAAAGTAACAAGTTTAAGCCACTAAGAATATTGTTATATAGAAACTATGCAGTCCCAAACTGTCCAAACGGGACAATTCGAGAGATCTCATTACAGGGGTAATGACTCTCGAAAAGGGGTATTGAATGCGTATACATAAGAACTAAAAGGCTATTATCTATGCACACTATATGTAATTTCAAGTATGTTTCATTTAAATTATCATAAGTCCGTGGTCGTGCCACTCTCGAACGGGTCGTGACACAAAGTAATGTTAGAAAAAAGTTGAAAACTCCCCCTTAGGGATGGCAATGGGTCGGTTCGAGGTCGGGTTTTAACTTCCCATCCCCGTCCTTGTTAGAAAAACCATTCCCCGTCCCCGCCGCGTTCCCCGTTATAACGGGTTCGGGGATCCCCGTCCCCGTTTAAAACGGGTATTTTGATTATTTTTTCCCCTTTAACTATAGATTTAATACCTTTTATTAAATTATCTGTTAAATCTCGAAAACAAATATTCAATCTTAAACAATCAGTAATCAGATCTGAACATCAAATACTATTTAAACAATCAAATACTAATCAAATCTAAACAATCAGTTATCTTAAACAATCAGTAATCAGTAATCAACACTATTTAAATACTAATCAAATACTAGCTAGAAATGTAAACAATAAAGACTAACAATCAGTTTACCATTTGAACCATTTAAACAATCAGTAATCAGATCTAAACATCTGTAACTTGATAAAAACAATCCAATGTAAACAAATAGCATAACAATCGTGAGTTGCTTTAACAATCAACTAAAATAGCATAACAATAATTTAAATAGCAACTTTAAGCTATAAGGTAATGGAATATACCGTAAGCTGCCGTCGTGAGGCAGGGACGATGCAGGGATGATGTGACGAGGATGACAGAGGGGACGTGAGGCAAAGGACGGCGTGGAAGATGAGGCAGAGGACGACAGAGGGACATGGAGTGAGGGAGAGCGGCGTGAGAGAGTGAAGGAGTGAGATATCTCATACAGATCTAGGGTTTATTATTTTTATTTAGATTCTTTTATACTTATGTATTTATATATATTTTATTATATATAAATAATTCGGGTATCTCCGTGGAGACCCGACGGTATACCCGAAACCAACCCGAATTTTTTTACTCCCCGAACCCAACCCGATCCCCAAAATTTCGGAGATTTTTGGGGGATTTTTTTCCAGGAATCCGTGGGGACCCGAATTTTCAGGGAAAATTGCTATCCCTACTCCCCCTCCCCCCATTTGGACTCAGTGGTCGTGCAACTTTCAAAATTGACCAACCCAACAAATTTAGACAATATAATTATTTAAGGATTTGTGAGCGTGAATTAAAATTAAGGAATTTAAGAAAAATTAAACAACCAACTTCCATATCCAACCACATCCGTCCAATATAACTCAACAACAACAACAACAAACCAACAAATGTGTATCCCATACTCCTTCTAATTCATTTACTCAATTAAATCATTTCCAACAACATAAGAAATTAAATGCATATGACTAATTAGCTTTAAGCCCTAAATAATAACACCCAATCAACATTAAAAATTTCTAACCAATTTAAAACTTAAATAAGAATACACAAATAATATTTATAATGTCAAATTAATTTTATTCTCTAAACCATAAGATTCAATCAATATTAACAATACCTTTTAATTTCAATATTAACAATACCTATTAGGTTTGTGTGGTCAAATCAATACCTATAAGGAGCATATATTTTTCTATACTTTATGTCAATAATTTAATAAATTTATAATTATAACACACACGGAGACACACCACTGCCCCCACCCCCACACACCTATACATACACACACACACACCGTACTCCCACCGCCCCCTACCCCCACCCCCTACATAAACTGCCCCCTCCCCACCCCCACTCCCACCTGCACACACACACACGCACCCCCTTGAACATACACACACACGCATAAGAGAGAGAGAGAGAGAGAGAGAGAGAGAGAGAGAGAGAGAGAGAGAGAGAGAGGAAAAAATGGACCTGAAAGTAGAGAGGGATAGAGAGAGAATTCGGGGGAAATCAAATCAGTGTGAAAAAAATAGGCGAAAGGGTTATTTTACTGGGATAGTTATCACGGACCTGTCACAGTCTTTGACTGTAACAACTTTCTAATGTTGTCACGGTCATTGACCGTGACAAGCCCTTGTCACAGACTTGTCATAGTCATTGACCGTGATAAAAAAAAATGGGTGTTTTTTGTCACGGTCAATGACCGTGACAAGGCTGGATGGCTCAAAGGTGACATTTGGTGTAGTGTAAATCATTTCATGAGAGTGACGATGAGGTTCAAAGTGTTCAATTGGATAATTTTAAACTTAAAAAGTTAATTTTTTGATTGATGAATTGGATATTTATTCTTAGTAAAAAAGATGAATTTGAGATTCAAAAATAAATTTTAAAAGTTTATTTTAAAAAGCTTAATATTGAGCCTCAATATGCCGTAGATTTGAAAACACGGCTGGTTGAAAGATTAGGTGTTCTTGAAAATATCTTATTGAACCATGGTCAAGTAAAAAATGAAAAGCATGGTATTGAATTTTTCGAAGCAATGAAAATAACATTGTTGATTCAAAATAAAAAATTGAAATGTCTTCTTGTAGCAAGAGAAGACTAAGATGAAAATTCCAAGAATGAAGGGAAAGGAAGATGAATCTATATCTTTACATGGGTCTCATTCATATCGTTGTTGTTTTTGTGGGAAATCAAACTATAATGACCATTTTTGCACAAATGAAAGAAACTTGCCAAAGTTGAAAAGAGAGATCCTAAACCCATGACTAAGTTCATGAGAGATATGTCTTATTATTGGGATTCGTGGAGAAATAATAAGGATAGTGCCAAAGGTTGACATGGTTATCAATTAAAGGTAAAAGGTTAGGAGAAATATTTCTAGACCTAGGGATAACATTCATGTTCCTAGGAAGACGATTTCATTTACGAAAGAGATATGGATATTTAACGTTGTCAAAGGTATGCCAAGAAATGCCCGATTAAAAAAGTCGAGGTTAACTTATCTCAAAAGAAAGTTGTGAAAATAAAGTGGTCTGCCTTCCTCCAAAGGATCCATTAGAGTCACCACCTCTCTCTACATAGCTTGCTAGTTTGTTTAAGGTTCCTAGGAATTTTCTTGTGTACTCCAATTCCAAGGTACTCATTTATTCATTTGAGATTGAATTATTTTGTGGGTGAGTGATATTTATTGCCATATTTTGATATACTACATAGTTTGGGTGAGTATTTTCTAGAATTATACATCTTCATGCATATTATCACTGATATAGTCCCTGTTTCGCACATATTGCATCGTTCATTTGTTAAAAAGCCAAAAATATTTCATTTTTTTTTATCATATGTGATTAAAAACTATATACACCTTGATTAAGTGTATGAACTTAATTTGAATGGTAATTGAAATATGAATTCTTAACTATTTGGTGCAAATTATGATTCATTCAATGACATGTTAAAGTTCACAAAAAATCATGATAGTTAATCTAGTTGTAATCTTTGGTTATGATTTCACTTTATACATGCACGCATATGTCATTTGGATTATATGAGATTGTTATGTATCTTGTATAATTTCTTGATTTTAAATCAAGATTAAATCTCGAGATTTGATATTAGTCAATTGTTTAAAATAGTTCTATACAGAATTCAAGAGTATTATGTGAAAACACTTTTATTGATTGAGTTTATTGATGAGACATTGTTTTAAATGAAAAGTTATATCATTGGTGATGAAAACATGATGGCTACATGGAATGACTTGTATCTTGGGTTACACACAAATAGATCTAATTTTTAACCAAATTTTATCTCTATTATAATTAGGTGTGCATTCAATATAGAGTACAAATAAATTATATCCAATCACATAATTAAACCAAAACATACATAAGAAGTTTTGAGGAGAAATCCCTTTCGGGCTAAACTAATATTTCAGCATTGTAAAGATCTTGACACACTTGATGAATCATAGACTACTTAGAGTCAGTAAATAATATTTTTGGATGATGAGTCTATGATAAGGTGTGACAACCCTCATCGTTCTCGTAATTCCCTATATTCATATACATTAACCAACGTTGCATTCATTATATATCATAATCATATTGATTTAACTTATCTTTACCATTTTAAATAATCATTTAGGATAACTATGATTCGCACTGAATGTGAACATCTTCTGAAGTCAGACATAATGTTCTCAAGGAGAGAAATTATTGATCTTCATAACCCAAGCCCTCGTGAGAAAATAATTAACACATCGCCAATCTCACAATATCGAGTCAGACATACTTCTGTGTTGCAAAATTACACAAAAGAAGAAAATTTCGTTAACTCTCCAAACGTTGAAAAAGAAAAATCAACTATATGAAATTACCTAATCCACAATATTCAGTCCACAATTGATGTGACCGTTGAAGTCCAGGATCTTGTTCCCCCCACGTTTATCAATTGGGACCCCAGTTCACGTTGACAATGCAAAATTAACTATACGCAATTCCTTAATCCACAATCTTCAGTCCTCAACTGAGTGATCATTGAAGTTCAGCATCCCATTTCCCCCAATTTTATCAATCTGGCCCCCAATTCTGAGGATGAAACGGATGTCGTGCATGCTATTGTCTTTGATGCCAATCGTGGATTCGTCGAACTCAAATCATTCCTTAAATAATGATCAAGATTCTAACTACATTGATTACGACCAACCGTTTGTCAATCCAATTTTATATCCTTCATACAAAGAGGATCCCTCAGAGGAATTAACATCTTCTTAGATCGCTTCAAACATATCAACTTTGGATCTATCGCTTGCCCTTAGAAATAACTATGTGTATTACTTTTTTTTAAAGATTTTTATCCATTTTCCCTTTTTTAATAAATATTTTTCAATGTATATCTACTTTGTCGACAATTATATGGTAATGGTACCATGTTTTTTTACTGAAGCAATGTAAAACACATTTAATTAATAGTAAGTGATGTTTTTTCCTTACATTATTGTATCCTGATTTAATTATATTATGGCTGCAATGGATACACTGTTTAATTCATGTGAGTGGACGCAATACTTATGTCATCTGTTTGTTATATTCTCGTATATCTAACATGTATATGTTGTTATTGACAAGATATGACCAAATATTTGTATTCAAAACTGTTAAATGTTTAATCATTCTAATTTTCATAATGTTATTAAATTTATCTATATTTTATGTGTAGATGGAATACAAAGAAAGATGTAGACTGGCTAGAATGCATAGGCAACTCCTGCATATAATTTAATTTAGCATATATATTGTCTTACAACATAGAAATACAATAGCTACTAATTTATTAAATGTGGGTCACGCATCGTGTGGCCTGCATGCTAGTTTAATCCTATAAAATGCAAGCCTCATTTTGTTAAAAAAAGTAGCCTATCCACATAGGCATATACCATCAAGGTTAAAACAAATAATCAGTTGTTCGTCTGACATGAAAATGGAATCCTCCATTTATTTTTGACACTCGTTGTTGTTCCCACGTAAGAAATTGGAGCCTCCATTTATTTTGACAAATATGTAGCTTGTCCACATATGCATATAATACCATTAAGGCTAAGACACTCGACTAACTATTCATCTCACACAACCGACTCTTCCTCTTACATACACACCCAAATTAGAATTTAATTAGGTAACTTCATCCCCTTTCGTCTTCATCCTTTCTCTCTACCGCCTTTCCTTATACTTGCAATATGAGACGGCTTATCTTGTCGCTATATATCCATCATTCAGAAGTCTCATTTGCTATGCTACTTCATTGAAGAAAATTATCTTTCCCCTTCAGGTAATTATTAGTAATAGATAATTCCTTCATTTTTTTGGTATGTTCATCTTGACCGATATATTTTTGTCAATGTAATTTTTGATTCTGTTCTTTATTGTCAAAAGTTTCCGTTGTTTTGTTTTTTCCCCAAAATAATATTTAAATTTTAATATATGATAATATGGAAAAAAAATCATTCCTTGAATATAAAATGTTTGAATAAAAGGATGTGAGAATCTAATGAACCAAACCCAGTATTTTTGTCAACAGAAAATCTAATAATAATATCGGAAGATAAAATTTATTCAAAGGATTTTTTATAGACCTATAAAGTGTTTGAATAAACATTTGTGAAAATGTAATAAACGTGACCCAATATTTCTATCAATGTAATTTTTTATTCCGTTGGTTGTTGTAGAAATCATGTTTCTTTATTTTGTGTTATCCACTAAAACCATTTTTAAATTTCAATTTATGATACTATGGAAATGTTTTTTGCATTCATTACATATGAACTGTTTGAATAAATGTTTATGAGAATATAATAAATGTAACCCAATATTTTTTACGATAAAAAATCTCATGTAAGGAAGAAGTTGTAGGGAATGATAAATTTTATCTATGGAATTTTATTCATAGACGGCTAATGTAGATAACAAATGCAAGAGAGAGATTATGCCTGTATGTTGGTTATCTCCCAAATCTTAAAAACTTCGTTATACAATTTAAATTTTCACAATATTGGATGATCCCAACTAACCTACTTGAGCCCTGCCTGCTCAACTAGTACAAGAAAAAAAAAGTGTTAGTACTCTTGTCATTTTAAAGGATAACTTTTCATGGCGAGGGGTTGCTCATGGCAGCCACTCCCTCATCCTGGTTTATTTTCTGGAAGCTTAGGGAGGACCTCGAGGGTTTCTCCTCAATATGAATTTATGTCGCCACATATATGAGGTTCCTTCTCAATATGAGTTTCTCTCGGTACCTAGGTGAGGTTCCTTCTCAATATGAGTTTATGTCACCACCTAGGTGAGGTTACTTCTCAATATAAGTTTATGTCGCCACCTAGGTGAGGTTCCCTCTCGATTTGAGCTTCTGTCGCCACCTAGGTGAGATTCCTTCTCCATATGAATTTCTACCACCACCTAAGTGAGTTTCCTCCTCAATATGAGTTTTTGTCGCCACCTAGGTGAGGTTCCCTCTCAATATAAGTTTCTGCAGCCACCTAGGTGAGGTTCCCTCTCAACTTTAGTTTATATCGCCACCTAGGTGAGGTTCCTTCTCGATTTGAGTTTTTGTCGCCACCTAGGTGAGGTTCCTTCTTGATATGAGTTTTTTCCACCACCTAGGTGAGGTTCCCTCTTGATTTGAGTTTTTACCGCCACCTAGGTGAGGTTCCTTCTCAATATGAATTTCTGTTGCCACCTAGGTGAGGTTCCCTCCCGATTTGAGTTTCTGTCGCCACCTAGGTGAGGTTCCTTCTCAATATGAGTTTCTGCCGGAACCCTAGGTGGGTTCCTTCTCAATATGGATTTCTGTAGGGACCTGGGTAAAGTTCCTTCTCGATATGAGTTTCTGCCAGGACTCTAGGGGGCTCCTTATTAATATGAGTTTCTTCCATTGAGGGACCTTTGGGGTTCCGCATCCTAACTACTTTCTTGCAGTTGAGGGGGACCTTAAGGGTTTCGCATCCCATATATTTTTTCTTGCAGTTGAGGGACCTTGGGGGTCCCGGCTCCTAACTATTTTCTTACAATTGAAGGACCTTGGGGGTTCTGTATCCCAACTACTTTCTTACAGTTGAGGGACCTTGGGGTTCCTTCTCTAATTATGGATTTTCTGCGGTTGAGAGACCCTGGGAATTACTCAACCTCATATTTCCTGAAGACTAAGGAGGGGGTATTTGGGGGACCCTCACCCCAAAATATAGTGGTCAAGCTTGAAACACCCTTTTACAATAGCCTCTCATGCAAAATCTTTTGTGTTGGGCAGACCAAAAGGCTTTGTACTCCATAAATTCAATTTTCAATCTTAAGGTACCCTAGGGTCATTCATCATTCCTCCTAGGGTCATCAAATGCTCTGTCCCTTCATTCCAAATTTTTTAAATGAGGCCACTTATGGTGGACCTCCTTAGCTGAGTATCAACTTAGGCAAAGGGGTTGCTTGCGATGAGCCCCTCGTCATTGGCCTTTTTTTGTGGCCATCTATCTTGTTTAGAGTGGGTTACTCATAGTGAGACCCTTGTCCTTGGCCTTATTTTGTGGCCTTTTATCTTGTTTAGAGGGGTTTCTCATTGTGAGCCCCTCATCCTTGGCCTTTTTCTATGGACTTCTATCTTGGGTATAGGGGTTGCTCAAAGTAAGCCCCCTCATCCTTGGCCTTTGTTCTGTGGCCTTCTATCTTATTTAGAGGGATTGCTCACAGTGAGCCCCTCATCATTGTCCTTTGTCTGTGGCCTTCTATCTTGAGTATAGGGGTTGCTCACAGTGAGCCCCTCGTCCTTGGGCGTTTGTCATTGGCATTCTATCTCGGGTATAGGGGTTGCTCACTATGAGTCCCCTCGTTCAGGTTTTACACCTCGTCATAGGGGCACTCAAGGTGAACCCCCTTGCTCTAAATATTTTCTGGAAAACTTGGGCAGTAAGAGCCCCTCTAGGTGGGTTCACTCGCCCTTGGCTATTCTAGAATTATAGCTGGACACCCCTCTACAGTGAGCATATACTATTTATAATGGGGTTTTGGAAAACTTACCCAAATTACTTAATACAAATAAAATGCGTTCAATTGTTGAATCAACACATTTTAGTAAACATTGTGGACATACCAAAATGGAAACTCATTGTATGTAGAATGATTCCGCACAGTGAGCGTATATTATTTATATCCTATAAAGGTGGCCTCTTTCACATTCTTTGTGAGAATTTGTTCGAAAGGAGGGGGTGAAGTTCTTTCATTTGGTCATTTCCTTATCTCTGGTTAGTTCCTATACTTGTGTATACCTATCAATCTAATTTTTCATTCTCGGCTTATATTTTTATTCATTGAACACCATATATGCTTGGGGAAGTAAAATTTATCAATTTCCATATATGTTTTACAAGTTAACATTACGAAATTTCTTACGTTCCATATCCCTTTTTTTTGTTCGTTAGATTGTCGAAGTTTAGGGAGTAGATCATTGGTCCCTATTTACAATTGTGATATATGGGCTTAAATTAATGGTGTTATTTTCTTTTACCAAAATATTTGGATTTGATTTTGTGAAGGAGAAAAGGCAAACGTCATGTGAACGTTAGGTTCCTTTATTTGATCCGAAAAATTTATGTGGTGAAGTTTGTTAGTTTAGGCGTGACGCATTTATCTCAAGTTTTCTTCACCCCATTATGTCTCTACAAATTGACTTAAATTCCAATCCTTTTTTTGGTGACTCCAAATCTCTCTTCAATTTAAGTTTATTACACACACTGAGACCGATTAAAGCAAGAAAAATATCGAAAACATGTTAATAGTTTATGTCGTAGACTTTTAAATAAATCCTTAGTATATATATGGAGCTGTAGACTTAAACCTCAACTCATACACCGACTGGACAATACATGCCCTGTTTGATTTGTTGATTTATAAAAATATTTTATTCAAAAAATACACCTACCGTTTAATTCACTTGCATTTTTCATCTTATGTTTATTTTAATGATATGTCTCTCCATCACTTTCATAATCAAAGACCATTTAAAAGACTAAGTTAATGAAAGAATATTGTAGTTTTTCTCCAAATGAAACCTTATATTCTTTGTAATTTCTATTGTCGTAAGGTTTACTTCCAAGTATGTTGTGTTCTTTTCATTTTTTATTTTTACCTTTTGAGTTTATAATATATCCTCTCTTTTAGTTTTTCATCTGTGAAATGAATTTAGAATTTTAATATTATCTTCCACATATAAATGCTGTAAGCCTGTAAATGTTGATCATTGTTATGAAGGATCATCCATCCTAATAGTGTTTGGTGACCCCAACATTTAAGATATAAGTTGATCTCAATAATTTTTAGCATATCCCTTTTTTACGTTTTTAGTGGATCGTGTTTTTTATGTTTGGAGTTACCTGTTTTTTCACTCCTTGGTTGACATGATGTATGCTTCATTTTAATTCTTGCAGGCAGTAAAGTATACAGCATCCCCATCGTTGAGCGTTATACAAGTAAACTTTTCAAAGCGTCGATAATGGTGAGTAACAGTGGTTAAATCCATTTAGCTAAGTGTGGAAATCTTATATACGTTAGAAAACAAGGATTACAAGGAATCCACATAACTGTAATGCTCTGTATTACTAATTGATAGGTGAAATCAGTAATTGATAAGTGAAACCATTTGAAAATACCCTTTGTTCTCATTTTTTTAACCATTACTCTACATGTTTTTCATGATTGACTTGAGCGTATATACAGATTGTAGTAGTGGCATAAGTGTGGTCTAGGCCTCATGTTCGGGTCGAACTCGCTTTATCCCCCTAAAAAAATAAAAAATAAAGAGATCCAAATTCAAAAATGGCAACGAAATTAATGTGGAAGCTATTGCAATATAATATGGGCAAAATCCAATTTCAAGTAAAAGTACTAATGTCTAATTGAAGTCTGCCTCCAGTTGCTCCAGCGGAAAGCTCTCTCGACGAATGGTCGAGCGATCGAAACCACATAACGGATACAGATAGTAAGCGGAGCGTGTGTTAGGGTGGTTCGGGCATAGTGTCCCCCCGTTTAGCTCGCATGGGGGAGTTCAAAAATCGGGGTTATCAAAAAAAAAAGTCCACAATGCTAAAGCATTGAAAATAGAAGTGTTACCATTCGATAAAAAAAATTACAAATGTCTAAATGTAAGTACACCATATAAAAAATTAAGATCCTCAAAATCAAAACCAATATATTTTTTTTACCTAAAACTATTACAATTTCACTATAATATGGAGCATAAAAAATGTAAACAATGTGTGTTCATCGTTGCAAAAGAAAGAATAAATAAATAATAAAAGAAGATAAAAATACATTGTAGTTAATTTAATTAACTAGTTCAACACCATCAATTCAGTCTAGTTGTAGGAAATTGATATATTTTCTCACCACGTCTTTGGTCTTGGGAAACTCTACCAACAGGAGATGAATCAACGCATATTAACCCTTGTAAAAAGTTGATACTATTTAGACCTAAATAATCAATACTAATATGGATGTGAGATGATAAAATGATAAAAAAAATCAAAACATAACATCATAATCAATTTAATTAATTAACTCAACATCATCAACTCAATTAGGTTCCATCAGATTAACATGTTCTCTCACTTTTGTCTTCGGTCTTGTGTAACTCTTTCAACATGAGATGAAAAACATTCAATTAGATCTTCATCCGAATTTTCGGATGTTGCATTCAATATAAACAAAATAATTTAATATATATTAAAAGATACATACGATAATATGTGTGTGTGTGTGTGTCTAGATGTACATGGTACACCTTATAACCAATCTCTGGTGCAAACCAAGGCTTCTGCGTTACCGGGAAAAATTGACTACGATATGTAGTAATTATACACCAACCATGCGAAAAGAAACTTTTGAAGCGATGTATATGAATGCTTAAGATATCATGTGCCGTTTGAGAAAGCTCTAGAAAATGAATTTCGTTATTTTTCCAATAACTAAGAACATTCAATCCAGTGCGCTGCTTTCAACCAAGTCTGGTCTTTTTAAGATGTCTAATTGGGATTTGACTTTGTTGAGTCTTACCAGAATGTTGGATTTCAAAGGTATCAAACTCTTAAATGACATTAGCATTTAATACATGTGAATGATAAATATATTTTAAAAAATTAAGAGGGAATGAATAATCTTAAGTCCATTTAATCAGTTGGAGCTTGTAATTGATACATGATGTTGTGTGGAAGCAGGAAGGGGGAGGTTTTAAAGTTACATTGACATTTAATACATTTGAATAATAAGTATATTTAGAAAAATTAAGATGGAATTAATAATCTTATGTCCAATTATATCCTTGTTCACACTATCGAAGCATGAAATTGATGTATGATGTTGTGTGGAATGTGGATTAATGTTTTATTTGAAGAGCATATATTAGTTAGTGAGATTAGAAAGGGTATAACTATAGAATAATGAATCTAGTGTGTGAATAGTAGGAGGATAGATAGTGATTATCTAAAATAAAATAAGTGGAGAAACTTAACTGGTAAGGCGTGGGCAATGAGCATACGTGAAATGGTAACTTGAGTTTAATAATAACATAAGAGAGATTTTGATCATTAAAGGTATTTCGTAGCGTACTATATAGACGGTACGGTAAAGTTAAGAAGAATCTTAACTGAGACTTGAATATTATTAAGAATATATTATATCTGACTGTATGGGCCGTACTGGAGAGCTAGAATTGTAATGGTTATTAGATGTTGGAAACCTTGTTAGATTGGGTAGCTTTACTAGGTGGGATGTTAGGTGCGCCCTGTAGATGAGAGGTGAGAAATTCAAGCGAGAGTACGCAACTTAACATGTGTATCTAATAACTACTTATTTAAACTGCGATTTATATACTTCCTATGTTTTGGAAAATGTTTTGCAAGAACGGGTCAGAGCCTGAGTAAAAACATTTTAAAACCTATGTTTTTACTCGGGCTCTGACCCGTTCTTGCAAAACATTTTCCAAAACATAACAAATATTTAAATCGCAGCTTAAATAAGCAGTTATTAGAGAAATGATTTAATTCGGTGATTAAGGTTTAATCAATGGAATTTAAGTTTAATTTCACATGTGTCATATTTTGAGGTGGAATCAAGATGATTCTATAAAGTGACTCGGATGGTGATTTTGAGATCATGGATGGTTCCGAAAGGGTTAAAATTGTCAAAAAAGTGTACCCGGGGATATAGTTTGGGTCCCGGGGCAATTTTGGACCAAACCGTAACCATTTAAGGGTGTTTCGATCATTCGGGAGTTTGAGGTGTAGAGAACTCCGAAAATATTAAGTGTATATCTGCCATTAGAGAGAAAAGACTAGGCTTAACACAATAACAAAGGAAGAAAGCCCATATGAGAGGAAATGAAGGGGAGAACCAAGCTTCCTACACCATTTTTCACCCCCGAACGCGACGAAATTGAGATCGGAGTGAGGGGAGAATCACCATACCATCACACCAATGAATTTCAGACCTGCTATAGAGAGGCAAGTATTTATCTTGCGCTTAATATTAAGCATATTATAATACCCATGTAGAATAGTGTTTGATTTCATGTTTTGGGAAGAATTAATATGATTTTTGGTGGGTTTAATTCATGAATTATAGTAGGAATGCATGTAGGGATGTTACTTAATGAAGATAATACGAAATTAGAGGATTTGGGTTGATTAATAAGAGAAATATCTGAGTTCTTGATTAAAGTATGTTAAGAACATGAAAAACTAGGGTTTCATGTTTATTAAAGGAGAATTTGATTTTTGGATTGAATCTTTGAGGTTTTTGTGTCAACTTTTCATTGATGGAAACCTATGTTTTAAAAAAAATCGAAACCTATGTTTTTAATCGGGCTCTCACCCATTCTTGCATAACATTTTTCAAAACATAGCAAGTATTTAAATCACAGTTTAAATAACCAGTTACTAGATACACATGTTAGGTTGCGTACTCTCGCTTTAATTCCTCACCTCTCATCTATAGTGCACACCTAATGCTCCACCTAGCAAAGTTACCCAATCTAACTAGGTTTCCAACATCTATCAATATAAAAATGTTGATTATTATCTATTTTAGGTTCGATGGGACATTTTGAACCACGTTCGAGGAGACATTCGGTAATGATCATTATCAACATCCATCTGCATTAATTATCTTACTTATGTGTGTTAATAAGGAGACTAGATGGTGTATATCTATATTAATATGTAATATACTCATGTGTGATAGTAGTGAGATTAGATAGGGTGTATCAATAATGATCAACATCAGTAATGGTTATCATATGTCGGAAACCTAGTTAGTATAGGTAGCTTTACTAGGTAGGACGTTAGGTGCACACGATAGATGAGAGGTGAGGAATTCAAGCGAGAGTACACAACGTAACATGTGTATCTAATAACTGGTTATTTAAACTGCTATTTAAATACTTGTTATGTTTTGAAAAATGTTTTGCAAGAACGTGTCAGAGCCCGAGTAAAAACATAGGTTTCAAAATGTTTTAAAAACATAGGTTTCCTTCAATGAAAAGTTTACACAAAAACTTCAAAGATTCAATCCAAAAAATCAAATCCTCCTTTAATAAACATGGAACCCAAGTTTTTCATCTTCTTCACATCTTTTAATCAAGAACTCATATATTTCTCTTATTAATAAACCCAAATCCTCTAATTTCGTATTATCCTCTTTAAGTAACATCTCTACATGCATTCCTACCATGACTCATGAATTCGACCCACCCAAAATCATAGTAATTCTTCAAAAAAATATGAAATCAAACCAGATTATACATGGGTATTATAACATGATTAAAATTAAATGCAAGATATATACTTGCCTCTCTATAGCAGGTCTGAAATTTGTTGGTTTAATGGTCTGATCTTGATTCTGTCGCGTTCGGGGCGAAAAACGGCGCAGAAAGCTTGGTTCTTCCCTCCTCTTCCTCTCCTATGGAATCTCTTCCTTTGTGATTATATTAACCCTAGACCCTTTTCTCTGATGGCAGATATACACTTAATATTTTCGCAGTTCCCTACACCTCAAACTCCCGAATGATCGAAATACCCTTAAACAGTGTCGGGTTGGTCCAAAATTATCCCGGGACCCAAACTATACCCCCGGGCACACTTTTTCGACTATTTTGACCCTTTTGGAACCATCCACGACCTCAAAATAACCATTCGATTCACTTTATAAAATCATCTTAATTCCACCTCAAAATATGGTACGTGTAAAATTAAACTTAAATTCCATTGATTTAACCTCAGTCACTGAATTAAATAATTTCTCTAAATTAAATAATTTCCACATCATTTATTTAATTAAATCCTAAATCATGAATTTAATAAATTTCCATATTCTTCAAAAATACGGGGTGATACATACTTCCCCCTCTTACAAAGGAATTTCGTCCTCGAATTCGAATAAAGTTCGTACTCCAAGCTCTCGAATGTACCCATAGTAACATACTCGTAAGATCGCATCAAATTACTAACCCTTCTAATCGGGGATTATAAAACAACATCATTAACCAAGGCGCTCATACACCCTATACCCGTGTATAACTGTACCAAGTTATACGGCTTCACTAGTCTTCAATTTAACCGAGTTAATATCCCTCAGATATAACTATATAATCGAACCATAACTAAGGTATAACCCCCATGTCCTAATGGAAAAACATCTCCTCACTTCCAATGGTGCGCTAAGTTTCATGCATGGGATATCTCACAAAGCGAAATCCAAACACGGAACCCCCGATACACTATTACCTAACATTGTCGATCGTCGTGATCCGTTAAGCCCTTAGTCCAGATCACGTACCCTCAAATCCCGTCTCTTGACAAAATAGTATACTAGTCCACTCTGATGCTACAAAAGACAATATACAACACGACGTTCTTACTCTCACTAGTTTACTAGCATGAATAAATTACGAACTATATCTCTACACTCGATAAAAGCCAATATACTCTGAATCTCATCGATAATCATCCCCACGCACCGGGATCAATTATAACTAGACAACATACACACAGAAGTCTAGTGCATAATATATTATAACGTACATACACATGTATATATGCTCAACCCTTTTTCAGGTGATACCTAGCAAAAATAATTCATACACTGGGACAGCGAACACAAGATCTCACTATCACAATCGACAATCGCTCAACCAATCGCTAACCAGTCAAATCTCATAAAGTAGCCTACTTAAATCTCATATCTCTCGAAAGCAGTAGACTAACACGTAATGCAATTATCCTTTGCATACACACCCGTTCTCTCGTAGGTGATACCAAAGTCCCCCGCTACCCCACGAACTACCGAAGTGGATGTACATCCAGAACCTTGTCCTGTGATTGCCCCATGTCTCTATCAAGACAATCTCTCTCCCTGTGTCCCGTCTCTCCATAATAGAAACATTTCCCAATAAATCTCCCTTGCCACTAATCTTGTCCTTGTTGTCCTTCCTTATCATTCCCTTAGTCCTGGCGAACTTCAGGAACTAAATACCGCTGAGGGTCCTGCTGACCCTGCCTGAATCTACCTCTCTTAGATTGATAACCACCGGATCTAAACCTCTTGACCTGGTTCCCTTGTTGGAGATCCTACTCCTGTCGCTGTTGTGCCCCATTGACACTACTACTATCATATCTTTCAGTCTCACTGGACTTATTTTCCCTTTTATTATTCTTCGTGTACTTATGCTGCTCCTAACATTGAATTTGTGCTTTATTAACCATCCTAGCGTACGTCTCTAACGCCGGGTTACCTAACAAGTGTTGTTGAATCTTCCAGGTAAGTCAACCCATAAACTTATGCATCCTCATCTCTTTAGCATATACTTCATTTACCCCAAAGTTTTCTAATCGAGTGAATTCTTCTTCATATTCTTCTACGGTCCTATCTCACTGAGATGTATTGAGAAATTATCGCCTCATCTCTGTCTCAATAGCGGAAGGAAAATTCTTGCGATCAAACCGCACCCAAAACTCTCCAATAGTCGTCACATATCTCTCCTGTACGGTGGTCATAGACTCACACCACTGTAATGCTACGCCTTGAATGCCGCTAAGAACTATTTATGAGTGTTACTGCACTCTATCATGCGCACATGGCACTGCATGTCCTTGTTTCACTAATTGGCCACTACTACATCTGAGTTACCCTCAAATTATGGTGGGTGACCCTTCTGGAATTCCTCTCTCGCTCTCTGTCGATCTGACAGCCCCAGGTGGGCCTGAACCTCGTGTGCCACTCACGAATGTGACTGATTTCTTGAAAAATGGGCGGCCATAGAAGTCATGGTTGAATTGAAGGTTTAGGCCATAATTTCAAAACATTTTCCAAAACCTTTTAGGTGCCCAGCCACAGGGACGCCAAGCAGGATGATCTATTCCAGGGATGCATAGCTACAACACTTGTGGATGCTTGCAGGATTTGGACTTAGTCACTTCAGCGGATTCATTCCTAGTGCAGGGTGTAGTTCAGTATTTCACTCGGGCATGTTGCCCTCAGCTATTTCATTTATGTCGGTCAAACTTTGTATTCAAATTCATTATATTGGACTTTTATATTGGATTGGTGAACTGAGGTTGTATTCGATATTATTTTATTTCATTGTTGATTCAAATTTTTATTTATTACATGAATGGTTTATTTTTATATATTTACTCATGTGTTTTTTGTTAATTGAAATGATAAAAATTAGCACCGGCTTTTTGAATACTACGTGGTTAGTAAAGTTTAAAAAAAATTTGACAGTGATGCTAAGAATGAACTAAATGGGAACCTTATTTTAATTTAATAAAGGTATGTGAAAGTGAGGAAGCCCCCAATTTTTAAATTCAAATATAATGAAATGGTTCAAATTTTAATTTTTCAAAAGTTATTTAAAATTTTCTTTTCTTAAAAAGAACAAACCAACTTATGAAAAAATTAAAACTAAACGAAAAGTGAAATTAAACTACACACGCAATTTTCATTTCGACTTAAACACACATTAATCCAATTCATGTTAAACTTGCATGCTATCAAGATAAAGTAATTTTACACTTGAATTAAATTGAACATACCCAAACATTAAATTTGCACCAAATTAAATAGATTTTGATTTTGAACTAATTTTATCTTTTAGTCCTAAGCATGCATCTAGGTGATATAGCAAGATAAAATAAATATCAATCGCACTACGCCGGATGTACGAGGAAAACCCAAATGGGAAAAACTTCGGACGGCCCTAGCCACAAATTCACTAAGTATGGTAGTTTTTACAAAGACTCGACACAAGAGGACTTACACAAACTGACTTGAATCCGTCCAAGCCTTGACACGCTCCTTCGGTCTTCAACCTCCGCCTAGTGTATAACCGTGGACTCCTCCACAGTCTCGAACTCCATCGATGGGGCTATGGTCACCGTCAACCCACACACGAAGCCTTTCTTCGAGTGAGAACACCGCAATAAACTTTTCTCCTTTTTTGGGGTAGAGAAGAACCCAAACTCTCTTCTTGTTGGTGCATAGAAAACCAAGTGCCAAAAGTCTCCAAGCAATGATATATCAATAGTTACTTGGAATAAACAAAATAAATGGGTGTGTATGTAATTTTTGATGAGTTTAATCCATAAAAATCAAACACAAAACATGGAACTTTTTCTTAAAAGTTTTGCTCTCAAAAGACTCTTAGAATGTGAAAAAGTTGTCTTCAAAAAGTTAGTTCCCGCACTTAAGAAGTATATCAAAAAGGAAGTGGGGCAAAGTAGTGGAAAAGTGGAAAAAACTGGCTTAAAACTGTTCCCGCTGTTTTTTCGTTAGAAATCTCGTTCGAACGAGACTTCTAACGAAGAGACAGAAAGAAAAAAAAATCTCGTTTGAAAACTCGTTCGAACGAGAAGTCGTTCGAACGAGGTCGTTCGAACGACCTATCTAACGAGATCTCAGGCCATGGTTCTAGATAATATCGATACGAACGCGTGGCCGCCAGTTTCGTGTCATTCTGATTTTTTTTTGGATTTGATATGATTTTTTTACTGAAAGGTGTCTGAGAACAAAATATTTAGAATTATGAATTCAAAAAGGTTTACAAAAAAATTCTAACACCCAAAATAAATTTCTAGCATACACCCAATAAATATTGTTCCAAGCTCCTATATATATATATATATATATATATATATATATATATATATATATATATATATATATATATATATATATATTAAAAATGCATTCATACCTTAGGAGCAATGGAACCATGTTGATGACGTAGAAACGAGGCACAACACACACGACATTAGATGAAGCTTTAATATCTTGGCCGCTACGTCTTCAACAAACACGTCATAGGCTTGAATGGATAAACTTGAACTCTATCCTATGACTCAAATGTTTTTGTCCGGAATTGAGCCAAAAACTACAAAGGACTCAATTGGAAATTTGTGTCCTTACAAATCTCCCCCTTTGGCTATTTCGGAACAAAAACTAAATAAAAATCCTAAAGGGCCGTCAAGCTCACTAGACTCAAAAACAATGTCCCACCCAAAATAAAAATACAATGCTTGACTCAAACAACCCAAGGATCAATATCTTTGCCGATGTTGAATGTTTCCATTTTGAAGTATTCCTGCACACTTAAGCAAACTATCAAACGCATAGGTAATATAAAAAATATTAAATGCAATTAAATAATTACTCCCCCAAAATTAATTCTCCCCTTTATCAAACAAATGACCTACTTAGAAAGACGTCTCCCCCTAAGATAAATCTCCCCCAAACTAAGATACGATAATAATAGGATTAAATACCATTTCTCCCCCTATCATTCTCCCCCTTTTTGTTCAGGAATAGACAAAGGCTAAGGAATCAAAACAGTAACTTATCTTCCCCAAATAAAGCATATAAACCCTTTAAACTAAGCAAGGGATAAAAGAATGGGATAACAAGCTAAAACATGTAATTGTGCATATAGTGGTGAGAACGTTAAAGCATACGGGCAACAAAAGTTCAACTAATCCAAACAATAACATCGGATACCATCTAGGATGCAATAAAATGATACCAATATGATATATAAATTATTAAGCACGTGATATCAACAAAGAATGCAATAAGATGGATACCAAGTATGAATTAAAGCATATATTGATTATAAATCAAAGCAAAGACTAAACAAAAATATAAAATATATGTATACATAATATATATCAAAGAGACTCATGTACACATATATAAACATACAAATGACACACACAAAATATAATAGGAGTCTTTCACACTCGTATGGCAAAAATATGTCATATGGAAACGAAAGTGTTGGGGTGTGAACTAGTAACAATTAAATTTAGACCCAATCACTTAAAACATGTTCACGGAGTTCTCAATTGATTGCAAACTTCATCACATTTGAATATAACCTCATGTGACAATATAAATTGAACTCAATGAACAAACATACACAATGCATACAAGCCTAGCATATTGATGATTTTACAAACCAATAAAGTCATGACATGAAATACGCAACTAGGATAAATGGACATTGTGGAAACCGTTGATATACCATCCAATCTCCCTCAATAAGCATGTATGTTAATTTTGAATGAATATTCAAACATAGGCCTTGGCAATTTGATTTTCTTTTTAATGCCATATTTTCTGTTTTTAGGCCTTTGGACCACGTATTTCTTTTAGGTCCATTCCAAACGGTGGCTTACAATCGCAAAGGATCACTTAGTCCTTTCGGAGACCTTCCCCGTGCATATTTTTATTTATCATGTTTTCATTTTTCACACAAATCTCACATGCAACGGATTTTGACATGCACTAGTCCTCCTAAGTCACAAATATGTATATGACAAGATTGGTATGAGAACACCTCACATAGCTCAAATATACATATGAAGTTAAAATTTCAAAAGAGCTCGTGCATGTGTGAATAGAGGCATATAAAAATAGAATCCATTTGACCAACACAAAATTCAACTTCTCCATAACAAATATGGTAAAGAACATTTTAAGGATTGACAATCTAAACCAAAAGTTCTATCCACGTGGGAGCGTTAAAGGAGGGATTCAAACACAAGTGTATGCCACATAAAGTGTGTCAAACTAAACTACACACAAAATAAAATCTTTTTGAGTTTTTGAAATTTTTAACCAAAATAAATAATATATACTCAAAAGTCAAAGAAAAATCATTTGAATTTTTTTATTAAGCTTAAATTACCAAGAGATAAAATCCAAATGATAAACACAAATCTTTCTATATTTTTCAATTATTGCAAACAAAATGAAGGAAATATAATACAGAAGATAAACAAAAATCATAATTTTAGCATGTGATAAGCATGGAGCATAGACTAGAAAATGATTAAACAAGCATACATTTAGCATGTGAATATAGCATGAAGTACAAAAGCTAAAGTATGCAAACACTAACACATTCATATTTTAAATTTAGCAAGGGAGGAAGCATGTGAAAGTAAATGAGAATCAAAAACCCCATTTTGCAAGGCAACCAAGTCGGATTTCCTAACCCAAATTAATGAAGAATGACTATCTTGGGGTGTAGGAATTTTAACTACCTTGGTTGCTTTACGTTGGGATTTTCTAGGAATACGTTTAAGATCAAAACAAAATTTTCTAAGATGACCTTTTCGACCACAATGTGTACAAGTAAAAACATGTCGAAAAGATTTACCTAAGGAGTTATCTCTAAAGACTTTCCTAGTAGATTCTCCTAAAACATTGGTTTTGGCGTTATGAGTAAATTCATTACAAGTAATGAAGCCTAAACCACAAGTGTCATTTTTAATTTGGACCGTTCCTAATATTTTATCTAATTTTTCCGAACGACATTCCAAATCAAATTTGACATTACTAGAGTCTTTTAATTTATTTTGCAATTCTAAAATGTTAGACTCTAATAAAATATTTCGCTCTTCAAAAGCAAGAAGCTCCTTTTTCAAGGATTCCATTAAACCCCTAAGGCTATCTCTCTCGCCTTCTATATGTTCAAGCTTCTCTAGAAGAGCTTTCTCTCGTCTCCTAAGGTCTTCAACCAACATGTTATTATCCACGACCTTGACACGTTCTTTTAAACTAGCTTCTAACTTCAAATTAGCTCTTTTCAATTTAATAGATTCTTTATAAAGTTCTTGAAAATCATTTTGAAGTTCACTCACATTAACCTCTTCTTCATTTTCACTCTCTCTTTCTTCTCCACTCTCACTATCATAAAAAACAAGGGAATCAAAAACTTTGACCTCGGAAGTGTCATGTGTTAAAGTTTCATCAATCGACGAGTTCTCACTATCACTCACATAACTAGCCATAAAAGCCACAAAGTTGGGCTTAGTGGGGGAATCGGGTTCCTCTTCCTTATCACTATCACTAAGGGTCGCATTATATGAAATGGGTATCTTACCCTCTTTCCTTAGTTTAGTGGGGCACTCAAAAGCCCTATGGCCATAACCCTCACAACCAAAACACCTATTTGACTCGTCCCTATTTAAATTTTCATTAATGGGTTTAGGGATCTTCTCGACTTTGTCATACTTAGAAGTTTCAAATTTCTTAAAATCATTTTTAAATTTGTCTTTGTTAAATTTAAGAAATTTTCTAAATTTACGAGCAAACAAAGCCATGTCTTCTGAATCACTATCACTCTCGCTCTCTACTACTTGTTTGACCTCTTTTCGGGCTTTTAAAGCAACGCCCTTTTCAATTTTCTTTTCAGTTTTAGAGGGGAACATGTCTAGTTCATAGGTTTGTAAATCACCTACAAGCTCTTCTAATTTCGTAGAGGCTAAAGTTGGTAAAGAATTTAAAACGGTCACTTTTGGAATAAATCTATCGGGAAGGGACCTTAAAATTTTCTTTACAACTCGGTTGTCGGGTATTTTCTCTCCCAAGTTAAAAGATGAATTAACAATATCAGAAAGTCTAGCATAAAATTCATCAAAAGTTTCTTTTTCATTCATTTTGATAGTTTCAAATTGAGTGGTGAGGTTTTGAAGTTTCGAAGCTTTAACGACACTAGTACCTTCATGAGTGAGTTGCAAAGTATCCCACGCTTCTTTAGCGGTCTCACACGTCATAATGCGTCGGAATTCATCTGGTGTGACAGCGCTAAATAAGGCATTTAAACCTCGAGAATTAAAGTTAGAAAGTTTAAATTCACCCTCACTCCATCTATCGGTGGGTTTGGGAACATGCTCATTATCTACTAAATGATTAGGTGGGGACCACCCATTAACAACAGACATCCAAACTCTCTCATCGATAGATTTTAGTGCCGATTTCATTCGCGCTTTCCAATACGCGTAGTTTGAACCATCGAAAATAGAAAATTTTAAAAATGGGGAAAATTCCATTTTAGCCAAAAATTATTTAAAAGATCTTTAACGAAATAATTTATCGCTTTGGCTCTGATACCAATTTGAAAGTGCGGAAGCCCCCAATTTTTAAATTCAAATATAATGAAATGGTTCAAATTTTAATTTTTCAAAAGTTATTTAAAATTTTCTTTTCTTAAAAAGAACAAACCAACTTATGAAAAAATTAAAACTAAACGAAAAGTGAAATTAAACTACACACACAATTTTCAATTCGACTTAAACACACATTAATCCAATTCAAGTTAAACTTTCATGCTATCAAGATAAAGTAATTTTACACTTGAATTAAATTGAACATACCCAAACATTAAATTTGCACCAAATTAAATAGATTTTGATTTTGAACTAATTTTATCTTTTAGTCCTAAGCATGCATCTAGGTGATATAGCAAGATAAAATAAATATCAATCGCACTACGCCGGATGTACGAGGAAAACCCAAATGGGAAAAACCTCGGACGGCCCTAGCCACAAATTCACTAAGTATGGTAGTTTTTACAAAGACTCAACACAAGAGGACTTACACAAACTGACTTGAGTTCATCCAAGTCTTGACGCGCTCCTTCGGTCTTCAACCTCCGCCTAGTGTATAACCGTGGATTCCTCCACAGTCTCGAACTTCATCGATGGTGCTATGGTCACCGTCAACCCACACACGAAGCCTTTCTTCGAGTGAGAACACCGCAATAAACTTTTCTCCTTTTTTGGGGTAGAGAAGAACCCAAACTCTCTTCTTGTTGGTGCAGAGAAAACCAAGTGCCAAAAGTCTCCAAGCAATGATATATCAATAGTTACTTGGAATAAACAAAATAAATGGGTGTGTATGTAATTTTTGATGAGTTTAATCCATAAAAATCAAACACAAAACATGGAACTTTTTCTTAAAAGTTTTTCTCTCAAAAGACTCTTAGAATGTGAAAAAGTTGTCTTCAAAAAGTTAGTTCCCGCACTTAAGAAGTATGTCAAAAAGGAAGTGGGGCAAAGTAGTGGAAAAGTGGAAAAAACTGGCTTAAAACTGTTCCCGCTGTTTTTTCGTTAGAAATCTCGTTCGAACGAGACTTCTAACGAAGAGACAGAAAGAAAAAAAATTCTCGTTTGAAAACTCGTTCGAACGAAAAGTCGTTCTAACGAGGTCGTTTGAACGACCTATCTAATGAGATCTCAGGCCATGGTTCTAGATAATTTCGATACGAACGCGTGGCCGCCAGTTTCGTGTCATTCTGATTTTTTTTGGATTTGATATGATTTTTTTACTGAAAGGTGTCCGAGAACAAAATATTTAGAATTATGAATTCAAAAAAGTTTACAAAAAAATTCTAACACCCAAAATAAATTTCTAACATACACCCAATAAATATTGTTCCAAGCTCATATATATATATATATATATATATATATATATATATATATATATATTAAAAATGCATTCATACCTTAGGAGCAATGGAACCATGTTGATGACGTAGAAAAGATAAAGAGGCTTCTTTTAACAAAGGCTGTGACAAGGCATTTCTTACAGCCTCTACTCAAATTGAGTATGCCAAGAAGAAATCCTTTAAGGATGGTTGATTTGAAGCGCTAAAGGAGGTCGACACAGCTAAGGACTTTGAGTTATTTCAGAGGCATGACCCAGGAACCCCTCCTAACTTGGGGGAGGAATTTGATGATGAATAAGGCTCAGGGGAGTCTCATGTGGCAGTTGTTGAGTCAACACTTGTGTCCATTGTTATAGTCGACTTGCCTCATCCAGAAGTTGTCCCCAGGACAAGGAGAAGGTTTAACTCCTTTAGTTGCCTACTTTTTCTTTATTTATGCAAGTTCCTATTCTTTTATTTCCTTATAATAAAATCTCATTTTGTAACACCTTTATCTTATCAAAGAAAAGTTTCCTTTTACTCAATGTGTTATATTTTATATAATTGCTTCCCATGCTTGGTTGTCTTTATTTTCATGAATTTATAATTATTGTGTACTTTCCTCAGTTGCGTTCTCGTGTCCTTATACCTGTGATTTTCAGTTTGATCCTAAGAAGAACATCATTTTATCTAATGCATCTGAGCTACTCAAATGATGCAGTTTACTCCAAGCTGGTCATGCTACTCTAACTGATGAGGATTTGGAAAACGTGCTTAGTTTTGGTGTGTCTGACCAAGTGATAGATGCTTATGTTCATTATTATTTTCTTTTGGATAAAGCTATAGTAATGCTACTTACTACGAGATGATTGAACTAATGCAAATGGATCACAAGTCTTCCTTGGTTTTACTCTATGCAAATTATGGAATTTAGTATAAGTTTTTGAGTGAGGCAGTTAGTTGTGAGAAGAAACTTGAGGAATATGCCTTTGTTTATGATAAGAAGGAATTTGCATTGAAATGAGAGGTGGATAGTTCTTGGGAGGTTTCTAAGTTGTTGGAAGAGGAAAATAATCATTTGCAAAATGAGTTAGACGACTTGAAGAAGATTATTGGAGTTGTTGAAGATGTGACGAATGAGGGAACTTCATTTTTAGAACTGGAGAATGCCAGATTGTTGGAGGACCTAACGAGTAAAATTTCAGGGCAAGTAATGATTGCTTGGCCAACAGTTGAAGAAGAAATAACTAAAAAAATATTAGCCGACCAAGTTGCCCAGTTGAAAGCCAAAGATTTAGTTCTCAAAAAACTCCAAGAGCAAGTTGAAGCACCTTATACTCTTGACTCACTTGAGTCTATATTGTATAAGTGTTCATCTAGTTTGGAAATTGTGACAAAATTATGTCTAACCTAGAATCCGAAGAACCCCAGAGCTTGGTTTGCTATTTCTCCTTCTTGGTTGATTGATCTAGACCATATTACCAACACTCACACACAGTAGAATGGTTCAATTACATCTCTTATTGCATATAAGTGTGTGTACATATGTTGAGTGTGTTTAAATCCCTAATATTGCTTTTTAAAATCTTTTTGGGATTTTATAAACATTTTAAAATAATTTTTTTTAATTAAAACTTGTTTTCAAAAGTTTTTGGGGTCATTCTGCAATTAAGGCTTAATGGTTATATTGACTTAAAGTTGCCTTGGGTAGAATCCGAAAGCGGCAGAAACTTCAGGGTGTGTTTTTAATTATTTTAGACGCGCGTTTTATCTCTTCTAATTGGCCAACATTTGTTGTCTTCTGATTGGTGGAAAGTGTGTTTGTTTATAGAGAGTAAAACAGCGTGTGTTTACAACCCTTGGATCGTCCGTAATCAACGATCTGCATGCTCCCTTTCATAATCCTTGTGAACCCCATAAGAACCAATCAGGTGAGTTTTATTCATCGCATATCGTGGACTCTTGGATCTAAGTCAATCAACCTTGACTAAATCTGGACCCTTGATTTTGGTTCTCATTCTCAAATCTTCTCAACCTCCTATAAAAGGACCCTTCCTCTCAGCCTTCGAAGACTTTTGCCATTTCGTCCTTTTGAGAGAAAAAATAGAGTAAAGAGAAAAGAGAGAGAAGAGAGAAACCAGAAGAGAGAGAAAGACTTAGAAACCCTAACCCTAACCCTAAATCATCAAATCCTTTTCAAATCAAAACCTCTTTCCAAGTCCTGTATATTCCAAACACCACCTTGCGTGTTCGAGTTTTTGAGAGTTATTTTTGGTAGTTGATTTGATGTTGTAACCTCTTTGTTCTTTAGATCTTGTGTCCAACTTAAACATTGTGTCTTAGATCCATTTTCTGCTTTATAGAAATTTCAGATCTGAGTTCTTCATGTTATATTACACTAAGATTTGCATATTTAGTTTCTTAGCTTGAGAAATATATTGTTGATTCCTGTTCTGTAAATGTTAATAACTTTGAAATCAACAATAATGTTTTCTGTTTCTAGTTGTCTTGAAACAAGACCTTTGACCTAGTTTGGAATCGCACGTGGTGATTTTCAATCTCAAAAATCCTTTCAAAACCGAGATTGATTAAGATCTTGATACGTCTTCTGAGCAAGATAGCTGTGGATTCTGGGATTGTTTTAAAGGTCAAAAAGGTTAAGTTTTGTGAGAAGAGAGAAAAAGAAAAATCACTGCATATAATCTTATATGTAATTTGTTAGGACTGGTTGTACATAATAAGTGTGTGTGTGTGTGTGTGCATGCATGTGTTAGAGAGAACCTACACAAACACTTTCACTCTACCACACTAAAAGTGTTGGTAATAAGATCTTGAGAACAAGAGTCGACGTAAAGAGCTTGAACAAATTGGAAGTTAGCAAACTGGGAGAACAACATCAACAATCAGAACTGGAGAGAAGTTATAAGGACACCAGAGGGTACATTCCTAAACTTATATAGGTCTGAATTGTATGCATGTTTGTTATATAGTTTGTAACTGTTAAAATTTGTTTATATAGTGGATTTTTTTGTTTACTCCGTTGAGGGAGTCGTGGATGTTTCCTCAGTTGGGTGAGGTTTTACCACGTAAAAAATCTTGTTCTTAATCTTTCTACATCTCCTCATCTCATTCTTGGTTGTGGTGGGTTTAAAGTTTTTAAACTACTTTATTAAACCTGTTAATCAAATCTTGAATAGATCTCGTACATAAAATTGTTAAACACATCTTGTGTTCAAATAGTTTTGGTTTTTAAGAAAAGAGTTTCTTCAAAAAACTGTTCGGAGTTACTTAAATAGTTTAATTTTATTAAACGGCTTTAGTAACATATTTTCACACGTTGATAGGCTAAACTTCCAATTTCATAAACAACCAAGAAAAGTTTGGATGTATGGGTACAATGAAGCTCTGACATACATGAGGGATCACTTAGTACAAAGCAACCGTGAAAGATACATATGGGGTTGGACTAACTAGTAAATATTGCTAAATTATGATTATTGATGTAAAAAATTAGATCACTCTAATTATTCAATCACAGATAAATAAATGAGACAAAATATTTTAAAGTGGTTCAGCCTTATTAGAATGGCCTACATCCACTGTTATGTTATTGCTGAGTGTTTGGGAATTCTCGATTACAAGTTCTATCAAGAAATTCCGTTCCCCTTGAATGAGGGTAATACAATGTATTTATAGCCCTTAGGCTGTACATGTGAAAGGGTAAACAATTAATGCCCTTTAAGAGTATACGTCTGTATGATAAGCATTCAATGAATAGTTGAACTGTTGATTATCTGGCAATCAATGTTGTGGCCGAGATGCAGCTCGGACCGCCTTAGTTGTTCGTCGTTCAGGAGTTCCTCGGAGTACACTTGCTGCTCGGAATGAATATGACTTGGTCGGGGAAATAAACTTCCTCGTTGTTATTGTGCCACGTAGATCGACACGTGTCTTCTTATTATTCGTCTATATCAGCGTATTAATTTTGGTATCAACAGAAGCCCCTAATGTTTCATATTTCGAACTTTGAGGAGTATGGAACATTCTTTCTCGGTATATGGCAACATTAAATGACCTTCCTGGTTTTTAGGAGCATTTTCTCCGTATTCGAATTTCCTTCCAAATTCGCAGAATCCGCCTTTTTGAATTTTTATAAGCGCTTCGATCTTCGCGCACTTTTTGTCCTTTTAGCCGCCGGTAGCGTAATAGTTTTTTTTTGTAATCATTTCTTTAGCCGTTTCCCAAGGCAAAGTATTTAAGCTTCATGGGCAATCCCACCATCTTCTACCTTTTCCAATTTTTGCTTTCGAGTTTTCCATAGTCTTTCTCTCTCTTGTGCGTTCATCCTTTTCTTCGTTCGTTGTCAACATATCTCCCTTTTTCCTGTAAGATCTTCTTCCTTCTTCTTTATTTCTTTTATTCGCCATGGTTTATGTTATTGAATCTCTTGATAAATTCCGTTCTGATTTTTCTATTCCATCTTGGGTAACTCTGGAGGATCTTTCTGAACCTTCAAATTATTTTCGTTTGGCTGAGGGACATTGGTTCCCCAGCCTCTTTATTGCTGAATGTGGATTTTCTTTTCCACCAAACCCTTTGTGCTTAGAGTTTTGTCATTATTTCGATGTTGTTCCTGCAAAAATAGCCCTCAACACATGGAGAATAGTTAATGGGTGTATAGGTTAAATCAAACTCACGGAACCCGTATAGGAATTCCTGAGATTATGTATTGTTATAGATGGGTTGTTCTAGATAATGTTTATTATTTAAAAACTAGATTTTTGAATAGGGCTTTAGTAGTCAACCTCCCTGATGCTAATAGGGATTATTTTGAACATGGGGTAGTTATAAAAAATTGGCAACATGCCCCTTTGATTGGAGATGAAGTATATTAAGGTCCCAGATGCCCTCCATATGGCAATGGGATAGGTTATTTTCATTTTATTTCTGAAATTATGATTTCATTATGTTTGAATAAAGGTGTGATTGACATTTCAATATGTATTTGTTTGCAGTTGACAGTAAAAGGAAAACTCCAAAAGAATCAGAAGTTAATATTAAGCATTTGAAACATATCTGGAGTTTGCATCAGAAAGTTGCAGACGAGCACATCAGGTCTGCCTCATATTTGTTGCAGTATAGGAGTTATACAACCTCTTTTACTGCTCGCCCTGTAATCAGCACTTGTGCTCCAGTGTCAGTTCCTGAGGACTCTTCTCCAGAATCTCACATTCCTCTGAGTCAGAAAATGGGCAAAAGAAGAGTTCCTGCTATCTTTGAGGAGACTACCTCTGCTGGAGATGGAAAAAGAAACAAGACTGATGTACCAAAGGGGATAAAGAAAGTAGATGTTGCCCCTTCTGTTGCTCCTCAGAAGGCTGCCGAGAAGCCCCCAGTGGCTCCGAGCAAGAAGGATGCACCTGTGGAAGTGATCACCATCTCCCCAACCAAAAGTTCTTCTTTGGTTGAGACTGTTGAAACGCCACCGAGGAGACTGAAGAAATCCTCCTCGATCAATTTGGCTGAAACCATTCCCCAGCTCCAAGTTAGTGGAGTTGGCGTTCCAACTATTATTCCTCCGAGATCAGCTATGAGCTCGGTGAAGACTTGGACCATTCCTGAAGTCCAAGAAATTGAGGAGAATATGTCTAGGGATATGCTTACATCCCTGGCTACTCGTCACATTGCTTCAGTAAGTTTCTCATATTCTGAATTTTCTTTCTTTCCATCAATACATGTATCTCTGTGCTGACTTATCGTTATCTCCTTTTTTTCAGCTAGTGAGTTGCTTTAACACCATTGTGAAGAAGGATGAAGCGATCAAGGCTTCTAGCTCCTCGTCCGGAGTGGAGGATGCTTTACTAGGTTTGGCCCAGTCTTTGAAGGATTCCCGTCAAAAGTATAACGAGGATAGGGCTGATTGGAAGAAAAAGTTGACTGCAGTTGAGGCAGAGAAGGTGCAGCTCGTCGAAGTTTCCAAGGGTTTAGAAAATAAAGTGAAGGATTTGGAGAAAGAGAACAAGAAGTATGCCGAGAAGCTCACGAACTTTGGGGAGCTTGAAAATAAGTTTAAATTGGCTGAGGAAGAGCTAACCCTTCTGCGAGAAGTAAATCGCCAGAAGGAGGAGGTGGAAGCTAAGTTGAAGGCCACCGAGGATCTTCTATCCGAGAAGCTCTCCTCGGAGAAAATAAAATGAAAAGTGGTGCTGAAAAAATCTTTCCGCACTGGTTGGGATAAAGGGTGGAACAGGGGGGTAGCAGCCATGATGACCCAAGTGCAATACGGGAGTCTTAAATACTTTCGAGATGGTTGGGTTGCTGCCCTACAAGAATTGAAGGTTAATGAGGACTCAGAACTGTTTCAACAGCATCTCCCTGGTCCTCCCCCAAATATTGAAGATGAAGAAGAGGATGACGCTGCCTCCGAAGAATCTTCAATGGTAGTGGGTGATCTAATCCTTACTCAGCCTGCCGACGAGGAGCTTTCATCTCTGCCTGCTCCTCCTGAACAAGTTCCAGCTCTAGCCGACCAACTCATTGTTCCCACCGAGCAACCGAGCTCCTCGTCCCAGCCTCCCGAGAAAGTCTTGGGAGACAAGGAAAAGGTGTGAAGTTGTTCGGTATATGTTTTATTTTTCTTCTTTGTCAAGTGTAACCAAGATCTTTGTAACTCTGCATTATGATCTAATAAAATTTGAGTTCTTTTCTTCCATACGATTGTCTCTTTTCTATCTATACTCTGCCTTGATCTTCTTTTTTATGATTACTTTTTCTTTCTCTGCTAGTTTCTGGCCAGGATGGATCTGTTGTCTGCTAATGACACAAAGCTGATGCAGTAATGTCATGAATATTATAAGGCTGGTCACACAAACCTGAATGTATCAGAAGTTGCCGACATCCTTGGTCAGGATGCTTCAGAGCAGGCAATCGAAGCTTATCAGTACCTGAAATGCTTACTTGGCCGAGCTGTGGCCAATAATGTGGCTTACTACGAAATGATTGAAGACTTGCAAGGTACTCTCAATGAACTTCAGTAGCAGTATAAAGAGTCTTCAGCTCTTTTGCACGAAGGGTATGAGAAGAAAATCAAACAACTTAGTGCTGAAAAAGGCTACGACAAGATGCTTGATGGCTATGAAGTGAGAGAGAGAACATTGAAAGCAGATGTCGAAGGGCACAGGCAAATCGCTGAGCTATTGGAATAAGAAAATAACAATCTGCAAAAAGAACTAGCTCAGCTGAGGTCTGCTGCTTCATCTTCCACTGCCTTGGTACCGGTCACTAATGAAGGATTCTCATTTTTAGAAGTGGAAAATTCCAAGTTGCGAGAAGAGTTAGAGACTTTGAGAAGAGCTGGGCCTTCTACTGCTATTCGGGGACGAGGGAGAGGTTCTCGTGGACGAGGAAGAGTTGCTCAGAATGTTGTCTAGGAACAAAGTACTCAACCTGCTCGGGGACGATCAAGAGTTCTTCGTCATACTATTGAAGAAGCTCATACTCAATCAACGTTGGATAACCAAGCATTCCAATTGATGGCAAAGAATCAAGCCTTGTCTGACATGTCAAAGAAAATTAGAGACCTGGAAAAACAACTCTCTTCAAAGAAATCAGTGTTGGAGACTAATGAACTTTTCATCCTGAGTCTTCACGAGAAGCTTGAGAGGTTAACATTTCAATTTCACAAACAGCCCAGGGAGTTCTGGATGGCTGGTTACAACGAAGCACTATTCCATTTGGATGATCGTATCCAGAATGCCAATAATGAGGGCTACAAACAAGGCTGGTTGAATGCCTTGGGCGTGCTGAAGCTCAAACAAGGACACTACCTGTGGGACTATTATGATCCTGGGGTACTTGACTTTCCTGTGCCATCGTATAATTTGGACATGGAATGGATCCCAGCTCGCGTCATTCCTCGGAGCTTAATTGCAAAATACCTTGGTGACTACAATCTTCATTCTCAGATCGATGTATCTCGTCCCGAGCATCTATTGGACACACCTTCAATAATGAACGTCAGGATGCTGAAGGATTTGAACTTCATCAATTCTCCTCAGTCTTTAAATGATCCGCCTGCTGGCGAGGAACCTGTATCGAAAGCTGAGGGGAAAAAACCAATAGAATAGGAATTTTTGATGTAACAGTTAGTATACATATCCATGTAATTATCAATGTAACTTGTAATTTATTTTGAATTTTATGAAAGACTTTCATTTTTATTTGCAAATCTGTATTGCTATTGTCTTGTACTTGTCAAACACTTTATATTTGTGCTTGCATAACAATATTGTGTGGTTCATCGACCAACTTAGTAATAAAAAAGTTACAAGTATCAGTAATGTTGCTCGATCACTTAATAATAAAGTAATGAGTATAAAAATGTTGAAAATTTTTCCGACCAACCAAGGTTGTTAAATTGTGCTTGTCGACCAACTACAGTTAGTGGGTTTTTATTCCCGACCAACCATACTTGGTTCAGTTTGGAATATTTTCTCCTCGTCGACCAACTACAGTTAGTGGGTTTTTATCCCCGACCAACCATACTTGGTACAGTTTGGAATATTTTGTTCTACGAGGAACTTTCGTATTTTCTGGAATCATCTTACCTCCCGACCAACATAAGTTGGCATTTGAGAGCATATCTTGTTTCCTAAACAACCGAGATTGGCATTTTTAGGAGTGTTGTTCTCGCCCTTTTACCAACCGGAGTTGGTCTGAGTTCAAACTATCATGTCCACTTGCCCTTTTACCAAAATTGGTCTGAGCCAGTGTCAGCCTCTGAACCAAAGGAGTATGGTTTCCTAACCAACCGGAGCTGGTATTTTTAGGAATGTCGTGTTCTCGCCCTTTTACCATCCGGAATTGGTCTGAGTTCGAACTATCATGTCCACTTGCCCTTTTACCAACCGGAGTTGGTCTGAGCTAGTGTACGCCTCCTAACCAAAGGAGTATGGTTTGTTCTCGCCCTTTTACCAACCGGAGTTGGTCTGAGTTTGAACTATCGTGTCCACTCGCCCTTTTACCAACCGGAGTTGGTCTGAGCTAGTGTACGCCTCCTAACCAAAGGAGTATGGTTTGTTCTCGCAGTTTTACCAATCGGAGTTGGTCTGAACTTGAACTATCGTGTTGTTTTTACTGCCGAGCAGCGTAGTGTTACACACTAGTATTCCCCAAAAAACTTTTAATAAAATGAGAGAAGATGGCGAAATATCATCGTTTTATTCATATTGATGGAACTGCTTTACATTTTACATCACTGATAATACTTGCGTAGGTGTTCAGCATTCCATGCATTCTTAAATTCCTCTCCTTCTAGAGTTGCTATTCGGTAAGTTCCTGGTCGAACAACTTCTGTAACTCGGTAAGGTCCATGCCAGTTTGCTTCCAACTTATTGTGCTTCTGAATGACCTTCTTTAGCCCGTAATCTCCTTCTTTTAAGTCGTATTTCTTCACCCTCTTGTTGTAGAACAGAGCTGTTCGTCGTTGATAAGCAGCATTTCTAATGGCTGCCTCTTCTCTAACTTCCTCGAGCATGTCCAAATCTAATCTTCTCATTAAGTCGTTGATTGGGGAATTGAAATTCAGCACTCTGTGTGTTGGAAGACCCAACTCGGCAGGTATTACGTGAAAAACGTTGCTAATGCCGTTTAATACAAGATTAAACTGTATAAGCAACTCCGAAATGTTTGTTGGAGAAACCCTTTTCTTTTGAAAATAAAAATTATAAAAAAGATGTGTTTACAAAGAACCTTATGTACGAGAGTAATTAAGACTGTGTAATCAGTTTTTAAAACTAAGGCAGTTTCAAAAATTCAGCACACTTATAGAATGAGATGAGTAGATGAAGATAATCAACACACAGTTTTTAACGTGGTAAAACCTCTCCCAACAGAGGAAACATCCACGGTGACTTCTAAGTCACAAAAACAAAAATCCACTAATAACAAATAATAGATACAAACAATACAACATGCAAGCACACAAATCAACCTATTCTAAGTTTAGGAATATACCCCACTTGGTGTCCTTCTAACTTCTCATAGATCTGATTTGTTGATGATGTTCTTCCAGTTTGATAACTTCCTTTGCTTTAGCTTCCTTATGTCGACTCAATGATCTTTGATCTTATACACAACACTTCCAGTGTAGTAGTGTGTTAAGTGTTTGTGAAGTGATTCCTATTCACATGCATGAACTCACACACACTTAGATTTACAGACAGTCCTATAAAAATTACATATAAAGTCTATATGCAGTGATTTTAGTTTATTTATTTCTCACAGAACTAGAACCTTTTTTTACCTTTAAATATAACCCAGATTCCACGGATATCTTGCTTCAAAATCGGTCAAGATCTTAATCAATCTCTTTTTGAAAACATTTGTGAGATTGAAAATCTCCAAGTGTGAATCCAACTAGGTCAGGGTTAAGTTTCGTAAGAATAGAAACCACAAAACATTTTGAAAACTAAATCAGTAAAGATTTTCTTAAATCAAGTAGTAAATATGCAAATCTAGTGAAAATGTAACATGCAGAGTGTAGATCTAAAGTTTCTATGAAAAAGAAACAAGATCTTCACACGAATGTTTAAGTTGTGAACAAGATCAAAGACAAGAAGGTTACAGCTTCAAAAGAACAAACCACTCTCTCTCTCTCAAACACTCAAGGTTGTGTTTGGGGTTGCATATACGAAGGTTTGTTTCAGAGTTGAAGTGTTTAGGGTTAGGGTTAGGGTTTGGCTAACAGTTTCCCTTTCTCTCTCTTCTCTCTTTTCTTTTCTCTCTTCCCTCTCACTTCTCTCTTCTCTCTATTTTTTTTCCTCTCAGAAATGACGAATGCCCAAAAGTCTTCTAAGGCTGAGAAGTGGAGGATATTTATAGGGCTGAGGGAAGGTTCTGGATGTTCGAGGGAAACCAAGGGTTGAGATCAAGTCTTGCAAACTTTGACTTGATCCAAAGGTTATAAAACAGCGGTGATTAAAAATGATTGTGATTGGTTCATATAGATAGCACCGGGATTAACTAAGAACACATGCAGACCCTCGATTAGGAATGATCCAACGTTCAGCAATCAACCATCCAACCTTCTCACAAAAGAAACACAAATAGGTACACCCGGAGGATGACAAGTGTTGACAAATGAGAGGCTCACACACGCGCGTACAAAGTAATTACAGAAGGTACCCTGAAGTCTCTAGCGCTTTTATATTCTACCCAACCAAACAATCGAGTGAGAAATGAAGTTTACAAAATAGAATATTAACCCCACAAATTTTATGATCCCATTTTATTAATAAAAACATTTATTTAAAAAAATGTTTAAAAAATATTTAAAAATTCCCAAAAAATTATTAAAGCTCCAATTCAAGGGGAATTAATCACACACTCAATTTTAAGCAATATGAACACATGTATGCACTTCTAATTGTGTGTAGTGTGATTCAATTTATACCTTCATGGATCATTGAAGAGGATTAGAGAGATAAGTTTTGAGGCTTTTTGGATTCTAGGATAGACAACCAATTTTGTCACTATTTCCAAACTTGATGAACACTTATACAGTATAGACTTAAGCAAGTCAAAGGTATAAGGTGCTTCAATCTCCCCCTTTGGAAATATGAGACAAAATCTCCTTTGAGTTAGCTTAAAACTCGTAGGGAACAAAACAAAAAAATAAAATCTAGTCCTATACAAAAGATACTATCTACCCATTTCCTAGAAAGTCAAAAATTACATAACTCAACTATTTACAAAAATTTACACTAGAAAAGGTAGACAATCAGTAGAAGAGATTCCTGCAAATATACACACTAAGATCAAGCAGTTTAGATGAAATGTGAACAAAATATTGAACTCATAAAACTCAAATTTCTCCCCCATTTTGTATCAAATGGACAAAGGGTAAAACTTAAGGTCTTAAGAGTTTAATCAGCGCATACCATGCCTATAGAATTTCGCAAATACAAAAATCTGTTATAGTCTAGAAGTTTAGTGAACATGTCTGCAAGTTGCAGATCAGTAGGCAGGTAATGAATTTCTAATTCCTTAGTTTCAACAAGTTCGCGTATAAAATGATGTCTTATTTTAATATGCTTAGTTCGCGAGTGTTGAACTGGGTTTTTAGATATGTTAATGGCGCTTTGATTGTCACAATACAATTGTAATTAATCTTCTTTAATCCCATAATCACTTAACATCTGTTTTATCCATAACAATTGAGCACAGCAACTTCCTCACTACACCAAAATGGGCAAATTGTCACCTTTCAGCCGGCCAGCCTTGTCAAGGTCATTGACCGTGATAAAAAAACACGCATTTTATGTCACGGTCATTGACCTTGACACGACCGTGACAACGACTTGTCAAGGTCATTGACCGTGACAAGCCCGTGACAATTAAATTTGTCACGGTCTTGTCACGGTCATTGACCTTGACAAGACCGTGACAATCCTTGTCACGGTCAATGACCTTGACACGACCGTGACAACTTTTCCAGCAAAAACACTTTCCCCCTTCTTTTTTCCCTCCCACCGTTCCCTCCCTCTCTCTCTCTCTCTCTCTCGACTCGACGCTGCTCTCTCTCTCTCTCTCTCTCTCTCTCTCTCTCTCACTCTCTCTTCCATTTATATATATATATATATATATATATATATATATATATATATATATATTTGTCTGTATATTTATGTATGTATGTGTATATATATATGTGTGTATGTGTGTGCGTGTGTGGGGGGTGGGGCGGGATGGGGCAGGGTGGGGGAGGGCGTGGTGGAGGGAGCAGGGGTGGGGTGGGGTGGGGTGCGGTGTGTGTGTGTGTGGTGGTGTGTTTTGGGGGAGGGGGTGGTGGAGGGGGGCAGGGGGTGGGGTAGGGTGGGGGGTGTGTGTGTGTGTGTGGTGGTGTGTGGTGGGGGAGGGGGTGGTGGAGGGGGCAGGGGGTGGGGTGGGGGAGGGGGTAGGGGGAGGGGGTGGGGGAAGGGGTAGGGGGTTGGGTGGGGTGGGTGGGGTGGGGGAGGGGGTGGTGGAGGGGGCAGGGGTGGGGTGAGGTGTGTGTGTGTGTGTGGTGGTGTGTTTTGGGGGAGGGGGGCAGGGGGTGGGGTAGGGTGGGGTGTGTGTGTGTGTGTGGTGGTGTGTGGTGGGGGAGGGGGTGGTGGAGGGGGCAGGGGGTGGGGTGGGGGAGGGGGTAGGGGTAGGGGGTGGGGGAGGGGGGTAGGGGGTTGGGTGGGGTGGGTGGGGTGTGTGTGTGTGTGTATGTGTGGTGTGTGGTGGGGGAGGGGGTGGGGTGGAGGATTGAGATTCAATTTAGGTGTGTAGACCATTTCGAAAATTTTGTGCTTCACATTATTGAACCAATATAAAACGTTTTCCCTATCTCTAGATTTTTACAAGACATCTACCACATCATGTCTTAAATGAATCCATTGATTAAAGCCCTAAAAATAATACACACATGGAATTTATTCTAAAATTATAGGATTGTGTTTAGCGAACCAATAACATAAGAAACTCTAATTCCCATCATCCTTCATGTGTTTCCACATTGTTTATCACTCCTTAAAACACAATTATAAAAGATAAAAGGATGATTTAGAACTAGTTTGCATTTATTATTATAACCCTGCCAACCATTCCTATCTTTATGCATTTTTTATGATTAGACCTAGACTGTATTGATGTATTTTTTGTCTCATTTTGCATGTATATATGATTTTTTCTTTTAGAAATCAGTCATGGAGCTGATGGTACGAATACGAGTGCTCAAGAAATGGCTCCAGTCGAGAGTAAGTAATATCTCTTTCCGATCCATTAGCTCGGTTATTATATCCCTGGATTTTGTTAAGCCTCCTAGTAGGAATCTTCATTATTTCTGAATTTGTTATCTTTATGTGTTTTGAATAATTTAAAATATCATTACTTATTTTAGAAACCAGTCATGGGGCAGATGGTCCTAATTTGAATGCTCAAGAAACGGCTCCAATCAGCAGTAAATAATCTTTCTTTCTGATTCATTGGCTCTGATTATTTATTCCTAGATTAACTTTTATTATTTCTGAATTTGTTATTTTTATATGTTTTGAATCGTTTAAAATATTATTATTTCTTTCAGAACCCAGTCATGGAGTAGATGGTCTTAACACGACTGCTCAAGAAACGGCCCCAGTCCAGGGTAAGTAATATCTCTTTCCTATTTATTGGATCTGCATTTGTATCCATAGATTTTTGTTATGCCTCTTACTAGGAATTTTTGTTATTTCTGAATTTATTATTTTCATATGTTCTGAATAATTTAAAATATGACGACTTATTTTGAGAAAAGAGTAATGGAGAAGATGGTCCTAACTCAAGTGCTCCAAACACAGCTCCAATTGGTAAATTGTCATTTCCGATCAATAATTTAAATATATTTTTTTAGTAATTGTTCTAGTGAGGCTAGGTTCCATAAATTGAAATAAATCTCTTACCGGCCAAGATAGGTTATTAATTGTGTCATGAAATTGGCTAGGTTAGTGTCATTGTTGATGGGAGAATATTTTTCATCTTTTACCCCTTATCAATTCCTTATGTTGAAGAACTAAAGATCCTCAGATGACTCCTGTATTGGTACACTTACAATCATGAATCGCGCCTATGATAAACTTTCAATGTGTTTATATCTACTGCTAAATTGACATTTTCTATCTCATGTTTAGTTTTTTTTTTAAATTGTCTATTATTAATTTTATGGGTCACTTGGGCTTTGGAGCTCATTATTTATTTGATATTGAATTTGCCCCCCCAACAGTTTCATTTCTTAAGGCTTAAACCCCAGAGTGACTTTTAGTGATGCAAAAAATATCCTGTAACACTTTTTGTGTCACTGAAAGTCATCTCGAGGTAACCTCAAGAAATGAAATTGTTAGAGGCTAAATTTAACATCAAAGAATTAGTTGCGGTAAAACCTCAAATCACCATAATTGTTTTGCTTGTAAAAAATCTATTATATTAATTTTTTATTATGTAATTTGCCTGCAGCAGTGACACATTGAACGGGAGGGGCTTTTTCATGGATATTATCACGATAAATGCTTGCGAGGTGTCCAATTTGGTCCCCCCCCCCCCCCCACCACCACCACCACAACACACACACACAATCCCCAACCATACATATTCTCACTCATGCTATTCAATAAACTGTGTTTTTAATGTTTCTTCATTGAACGTTTAGTATAACATGTCTTGTGCTTTTAAGTTCGAATGGCATATAATTTGTATGAACATATCGTGTGATATTTGCATGCTCGAAGTGTTTTTTTTCAACTTGTAGTATATCGTTACTTTGTCTTCATCGCTGAACATTCTTTATTTACATCTGGAATCACTAATCAGGTCTATCATTCTTCACCCTCTTCTTTGACGCTTGATTTGAGCTTTTACCGATGTGCACAATATATCCATAACCAAATGTTGAGCCTGGCCAGAAACGACCATTGGGATTGATGTTGTGGCTCAATAACACCGACAGTGGCTAGTTTCATTTGCGGATGGAGATATGCAACTCAATTTCTGGGTCGGGTTCCATTTTGATTTTTTATTTTGGAAGTTTTTCATGGGGGGGTATGTATGGAGTGACAAACTTTTTTGCTTAACAGACGAACAGCTAAATGGGGGCCGAAGTCATGTTTATTAAATTTTAAACTTTAGATTCTAAAGTCAATTTCCTAGAAACCAAATGTACCATGAAAAGACATCCATAACGAACACAAGGGTGTCCCACATGGATGACATACTTTTCATTTAAACGTCTTCTTAGTGTATAGTTATCATAAGCTGTTTCGAGTTTTCAACCAATTCTGGTTAGTATTAGGATTCTTCACAAAACAATTTGCATTATCTTTAGTTTCTTCGGATATATGATGTTTGGAACAGGTACAACGTTGCTATAACAGGTACAAATATACTGCTGGGCAGTGGCAGTGGCCATACTGCCCAGCAGTTTTTTTTTTAATTCTGCCCAGAATTGTCACGGTCAATGACCGTGACAATTTTTTTACTAAGGGTCGCGACTTTGTCACGGTTATAAACCGTGACAAACGTGTCAAGGTCAATGACCGTGACACAAAACGCGAGTTTTGTGTCAAGGTCAATGACCGTGACACGACCGTGACAAAAAAAGTTGTCTCGCCTCGAAATGTCACGGTCATTGACCTTGACGAGGTGAATTTGTCAAGGTTAATGACCTTGACAAATGGGCAGATTTGGTGTAGCGCCTGCTGCTATATATTCGGACTCAGCCGTAGATAAAGATGTGCAATTCTGTTTTTTACTACTCCAACCAACTAAATTATTGCCGACATAATAACAGGCACCTGATGTACTTTTACTGTCATCAGTACAACCGGCCCAATCAGCATCAGTATACCCTATGATGGTGCTGTAGGTATCCTTAGTATACCTAAGTCCCAGATTAAGAGTGCCTTTTATGTACTTTATTATATGTTTTACACTCAATAAATGGCTCTCTTTAGGGTTATTCTGGTAATGAGCACACAGACATACAACATACATTATATCTGGTTGCGAGGCAGTTAGATAGAGTAGACTACCAATCATACTACGATAGAGTGTGGACTCAACTGACTTTCCAGTTTCATCTTTACATAATTTAACAGTAGTACTCATAGGCGTTTTGGCAACTTTAGCATTATCTAAACCAAATTTCTTAACAAGGTCTAAGGCATACTTAGTTTGAGAGACAAATAGACCATCAGAATTCTGTTTCACTTGAAATCCTAAGAAAAGCTGTAGCTCTCCCATAAGGGACATGTGAAATTCCTTATGCATAATAGCAGAAAAAGATTTAACTTCAGAGTTTGAAGTTGACCCGAATATGATGTCGTCTACATAGACTTGGGCTATAATAATGTTTTTGTCAAAATGTTTGACAAAGAGAGTCTGGTCATTTCCTCCTCTCTTAAAACCCTTATCCAACAAAAAGTTGGAAAGGCGTTCATACCAAGCTCTAGGAGCTTGTTTTAAGCCATACAAAGCCTTTTTAGACGAAAGACATGGTTAGGGTATTTAGGGTCAATGAACCCTTTGGGTTGTTCTACATATGTTTCTTCGGACAGAATTCCATTGAGGAAGGCAGATTTGACGTCCATTTGATAAAGTGTGAATTTTAAGTGACATGCTATGGCGAAAAGAAGTCGAACAGATTCAAGACGAGTGACAGGGGCAAATGTCTCGCTGAAATCTATTCCTTCTATTTGTGAGTAGCCATGAGCAACTAGTCTAGCTTTGTTTCTAAGGATTGCCCCATTTTCATCAGATTTGTTCTTAAAAATCCAACGTGTCCCAATAACATTTTTGTTTTGAGGCCGCGGTACAAGATACCAGACATCGTGAATGACAAATTGTAAAAGTTCTTCCTGCATAGCAGAAATCCAGTGTGTGTCATTCAATGCTTCATTAACATTTTTCGGTTCCACAAGGGAGACGAAACATGCATAATTAGCATAATTTCTTAACTGGGATCTAATACGAACTGGCTCATTAGGATTACCGACCACGTTATCAATGGGATGGTCTTTAGAGACCCAGCCAGGTACTTCTGGACTCTCAATAGGTAATGAGTCATCTATTTCTTGTGAATCAGTTTTGAAATCATTTTCAGATTCAACCACAATAGGTGATTCAGATATCTTATTTTCGACAATAGTGTTGCTTACAATTACATTTATCGATTCCATAAGGCCTTAGTACGCAGATTGTATATACGATAAGCACGACTGTTTGGTGAGTATCCTAAGAAGATGGCTTTATCACCACGTGTCTCGAATTTGGACAGATGTTCTCTGTCTTTACAGACATAACACTGACTTCCGAAAGTTCTTAGATATTTTATATTAGGCTTCTTACCGTACCACAACTCATAAGGAGTTTGTTTAGAGTTTTTCCTAAGGTAAACCCTATTTATGATATGACATGCAGTTCTAATAGATTCTACCCAGAAGTATTTAGGTAGAGATTTGGCATGCAACATGACACGTGCCATCTCTTGAAGAGTTCGGTTTTTCCTTTCAGCAATACCATTCTGCTGAGGAGTTTTAGGGGCACTAAATTCATGTTTGTAACCGTTGTAGTCACAATATTCAACTATTCATGTGTCTATGAACTCTCCCCCTCTATCACTACGAATGCGATTGACTTGAGTGTCCTTCTCATTTTCAATTCTTAATAAAATTTTCAAAAAATTCTGAAACGTGCCAGATTTTTGTTTCAAGAAGGCAACCAAAGTGAATCGTGTGAAATCATCAACCATGACAAGGATATAACTGTGTCCACAAAGACTAACAGTTCTAGAGGGACCAATAAGGTCCATATGGATGAGATCTAAAGGTCTAGAGGTGAGAATGTCTTTAACCTTTTTATGCGAAGTCTTAACTATTTTTCCTTCCTGGCAATGACCACAGACAACACTTGAAATAGGTTTAATTTTAGGAATTCCTCTAACAATCTCTTGACTAGACAATCTACCAAGGATATCATAACTTAGGTGACACATACGATTATGCCAGATCTCATTGTCATCCATTCGGACAATGTTACAGGTTTCAGAACTAGTCTTGACAGTATAACAATTGTCAGGTGTTCTAAATCCTTTAATAATGCATTCACCTTTATCATTTAGAATTTTACAATTGTTCTTTGAAAAGGTGATTGTATGGTCAGAGTCACAAAATTGTGATATACTTAGGAGGTTGGCTTTAAGGCCTTTAACTACTAGAACATTTTCGAGAACAGGCATTCCTTCTTCTTTTAGGGTTCCTTTACCTATGATCTGAGATGAAACTCCGTCACCAAAAACTACTTTCCCACCAGCAAATCTGGTTTTGTTTAAAAGTTTGGTTTCATCTCCTCTCATATGTTTGGAACATGCTGAATCTAAATACCAACCAGATGAAGTGTGTTCAGCTTTTAAGGCAGTGATGACAATGTTACACTTCATTTGGGGTAAAAGATCATCTTTTCTAACCCAAATAGCTCTAGTTTTAATTTTGCGCAAGTTTGCCCTCATTTGATAAAATTTTCGAGACACGACTTTTTGTCGTAAAACATTTGGAGCAGCAAACTGATTATTGTGAAAAATTTGAGCTTTTGGTTTAGGAAAGTTTCTGGGAGCCTTTCTCTTAAATGAACTCTTAGTTTTGGTCTTTCTATTTCTGTAGTTAGAGTTCTTATCAGGTTGTCTTGGAAGGACATAATTGTTACGATTTTGCCTAGAATAGTTAAAGTTCTTGTAGACAGAAGTGTTGTACACAGGGGTGTTTAGATGCCTAGCATAACAACCTTCAAAGGAATGACCATAAATGTCACAGTAGGAGCAATATTGATTGCTTGAGGGATGAATTTCCTTAGGGAAACTTCTAAAGATGGGTTTAACAGCATTCTGTTCAGAAGTCCTATTCCTAGGAGGTATGGTCTTATAGGTAGAATCAGCCTTTCTGATCAAAGGACAAACGTATTTAGTCTTAAGTGCAGTCTCAGCCTTAGAATTACTAGACTCTCCAATGTCTTTCTCTTGTTGCTTTTGATCAAATTCCTTTTTAATAAAATGAAAGTCTGGACATGTTTCAATTGGTCTTTTGCCCCCAGACACAAACCTAATAGGTTCAAGATTTGTAGTTTGTGGTTTGTTCTTAGGGCAAAATCCAATACCAGTTCTATCATCAGAATTGGTCTTGGAGTCAACAACAAAGTCAGTAAAACAATTTGAATTGTTTTCAAACTTAGAAATTTTTTTGAAAACAGTAGCTGTCTTTGTTTTTGCTTCCTCCAGTTCTAATAATGTTCCCTTGTATTTCATTTCCAGGGTTTCATTAGTTTTAGTCAACTCTTTTAATTTTTGATCAAAAGTTTCAATTTCAGATTGATGAGTCAGACACTGGTTAGTGTACTCTTCAGCATTCAACTTCACAATAAGACTTAGATCATCTAATTTCTTAGTCAGGTCTCTAACAGTCTTCTCCAGTCTAGTGCCTTTTTTAAGAGCTTTAGCATACAAAGTATGGATATCAGGGAGGTCATTTGTCTCTGAGTCGCTAAGTGAAGTGTGTGTAGTGACCCCTAACGATTCAGTTTTAGTACTCACGCACCCATTTGCATCGTCATTATCGAGATCACTTTGACTCACACACACGGTAGTAGAACTAGCAACATTTTCAGATAATAAGGCATCTAGGCCAATCAAAACAGTATTCACACAAGCAAGAGTAGGAGCATCATTATCACACACAGGCATATCATCATTGTAAATGATCTTAGCATAAAAGGACATGCAAGGGTCAAGTACATTTGAAGACTCAAGTTCCTCTTCATCAGAGTCACTTGAATCATTCCAAGTTTTACACACATTGGCTCTATTATGTGTGTAGCTTTATTCAGATTAACTCTGCAATCATGAGCAATGTGACCTAGTTTCCCACATCTAAAACATTCAATCTTTTTAAGGTCTCTAGTGGGTCTAGAATTGTTGTCCTTGGGATGTTTGTCAAGACCTCTCTCGTGAGGTTTGGGATTAGACAGAGTAGGATAATTAGGCTTGCCTTGTTTAGTTGCCTGTTTGTTTCGAAATTTGACAATTTTCTTAAATTGTTTAGACATCAAGGCAATCTGATTATCTAGTTTGTCTATATCGCACTCCTCATCAGAGTCAGAGTTGGTCAAATTAGACTCAAGTTTGGGTATCTTAGAGGCAAAACTCAAGTTAGAGTTGGGTTGTTTTCTTTGAGAATGATTTAATTGTTTCTTAAAGTCTAATTCCATTTCCACAGTTCTAAGTTTGCTACTGAGTAACTCAGGGGTAAGGTTTTGATCACTCATTTCCTCAATAACATTCCTCTTACTGTCAAACTTTTGTGGTAATGACCTTAGGATTTTAGATACAATTTCATTTCTATCATAAGTAATACCATTAGCATGCAACTTAGTGACTATATCAGTCAAGTTCATGTAAAAATCATCAAAAGACTCAGAATCAGACATGATCAAAGAGTTGTACTGCTGGATAAGCATTTGATTTTTAGCAGCTTTAACTCTTGAGTCTCCTTCATGGGCAGTGATTAATGTGTCCCACGCTTCCTTAGAAGTGGCACAAGATGAGATTCTCTTGAACTCATACTCATTAATAGACATAAAAATGGCATTCTTGCCTTTATTGTTATTACGAGAAATAGTTTTTTCTTCTTGGGTAAACTCACTTAAGATTTTCTTTACCCTCTCATCACTTCCTTCAGTGGCTGGTTTAGTAGGATAAGTGTATCCATTTTCAATAATGTCCCAGACAACATCTCCTAAAGTCCCTTGGATGAAGGCAACCATTCTTACTTTCCAGTAAGCAAAGTTGTTTCCATCAAAGAGTGGAGGTCTGGACAGATTACCAAACCTTTCATTCTTCTCGTCCATAGTTAGGTTTTTCAGAAAACGATTTCAGAAACACAAGATCTTTTGAAATAAAAGTTAACAGGGCTCTGATACCAATTGAAAAACGTTGCTAATGCCGTTTAATACAAGATTAAACTGTATAAGCAACTCCGAAATGTTTGTTGGAGAAACCCTTTTCTTTTGAAAATAAAAATTATAAACAAGATGTGTTTACAAAGAACCTCATGTACGAGAGTAATTAAGACTATGTAATCAGTTTTTAAAACTAAGGAAGTTTCAAAAATTCAGCACACTTATAGAATGAGATGAGTAGATGAAGATAATCAACACACAGTTTTTAACGTGGTAAAACCTCTCCCAACAGAGGAAACATCCACGGTGACTTCTAAGTCACAAAAACGAAAATCCACTAATAACAAATAATAGTTACAAACAATACAACATGCAAGCACACAAATCAACCTATTCTAAGTTTAGGAATATACCCCACTTGGTGTCCTTCTAACTTCTCATATATCTGATTTGTTGATGATGTTCTTCCAGTTTGATAACTTCCTTTGCTTTAGCTTCCTTATGTCGACTCAATGATCTTTGATCTTATACACAACACTTCCAGTGTAGTAGTGTGTTAAGTGTTTGTGAAGTGATTCCTATTCACATGCATGAACTCACACACACTTAGATTTACAGACAGTCCTATAAAAATTACATATAAAGTCTATATGCAGTGATTTTAGTTTATTTCTTTCTCACAGAACTAGAAAATTTTTTTACCTTTAAATATAACCCAGATTCCACGGATATCTCGCTTCAAAATCGGTCAAGATCTTAATCAATCTCTTTTGGAAAACATTTGTGAGATTGAAAATCTCCAAGTGTGAATCCAACTAGGTCAGGGTTAAGTTTCGTAAGAATAGAAACCACAAAACATTTTCAAAACTAAATCAGTAAAGATTTTCTTAAATCAAGTAGTAAATATGCAGATCTAGTGAAAATGTAACATGCAGAGTGTAGATCTAAAGTTTCTATGAAAAAGAAACAAGATGTTCACACGAATGTTTAAGTTGTGAACAAGATCAAAGACAAGAAGGTTACAGCTTCAAAAGAACAAACCACTCTCTCTCTCTCAAACACTCAGGTTTGTGTTTGGGGTTGAATATACGAAGGTTTGTTTCAGAGTTGAAGTGTTTAGGGTTAGGGTTAGGGTTTGGCTAACAGTTTCCCTTTCTCTCTCTTCTCTCTTTTCTTTTCTCTCTTCTCTCTCACTTCTCTCTTCTCTCTATTTTTTTTTCTCTCAGAAATGACGAATGCCCAAAAGTCTTCTAAGGTTGAGAAGTGGAGGGTATTTATAGGGCTGAGGGAAGGTTCTGGATGTTCGAGGGAAATCAAGGGCTGAGATCAAGTCTTGCACACTTTGACTTGATCCAAAGGTTATAAAACAGCGGTGATTAAAAATGATTGTGATTGGTTCATATAGATAGCACCGGGATTAACTAAGATCACATGCAGACCCTCGATTAGGAATGATCCAACGTTTAGCAATCAACCATCCAACCTTCTCACAAAAGAAACACAAATAGGTACACCCGGAGGATGACAAGTGTTGACAAATGAGAGGCTCACACACGCGCGTCCAAAGTAATTATAGAAGGTACCCTGAAGTCTCTAGAGCTTTTATATTCTACCCAACCAAACAATCGAGTGAGAAATGAAGTTTACAAAATAGAATATTAACCCCACAAATTTTATGATCCCATTTTATTAATAAAAACATTTATTTAAAAAAAATGTTTAAAAAATATTTAAAAATTCCCAAAAAATTATTAAAGCTCCAATTCAAGGGAATTAATCACACACTCAATTTTAAGCAATATTAACACATGTATGCACTTCTAATTGTGTGTAGTGTGATTCAATTTATACCTTCATGGATCATTGAAGAGGATTAGAGAGATAAGTTCTGAGGCTTTTTGGATTCTAGGATAGACAACCAATTTTGTCTCTATTTCCAAACTAGATGAACACTTATACAGTATAGACTTAAGCAAGTCAAAGGTATAAGGTGCTTCATTACGGCCTCACTTCCAAATGCCAGCATATATGGTGATTCTCCAGTTGCTGCTCGGGGAGTTGTTCGATAAGCCCACAATACTGACTGTAGCTCATTAATCCAATTAGCTTTAACCTCACTTAGCCTCTTCTTCAAACCATTTAGTAATGTTCTGTTCGTCACTTCAGTCTGTCCATTGCTTTGAGGATGGCCTGGTGCTGAATGAATCTTCAAAATGTTTGACTGATGACAATAGGCGGCAAACTCCTCGTTATCAAATTATATTCCATGGTCTGTGATGAAGGCATGAGGGAGACCATATCGACAGATGATGTTCTTCCAAACGAACTGGTACACCTTCTCGTATGTCATATCAATAAGTGGCTCAGCTTCTACCCACTTAGTAAAATAATCCACTGTGACGACGAGGTACTTGAATCTTCCTCGGGTCGTTGGCAGTGGTCCAACCAAATCCATTCCCCACATGGCGAATGGCCAAAGGGAAGTTATGGGTGTCAACAATGCTTGTGGAGTTCGTCGGATGGAGGAAAAACGTTGGCATTTATCACATCTCTTAGCATAGGCTATACAATCAGCCCTCATCGTTGTCCAGTAGTATCCCTGTGTCATCACCCTTTGCAAAAGTGTCCGACCTGCTACATGGGCTCCACAGGACCCTTCATGGATCTCTTCAATCAATTCTTTCACCTCGGAGGGATGTACACATCTTTGCAAACCTGCCATAATTCCTCGTATATACAAAACACCATTAGTTAGTACATACCGAGCAGCCTTAAACTTCAATTTCTTGGCAGGGAGCTTATCCTCCGGTAATTCTCCCTCCTCAATATATGCCCTGATGGGATCCATCCAAGATGGTCCTAAATCAAGGGTAATAATATTCATCGTCAGGTCTTCATCTATGCTCCGACTTTCTAATACTTCAATTGGTATCGTTCTTCGCAGCTCAGTACGAGTAGCTGATGCTAGTCGGGCCAGTGAGTTTGCTTGTGCATTCTCCATTCTTGGTATTCTGATCAACTGAATGGCATTAAATTCTGCCAACAACTCCATCACCTTTGCATGATACTTGACCATTAGTTCTCCTTTAACTGCATATGTTCCCATCATCTGATTCACAATTAATTGAGAATCACTGAATATCATCACTTGTTGTGCTTCCATAATCTTTGCTAAATTAAGACCTGCTATCATGGCCTCATATTCAGCCTCATTATTGGAGGCTTTGAATTGGAATCGCAGGGCATATTCCATGTCAATCTCGTCTGGGGTGTTCAAAACAATCCCTGCTCCACAACCTGTTGTGCAAGATGACCCATCTACATATAATCTCCATGTAGGTAACTCGTCTTCAAATTTCTTATCTGACAAGGTTCCTCGATGAAATATTTGTTGTTTCCTTTCATCCTTCCCTGATATTTTTCGCTCCTCATCGATCATCTCTTCTTGCCCTTTTACCAACCGGAGTTGGTCTGAGCTCGAATTTGATGATCCTTCAACATCCACAAGTCCTTTTACCAACCGAAGTTGGTCTGAGCTTGTGTTTGATGATCATGTAACATCCACAGGTTGATCAGTGAGCAACTTTTGTTCCTCGGGGGTATCAGGATAAGTAAACTCTGCTATAAAATTTGCTATAGCTTGCCCTTTTAATGATGATCTGGGTTCATACACAATATCATATTCACCGAGCGCGATTTCCCAGTACATCAGTCTCCCTGATTTTTCTGGCTTATGAAGGGCTTGTCTCAATGGCATGTCGGTATACACGACGATGGTATGGGCCTGGAAATATGGCCCCATTCTTCTACTTGCCTCAATTAATGCCAATGCCAATTTTTCCAGCTTTGGGAACCTGATCTCTGCACCTCGGAAAGCCTTACTTGTGTAATAAATTGGCTTATGGACTCCATTCTCCATTCTGATCAATGCCGAGCTGACTGCATTCTATGATACTGCCAGGTACAAGTACAACTTTTCTCCCAATACTGGCCTGGACAACAGTGGAGGTGCTCCCAAATATTTCTTCAAGTCTTGAAAGGCTTTTTCACATTCATCATTCCACTCGAAAGTTTTTCGAAGTGTTTTGAAGAATGGGAGGCATCTATCAGTTGCTCGGGATACAAATCTGTTGAGCGCTGCAACTCGTCCTGTAAGACTCTGCACCTCTTTCTTCGTCGTTGGAGATCGCAACCCTAAAAGAGCTTTGATCTTTTCTGGATTCGCCTCAATGCCTCACTGGTTGACGATGTACCCGAGGAACATTTCTTCTCATACTCCAAATGCGCACTTCGTCGGGTTGAGCTTCATCTGGTATTTATCCAGTTGATCAAAGGTCTGACCTAAGTCAACTAGATGATCAGCAGTTTTTTTGCTCTTTGTCAGCATATCATCGACATAGACTTCCATATTGCAACTGATTTGTTCGGCAAAAACCTTGTTCATCAGCCGCTGGTATGTCGCTCCTGCATTTTTCAAACCAAAAGGCATAACATTATAATAATAAGTTCCCCTAGGGGTAATAAAAGAAGTACTTTCCCTGTCTTCAGGTTTCATTTTGATCTGGTTGTAGCCAGAGTAAGCATCCATGAAGCTAAGCAGCTCGTGCTCCGAGGTAGCATCCACTAGCTGGTCAATTCTGGGCAATGGAAAGTGATCCTTTGGGCATGCCTTGTTGAGATCAGTGAAATCAACACACATTCTCCATTTATTGTTTTTCTTCTTTACCATCACCACATTTGCTAACCAGTCTGGATATTTCACATCTTCAATGAATTGGGCTTTCTGGAGCTTCTCGACCTCCTCTTGTATAGCTTGATTCTTCTCGGGACTAAATACTCTTCTTCTCTGCTTTAGGGGTTTGATCTCCTTATTCGCATTGAGCTCATGACATAAGAAGTTTGGATCTATTCCTGGCATGTCTTCATGACTCCACGCAAAAGTTTTCTTCCTGTTTCTCAAGAAAGTTATCAACTCCTGTTTTATTGAAGCATCCAACGTCGAACCTATCTGGGTTATTCGTTCAGGGTGCTCGTCGTCCAGAATAACATTTTCTGTAGATTCCACCACCTGTCCTTTTACAAGTTAGGATTCATCTCTGGGATCCTGTGTTTCAATTTATGTACCTTCATCCACCTGGTAGGTAGTAGTCTTTTTCCTTGACTCTTCAAGCTCCTCTTGCTCGGTAGATGAATAATAGCATTCCCGAGCTACTTTTTGATCACCTTTCACAACCCCTACTCCGAAATTTGTTGGGAATTTTAAGCACTGATGTACTGTAGATGGAACTGCTTCGAACTTCTTCAAACCAACTCTTCCCATGATGATGTTGTAAGCTGATTGCACATTCTTATCCATCACAAAAAAACGTATTCTTTCTGTTCCACAAGCAGGCCAAGTTTCAATGAATATATCCAACTTGATCGTCCCAAGTGGAAAAATCTTCTCGCCAGCAAAACCCAGGAGAGGTCTGTGATAAGGCTCCAATTGAGATAATTTTAAATTTAAACTGTCAAAGCATGAGTAGAACATGATGTCTGCCGAACTGCCATTATCTACCAGAACCCTTGAAATCACTACTTCTTTCATCCTCATTTTGATCACCAAAGGGTCGTCGTGAGGGTAAAGAACACCTGCAAGGTCATTTTTTGAAAAACCAATGACTAGCTTCTCTTTGTTTATCTTCCTCGGGCGATACTCCTCAGCCAAATTTATCCGTTGAATGTATGAGCAAGCCTGAGCCTCACCGAGGTAAGCTTTTCTTTCTGCAGTAAAATCTCCTCCTCCTGCATCTCCACCTGTAATGACATTACAATCAAATGACCCAAAGCGTATTGAAAATACCTCTCGTTCTGGCTGCCTTGGTTTCTTGGGAAGATCGGGGTCATCATCTGGATCATCTTCATGGTTTCTCTTCTTTTTCTCCTCTGCTCGACGAGGAGATCTAGACCTCTCTCTAGTTCGGTAATTATTTATTCTTTCACCTCCCCGATCAACATACTTTGCTAGCTTCCCTCTTCGGATGAGTGTTTCAATCTCGTTCTGAAGAGCTATGCAATTTTTGGTCATATGGCCATGATCCTTATGGAACTCGCAATATTTCTCCCTATTCCTCGTGTCAGGGTCTGACCTCAGTTTCTTTGGCCACTTTACTTCCTCGTTATTCTTGATTTCTTCCAAGACATGATTGATACCCATTTTCAAAGGAGTATAATTATCGAATTTCTTCAGGACTTCCCATGACGACTTATTATTCTTGGAATGCTTGTCACCACCATTGCCCTTATGCTCTTTCTTCTTAGATTTGTCGACTTCCACCTTGGTTTCTTTATCGATATTCTTCTTCGCAGCCATAGACTCCTCGGCATTCATGATTTTGGCTGCTTTTACCATCAACTCTGACATAGTTGTAGGTGGATCTTTGGCCAAAGTGTAATACAACTTGTTAGGCAACAACCCACTCATCAAGGCAGTGATTGCAGTATTTTCTTCATAATCTATGACTTCCAGTTTCTCGTTATTAAAACGAGTTATGTAATCTCTAGTACTCTCACCAGATTTTTGTCTAACACTTAACAAGTGTGCTACTCGTTTTACTGGCTTTGCTCCGAAACAGAAATTACCGATGAACAACTCGGCCAATTGAAAGAAAGTTGAAATCTTACCCCGAGGAAGATTATTGTACCATATCTGGGCAGATCCAGTAAGAGTTCCTGAGAATGCTCTGCATCTCATCTCGTCGGGGACCATATAGATGTCGGCAGCAGCTTGATATTGCTCTATGTGAAGAACAGGATCTGTCTTTCCATCATATTTGGGGGTCACCACAGGTGCTTTAAATTTCGACGGTGTAGGAAAATCCACAATGGCCTGTACAAAAGGTGTCCCTCGAACAAAAGTCCGTTGTAGGGGGTTCTTCGCCTTAGCCATTTCTCCCAATCTATCCTCCAATCGTTGAATGGAACCTTTCCACGCATCATTTCCTTCCTCGGGTCTATTAGTTCGAACAATTGATTGATCTGACGTGGCCTCCTGAGATCTATCTTGACGAGCAACTGGTCGTGATTGTGCTGATCCTTCTCTTAGATCTGATGGTTGTCGAAAACTCCTCGACATGGTCTTAGGTGGACTCCTATTCCTCCTAGGGCCTAATCGGTTGAAAGGAGATACCCTGCTCAATCTTTCCAAGGCACTGGGTCTCTTTGGAGAGAGAGTGATACGTTCCTCAGTATCTGTAGCCCGCATTGACGAAGTTCGCCCAGGTTGATAAGAGGAATCATCAGATCCCTCATTGCGATATGACTCAGTACGCCTGGATCGTGAAGAAAGTAAATAGTTTTGCCTCTGACCACTTCGCTGTCCCGAATGTGCAGGTGCACTGCCATGAAGGGTTTGTATGAATTGCCGCATTGTCTCTTGCATGGCGGTTTTTCCTTGAGCCAGATTCGTCATAATTCCAGCCAGATCTGGAGGTGCAGAAGGATTTGGAAGATTTCTAACATTTCCAGCGTTTTAATTGCTGGTTTCTGGATTATCTGCCATTGATGATGAATGATTTTTGGTGAAAAATGATAACAACAGTCGATTCCCACAGACGGCGCCAATCTGTTGATGTAAAAATTAGATCACTCTAATTATTCAATCACAGATAAATAAATGAGACAAAATATTTTAAAGTGGTTCAGCCTTATTAGAATGGCCTACGTCCACTGTTATGTTATTGCTGAGTGTTTGGGAATTCTCGATTACAAGTTCTATCAAGAAATTCCGGTCCCCTTGAATGAGGGTAATACAATGTATTTATAGTCCTTAGGCTGTACATGTGAAAGGGTAAACAATTGATGCCCTTTAAGAGTATACGTCTGTATGATAATCATTCAATGAATAGTTGAACTGTTGATTATCTGGCAATCAATGCTGTGGCCGAGATGCAGCTCAGACCGCCTTAGTTGTTCGTCGTTCAGGAGTTCCTCGGAGTACACTTGCTGCTCGGAATGAATATGACTTGGTCGGGGAAATAAACTTCCTCGTTGTTATTGTGCCACGTAGATCGACACATGTCTTCTTATTATTCGTCTATATTAGCGTATTAATTTTGGTATCAACAATGATGATACAAGTGAGTTGTGGCATTGGAACAACCCAAGCTTCCCAGATTATCCCATTCCTCCATTCAAACTTGACACAAGCTAGATTCCACCTGATTCCATTCCTCAATGCATGATAACTAAATACTTGGGCAATTATTGTAAGGACAAAATTTTTAATTGGGTCAGTTGTATAGTTTTGACTTATTCCTGGAACAAAACTCGTTTGAGTCATAGGTAGATTTTTATTGTCACGATCCCACACAGACTATGATGTATTGAAGTTTATTAAATATGTTGCGGTGAAGCTTCAAGGAATTTATTATGCCGATTTATGGTGCATAAATCGTCTTCAAGTTTAATTGCATTCCGAGATCACTCAGGTATGAATGCATAATTTTAATGGGACTTGAAATTTATTTTAAAATGTTTAAGGATGTTATTTTATTAAAGAAATTTTTATAAATGGTTTTAAAGTGTTTGAAATCATTTACACTTCGTTTATTCCGAGATAAATATGGTTTAAAATCGTATTAAAATCAAACACACACGTATAGTCGCTCAAACAACGTCAAACGACATAAGGAGTCGTTCAGGTGAGATCACCATATCGTTCGAACGATATGGCCATATCGTTCGAACGATATGGCCATATCGTTCGAACAATATGGCCATCTCGTTTGACAGACAACTACAGTCATTCGAGTGATGCGCCACCTCAAAAAAATTATTTAAGGCGTGATTTCCTCAGAATTTCGAAAATGTGTTGTCTGAAAAATAGTTTATGAACCAGTATATTTTTTGCACAAAGTTTTCTCAGGTTTTCCAAGTCCAAAACATCCTTAGAGTTTCAAAGATTCGATCTTTCATTATTATATGCTATAGTGATCTTGTTTGCACCAAGAAGGAGTTTGTTCTACACTTTTGAAGAACGTCGTTGGGTTTTGTGAAGAAGAAGCGAAGGAGTTCGTGTTCTGATTCTGTAGACTTTCCAAGATATATCGGTGGACACCGAGGCATTCATGGAGGCGACTATTGTGGATAGGTATCAGGAAAGGATTCACGTGGGCATTGTGGAAAGGTGGTTGAAGATGAGAAGAGCATCAAGTCTCTTAGGGATCGAGTCATTGAGTAAGACTTTTGTCTGTTCCTTGTAAATCAAGGCTTGGGAGGTTTGAGATTTTTTCCCTTTGTGGTTTCGTCGTACATCCGGGATTGTGAGCATTCTTTTTCTTACTTTACTTATTGTAATTACTAGATGCATGTTTAGGATTAATCAAGATAAAATTTGGTTAAGTTAAAATTGGTTCACAATTTGGTGCACATAAAAGTTTGAAAAAGGTTTTTTAAAAAGAGAAAGTTGTTTCATTATCCTTAAAGAAAAGTTGATTTAAAAATAAAGTTGCCAACAACTATGGTCTTAATGATGAGGGTGAGCATATTCTTCCTCCTCATTTACTTGATAGGTCAAGAAAAAGCAATAAAAAAATCCTGATAGATTTTTGGACAATAAATTCTCTATATACCCTTGATGATCCACTTGCTGGGATGGATAAGGCAGATGTCAAGCGTCCAGAAAAATAAATTGACTCCATTTGCAATCACATCTTACTTATAATTGTAATTGCCTTTTATTTGAATAAAAGAGACTTCTACTTTGAATACATGGCGTGTCTATGTCTCTGTTTCTTCTTTGTCATTTACTTAAGCTTGTGATTAGTTAATCGGAATGCTGACTAAGTAACTTGCTTGAATGACAAGTGTTTGATCCAATTTTAAGCTTGTGATTAGTTAATCGGCTAGCTGACTAGATAACCTGCTTATGTGATGAATGCTTGATTCAATTTTAAACCTGAGTGTAATGCCGTAGTTTCTACTAATACCCTTAGATAAAACTGTAAATAGTTTTGTTGACCTAAGTGCCGGCATTAGTTACCATTGGCGAACAAGTGTATTATATATATATATATATATATATATATATATATATATATATATATATATATATATATATATATATATATATATGTTTAAGAATGCATATACATATTCTTGTGTCTAACTTAGTTGGGTAAAACTTCTTGTGTTTAACTTTGAGTTGTGTATGAAGGTTCACTGACTGTTTGTTATTGATTTGTTAAAGACGAAATCATATGTGAACTTTTATCTTACTCGGACTTCTTGTTTATGAATTGTAAAAGATGAAGCCATACATAAAGTGTTGGTGCATCTTGAATTTGATAAGTTCAACCTGATTAAGTATCTCTAAATCCTCCAAAGTTATTGGTGCATCTCGAAATTGATAAATTTATCCTGATTTGATGAATCCCGTTGAAAATAGTGTGTTTGTACTCATTTGGTCGCCGATGGTTGAAGATCAAGAGAAGAAAAAGATTGAAGTTGAAAAGTTTGTTTTGAGTTTTTATTGGGGATGTATATTGTCGTACTCCGAAAAATATCAAAAAAATAGAAGCATAATTGGACCTAGATCAAGATTTTTATTAACTTTTAATGAAAACAGTAATGAAAATAGTACATAAAACTACTACAAACTACTGATAATACTTCCTTAGGAGTTAGTCATTCCAAGGGTTCTTAAACTCTTCTCCTTCGAGTGTTTCCAGATGAAATATTCCTGGTTAGATGACCTCAAAGATGCGATAGGGACCATGCTAGTTTGCCTCCAACTTTTTTCCTTTCTGGATGACTTTCTTGAGAACGTAATCTCCTTCTTTCAAGTTGGTCTGCTTAACCCTTCTATTATAAAAATGAGCAGTCCTTTACTGGTAGGCAACTACTCTGAATGCATCATCTTCTCTCATTTCTTCAATCAGGTCCAAATCTAATATTCTCATGAGGTCACTCTTTGGGGAATCAAAGATCAAAACCCTATGAGTTAGTAGGCCAATCCCTATAGGTACCATGGCTTCTGTCCCAAAAGCATGTATATAGGGTGTCTCTCTAGTTACTGTTCTTGGCGTTGTTATATATACCCAGAGAATAGTGTATAGTTTATTTATCTAATTACCCTTGTCATCATCAAGTTGCTTTTTGAGCCCATCTAGTAAATTTTTTTTGGTTACCTCCATTTGGCCTTGCATTGTGGATGCCCTGGAGCAGAGTGAAGTTTCTGAATCTTGGACTGAATGTAGTATGCCTCAAAATCACCGTTGTTAAATTGAGTGCCGTGGTCAGTGATGAAATCATAAGGCATGCCATACCTACATAAAATGTTCTTCTAAATGAACGGGAATACCTTTACATAAGGCATCTCTATTAATGGTTTAGCCTCCACCCAATAGTGAAGTGATCTACTGCTACCACCAAGTACTTGAACCTGACTTTGGTTGTTAGAAATGGGCCGGCCAAATCAATTCAACAAATAGCAAAAGGTTAAAGAGAGGTGATTTGAGTTAATACATCCCCCGGTCTTCTGTGGATCGTAACAAGCTTCTGGCACTTGTCACATTTTCTTACAAAAGTAATGCCATCTGCCTCATGCTCGCCTAATAATATCCCTACATTTCCATTCTTCGCACTAATGACCGACCAACCGAGTGAGCTCTACAGGAGCCTTCATGCACCTCCTTGATCATCTTTGTGACTACTAGGGGATGTACACACTACAGTAAAGAAATAATGTATCCCCTCTTGTAAAGCGCTCCTCTTTCTAACACATAGCCACCCGCTTTGTACCTTAATTTTCTCGTAACTTTTGGATTAGTAGGTAAGATACATTTCTCAATGTAATATTTGATTGGATCCATCCATGATGGGGCCAAATCTACTGTAATGAAATTGACCATAACATTCTCCTTTATGCTCCTGGATGCCAAAATCTTCACCGGATAGTTCTTCTAATTTTTCTACCCTTGGTATTTTAACTATTTGGACTAAAGAAAATTTGGAGTTGACTTTCATAAATTTGGACTACTATTTGACCATTTGGTCTCCCTTGACTCCATATATTTGAAGCACTTGATTAACGATCAGTTGAGAATCACTACGTGCCATAACTTGCTCGACACCTAATGATAAAGCTAATTCCAAGCCTGCGATTAATTCTTCGTATTCAGACTCATTATTAAAGGACTGGAACTAGAACCTAAGAGCATATTCCACATCAATGTCGTCTGGAGTGTTGACAATAATACCAGCTCCACTGCACATGAAGATCCATCCACGTATAATTTCTATAGTGGAACGTCTTTGTCAAAGTTTTTTATAGATAAAATTCCTTGATGAAATATCTTTTTTCTCCATTTCGCATATTGTTGATCCATTTCCCGGACGATAGAAAACTCAGGTTGATCGGTAATAATCTTATCTTTCTTCGGAGTTGATCTTTCTTCCACATAAGTATGCTCGGCAGGCAAATTTGGACTAGGGATCACCTCTGGGTATGTAAACTCAATAATAAAGTCAGCTATAGCTTGTCCCTTCAACGAAGCTCTTAGTTCATAAATGATATCATACTCTCCAAGTTCTACTGCCCAACAGATCAATTTTCTTGATTTTTCTAGCTTATAAAGTTCTTGTCAAAAAGGTAAATCAGTGTATACAATGATGGTATGAGTCTGGAAGTAAGGCTTCATCCTTCTTTAGGCTTCAATAAGGGCTAATGTTAATTTCTTTAGGTGTGGATACTTGATCTCTGCTCCTCCAAATGCTTTACTGGTGTAATATATTGATTTATGAATCCTATTCTCCAGTCAGATCAACGTCGAGCTAACTGCAGATTTAGAAACAGCTAAATATAAATATAATTTCTCACCCAATAGTGGTCGGGACAACGTGATGGAGATCCTAAGTACTTATTCAACTCTTGAAATGAGGTTTCACACTCTTTATTCCATTCAAAAGTCTTTCTAAGCACTTTAAAGAACGACAAGCACTTGTTAGTTGCTCGAGAAACAAATTGGTTGAGAGCAACGACTCTTCCAATAAGTTTTTCAACATCCTTTTTGCATGCATGAGATTGTATTTCAATTAAAGCTTTGATTTTGTTGGGTTGCTTCAATTCCTGTCTGATTTATAATATTACCCAAGAACATTCCTTCTGGTACGTCGAAGACACACATGGTCGGGTTGACCTTCATCTAGTGCTTTCCAGTTGGTCGAACGTCTGACTAAGGTCTTGGATGTGGTCCATTTCCTTCTTGATCTTAGTGAGCATGTCATCCATGTATAATTCCATGTTCTTCCTAATTTGATCCTCAAACACCTTATTTACCAGCCTCTAGTATGTTGCTCCAGCATGTTTAAGCCCCAAAGACATAACGTTGTAGCAGTAGGTACCTCGGCTAGTAATGAAAGATATATTTTCTTTGTCTTTTGGTTTCATTTTAATTTGGTTATATCCATAGTAGGCATTCATAAAACTCATATTCTCATAACATGTAGTTGCATTTACCAACTGATCAATCCTTGGTAAAGGGAAGTGATCTTTTGGGCATGCTTTATTGTAGTCAGTAAAGTCTACACACATACACCACTTATCTTTCTTCTTCTTAACCATCACTACATTAGCCAGCCAGCCTGGATATTTCACGTCTTCAATGAATTAGGCTTTCTGGAGTTACCCTACTTCCTCCTGGATGGCCATATTCATTTCAGGACTAAACACCCATGCGTCTATATTTAATCGTCTTCGCATACCTATTGATGTTTAGCTCGTTGCTGATGAAATTTGGGTCTATCCCTGGCATATCTTCATGACTCCATACAAACACGCTTTTTCTCTTGTAATACCCCGTATTTTTATGATATTTATTTATGGGATTAATTGAATTAAATGTGTATTAATTGGAAATTAATCCGAATTAAAATCTAGCGAGATGCGAGTTGGTATTTGATTTTAATGAGTATATATGGCTATATATGAATATTGAATTATCAAATTGTCGTGAGATTGATATACGACAATTCGGGAAATTTTGTTGGGACGCGTGTGACAGCCGCGTCAGAAATATAATATTATTAGTTGAAAAGTGAATTTTATTTCTATTAACTGTATGGTCGTTTTGAGTGCGCCAACGCGTCCGGAAGGGTCGAAATAGTCAGAAAACACTAGCAGGGGGTTTAGTTTGGGTCCCGGGGCATTTTTAGGCCATACCGGCAACGTATAAGGGTAGTTTGGTAATTTTGGATTTTTGGGAATTAAAACCCACGAAAATTAGGAATTAATATCTGATTTGGTAATTACCCACTAAACCCACTAACTACACCTTATGACCTAATGGCCTACGGGGGTTATTAGAATTAGTTCCAAGAGTTTCCTAAGGAAAACCCTAGCCACCATTGTCACCTTGGAGAAGAAGAGCTGGTAGAGAGAGGAAGAAAGGAAAATTCTGCAGAGAGAGAGAGAGAACAAATCAACCTTCATCAATCCAACACCAAATTCAGAGAAAGATTAGATGCAAGTGGTTTAATTTCGTTTTTGCAAAGAATGCTTCTTCCATGTGTAGGAAACTTATATAATTGTATTGTTTTTAGGAGATCTATAAAAACCCATTGAATTGGAAGTAGAAATTTATATTTTGATGAAAAGATTTCATGTAGAATTGTGTTAGGAAGATTATTCTGATAGAAATACATCTTGTATATAATAAAAACGGATTTAATTATACCCATTGGTGATTTTAAAATTTTAGGGTTCATATTCATGGGATTTGGGGATAAATGAGGGAAATTGATGATTTGATGATGTTTAGGAAGATTTGGCCCTATTTAAATGTTTAATTATGACCTATGAATGTTTAGTATGGATTAGAAACCTTAAAATAATGTTGGGATGATTTTTATGTGGGATTAGAAGTGAAGAAAATTGGAAAAACGAAAAAGGGAAAATTTGGGCTCGAAACTGGCCTCTCGTTAGAAGACCTGCCCAGGTCGTTCGAACGAGCTTCTAACGAGTGTGTAGTTCATTCGATGACTTTCGTTCGAACGAGATCTCGTTAGAATGCCCACTTCGTTCGGACGAACTCTCGTTCGAACCAGCCTCGTTCGAACGAGACTTCTAACGAGCTGACAGTTTAGGTTTTTTGGCCTGTTTTGATTTCGCGTGTCCCGTAACCTTGTTTAATTGTATAGATAACATTCCCTTGATGATAAAATGATATAGTGGGACATTTGGGATATATTGAGGAGTAAAACTTAGAAGTGTGATTCGAATTGAATGAAAATTGAGGAATAGGACGTGAGTGACTATTACGATGCGAGAATTATTGACGACTTAAATAATTATATTAACCGGGAATATGTAAATTGTGTAACATTATATGTCGGTACAAGAATGAGAAGTGTACTAAAAATAAATTATGGTGATTTCTAATATGTGTGCATACTTAGTATATGTATATGATTTTATGTGTATGACATACCTACCATACTTGCTATCACGGGAGGTTTACGTTCTCTTAGGGCCTTCTAATCCTTGTGTTGCCCGAATTTAGATTGGTACCTCGAGAACATAGGTCAGAGAAGGACTTATTGGGATGTTAATAAGTCTGCTGATCGTGGGAGCGTAGGTATGTGCATGACCCATGTGATGTGACTGTGTTCGCCTCCATTGTTTGTGATTGATGTTATCTGAGAATGATTCCTGAGAGATTCGAAATGCGTGATCCTTATGTACGTGATGTACCGGGATGGATAGCAGAGTATGTGTGCACCGCATCTAGTCTCGGGGTGCTTGTATTGTATATTTATGACGTGAATAATATACACTTAAATAATGAGAACTTTCATGTTAAGTATTATGAGTATAATTATGGTAATGTTTTGAGAAGTTATAACGGGATAACCGGTAGAGAATTGTATTGCTAATAATTGAGAATCCGAGTCTAAGTAACGCCCTCTATTTAGTTGATAACGCTAGAATGCATATTGAGAATCGAGTAGTAAGGGGTAGAACTTATTACGGTTTGGTTAGTTACGTATATCACTTAGATGGGTATGATACATTAGGAGTGCACAATTAGTCGTGAGGTGAGTATTTCATGTGAGTGTACGTGCTAACATGTATTTTTCATTCATTGTTTTAATGTTATTAAAACACTTGCTATTTTAAATACTCTCCACTTTCGGGCTCTGACCCGTTTGCTTTCAAATCTATTTTTTTTGTAAAAACCATTTTAGGGTCCCAGCCACAAGGACACCATGCTTAGGATCCTCATTCAGGTGACGAGCTGTAGCTGTTTGTGGAAGTTACAGGATTTTGCTAGTAGACGCTTCATCTATCTTGACTCTATATTCAGCTTTCATCAGTTGTAGGGCATGTCGCCCATTTCTATTAGAAACATTTCCTATTTCAGATTTTCAGACTTTTGGCATGTAATTAATTCAGGTTACATAGTTTTACTTATTACAGTTGTGGGACTGTTGTGAGGAGTTTTCCTCCGGACTTATTATTATCTTGTTGGTTATTCTATTGCTTCGTTATGGTGAATGGTTGTTATTCATTCATTATCCTTTTTCTGTATGATAATCAGACTTAAATTAAAATTTGGCAACTTACTTTTTAAATACTAGGTGGTTAGTAACCATAAAAAATGTTTTCGACAGTGATGCTATTAACTGAACCAACTTGGCATTTTGTATTGATTTAATAAAGGAGTAGCTACCCGGTATTTAATTAGTCGGGGTGTCACAGGTGGTATCAGAGCATCAAGTTCTAGAGTCCTTTAGGATCTGTATGGATTATTATGTTTCCGCTGAGCTTTCTTTCATGTAGAGCCCTATATTTTAGGGTTGTTGTATTCTCTTGTATATGCTACGTTCTTCAGCTATTTTGAGTTTATAACTGCAAACTTATAAACTTTATTCTTATTTCAGAATGCCTCCACGACGTGCACAATGGGTTCCCAGGGATGCGAAGCCAGAATTACAGCCCGCACCAGTTCAAGGCACGATGAATGCCGCCGAGGTTGCAGCCATTATGGCCCAGGCGGTAAATGCCGCACTAGCCGTAGTTCAGCAGGCACCACCTCAGGCGCCAGTAGCCACGCCAGTTCAGGCACATGCATTCCCATCTGCTTGGGAACGTGTACGTGATGCTTTTCAGAAAGCACACCCACTGGAGTTCGCAGGTAGCTCCGATGTTATGGTTTCGAGTCAGTGGAGGAAAGACATTCAGCGGCACTTGAGGATGTATGAGTGCACCGATGTCCAGAAGCAGATACTAGCTACCTTTAAGCTAGTAGGGTCTGCACTGCAGTGGTGGGAGTCTATTACCACCATGGAGGAGAGAGATACTCTCACTATACAGGAGTTTTGGGTGCGGTTTGACCGCAAGTACTTTCCGTCAGCTGTTCACACGGAAATGAGAAGGAAGTTGATGAGCCTTAGACAGGAGGGTAAGACTGTGGCCGAGTATGAGGCCGAATTCACAAATCTGCTGAATATTGTTCCGGACGAGATACCGATAGAGGAGAAGAAGATCCAGAAATTTACAGACGGGTTGCTTGGAGGATCCGTCAGTATTTGTTGGGGAACCTATCGTTAGCCACTTACTCTGATGTGGTTAACACTGCACTGTTACACTGCCAGGATCACCGCTTTCACATGGCTGAGGGCAAGAGATCGGAAGAGTCCAGCCATCAGGGCAGGACTGGAGGACATGGTGCCAGTGGGGCACAATCTGTTCAGGGGCAGAGACAGGGTGACCAGGGTTCCCAGCAGGGGGATCACAAGAGGTTCAGATCGGGGAACTTCAGGCATGGACAGGGAGGTTTCCGGCAGGGCCATCAGGGTCCGAACGGCCATCAGGGCCAGCAGGGTCATAATGGTCAACAGCAGCAGTTTCAGCAGGGACAGAGGAGGAACGGTAACGGCCACCAGGGTCGGGGGCAGCAGGGACAGAGAGGGGGGAACTTCCCGGAGAAGTGTTACGTTTGTGGCAAGACTGGACATAAACGCTAGGATTGTCCTGATAGGGGCAGGGCCCCGCAGCAGCAACAGGGTGCTCGACATGAGCCACAGAGGCCACTTTTTTCCACCTGCCCTCCCAGCTCCAGCCCAGGTGCCAGCCCTACCAGCCATTCCAGTGCAGCAGGGGCAGTTACAGTATGGACGTGTCTATAACGTCCACCAGGCAGCAGCTCCACAGGCACCACCCGCGATTGAGGGTATGTTTCCTATCCATGGTACTATGGGTCGGGTTTTGTTTGATACGGGGGCAACGCATTGTTTTATAGCTACATATTTTACGAAAGCCTTAGGGTTGTTAGCCACATCAGAGAGCACAGTGACGTGTGTAGACTCACCATTGGGGAGTGGGTCACTTATTTTCTTTATATGCCGGGGAGTGGGGGTAGAGATTGGTAGTTTGGTATTACCTGCAGACATGTTGGTATTAGATATACATGTGCACGATGTGATTATCGGTATGGATTGGCTCGCAGATTATAGAGCCATGATTGATTGCTTCGGTGGGAGCATTGTTTTTGCCATTCCGGGGCAAAAGATGTTTGTAGTGGCGATGCCTCGCCCAGAGGGAGGCTCGACCGCTCATTTGTATTACATAGAGGAGGATACCTCTAAGGAGGTTTTGATTCCTTTAGATTCGATCCCAGTTGTTAGGGAGTATTCCGATGTGTTTAAGGAGATACCAGGCCTACCCCTCAGTCGAGAGATAGACTTTGTCATAGACTTATTACCAGATACGAGACCTATAGCACGCGCACCGTACCGTATGGCTCCGGCAGAGATGCGAGAGCTACGAGATCAGATAGAGCAGCTGTTGGGTCAGGGCTTTATTCACAGGAGTACCTCACCTTGGGGCGCTCCAGTTTTATTTGTAAAGAAGAGAGATGGTTCACTGAGATTGTGTGTGGACTACCGAGAGTTGAACAAGGTCACGATACTGAATAAGTATCCGTTGCCTCGAATCGATGACCTATTCGACCAGTTGAGAGGAGCTTCTTTCTTCTCGAAGATTGATTTGCGATCGGGATACCATCAGTTGCGTATCAGGGAGGAGGACGTCTCGAAGACTGCGTTCTTAACAAGATATGGTTCTTACGAGTTTCGGGTTATGCCTTTTGGTTTGACCAATGCTCCAGCCGTGTTTATGGACTTGATGAATAGGGTGTTCAGAGATTTCCTAGATCAGTTTGTCATTGTCTTCATTGATGATATTCTGGTTTACTCCCAGACAGAGGAGGAGCACGCCGAGCATTTGAGGCAAGTTTTGCAGACGCTATGTCAGAACGAGTTGTATGAAAATTATGAGAAGTGCGGGTTTTGGCTGAAGGAGGTCCAGTTTTTGGGACACATTATTTCCGACCGGGGGATATCTGTTGATCCGGGGAAGGTATCCGCGGTGAGGGAGTGGAGACAGCCCACGACACCGACTGAGATTCGTAGTTTCTTGGGCCTAGCAGGATACTACAGGAGGTTCATTCGGGGATTTTCGAAGATAGCAGGTCCTTTGACACATTTGACTCGTAAAGGTGTGCCATTCATCTCGAGTGATGCCTGTCAGTTGGCATTCGATGAGTTGAAGGATAAGTTGATCTCAGCACGTGTGTTAGCATTACCGAGACCGGGAGTTGAGTATCTAGTCTACACCGATGCGTCCTTGCAAGGACTTGGAGGTGTATTGCAGCACGAGAGTCATGCCATAGCTTATGCTTCCCGTAAGCTTAAGCCTCACGAGAAGAATTACCCCACTCATGACTTGGAGTTAGCGGCAGTGGTATTTGCCCTACGGATTTGGAGACATTATCTTTTGGGGGAGAAGTTTCGATTGTTCACGGACCACAAGTCCCTACAGTACCTATTCACGCAAAAGGAGTTGAATATGCGGCAGTGAAGGTGGCTTGAGTTTGTGAAGGATTATCAGTTTGATATCCAGTATCACCCGGGGAAGGCTAACGTGGTAGCAGACGCGTTGAGCCGTAGGCCAGTAGATGAGGTGGAAGGGGTGTGGAAGTCCAAGTGGAAGGAGTTGGGACACCATGATGCAGTGGCCCGATCGTTCATGTCTGTGATGACCGTTACACCGCAGATAGTCACGAGAGTAGTAAAGGCCCAGGCAAATGACTCGTTCTGTCAGGAGCAGATAGCTTGATTACTAGCAGAAGGAGACGAATCCTATACCGTTATCTCAGACGGAGGATTACGCTTCAATGGGAGATTGGTAGTTTCGGAAGGGGAGGAATTGCGACACGAGGTGATGGCAGAGTCGCACGGCTCACGGTTCGCGGTACATCCTGGTGGGGACAAAATGTACCAAGACACGAGACGACAGTATTGGTGGAGCGGGATGAAGAGAGATATTGCCGTGTTTGTTTCTAAATGCGCCACTTGTCAGCTAGTAAAAGTGGATCATCAGAGACAGGCAGGACTTCTACAGCCATTGGAGGTCCCGATGTGGATGTGGGAGAGCATATCCATGGACTTTATCACGGGGTTACCTACGTCACAGAGGGGTCACGACTCCATTTGGGTAATTGTGGACAGGTTGACCAAAGTCGCTTATTTTCTACCCGTAAGGACAGACTACACTACGGGACAGTATGCCCAGCTCTTTATTACAGAGATAGTGAGACTTCACGGTGTGCCCCTAAATATCGTGTCTGACCGAGACAAGATATTTGTTTCACGGTTTTGGGAAAGTTTTCAGGAGGCCATGGGCATGGAATTGCGGTTGAGTACGGCATATCACCCGCAGACTGATGGGCAGACCAAGCGTACAAACCAGATGTTGGAGGACATGTTGCGTATGTGCATCATTGATTTCGGGGGTGGATGGGAGTAGCATCTTCCACTGGTGGAGTTTGCTTACAACAACTCCTACCAGTTCACCATTGGCATGGCTCAATTTGAGGCGTTGTACGGTAGACCTTATCGTTCCCCAGCATGTTGGTTGGAGGTGGGGGACAACAAACTACTTGGGCCGGAAGTGATTCAGGATACTTCGGCGAGGATAGAATTAATTCGGGGTCGCATTCGGGTAGCTCAAGACAGGCAGAAGAGCTATGCTGATGCGAAGAGGTTCTTCAGGGAGTTCCAAGTGGGGGACCAGGTTTTACTCAGAGTATCTCCTATGAAGGGGATTATGCGATTCGGGAAGAAGGGGAAGTTGGCACCAAGATACGTGGGACCATTTCCTATTATTGAGCGGATTGGACCGGTTGCGTATAGGCTTGGGTTACCGGAGCATTTGCATCGGATTCACGATGTATTTCATATTTCCTCGCTAAGGAAATATCTTAGAGACGATTTGGCTCATTCTCACATTGCTTTGGAGGACATCGATCTCCAGCCTGATAGCTCCTACGAGGAGGGATCGATTGCTATTTTGGACCGAAGTGAGCGAAAACTGCGGTCAAAGATAGTTCCATTAGTGCGTGTTCAGTGGCGGCATCATAATGTCGAGGAGTCCACATGGGAGCGCGAGGATGAGATGCGCGAACGTTATCCGGATTTTTTCTTAACAGGTACTTTATAGTTCTGAATTTCGGGACGAAATTATGTTATTAGGGGGGAAGTATGTAATACCCCGTATATTTGTGATATTTATTTATGGGATTAATTGAATTAAATGTGTATTAATTGGAAATTAATCCGAATTAAAATACTAGCGATATGCGAGTTGGTATTTGATTTTAATGAGTATATATGGCTATATATGAATATTGAATTATCAAATTGTCGTGAGATTGATATACGACAATTCGGGAAATTTTGTTGGGACGCGTGTGACAGCCGCGTCAGAAATATAATATTATTAATTGAAAAGTGAATTTTATTTCTATTAACTGTATGGTCGTTTTGAGTGCTCCAACGCGTCCGGAAGGGTCGAAATAGTCTGAAAACACTAGCCGGGGGTTTAGTTTGGGTCCCGGGGCATTTTTAGGCCATACCGGCAACGTATAAGGGTAGTTTGGTAATTTTGGATTTCTGGGAATTAAAACCCACGAAAATTAGGAATTAATATCTGATTTGGTAATTACCCACTAAACCCACTAACTACACCTTATGACCTAATGGCCTACGGGGGTTATTAGAATTAGTTCCAAGAGTTTCCTAAGGAAAACCCTAGCCACCATTGTCACCTTGGAGAAGAAGAGCTGGTAGAGAGAGAAAGAAAGGAAAATTCTGCAGAGAGAGAGAGAGAACAAATCAACCTTCATCAATCCAACACCAAATTCAGAGAAAGATTAGATGCAAGTGGTTTAATTTCGTTTTTGCAAAGAATGCTTCTTCCATGTGTAGGAAACTTATATAATTGTATTGTTTTTAGGAGATCTATAAAAACCCATTGAATTGGAAGTAGAAATTTATATTTTGATGAAAAGATTTCATGTAGAATTGTGTTAGGAAGATTATTCTGATAGAAATACATCTTGTATATAATAAAAACGGATTTAATTATACCCATTGGTGATTTTAAAATTTTAGGGTTCATATTCATGGGATTTGGGGATAAATGAGGGAAATTGATGATTTGATGATGTTTAGGAAGATTTGGCCCTATTTAAATGTTTAATTATGACCTATGAATGTTTAGTATGGATTAGAAACCTTAAAATAATGTTGGGATGATTTTTATGTGGGATTAGAAGTGAAGAAAATTGGAAAAATGAAAAAGGGAAAATCTGGGCTCGAAACTGGCCTCTCGTTAGAAGACCTGCCCAGGTCGTTCGAACGAGCTCGTTCGAACGAGCTTCTAACGAGTGGACAGTTTGACTTCTAACGAGTGTGTAGTTCGTTCGATGACTTTCGTTCAAATGAGATCTCGTTAGAATGCCCACTTCGTTCGAACGAACTCTCGTTCAAACCAGCCTCGTTCGAACGAGACTTCTAACGAGCTGACAGTTTAGGTTTTTTGGCCTGTTTTGATTTTGCGTGTCCCGTAACCTTGTTTAATTGTAGAGATAACATTCCCTTGATGATAAAATGATATAGTGGGACATTTGGGATATATTGAGGAGTAAAACATAGAAGTGTGATTCGAATTGAATGAAAATTGAGGAATAGGACGTGAGTGACTATTACGATGCGAGAATTATTGACGGATTATATAATTATATTAACCGGGAATATGTAAATTGTGTAACATTATATGTCGGTACAAGAATGAGAAGTGTACTAAAAATAAATTATGGTGATTTCTAAGATGTGTGCATACTTAGTATATGTATATGATTTTATGTGTATGACAAACCTACCATACTTGCTATCACGGGAGGTTTACGTTTGCTTAGGGCCTTCTAATCCTTGTGTTGCCCGGATTTAGATTGGTACCTCGAGAACATAGGTCAGAGAATGACTTATTGGGATGTTAATAAGTCTGCTGATCGTGGGAGCGTAGGTATGTGTGTGACCCATGTGATGTGACTGTGTTCGCCTCCATTGTTTGTGATTGATGTTATCTGAGAACGATTCCTGAGAGATTCGAAATGCGTGATCCTTATGTACGTGATGTACCGGGATGGATAGCAGAGTATGTGTGCACCGCATCTAGTCTCGGGGTGCTTGTATTGTATATTTATGACGTGAATAATATACACTTAAATAATGAGAACTTTCATGTTAAGTATTATGAGTATAATTATGGTAATGTTTTGAGAAGTTATAACGGGATAACCGGTAGAGAATTGTATTGCTAATAATTGAGAATCCGAGTTTAAGTAACGCCCTCTATTTAGTTGATAACGCTAGAATGCATATTGAGAATCAAGTAGTAAGGGGTAGAACTTATTACGGTTTGGTTAGTTACGTATATCACTTAGATGGGTATGATACGTTAGGAGTGCACAATTAGTCAAGAGGTGAGTATTTCATGTGAGTGTACGTCCTAACACGTATTTTGCATTCATTGTTTTAATGTTATTAAAACACTTGCTATTTTTAATACTCTCCACTTTCGGGCTCTGACCCGTTTGCTTTCAAATCTATTTTTTTTGTAAAAACCATTTTAGGTGCCCAGCCACAAGGACACCATGCTTAGGATCCTCATTCAGGTGACGAGCTGTAGCTGTTTGTGGAAGTTACAGGATTTTTCTAGTAGACGCTTCATCTATCTTGACTCTATATTCAACTTTCATCAGTTGTAGGGCATGTCGCCCATTTCTATTAGAAACATTTCCTATTTCAGATTTTCAGACTTTTGGCATGTAATTAATTCAGGTTACATTGTTTTACTTATTACAGTTGTGGGATTGTTGTGAGTAGTTTTCCTCCGGACTTATTATTATCTTGTTGGTTATTCTATTGCTTCGTTATGGTGAATGGTTGTTATTCTTTCATTATCCTTTTTCTGTATGATAATCAGACTTAAATTAAAATTTGGCAACTTACTTTTTAGATACTAGGTGGTTAGTAACCATCAAAAATGTTTTCGACAGTGATGCTATTAACTGAACTAACTTGGCATTTTGTATTGATTTAATAAAGGAGTAGCTACCCGGTATTTAATTAGTCGGGGTGTCACAGGATTAGTCGGGGTGTCACGTCTCTCTCTAAGGAATGTAATTAATTCTTGTTTGAGGGTTGGTACTAAAGTGGAACCAATTTAAGTAGTTCTTTCAGGCTTCTCGGCATCTAGGGCTATAATCTTCGTGATTTCTACTACTTGCCCCTTGACCAGTTCAGACTCCTCGCGGGGATCCAAGGTGTCAATCTGATAAGTGGTAGTCTTTTTCTTTAGATCTTTCAACTCTTCCTGCTCAGCTGAAGTATAATAGCATTCTTTAACCTCCTTTTGGTTAACCTTTACAACATTGACTCCAAAGTGAATGGGGAAATTTATGCATTGGTGAATAGTGGATGGTACGAATTTAAATTTCTTCAGTCCCACTCTGCCAAGGATCATGTTGTAAGTTGATTGAACATTATGATCCAGAACTGATAAACGAATTTTTTCTGCCCTGCTTATTGGCCAACTGGCGATCAAGACTTCCAACATAACAGTTCTTAGGGAATATACTTTTTCTCCCAATAAACTAATTAAGGGTTTGTGATATGGTTCCAACTGAGTTACCTCTAATCCTAGGCTTTTGAAGCAGTTGTGGAAAATAATGTCTGTCGAGATACCATTGTCTACTAGAATCCTCACAATCTTAGCTTTCTGTATTCTGAACGTGATAACTAGTGGATCGTCATGGGGATAAAGTACTCCAGGCAGGTCATTTTTGGAGAAGCCTATGACCAGCTTATCTTTATTCACCTTCCTAGACCGACTATCTTCTTTATCATTCAGGTTGGTGCTTCGTATGTAAGAGCAAGTTTTAGCCTCATTGTGATAAGCTTTTCTTTCAACAACCTCATCTCCCCCTCCATTATCTCCTCCTGCAATGAAATGACAACCAAAGGATATCACACCTACTTTAATTTCTGGCTCCTTGAGTTTCTTGGGCAGGTCTGGATCATCTTCAGAATCATCTTCCCGGCTCCTTTTCTTGTCAACCTTACCTTTGTAGGGAAATTCTGACATTCTTCTATATTCCCGACCATCTATCCAATCTACAAACTTGGTCAGTTTTCCTCGATGGATGATAGTTCCAATCTCATTTTTTAGGGAGATACAACTATCCGTAGTGTGCTTATGGTCTTTGTGGAAATCGTTATATTTGGGCTTGTTCCATCGGTTAGGGGATATTTCAATTTTCCAGACCATTTTAAGTCTTTATTTCCTCCAATCTCTTCCAAAATATGGTACACACCAATCGTCAAAGGGGTATAATAGTCAAATTTCTTGATTTTGTCCATTTTTTATCCTTCTGCTCCTTCTTATTTGCGTTCTTCTGGCCCTTAGGTTTAGTCGTCAGAGTTATTTTAACTATCATAGCTTCTTTCGCATTCATGATATTCCCAGCTCTGGCCATAAGCTCAGTCATGGTTTCTGGAGGATCCATTGCCAATGCATAAAATAACTTCTCAGCAAGCAAACCACTCATCAAAACGGCGATGGATATTTTCTCATCATAGTCCACTACTTTGAAGTTCCCGTTGTTGAAACGTGTGATATATTCCCAAGTAGTTTCTACCACTCTTTGGCGAACACTCAATAGGTGGGCTACTCTTTTTACTGGCTTGGCCCTAAAGTATAAATTGCTAATAAATAGCTCAGTGAGCTAGTAGAAAGTGGAAATTTGTCCTCGGGGTAAATTGTTATACCGTATTTGAGCTGAGACAGCAATAGTGCTTAAAAATGCTCGACAAGTATTTCATCAGGAACAAAATAAATATCAGTTGCAGCCCAATATTGTTCAATATGTAAAACTGGGTCAATATTACCATCATACTTGGGAGTGACCACTGGTGGCTTGAATTTGGAAGGAGTTGGGAAATTAACAATAGTTGCGATAAAAGGAGATCCTTTCAGGAAGCTTCGCTGCAAAGGGTTTTTGGTTTTTGCCATTCCCCCCAAATGATCTTCCGGCCTTTGAATTGATCCTTTCTAAGAATGATTTTATGAATTTGACCTATTTTAGACAAGTTGACCGTTCCTACCATGCGCTTGTACTGAGCTCTCTTCATGAGAAGTCTGCTCGGCATGCACAGATCCTCGGATGTTGGTTCCAGACCTAATTGAACCTTCATGATACTCGGCACAAAGCTCATATAATCGAGCTTATTCCCTACATTAGCCTCTAATTGCTCGGGGTCCCAAATGATCAAAGACTGGAGCCTTACTCAATCGTTCTAGGGTGCTTGGTCATTCTGGAGAGAGAGAGAGAGAGATGATGATCACAAGAATCAGTAGCCCTTATTGATGAATTAGCACCTACACGATAAGACCTATCACAAGAGGACTTAGAATAACTGCCACGGTTATCCCTAGGAGGAGGTGACGACATCTCTCTTCTATAAGATGGAACAATAGTGTGTTTAGAAGGAGTAGCAGTAGACTTGGCTTATATTGATTGAGCCAATCGCTTTATAGTTTCTTGCATCGCTTCTTGCCCCTTGGAAAGGTTGATGAGGATTCCATTTAGGTCTGTCGCACTAGGAGTAACATTGCCTATGGTGGCGAGACCACTTTTTGGGATTTCATCTTGGGAAAAACTTTAAAACGAATGAAAGAGTTTGATTTGGTAGATAATGATGATAGACAAGCGTTTCCACATACGACGCCACTATGTTGATGTCTAAAATCGGTATCTAGATTATATAAGCCATGTAACACGAATTTTATAATCACGGATAATAATATGAAATGAAATAAACAAAACACAAGAGATTTTTAAAGTGGTTCAACTATGACAATTGGAACTTTAAAAACACAAGAGTCTCTATGTAGTACAAAACACAAGAGATTTTTAAAGTGCCCATGATCTTTATATAAGTAGATTTTTAGTTCTGGTCTTCTTGTACAACGGAAACTTGAGAATATTGGTGTAGTTTTTAAAGTACTACATAGAGACTTTACTCAAAATTGGAAGAGTATATAACAAAAAGACTAAACATGTTTATTTGTCTTATAGTCATAAAGGTTATGATATCGTGTTTTTCGATAATTCAAAGCACCACTAATTGCGACACGTGGTGTGCATTCGCGCAGTGTGCAAAAAGGAAATTGGATGACTTAGGGCACTTTGATAATGCACTTGACACTTGAGCATCATTCCTAAACACCAAACATTGTTGTGTTCTCATCTTTCCATTCTCCATCCTTTGGTATTATTAGGTTAACATTTTAGAGTCTTCTTGGTTTGATCAAATCATACAAAATTTGCATCAAACAAATTACACAACTGCATTGTATCGCGAGGGCAATTTCTATACTAAATGTCATTATGCACTTGCAGACTTAATCGAGAAACTACTTGTAAGGACGCAAATTTTCAATTGAGTCCTTTGTAGTTTTGGCTCAATTTCGGACAAAAATATTTGACTCACAGGATAGAGTTATTGATCATCCTTTAAGCCTATGACGTGTTTGTTGAAGACGTAGCGGCCAAGAGTATGAAACTTCATCACATTGCCGACTTTGTTTGTGCCTCGTTTCTACGCCACCAACATAGTTCCATTGCTCCTAAGGTCTGAATGCATTTTGATTATATATATAGGAGCTTGGAACATTTTATATTAGGTGAATATTTTTTAAAACTGTTGTTTATTTTTTCAGAAAGATTTTTATTAAAACTTTAAAATAAGTTTATAAAGTTTTTGGGATAAAAATAAAATTTTTCAAACTTTCTGGAAGTTCGTTCGAAATGTCGTTCGAACGAGTTTGCCAACGAGTTCCCAGATAGGCCACTAGAATGTCGTTCGAACGAACATGATGTTCGAACGATATTTCCAACGAGATTTTTAACGAGTTCACACTGGAACTTCGTTAGAAGCTCGTTTGAAGAGACTTCATTCGAACGAAAAATCTCGTTCGAACGAGCTTTGGCGGGAACAGTTATTTTGGCAGTTTGAGCAGTTTTTTACCCATTTTCCCACTTCTTTTCCCACTATCTTTTGACAGAACTTCTTAAGTACAGAAATGAACTTTTCGAACTTAATTTTTCATACCATTCCAACTCCAAAAGAGAGCTTTTGAGAGAAAATTCTTCCAAGAAAAGTTCATGGTTTAAGTGTTCATTTTTCAAAGAAAAAATTGAGTAAACACTTGTTTTCACGCATTGTTCATCTATTCCAAGTTTCCACATATATATATATATATATATATATATATATACATTGCTTGGAGTTTGGCACCAGTTTTTCATCTCTACCGTTTGAAGAGAAGTTTGGATTTGCTTTTACATCCCACAAAGAAGAAGAGGTTTGCGTTGATTTACCCACTTGGAGAAAGGCTCCTAGTTTGGGTGACGGTGACCATATAAAGTTCGATCGGTAGATTCTGAGATCGCGGTGGAGCTCCGTGGTTATTCACTAGGCGGAGGTTGATACAAGAAGAAGCGTCGGGGCTTGAGAGGTATCGAGTCGAGTGTTGTAAGTCTTACTGTCTTGTATTTGTAAAACCATACTTAGTGGATTTGAGGCTAGGGCCGTCCGAGATTTTTTCCCGTTGTGGGTTTTTCCTCGTACATCGCGGCGTAGTAGTTTTATTATTTATTTTATCTTGTGAAAACTCACCTAGAACGCATGATTAGGTAATTCAAGATAAAATTTGGTTTTAATCACTACATGTTTAATTTGGTGCTAAATAAGTATTGGGTAATGGGTTGTTAACTCTAGTCATTAATTTAATTTGTTAAAATTGGTTTGGCCTAATTTGGTTTAATTGAAAATATGACTTAGACAAATTTCTCGAACTTGGGTTAATTAATTGTGTTTAAATGAAATTAAATTGTGTGTGTGTTTAAGTTAATTTCACTTGGTTTAATTTTAATTTTAATAGAAATTAAAATTTGTTAAGTTATTTTTTATTTTAATCATCATCTCTTCGCTTCCGCATATCTAAAAAGGAAATTATTACTTTTTGTGAAGTAAAAAGACTTTAGAATTTTAAAATTGGGTGGCCTCCGGGACTTCTCAAGTGGTATCAGAGCATTGATTGAGAAAAGCTCTCCTTTTCAAAGTGGTATCATAGCCAAAGAGATAATTTACTTCGTTAAGATCCTTTAAATATTTTTGGCTAAAATGGAATTTTCCCCATTTTCAAAATTTCCTATTTCGATGTTTCTAATTATGCGTACTGGAAAGCGCATATGAAATCAACACTTAAATCTATCGACGAAAGGGTTTGGTTATCTGTAGTTAACGGGTGGTCTCCACCAACTCATTTAGTAGATAATGAACGTGTTCCCAAACCGGCCGATAGATGGAGTGAGAATGAGTTTAAACTTTCAAATTTTAATTCCCGAGGTTTAAATTCCTTGTTTAGCACTGTCACACCGGATGAATTCCAACGCATTATGACGTGTGAGACTGCTAAAGAAGCGTGGGATATTTTACAACTCACTCATGAAGGTACAAGTGTCATAAAAGCTTGAAAACTCCAAAACCTCACCACTCAATTTGAAACTATCAAAATGAACGAAAAGGAAACTTTTGATGAATTTTATGCTAGTCTTTCAGATATTGTTAATTCATCTTTTAACTTGGGAGAGAAAATACCCGACAACCGAGTAGTAAAGAAAATTTTAAGGTCCCTACCCGATAGATTTATTCCAAAAGTGACCGTTTTAAATTCTTTACCAATCTTAGCCTCTACGAAATTAGAAGAGCTCATAGGTGATTTACAAACCTATGAACTGGACATGTTTCCCTCTAAAACTAAAAAGAAAATAGAAAGGGTGTTGCTTTAAAAGCTCGAAAAGAGTAAAAATAAGTAGTAGAGTGTGAAAGTGATAGTGACTCGGATGGCATGGCTATGTTTGCTAGAAAATTTCGAAAATTTCTTAAATTTAACAAAGATAAATTTAAAATTGATTTTAAGAAATTTGAAAAATCTAGGCATGACAACGTAGAGAAGATCCCTAAAACTTCTAATGAAAATGTAAATAGGGACGATTCGGACAAATGTTTTGGTTGTGAAGGGTATGTCCATAAGGCATTTGAGTGCCCCACTAAACTAAGGAGAGAGGGTAAGAAACCAATTTCTTTTAATGCAATCCTTAGTGATAGTGATAATGAAGAGGGACCCGATTCCCCCACTAAGCCCAACTTTGTGGCTTTTATGGCTAGTCATGTGAGTGATAGTGAGAACTCGTCTATAGATGAAAATTTATCACATGACACTTCCAAGGTTATAGTTTATGATTCCCTTATTTTTTATGATAGTGAGAGTGAAGAAGAAAGAGAGAGTGAAAATGAAGATGAGGTTGATGTGAGTGAACTTCAAAATTCTTTTCAAGAACTTTATGAAGAATCTATTAAATTAAAAAGAGCTAATTTGAAGTTAGAAGCGAGTTTAAAAGAGCGTGTCAAGGTCGTTGATGAGAGTGCGTTAGTGGAAGACCTTAGGACACGAGAGAGAGATCTTTGGGAGAAGCTAGAATATATAGATGGTGAGAGAGATAGACTTAGGGGTTTAATGGAATCCTAGAAAAAGGAACTTCTCGAGTTTGAAGAGAAAAATGTGTTGTTAGAGTCTAAAAATTTAGAATTAGAAAATAAACTAAAAGACTCTAGAAATGTCAAATTTGATTTGGAGTATCGTTCGAAGAAATTAGATAAAATTTTAGGAATGGTCCAAATTAAAAATGACACTTGTGGTTTAGGATTCAATCATTGTAATGAATCAACTCATAAAGCCAAAACCAACGTTTTAGGCGAATCGTCTAGGAAAGCCTTTAGAGATCATGCCTTAGGTAAATCTTTTCGCCATGAGTTCAAGTGTTCACATTGTGGTCTAAAAGGTCATCTTAGGAAATTTTGTTTTGATCTTAAACGAGTTCCTAAAAAATACAAAGGTAAGGCAACCGAGGTAGTCAAGATTCCTACACCTCGAGATCATCATTCGTCACTAGTTTGGGTTAGGAGATCCGACTTGGTATCTTTACAAGATAGGGTTTTTTTATTCTCATTTACTTTCACATGCTTCCTCCCTTGCAAAATCTAAAGGTTGAATGTGTTAGTTTTATTTGCATACTTTAGCTTTTGCGCATCATGCTATATCATCATGTTAATTGTATGCTTGTTAAGTCAATTTTTAGTCTATGCTTCATGCTTAATCACATGCTAGAATTATGATTTTTTTTTATCTTTTGTATTATATTCCTTCATTTTTGTTTGCATTAAATGAAAAATACAAAAAGATTTTTCTTTATCATTTGTGTTTTACCTTTTCGTAATTCATGCTTAATAAAAAAATACAAATGATTTTTGCTAGTCTTTTGAGTATAAAAAGATTTTTTTTGTGTGTATTTTAGTTTGACACACTTTATGTGGCATACACTTGTGTTATATTCCCATCTTTTACGCTCCCACATGGATAGAACTTTTGGTTTAGATTGTCAATCCTTATTATGTTCTTTAAAGTCCGATCGGTAGATTCCGAGACCGCTTCGCTAGGTGGAGGTTGATACAAGAAGAAGCGTCGAGGCTTGAGAGGGATCGAGTCGAGTGTTGTAAGTCTTAATGTCTTGTATTTGTAAAACTATACTTATTGGATTTGAGGCTAGGGCCGTCCGAGGTTTTTTTCCGTTGTGGGTTTTTTCTCGTACATCGCGACGTAGTGTTTTCATTGTTTATTTTATCTTGTGCTAAGACCAGCAATATGGGCTTTTGAGGATGAAACCGCCCATAATCCACCCAAAATAATGTGTTTGGATCATATTAATTGTCTTTGTGGGTCCAAATGGTTTGAACGATCCAATAAGATCGTTTGTTGGCGGGTCATTAGCGGGTCAAAATGATTTTTGACCCTCACAAAAATAAAACTCAAATTACTAAAGAGTTAAAAGATTTTTTGTATTCAAGTATTTACTTGTATATTTTTTTTCAAAATTATTATACCATATTTATTTGTATATGATATAATAATTGTTTTTTTTAAAAAAAAAGTGGGTCAACCCGACCCGATCCGGGTTATACCCGACCCGGATTTAACCCACCCAAATTATTATGTCCGACCCTCTTTTGACCCGCCCAAATTTATCCATATCCATTTTTGACCCGTCCATAACCTCCCATAACCGCCCATTTGCCACTACTATCTTGTGCAAACTCATCTAGAACGCATGCTTAGGTAATTCAAGATAAAATTTGATTTTAATCACTACATGTTTAATTTGGTGCTAAATAAGTATTGGGTAATGTGTAGTTAACTCTAGTCATTAATTTAATTTGTTAAAACTGGTTTGGCCTAATTTGGTTTAATTGAAAATATGACTTAGGCAAATTTATAGGACTTGGGTTAATTAATTGTGTTTAAGTGAAATTAAATTGTGTGTGTGTTAAAGTTAATTTCACTTGGTTAAATTTTAATTTGAATAGATATTAAAATTTGTTAAGTTGTTTTTTATTTGAACCATCACCTCTTCGCTTCCGCATATCTAAAAAGGAAATTATTATTTTTGTGAAGTAAAAAGACTTTAGAATTTTAAAATTGGGGGGCCTCCGGGACTTTTCAAGTGGTATCAGAGCACTGATTGAGAAAAGCTCGCCTTTTTACTACTTAAAAGATAGAGCACCTAGATTGTGCCTTACAGTACCTTGGATTCGGTTTTTATGTATTCCCTTCACTAATCTCTAACATACTCAATAGGGTAAAATATTATGGAATACTACTACAGTTAATTCCACGACAAACGACAAGAAAAAAAGAAAAAAAACTAGAGCTTATTCATTTTTTATTATAATTTAACCTACAGAATAATATAGAACCCCTTTTCAATTATTTCAAGTTTAAATTTTCCCATCATATTTAGGGGGAAATGTAAATTAATTTTTAATTATGAATAATATTTTGTGATGAAAAATATTATTCTTGCTCAAAACTTAAATGGCACACTCATTTTTTTTATTTCATACTACCGTGTCAAATAAGTTTACAAGTCATATACTTTAATATCTGTTTTCTTCTCGAATTCAAATTCGACTTGTTTTTTATTAACTTAAATCTTAAAAAAAATCTAAATATTAAATGGAAACAAAATAAATGTGATTATCACTGTATCTTCTAAAAAATATTTATTATCCAAAATAAAAAATAGACGCAAATAATAATGTGTGAGCAACTCTATAATGGGTATTGTAATTGGTTTTATCTGACATAAATATATTTATAATGGGTAGTTTATACTTTCGTATTTTGTAGTTTGTACGGTAATGCTCTCCAAATATAGTAAGAAAAAAATGTAAATAGGCCCCTCTCTCAAACAATACATGATGCACCACGAGATGTTCTAAAATTCAACTTCGAGCCGTAATAGTTCTAAAAGTAATTTATATATAATTCTTTTAGGGCAAAAAATGAATTATAAAGAAACTCAAATACTACATCATTTTTTGTGTTAGGGGGATTCCATTTTTCAGCTTAATAGTGTATGACAGTGTTTTAGTGGGCATATGACATATTTGGGGTTTACCCATATTTTATGTGAGTTATGTAAAATGTGTCACCATATTCAGACTCGCATTGCAATTCTCATTAGCTTTTGTTAATTTAAAAGACCCCATTTGGGAAAAGCACATATCGATAATAGTAGATAATTAGTTGTGGGTATTCTATAATTATATTTTCGATTTTTACAAATACTTTCTTTATATCTTGAGTAATTCAAGCGTTTTATCTTACATATTTAGGTTTGGCAAGTACCTGTCATTTGAGTTTGATGGGAAATAGAAATGAGGGAAGCCTAAATCTTTAAATAATTAGACCAAGGGATGGAGCCTCCAATTCTAAGGGAGAAGGAGTAAGGATTATCCTAGTCACACTAGAGGACCCTGTCATCGAATAATGAATTAGGTTGGGATTTGACGCCTCCAACAATGAAGCTGAATATGAAGCACTGATAGCTGGTATGCGCAAAGCCCAACTGTTGGGGGCAAAGCGCCTCAATGTGTTTGGTGACTCCAAACTGGTCTCCAAAGAAGTGAGCGGAGATTTTAACGTAAAAGATGAAGGATGACAACCTACCTTTTTGTGGCACGAGAGCGTATGGTAGGATTTGAGGAGGTCCACATTCAACAGTTCCTTCGGGGGAAAAACGGTTATGTCGATGCCTTAGCAACCTTAACCTTAGTAGTAGACTCTGACCTCAGAAGAACTATCCATGTGGAGTTCCTCGGCCAGCCTTGCATTGACAAGACAGTGGTCGCCGAGCAGATCATTTCTGTAGAAAGAGATCATAGTTTGATGGATCTAATCACTACCTACTTATAGAATGAGACACTGCCCGACGATAGGAAGTCGGCTCACCAGATAATATTAAAGGTAACCCATTTCTATCTCTACCCAGGAGGGAAGCTCTATAAGAGATCCTTCACATGTCTTTACCTCTAATGCATCCACCCGCAAGACGCTGAGCAAGTTCTCATCGAGCTTCATGATGGTATTTGTGGGAGTCATATAGGAGGAAGGTCATTAACATTCCAAGCAATCAAAGAATGCTACTGGTGGCCACACGTGCAAAAAGATGCAAGTATCCATGTTCAAAAATGTGAAAAATTCTAAAATTTCTCCCCTATGGTTCACTAGCAAGCTAGTGACGTTAAATCCTTAACCAGTCCTTGGCCATTTACACAATGGGGGTTGGACATTATGGGAACACTACCTACCGCACCTGGGAATCACAAGTATCTGGTGATCGGCACAAATTACTTCAAGAAGTGGGTAGAGACAAAACCACTAGCCAACATCCAAGACGCCGATATGATAAGGTTTATCTGGAAGAATGTCATAACACGCTTTGGGGTGCTAAGAGCCATCATCACCGAAAATAATACACAGTTCGAGAGCAGTTGTTCCAAAACTTCTTTGATGAACATGACATTAAGCACCAATTCAACTTGGTGGTGTTACCTAAGAGCAGCGGTCATGCAAAAGCTTCCAACAAGACGATGCTCGTCTAAAAAAGAGGCTGAAAAGATAAAATGGTGCTTGGGTGGATCGACTCACTCACGTTCTATGGGCCTATCATACCACGTGTAGAAGACTTACCAGGGAAACACCTTTCGCACTCACATATGAAATGGAAGCCATCATCCTACTTAGAGAGTAAGTATTCCTACCATGAGGACCAACTTGGTCAACCAAGGGTTGAACATCGATGCCTTGCACACTAAACTTAACTTAGCGGATGAACGAAGAGAGCAAGCCATGATCAAGCTGGATTCATATCAACAACAACTGGCTAGGTAGTACAATATGAAAGTCAATCCAATAAAATTTCAGGTAGGAGATTATGTCCTAAGAAAAGTCCTCGGCAGTGCAGTCAGACCGTTAGATGGCAAACTGGGACCAAACTGGGAATGACCTTTCAAAGTAATCAGGGACGGACTTCAAGGAGCTTATCACTTGGAAATGGTGAAGGGCAAAGAGATACAAAGAGCATGGAACGTGGCTAACCTCATAAGGTTCTATTTTCAGCCTTCTTTGTCCCATTTAGTGTATGCAAATTTAATTTCAGATGCAAATTTTTATTTCAGACTTGTGTTGTTACTTAATGAATAAAGTTCTATTTGCTCTCACATCTTACTCTTACATCTTGATTGTCTCAATTTTATATTATGTATCATTTCCAAGCAACTTCTCTATTATCGGTATACTAAGCAGAATTAGACTTAGTTACAATAAGGTGCTCAACATACTTCAACTAAGGAACTTCCTCCCGCATAACATAATTCCCTTAAATTACAAAGTGTTATTCAACTTATTCCAATCAATGAATCTCCTCGCACCAAGCAGGGTTCACACTGATTATAATAAATTATTAAGTTTGTTTAAATGAATACAATCCTCAGTTCTTTATCACGTCAAATACAAAGACAAAGAGATATGCATTATCTTATATAGTTTGTATAGGGACTATTATCTCTAATTGGTCCTATTCAATACACACAAAGTGTACTATCACAATAAGTCGAAACTACACCATTTTCGATAATCAAGTTAGACCTACTAAAATAGTGTGCTATAATCCTACTGATGGTGTGTCCATATCCATATAAGATTGTGAACCAGACTTATATTCTATAAGTACCGATGAACTGATTTTCAGTGTGTAAGCCGAACTCTACACACCAAATCATCTACTGTGTAGAATAAAAGACACATATGCATAAATATATAAAATAATATGATGAAAATATCACTTGTGAACCATGACTTTTAGTTTACAACCCCAACAAGAGATATATAGCCTCACAATGATATGCTACAAGCAACAAAACAATAACAAGTGCAAAGAACATCGGCAAAAAGAAAAATAAAACATTAGTAAAGAAGAAAGTCTTTTTATTGATAATTTAAAAGGGAGGCAAAGACAGTACAAACAAAGGAAGTAAAAAATTACAACCCGTGAACGAGATAAAGGAAAGACCCTAAAACTACAGGATTTCACTCATTCACGGGCTCAGGGCTCTTTCCCCTTCTCGACAGCTTTCTGTACTTGGTCGAAAATAGTTTTGACTGCAAGGCTGACCAGCAGGAAGCTCCTCTGCAACAATGGGAGAATGACCTGGGAGATGAAGCTTGAATAACTCAGACTCAGAGGGTACCCCTCCTTCCTTCAAGGCCTACTCCTAACCCTTTTTGAAATATTTATTTGGGAGTAGGAGATCTAGATCTCAACATCATCATAGAATGCATACCAACCTTCATTGTAGCTGCTTTCCTTGATGCTTGGTACCTCACCCTCCAGCTTCTAGACATTCCCGATTAGATCCAGGTTCTCTACTGTCAGCTTCTCCTTCTCTACAAATACAAGGTTGTTGGCCACTTTCAGATCGGTCAAATCCTTCTATACCTTTGCCTTTTCCTCCTGGAAACTAGCTCGAACATCAACTAAGTTCTTTTGGGACTTCTTCGGGGATTCACTTATCTCCCCATTTTTCTTGGACTGGTCAACATGACCATCAAAGAGTGTGGTGAAGTTTGACACAAACTGCAAGAAATGAGAAAGGATAATTGATGCATGAAAGCCGAACAAAGCAAAATAACTAGCAAATAAGAGAATGCTTACTAAGGCCAGTACCTATGTAGATTTTAGCGCGAGCTAGTCTAATCCCAGTCGCGACTAACACTCGTGGTCGGCCATGAGCACTGCTCCCTTTGGCAAGCCGGGGGAAAGGGATGGGGTGGTGGCCACATTGCCCCCTCTGCAGCAACATAAAGGGAGAGGGATGTCTTATTTGGGGCCTACTTCTTTTTCCTATCCTCCTCTCTCTTTATCTCCTCATCCTCTCTCCTTATATTTTCTTATCTTCTTCTCTCTTTATCTTTTTTTTTCTATCTCCCGCTCCTTCTTCTTAGTTACTAAGCTAGAACCACTGACTTTAAGGGAGTACCCCTCAATTTTTTTTAAAAACTTAACACTATCAGACAACAGGGCTTGGTTATCGTCATCATCATTGCCCAATAATAATCTCCTGTTCGGGGGAGCTATATATTCTTTTTCTTCCTATTCTTTCTCTTTTTCCATTTCAATTGGACCAAATGAACCAGATGATTCCTCTTTCCGAATATCTAAGATCAGGATCTTATCTACCGGTCGAGTAATAAAACTGGAAGTGGTATTTGTATATTCCAGAAGATAAGCTCCTGCATGAGGATGCTTTCCATCAGGCAACCTATTTATAATCTTTCAGGCCTTTAATAGATCAACAGCCCTTAGCTATCGAAGAGTATGCTCTTGGTTCTTATCATGAGCTGCAAAATAAATGAAGAAATACATATCAAAAGATAGAAAAATAAATAGCAAACAAAAATTCAGCAAGCTGGCAGAAGGAAAAACGACCTATATGATCCTCCCCACAGTGAGGGAACAAGGGACCCCGGTGCCTATTGACCTCAGATATGGGAGGATGTTACCACTTCCTGACAATGAAACCCTGCTCCCAATATCCTTTATAGATGTCAAGAAGGTTGACAACCAAAACCCTGTCGGCCTTTCTTGCCTTCAGGTACATAACACCATTTGTGGTGTGAGACCAAACATAGCAATAACAAATTAATGGGATACCCAAGTTTGTCCCATACAATTCATTAATTCTGTGTACCCCATTCACTATTTTGAAAGTGTTTGGGGAACATTGAGCAGGGACAACCTCAAAGTACTAAAGAAATCTAAAAAATAAGGGATTTGGGGGAAAATTTAAACCCCCTGAACGGAAGAAGAGTGTGAATCCAGTGACCATATTCTATGTCCCGGACATCCTTGGGCATAGGGACACAATCATTTTCTACCCACTCGATAATATCATATGACTCTCTGAACTTCACAATAGTTTTTCCATTGAAAGGTTCCATGAAGAAAAGGTTTCAAACAACAAAGAAGACCAAATCAAAATGACGAATGAAGGAAGCAAGTCAGAGGAACTTACAAGTAAAAATGGTGGGAGAAAGCTCTGGAAATATGAAGGACAAGAGAGAAGATTCAGTAGACAATTCGTGAAGAAGAAATGATGGATAAGTGAGTGTTGATACAACTAAACCTAGTTTTAACTTCGCGTTAATGTTGAAAGAGTGATTCCCAATGAAGATCCACAAGCTTCACATACTTGTTCGGACCAACACACCCTCTTCTATTCAGGAATATTACAAGTTTTCCTGATGATCCCACTCGGACGATCGTGTCCTCAGCAAGTTCACAATTATTACTACTATGTCGTGCCGGTTTTAAAACAATCATGGGCATTAGGCCTTGAACTCACTTAAAATCTATTAGTCCATCATTTCTGCCCAAAGATTTTAGGGGCAATTATGAGGCTTAAATATTCTTCCAAACCACTGAGACAACCGACCAACCCAACATGCAAAAAGGACTGCCCGACCCAACTCAGACATTTAATTTATACCCGTATCACTACACCCAATCTGCCCATTTGTCAAGGTCATTGACCTTGACAAATCCACCTTGTCAAGGTCAATGACCGTGACATTTCGAGGTGAGACAACTTTTTTTGTCACGGTTGTGTTACGGTCATTGACCTTGACACAAAACTCGCGTTTTGTGTCACAGTCGTGTCAAGGTCAATGACCGTGACACATTTGTCACGATCATTGACCGTGACAAAACCGTGACCCTTAGTAAAAAATTTGTCATGGTCAATGACCATGACAATTCTGGGCAGAATTTAAAAAAAATCTGCTGGGCAGGATGGCCACTGCCACTGCCCAGCAGTATATTTATACCTGTTATAGCAACGTTGTACCTGTTCCAAACATCATATATCCGAACAAACTAAAGATAATGCAAATATATATTCAAATAAGAAACTGTTTAAAAAGAAACAACATCACCATCATTTTATCTCAAATCTACAAACTATTTGCATGGAAAAGAGATTTTGTACCGCGACGCTCGGGAACACCTCATTATCCTTCCCTTCTCGTCCGAATAGCCACATAAGTATAGAGCATATGTGGCCTAACCTTAGGGCCACTCCCTATCCCCTGAATTGAAATAAAGTAAAATTAGTATCCGCCCCTCAAATATAGATAAATATAAATCGTAATTGAAATCGAAATCGACATATAAATATAAATACATTACCTGTAGTGTCACTCAAACAGCTAACTTGAGCTCATATCGCACCTCCTTCCAACTAATGTACCCCGGGCAATCGTGTCAATTATAATTCTCTTCTTATCTAAACACTAGGAAATACCATAATCTTATGGAGTTATGCGTTGCAAATTCCTTCCAACCGTTGTGTAGCCAAAAATCAGCAGTTGAAGTTGTCAATTCCACCTTTCAATGGTCTCCCATGTTTTGCTATAAGTTCCAAGTGGTGGGGTATGGAAAGTGGAATTGACAACTTCAACTGGTGATGTTTGGCTACATAACGGTTGGGAGGAATTTGCAGAGCATCGCTCCATAGGATTATGGCATTTCTTAGTGTTCGGATAGACGAAGAGATTCAGTCTCCTCTCCACAAATAGGACACCCCAAATAACTATGTAATAATCACCTATTAAAGGTAAGAAGCGTATATTCATGGATTAGTATAAACAAAACTTAGATGTAGTTGGAATATTTATGTATTAATCTCCTCTCCACACACGCACACTACACAAGAGTGAAAATGATAAAGTGCAGATCAAGTAAAAGCATTAAAAATGGATGTTTCGGTACAAATTGAAATATTTATTACAAATTGAAAAATTGTTTCAAATTCGGGTTATCATAAAAAATGGATTGATATTCGGTAGGAGCAGCCAAGTCATCCACACTACTATTTAGACGCCTTAGCGCGTGTTGGACAATTGACCACGGCTCGTTGTTGATATACTCTGAGTAAAACACTTGCTTAACCTTTTGAAATGCACAAACAAACGGCTCATCGCTCACGTGGTCGTTGCTCTTCAACTTGGACAAGTCAACCATGATCAAATTGGTGAGAGGATCAACTTTACAAGCATTTTTATCCTCAACTCTTACCCATTCACAGTAAAATACAACCTCTTTGAAGCTTATATAATCCAATTCAAATATATTTTGGATTACACCATAGTAAGTCATTTCAGCTTCAACGAGGTTTTTATCTTTTGCGCTCGCTCGAAAGAAAGTAAGAGCCTTGTATGAAATTCCCGAGTTCTGTACATTTGTACTTTCCTCGTACACTTTAGCGCCGAAAATGTAACCGTTCAATCGATACTTTTTGTACTCTTTTGCCACGAACAAGGGTCCAGTGGCTAGACGAGCAAGCCTTGATGTCGCATCACCCATCTTTAGGAGCTGAGAATATAGATAAATTAATTATATTAGTGGTAAAATTTGAGTGTAATCTAATGTTATATAACGACTGTTTTCATTATAATTACCTCTTGTGTCAATCATAGCCTAAATTCGCTGTCTGATTGTACCACTATTTTTCGACTTTTATTGTTCTCACAGGCTTCATATTTACTGCATATTCCAAAATTAATCATGTATAAAATAATCTAAAATAATGTTAAACATTATAATATTCGAAACTTACTTTTTCCATTCTTCGACATCTTCATGTGTGTCAAATAGATAACGAGCTACTTGTTCATGTTGCAAACTCGTTAATTTCACTCGTTTTCCCATCACATTGCCACCATCATCGAGGAATTCATCAGTGTCATCAACGCTGGTCGAGTCAGTCATATATTCCCGAGTATATATTGATGACTCCACGGTGATGTATTCCTCTGCAATTGATCCTGCAATATATCGCGTATTCTTGACGTAATCTTTAAAAACTTTCATCAATCTTTCAAACGGATACATCCACCGATATCTAACTGGACCACAAAGAAGTGCCTCGTCGCATAGGTGTACCAACAAGTGAACACGTATGTCAAAGAATGCTGGGGGAAAGTACTTCTCCAATACACAAATCGCTTCGTTCACAGCCAATTTTGCGGCCACTATGTGTTCTCGATTCACTACCTTCTCACACAAGAGGGAGAAGGTAATACTAATTTGCATAATAGCCCTACGCAAATCCTTGTGCTTGGATAAACAGTGATTAAACAATAGAGGAACCAATTGCATGATCACATGCCAATCATGGGACTTACACTTATGTAAATCATGAGTAACATAATTCACAATCCTTTGCAAGTTGGACGAAAAAGTAGATGGGCCCTTCAAATTATATATTGTGTCTAGAAGAACCTTCCTTTCCTCACTCGTCAAAGTAAACGCACCAGGGAGAATTATTGTCCTTCCCCTACTATCTTCTTTCAACCATAGTTGTGGTTTAAGTTTTAACGTTTTAAGGTCTTTTCGTGCATTTTCTCCATCCTTCGAATGACTCCCCCCAAGGCAAGTACCCACAATATGTTCAGCAAAGTTCTTCTCTTCATGCATCACATCCAATACATGGCGCACCGGGTTTTTCTTCCAATAAGGCAAGTCAAATAAAATTGACCTCCGAGACCATGCCTTTCTTATCTCAGTTTCATTCCCAGTTGGGGTCTTCTTATGCTTGACATTCTTAAATTTGGGATTCTTACCTGGCATATTTGGGCCACATTCAGAAGATTTACTTTCAATTTCTGAACCCGAAAGTTGTCTCGGCGGTAGCCTATGTTCAACTCCGCCGAATAAAAAATTGGAACCTTTCTCAAATCTGAAACTATGAGATGGGGGTAAAAACCTCCTGTGGCAATGGTATACATTTAAGCTAGAGGATAGATGAAGAGATTCAATCTCCTCTCCACAAATAGGACACCCCAAATAACCATGTAGTACACATCCGGATAATGTCCCATAAGCTGGAAAATCATGAATTGCCCACATCAACATAGCTTTCAGCGTAAACTCTTCTTTTCTAAAAGAGTCAAATGATTACACACCCTCTTCCCACAACTCATTTAATTCTTCTACCAAAGGAGCCAGGTAGATATCAATGTCTTCACTTGGTGCCTTTGGCCCACGTATCAATAAAGCCATCATCGAAAATTCAGGTCTCATACACTGTGAAGGAGGGAGGTTGAGTGGGGCTAGGATCACTGGCCATACACTCTGATTGGTGCTTATATTTCCAAATGGATTGAAACCATCTGTTGATATAGCCAAACGAATGTTGCGTTGTTCTCGAGCAAAATCGGGATACTCATAATTCATCCTCCGCCAGGCAGTAGAATCAATAGGATGACGCATGATATTACCCCATACTTCTGCCCTAGCATGCCAAGTCATTGCCTCTGTAATCCATGGTACTGTGAAAAATCGCTTTAATCTAGGCCCAACGGGAAAATATTTCAATACTTTTTGAGGCACTTTTGAGCTTGTGCCTTCCTTACTAGTAGATTGAACATATCTAGGTTCATCGCATACCGAACAACGATCGAGATTTTCATACTCCTTTCGGTATAGTATGCAGTCATACACATAAGCATGAATCAATTTATACTTCATTCCCAAACCTTTCAAAATGTTCTTCATAACAGGATAGCTATTTGGAAGTGTATTCACCTTGGGTAATAAGCCCTTCACCCATTTCAGAATTCCCGTCACGCTATTGCCAGACAAATCGTACTGCGTCTTCAAACTGTGCAAAACAACCATGGCATGTAAAGTTGTTTGATCTTTCTCACAGCCAGCGTATAACGGTTGGGTCGCCTTAAATTTTAAACTTTGGTAGTCATCGTCAAGTTTTATCGTGTTATCTTCACGAGCACTTGAATCTTCTACATCATCAGTAACCTCATTCTCCTCAGCTTCATAAACTCCGTACGCATCATCAACTAAATCCTTTAACATATTATGATCTACGTCGTCCCCTTCTTCATCTATTCTACTTGTTGAAGGTTGTTGTGAAGGTTGGTCGGGGACAAAAGGAACTTTCAATTCACCGTGAAAACTCCAAAATCGATAACTATCTTGCATACCCGATCTTAACAAATGTAGTTCAACTGTTTTCCACTCAAACACCTTACCATTCTTACACCTAGCACACGGACACGGAAACTCTTCATCATTACGACATCTCTTTGCATATTTCACAAATTCGTTAGCACCTCTGCAAAACACATCCCCCATTCTATTAGTCTCACCCATCCACTCTTTGTATTTCGAATATCCCATCACAGCTACCACAACTAAACACCTATTAAAGGTAAACAAAACTTAGATTTATAGTATGTTTAATTATCCTATTAAAGGGTAAGTGGTCCTATCCCATTCAAGAATGCATTTTTCTGTAATATACTTAACAGCTCATGCACATTGTTACAATTTGAAAAAAATTCGACAGCATATCCCCTTAGTTCTCCAAGTACACGACGTAGATTGGCAGGTGTGAGTGTTATTTCAATTGGTCAATTAAAATAACAGTCACACTTGTCAATCTAGTATGTACCCAGAGAACATTAAGATACGACTGCAGAACTTCCTCCAAAAGTAACAACTTTAAGCCAATAAGAATAGTATACAGAAATTATACAGTCTCAAACTGTCCAAACGGGACAATTCGAGAGATCTCATTACAGGGGTAATGACTCTCGAACGGGTCTAAGGCTATCGAATGCGTACGCATAAGAACTAGAATGCTAGTATCTATGCGCACTATATTAAATTTCAAGTATGTTTCATATAATGGGTTAATTCAAATACAAAAATAAATTCATGGGTTAATTCAAATACAAAAATAAATTCATGTATTGACCACATACATACACACACACACACACTATCTAAGCTGTTCTATAGGAAAAATAAATTCATGTATTAGCCTAATTAGATTACAAGGTTATCTCAATTTATATTTTTCTTTTTCTATCTAATAATTTTCAACGTAAGAGCACAGTACATAACGTATGTGTAAGTTCCGTCAATACCATTTCGTTTCAATTTTGTAATATTATGTTTTTTCCAAATATTTTAAAAGTTATTAAATGGGTGCCCCACCCCCACCCCCACCCCCTGCCCCCCTCTTCCCGCCACACACACACGCACACCTACGCACCTACGCACACACACACACACACACCCACCCCACCCCCACCCACCCCACCCCCACCCCCTCCCCCCACCACGACCGTGACAACTACATATATTGTTTATCAATAAAATTATGACATGAGATAATTATAATTGGAGCATAAATTTCATTATCATAAAGGGATAAATCCAACCAAGTACAGAGATTCTACAAATTAAAGTGAGAATTAAAGTTAAGAATTTCTAACAACATGCATGTATATGGATTCTAACTAATGATATTCCTAAAAACATACAATTGGCAACATTTTGTGAATTTACTAAACTTTGTATAATATAATCAAATTCTGTTAAAAAATTATCTAGGGTTTTACCTAATTGAATTAATTTCATGAATAAAATTATTATCAATTTAAATGAAAATATCAATTATTATCCAATATTTTTGGATGAAATATTTATTTTGAATGAGTCACACACACGCACACCTACGCGCACACACACGCACACCTACGCACACACACACGCACACCTACGCGCACACACACGCACACCTACGCACACACACACGCACACCTACACACCTACGCGCGCGCACACACACACACCCCACCCCACCCCCTGCCCCCTCCACCACCCCCTCCCCCACCACACACCACCACACATACACACCCCACCCCACCCCACCCCCTGACCCCCTCCACCACCACACACACACACACACACCCCACCCCACCCCCTGCCCCCCTCCACTACCCCCTCCCCCACCCCACCCCACCCCGCCCTGCCCCCACCCCTCACACACGCACACACATACACACATATATATATATATACACATACACACATAAATATACACAAAAATATATATATAAATGGAAGAGAGAGAGAGAGAGAGAGAGAAAATCGACCTGAAAGTAGAGAGAGAGAGAGAAGCGTCGAGAGAGAGAGAGAGAGGGAGGGAACGACGCGGGAGGAAAAAAAGAAGGGGGTTAGGTTTTTTGCTGCGAACATTGTCACGGTCGTGTCAAGGTCTTTGACCGTGACAAGTATTTAAATTATTGTCACGGTCATTGACCGTGACAAGTCCGTGACAAGTAAATTTGTCACGGTCATTGACCGTGACAATTAGTTGTCACGGTCGTGTCAAGGTCAATGACCGTGACAAAAAATGCGTGTTTTTTGTCACGGTCAATGACCTTGACAAGGCTGGCCGGTTGAAAGGTGACAATTTGCCCATTTTGGTGTAGTGTATATTTAACATGTGCTTAAAAGCATGAAGATAGACTCAAATTGGTTAATAATAATCTCAAAGGTCTTCCCTACTTGCTATATGTCCTTCTAATTTTAGTTGAGCCTTGTGAGAGGGAGGTCACTCTCTAAGCGGGGTGTGCAACATCTCTATCACGTTGAGCTTTCTGGGATGGACATGCTGAGGCAACATGTGTACGTATGTATTATGGGTTTTTCACCAGCACATGTCTCTTTCATATCTTTATATAACCATGCTTAACTACTTAAACATTGCATTCATCACTTCATTTATACACACCATTCCAAAGTTCCTTTCTTTTACATAATTAAATAAATTAGACCCCCCAATAGTAGGCCCTAGTAAAAAAATATGAACGTGTGTGAATGAGTATGCTACTATCATAACTATATACCATCTTGTGAGTTACGCATTGTGTAACCGCCGTAACATGTTATTTTTTGAAGAGACACATTATGAAAGAGAATATAAAGGCATACTAAAAATATATTTAACATAATAGAACAACACATTTATTTATGGCGATATTTATATACAAAAAAGGACACTAACTGGAATAAGACTAGTGTTGACCTTGAATATGTCATGTAGCACCCCCAACTGTTCGTTAGACAACCTAAGATTTTTCTCCTTGCACACATCGGATAAAGTGCTATTATTATCTTCCTCATAGTCTCCCATTTTTATAACTGGCAAATTCATATCGATGTATTTCATACGATGTTAAATTGAAAACATCAAAGAAATAAAAGTAGAAAATGAATGAGTTATATATATGAAATATATTAAATATACAAAATATATAAATATACGGAATATATTAAATATACGAAATATATAAATGTACAAAATCTATACATATACGGAACATATCAAATATAAATATATGAAATGTATTAAATATACAATATATATATATATATAATCAGTGGCGGAGCTAGGATTTTGATTGGGGTGGGGCTCTTGTAGGTTATTCTTTTCCCCAAATAAATTGCATAAAAAATCAACATCATATTAATAAAAAAATATTATAGTATTGTAACAAACCTAGAAATCATACTTCATTACCAAAAAAAATGTGATAAATACTTTATTATTTCACATTTATCATGATGTCAATGTTGAAAAAATTATTATACTAAAAATTAGGATAAATACCTCAATAAAGACCACATAAGAAAATCTCAATCCATGAATTAGTTCAAATTAGCAATTCACCTCTCGAAGACCTAAAATAAATAGTAAAAAAAATAATTCAAATAATTACCAAAATAACAATAAAATTAATTCAATCCCTAATCAAAGTAACAATAATATTAATTCAAGCCCTAATTTAAATAACAACAAAATTAATTCAAACCCTAATCTAAATAACAAAAATATTAATTCAAACCCCAATATAAGTAACAACATTATTTAATCCATGTAAGTACTAGAGTTACTCTTATACCAATAATATATTAAGCCTAATGTGTGTAGACTAAACAACATAATGTATCCAAGATATACTTATTAAGGAGTTTCACAAATGAGTCTCGTTTACCGAAGATATTTTCTCGTCAATCCTATTAAAAAAATTTATTTTTTCAATAACTTTCGTTCATACACAGAGTCAATTTTCATTAAATGTTTTTAATATGATTTATTAGAACAGAAAAAATAAAAAAATAAAAAACGTAAGAAGAACTCTTTAACTACATGCTCCATAAACAAGGCTAACTCATAAAAATCTTAACTTATTATTTAAAAGAATAAAGATGACAAATGAGATGATATGCATCCCTTTTCACCTGAGCAGTAGGTGAACAATAACCTACCAATCATGTAACCGTACAAAATGTTGAGTGAGTGTGATCACAACCATGTGAATTGATAAGGGGTCATTCTATATACCCACTCTTGTTTATATTTATCATTTATATTTATTGGGTGCGACTCATTAATATATTGCATTCGCATTGAATCGTATTCATATCCAACTGAATTTTAATAGCATGAGGTCCAAATATGAGTCAGTAAATCACACCCAATAGATGGAAAATGAGGGTGGACTAAAATTTATTGACTGATATACCACTTATATTATGCAAATTATAAAAAAAAAAGAAATTTGATTGATCCGCACATACACTATTAACAGTCTACTCCCACAAATTGTTTTCTGAGATCACAATCTAACGGACAATATTATATAGAGTTGGGTGGGCTTAGCATAACTTTGTACACTATTACTTAAAATTATCGTCATTAAAAATTCCTTTGAATTTCGAAAAAAACATGAACTGTTATATTAACCCTTATCAAATAAGTGAAAGTCAATAAAATTTGTGAGATTTTCATTTGTCTCTCTCAACTAAATAAGCCATAATTTTGAACTTTTTTATTTTTTATTTTTATTTTTAATGAGTAAAATACCCTTATCCCCAATGTATTCCCTCTAGATCTTCACAATAATTTTTTCCATTTTCAAACTTTAAAAACCTATAACTTTCGATAAGAAATTAAATTTTTGAAACCTACCCATTAAACAAGAACTTAATTTAATATTAAATGGGATAATTCAATATTAGTCATATTAGTTGGGTCAAAGATGCATCAAATCCTATTGATTTTTTTTAATGTGCCAAATCCTTTTTCATTATAAACTATATATATTTAGACAAATCTACACTTACATATATCAATTTTAATCTCACTTACTCTCTCTATCTAAAAACAAATACATAATCCCACACTCTTTCTCTCTCTAGCACTCCCACCTCCACCCTATCAGAGACTCGCCGGAAATACCCACCGGAAAAATCCCGCCGGACGCTGCCGGAATTCTCGTCGAAATGTTTCTCTCTCTCTCTCTCTCTCTCTCTCTCTCTCTGTTTTCTGGTCCGCGCCCACGACACCATTGCCCGAGCTGGAGAAGAAAACTTTTCGTTGGAAAAAATGGAGTTCTCGCCAGGAAAAATAAAGGTTTTACAGAAACAGTAAATTTATCTGTTTCGATTTTTCATCAAAAAATGTCGAATATGGGTGTTGTTTGATAGATCTTGATAAGTACATTCCAAATATATAAATTTTATGAATTTTTGATTTGTAGTTTTGAAGCCATGGACTTTAAAAGAGATGATGAGTTTTTTTTTTGTAAAAAACGAGGTAATAGTTGTCAAAGATATTTTGAGGGTGTATTTTTCATTTTAATGTGCTGAGTTGACAAAATACGATCTTTTACACCATGTCAAATGATCTCTTGCCTCATTGACCAAGTGAATGGAACTTGATAACTATTACCTTATATTAAATTAATTAAAACAATTGATGTGTTAATTTTTTTTAAGAGAGTAAATATTTCTAATTGTAATATTAATATGGTAAAATCTAGAACAACAGACTTTTTTGGTTTTGAATCAATAAATATTATAAATTTTCATGTACGAATCAATTTATTTAGTAAAAATGTTTTTGAAACCTACTAATCGAGACACATCAAATTTTGAAAATGACGCGTTAAATCATTTATTGGGTAGCAATATATATATATATATAGCATGTTGAAAATATAAGCAGAGCTAGCGCTGTAAATCGGGCTGGGTGAGCCGGGCTTGGGATTGCTCAGGCTCGCCCGAACTCACTTACCCATGCTCAAGCCCGAGCTTGGCCCGAATTATTTTTTCTTACCTAGGCCCGAACTCGACTCATATATATTACGGGCTTCAGGACGGATTTCAATTTTTTTTGTTAAAAAAGTTTGAATTAATTTTTTTTTCTTGTATTTTCATCATGGACAAAATTACACATTAAAATCTAATTGAGATTTCATGAAATAAAATATATAATTATGAAATGTATTAAATTAAAACAAAGGAAATAAGAGTGAAAACCTACAAATGCCTAATAAATTTCATACGTTTAGCATAATTTGATCACTAACAAATGCCTATTGTGACTTGAGCAAATTATTAAATCAAATACCCATAATGAGATTAATAATAAAATCGCAAAATTGAAAATCACATGTAATCTAATGTATTATGACAAATGATTTTTTTTAAAAGTGGTAAATGAAATAAAAAATGAAACCTAATTAAAGAATGTTAACATAAATATGTTATATTATATAAATTATTTATTTCTTTATTTATAAATATGAAGTTCAGGCTTCGGGGCCAATTCGGACTTGGCAAAGTTTGGCTCAAGCTCGACCGGAAATTCATTCGAGGTTGGAATTTTGGATCAGGCTCGGCTCAAACTCAAATAAAGTTCGACCCGAAAATAGCGGCCGAACGGGTGGACTTCGAGCCTCGAGCGCTCAATTTACAGGGCTAAGCAGAGCCTATATTTACAATCAACTCGTGTCTAACATAACAAATATTTACTCCCATATATAACTAAATACTTTTTACGCATATATATATATATATATATATATATATATATATATATATATATATATATATATATATATATATAGGGAGAAGTTCAAAAGTGAACCAAAAGAATGAACTTTTGAATGAACCTACTAAGACATTAAAAAATTGATCCTTAATTTCTTCTTATAATTCGTCCGTGCCAGCGGCAATGAATAATTTTTCAATCCCCCCGCTGGCGCGAACCAATTACAACAAGAAATTAAGGATCAATTTTTAATTTCTTAGTAGGTTCATTAAAAACTTTATTCTTTTGGTTAACTTTTGAACCTCTCCCTATATATATATATATATATATATATATATATATTTAGGGTGTGTTTAATTACAAAGTTAAAAAATTATTGGAAAATCTATTTCTATTGTCTATCGTTTTTACCGTATTATCCCACGTGGCACCAAATCATGAATTCTTGCATATTTACACCGTAACCTATTTGCAAGAAATTTTTAGTTTCCCCACCGATTGGATTTGTGTAAAAGAATTCATTATATGTCTTTCGAGTTTTCCCACCGATTGGGTTTCTAAGGAAAACATATAAACAATCGGTGATTAGGGATTATGGATCCAAAATCAAGTCGGACCTCTACCACTTGGAGTCTGTCTAACCTGGTGCCCTCGGCCTCTAAGGTTTTTTTATTTGAAGTTGAAGGGAGATTATTTCGGTATCTTGCCGAGTTTAAGGTTGGCGATGAACGGAGAAAGGCTGCTCAGGTATACGTCATTATGTATACGTCTTTTCTGTTGAAATTTATATCTTAAGTTGTTTTTCAATCTCAATCTATGTTTACAACTGTTGTTCGTCTTTATGTTCAGTCATTACAACACCAAGTTGAGGTAAAATTTAGATTAATAGATTGTTAATCATTGTAAACAAGAATTTGAATTTAATAATTATATTTGAAAATTATTTCTAGTTCCTCTCTATGAAATTAGCTTTTCTGAATCCAAGCTTCGATTTTAACATGGATAGTCTCCTCTCAAAGGATGTATGTAAATAACTTTTCATGTAATTGACCCTTTTTTTAAAACAAAAATTAATTTCTTTGATTTTTATTTCCATTTTTCTAATATGAGATTTATTGGTTACATGATAAATTCCAGATATTCAACTAACTGGCAGTTTTCCAAATCCAAGTTATTTCTTTCACGTTCTCCTCACTCTTTCTCTTGAGATCCAAACGCATCATTACGAGATCAATGAAAAATGGAAGGCCAATTTACAATTAGGTCCATGGGTAACAATTTTTAAACGTTTAAGGACAATTTACTATGAGGTGCACTTATTATACCACTAGCGTGGACTTCTACAAGAAGAGAATTAGTGGACCTAAGTGTTTAAAATTTGTCAAAATTCCTTTAGTGTTTAAAATTTGTTTGTGAGGGACCTAAGAGTACTTTCCTCGAAATGAAATATTCTCATTATCTAAATATTCTTATGAACTTATGTCTAGTTTCCTACTTTCTTTGAGGATGACCTGCAAATCATTTTTCAGATGGGATTTGGTGGGAATCCTAATAAAGATACAACGTTACCTTTACAAACATTTCCTTGTGAGTCAGAAATGATTTTTGAGAATTCTTGAAATGTTTGGAAGTATTTGCACTTTGTGTGTATTTTGTTACACGTGTAATGAGGTTAGGGTCTAAAGTTTTTTATAATATGAGTTTTCTTGGGTCCTAAATTCTTGATTAATGCAGTAGCAGACAAACCAATTTCGTATCCCTTAAATTTATTTTTATATCTCCTAAACCTAGCCCCCAAATATTTCACACTTCGCCTCCTCTTATGTAAGACCTGCTAGCGCGGTCTCTGTTTTCCTTCCATGTCCACATTTCTTTTAGGATAAAGATAGGATCATATTATTCGACCACGTTGCCTCACTTTGAGTTTAGATCTCTCAATTATTATCTACTTCTTTATATTGGTATTTGACTACTAACATCACTATAATTGTGCTCTTATGCTTAGTATTTTGAACTGATTTTGAGTCTCAAGTGGTATCTTAAAAGGGAAAAATCAAGTAAGGGACACCTAAATAAAGGCTATATACGAGACTGTTTTATAAAAAAATGTTTAAAATTTTTTTTTTGGATTCTAAACATTTTTGGGTACCCCTAAAAAAATCACCCCAAAATATTTTATTTTGATATTTTTAAAAAAATGGTCAATATTTGATAGTTTTTAAGCAATTAAGTCAACTGATTAAATTGTAAAAATATTGATCCATTTTTTAAAATATCAAAATAAAATATTTTGAGATGATTTTTTAGGGGTACCCTAAAATGTTTACAACATATTTTTTTTCCGTACACCAGGGGGTGGGGGGGCGTAAGTGGCGCCCGTACTTGATTCTCCCCCCCCCCCCCAATCTTAAAAACCGTGAGCGATATCTTTTACTCTAACTTTAACGGAAGTAAAAGATTTCAACTTTGGGATTGGGCGACATGTCATATAAATATATATATATATATAATAGTTATGTTGTGGACATTTGGTAATAAACTATAGTTTTTTGTATTTTCGTCGTATGATCATGCATCCTATAGTACTACTATATTTTTCCAGGATGTTATGTAGTTAAATTTATATTACATGTTTTGAAATCACAAATGCTCTCGAGTTTTTAATCGAGTTTCTATTTTGGTTTACCATCTTTTACGTGTTTGCAATTTCTCGATTGTATATCCTATTCTAACATATAACCCACGCATCGCGCGGGTTTCCAACTAGTATACTATAAAATGCTGTACAAAGCATTAATTTTGGTTTATTGTAACCCTATCCACGTGGCTTAAGACTACACATCTCTCCTTTTCTTTACCATGGTATCCCCTCTCCTCTCTCATCTTCACTCACCAATATCTTTTGCATTTAATTCTTGTCTCTTTATTCTCAGAAAAAAAGGGCTCAACTTAGGAACCCAAACCGTCCAACTATTCATTATAAGCTTTGCACAAACCAGACCGTTTCTTATTCGGTGCCCTTTCCCTCCCCTTATACGACCTTTCTATGCACTACCCACGTTCTCTCGTCTCTTTCTTCAAAACAGGGGTTTAGCAATTCAGGGCCGAACTCGACTGCCTACAAGTTAAAACCGATCGATCAAAATAGGAAACGATTTCATCCGTGGGATCGACGATCAGGCCTTCACCTGTGAAACAATGAGGTGATTTGTTCTTATATTTGGCTGAATTTGGTTTTTGCGATCCGCCTTTTAATCTGTGTTCTTTGCTTCGATTAGGGGTTACAAGTGATTATTGACTATAAGATGCCATTACGTTTGATGACGTGTCGTGTAAGTTGTGAACTGGTTGCTTTGAGGGGAACTTGGTGAATCCCACAAGCAGGCCAATACCTTCACGCCACAAGCTATATCACGTTCTTTCTGTGCCATTTTTGTGTCCGTGTAGAATTATACTATTCAAATTGCTGAAGTGAGCCATGTGGATCTATTCTGGTTGGGGGTAACCAGGTATAGTGAAAGATATATATTCACGCAACCCAGGTGCATAACTAATAGTGTGTTAATTTTTCTTTTGCTGCGTTGAGTTTGGAAGTTCTCTTTTCTTTTTTCAACATTTTTTTCCAAAATTGTTTTGTGATTAATGTGACCCCTTGCTTATTCCAACAATATTGAAGTAAACATCACAGTTGTAATGATAAGAACCCACTATTTTGATGTTTTTATATCTCAGACATGGGTGGGCGTTTAATCGAGTACTGGGGAGGGAGGTGAAGGAAAAGGAGGTTGACATAATGTTGAGAGGTTTCTTTGGTTAATTGATTGTGAGGAGGTTGAGGGGAGTTTGGGGGAATTGAATTTTGGGAGGCGTGAAGGTGGCAAAATGTATCACCATTTGCGTTTTGTTTGTTTTTCTTTTTTTTTTTTGCCTTTTCTTTTTGTTTCTATTTAGTTAGTTTTCAATACTAACTCCATCTGTTTAGTTTGTTAACTTATATTGATTACTGCTGTTTGTTGTGTTATGCGCATAAAAATAAAATGATAGTGTACAAAATGAAATTTTAATAATATTTGCAATTTTTTTATGTATTATCTTGATATGTTTGAATAAGTCCCTCAACTCTATCTTAGATATTTTGGAATGATATTTTTTCTATTTTTATTCAACTTTGTACATCAAATTATTAAAATAGCCCCAATTATTTTTTAGATAATATCGATTAAGTATTGCAAATGGAATAAAAATCAAATTTGATCGTTTTAATTATTTATAAAAATATTATTTGTTATAATTTAACTCCATTATGTTTGTCCGATTTATAATAGAAAATGTAGTTATTTAATCATTGACTATTAGAAATATATGTAAAACATACTGCATTATATTGTTGTAATGATTTTTCAAAATGACTTTTTTTTAATTATAATATTTTACATCACTACAAATTGTAATTAAATAACTAAAAGCTGTATTTTTAATTAAAAACTCGCGCTTTTATGCAAATGTAAATAGGAAAGATAAATTTGTTAAAAAATTTGAAAGATATTATTCTATACTCCGCACATTGCGCATCCCCCGTGCATCGCACGAGTTTACAACTAGTAGTAAATAACAGCCGACCTCAACCTCAACTTGACAGTGAGGCTCAAGACTCTTACCATGAGGCCGCCTACTTGAAATCACCTCTCTTATTTATCTCTACTACTAGAAAAGAGCCTAAATCTTTTGAAATGGACAATTGTCCCAAATACCCTCATACAATTAAAAATTCCGCTTATACCCTACGTCCCTCACTTGCAAGTGCATTTCTCCCTCTCGCTGTCATTAGCCTATTCCTCTTCTCTCTCTCTGCGTAAAAGAAATCTAGAGGACACCTAACAGACTTGCCTGAAGAAAAAAAGAAAGCTTCAAAAACTAAAAAACTGCAAAATACAAACCACATTTTGAATATTTTTGAAATTTAAAAACCAAGGTTACCCTTTTCCTCACAATTCCATCACTGTTGACCACAACCGTCCGTCATCGCATGTCCTCTAGCAGTCAGCGCCGTTGCGCACACATCGTCCCCCTGGGACGTTTCTCCCTTAAATCGAAAAAGATGAACAAGTGAGGTATGCATTTGGTATATGGTCTTTCTTATTTTCATATTCTCTATTGCCTTTCAAATTTCCAATCCGATGAAAGAGGGTTTGCTTTTTGTATCTCAAGTTTCTATTTTATCGTATTAAAGTAAAATACATATAAGATTTGTTTATTTATCTTTTAAATATATGTTTGTTGGGAATTTTATTTTTTTATATAATGGTGTGATTTGTACTAATCCATATAATAGTACAATTTTTTATACAGTGATGTGATATATAATTATTATCATATGTTTAATTGTTTTCTAGATAATACATGATTTATACTTGATGATGTATTTGTTTGGTTTGATTTCTAATATTGAGTTTTGTTAACTTGACTTCAAACCATCAATTTTCTTTTTGCGGAGTCTATTTGGAAGATAGAGGTCTAAGTAATCCAGATTATATCATCTTTGGTGAGTTTAGTTCAAGAATTTTAGACTTTCCCAATTATAGTCACGAGTCCTATGAATAATCATATTACATCAATAGCAATAACAATAGCTTATTTGGCTCTGTTTTTACCTAATTACTCACACCAGTTTTCGGGAAGTTTTAGTACATTGGGATTTTCTGATAGCTTTCACAAATCCGAGGACTTATCTAGAGGCTCCTTTGAATTTAGGGTTTTAAATAGTTTCAACCAAAGATTATATTGTAATGATAATGATTTGAACCAACAAGATTGTCCCTCAACCGAGTTAGTGTTGAGCTTTTGATTATTCATCTTCTCAAACTTCTTCTCTTAAGAATTTATCTTCTTGTTGATCTCGGATTTATTGTATGATTTATTTGTACTTCAAGTTCTGAAAGTTTCATTTCCATTACCATTGTTTTCTGACATCTATGCATTATTTGTGGTTTTATTTTTATTGTTTATGTTTGCTTTAGGTATTGTTGCCAATTTTGTATCTGCCAAATTGGAAAAATGTGTCTTCAACTGTAGTTATATTAAGTTTGATTTAAATATGACTATTCTTTTAGTATGAAAATTGTCACTTCTCTTGTGTTTATGTATAATTTTTTGTACTGGGGTGCTTTACCGACTCTTTCAATTTCATGTTTACTTTAATTTCCACACCATATTTTTTAATCCAACACTTACCAGCGACAAGATTCTGTATGGATCTTCTGGTTGAACTCGTTATATGAGCTAAAAAATACGACTTAGTCATTTTATTTATTATATTACCTTATAATGGAACTGCCTGTATTTATGGGTCTTGATCTTAGATTTTATGTGTAATTTATTTAAACATCGAGAGCTGAAAGTACTGTTTCGCTTTGGATTGCAGTTTGACATCTAAGTACAATTGTTTGTACTATTCTATCAATTTGTATTGTTCTTACTTAATTTTTATCTTTCTATATATTATTTGTTGTTTGAATATGTTTAGTGAATATTAGGCCTCAACCTTTACAGCTATGATACTTGTATTAAAAGGTGACTGAATAGTGTCTTCTTCTGATCATGCAAAACTATATACCTGAAAATAATTTATAAGAAAAATAGGCATTAGTTAAACTCATACAATGTTGTCGCAACTGAAAAAAAAGAGTCCATACCACATTTCCGCAACTGAAACAATTCAGGCCCATATTTTAGGAGAACACGTGTAATTTGAGCAAATGTATATGCATGTGTTTTATATTACCTTTAAACTTCAATGTTTATACATTGTACTTAAGTATCAATGTTCATACAATGTTGTAATTTGGATTCCAATTATGTGTTTATACAAATGACATAATTTATTATTACCGAATGTAATTCGGTAAACTTCGAGTTTGAATGATGGGTGTGGGTACATGAAATTAGAATGATGGGCCTGGACGAGTAGCCCACTGGTAGCGGCCCAAAGTCCAGGCCCCTTATACCTTAAACCGATTATGATTTAGTCTCTTCCCACGTTCCCATTAAGGGGCACTCTGAGTAGAGATGGGAAACATGGAGGAGTCCCACACCCCCACTCACTAGTACGAACATGTATATAACAAACCCTAGGTCCGGGGCAAAGGACAAGTTGTATTCTCTGTAACCACTCTCCGGAGTATATAGAAATAACACTGACTGCACCACCGTGGACGTAGGCACTTCTTTGCTGAACCACGTACATCCTTTGTTGTGTGATTGTCATTTTACATTCCTTATTCTTTCTTCGTGATTGCTTTTCTCTTATCTATTTGTGTTGCACAATAATTGTCACCACAATTGGCGTCGTCTGTGGGAAGCGTTTATCTTCCTTGAGAAAAGCCCACACAAAAAAAGGAGTTCAAAATGTCTAGTCAGAGTAGCAATGCTCCCCAGGCAGGGGATATTCAGGAACCACCTATTCCTCGCAGGATTAGATCTGAAGTTCGACGTTCAGATCAGAGGGCTCGCTTAGAAAGACCAGCCTCAGAAGAAAGCCAAGGACCAGCGAGGTCTACGCAGATATCCAGATTGATTGATGCATACGAGGTAAGGCTCCACGAGCAGAGGGAGTTTTCTCGCAGACACGAGGCTGAGAATGCTCGCCTGAAAAGAAGACTAGAAAGACTGGAGAGAGAGCTTAATCATGATACCAGGAGACGTCCATACCGCACTCCTAGCCCTCAGGCGAGCAAGTCTCGCAGCCGAGGAAGGAGCCTTAGGCGAGGATCCCAAAAGGTTGAGGGAGACGAATCAGACGAAGACCTACGCGAGCAGCTGCGAAAAGCTCGTCGTTACCAGAGCCCTACTTGCAGCAACGAGAATATACGAAACCTGGTTCGCAGGGAGATGGACCAACATCCTGCCCACCATGGTACCAGATCGACCCGAGTACTCGCTAGGTGAGCTCTCTAAACCCAGATGAAATCACCTTTCACGAGGGAAATTGAAGAAGAAGAAGCCCCCAAGAAATTTGTCATTCCAAGGTTCAAGATTTATGACGGTAAGACTGATCCCATTGATCACGTCAGGCAGTACCGGCAGGCCATGACCCTCTGGAACCATCGGGACGCACTAATGTGCCGAATTTTTCCCTCGAGCCTGCATGACGTAGCGCAGAAGTGGTTCGAAAGGCTCCCCCACCGGTCCATCAGGAGTTTCAAATCCCGGGCCGAGCTCTTTACGACCCGATTCATTACTAGTAGCTCCCATCCCAAAAGGATGGATGCTTTGCTGACAATGAAGAAAACGCCTCAGGAGACCCTTCGAGACTACGCGAAGAGGTACTGGGAGTTATTCAATGAGGTCGAGGATTGCTCAGAGCAAGTGGCAGTGGCCTGTTTCAAAATTGGGCTACCCAGCTCTTCCCTTCTATACCAGTCCCTGACGAAAAAGGAGGCTATGACTATTGACGACCTAATGGCTCGCATCGAGAAGTACGCTAAGGTGGAAGATGTCACCCGCCTCAGTACAGGGGAAAACGGTCGAGCTAGACTCACTACCAAGGGTAGTGACAAAACTGAAAACTAGAAGAAAGGAGGAAAGAATGAGGGCAAAAATGGCGCCAAAAACGGAGGCAACAATGATGCGTCGAAAGCATTTCAGGCGGTCAACACCGTCTTCAAAGAACCAATTTACAAAATTCTCGCAAAAATCAAAGACGAGCCATTCATCAAGTGGCCCAGGAAGATGGGAGGAGATCCCTCGAAGAGGAACAATGCTCTGAGATGCGCCTTTCACAAAGAGGGAGGACATAAGACTGAGCATTGCAAAGCTCTTAAGTCCCACCTCGAAGAGCTAGCCCAATCCGGGCATTTGAACGAGTTTGTGGAGAAGAAGGCAGAGAAAGCGGCTGCCAATAGAGAGGCGAGACCCGACAACGTGCTCGACGATGACGCTGGACATGAGTTCGCAGTAATTCATGGGGCCTCTGATGCCAGACAGATCCAAGGAAATTCAGCTCGAATGGAGATGAAGAAACTTACAGCGGTGATGCAAGCTTTTCAGATCGATCCAGCGAAGTCACAGTCAGGAAAGCATCGACGAGCAGATGACGTCAACTATAATAAGCATATTGTTTTCACGGATGAAGATCTGGTGGGAGTAAGAACCCCACATCACGATGCTTTAATCATTACCCTTAGGATAGCTAACTTTGATGTCGACAAGTTGCTCGTCGACCAAGGAAGCTCGTCCGAGGTAATGTATCTCGACCTATTCAGAAAATTGAAGCTGAGCATCGCCGACCTAAAGGAAGCTACTGTCCCTTTAGTTGGCTTCGCTAGAAAAATAACTATGCCCCTGGGAAAAATTGTACTACCAGTACGCGCGGGAAACATCTCCAAGATGATTGAATTTTTGGTGGTTGACATCGACTCGCCATACCAGGCCATCCTCGGCAGGGGATGGCTACATGCAATGAAGGCAGTCTCCTCGACCTACCATCAGAAACTCAAGTATGTAACCAAGCGAGGAGTACTGGAGATCCACGGTGATCAAGCAATGGCGAGAAGGTGCTTCATAGCAGCCATCCGACCAAGGCCAGAGAAGAAGGCAAAACAGCCCAGCGAGAAAGTTAAAGAAGGCCTGACACCTTTTAAATAGCAATTAAAGTACGGAAGACCTGGAGTAGAGGAGACCAGGTTCCTCCCCTCTGAGTGGGTCGTCGAGGACCTAGTAGAGGTTACGGCTGGAGATAGCAATAGTAATAGAGTCTTCTTGATTGGAGCATCTCTCACTGACCAGGAACAGAAGGAATTGACAACTCTGCTGAGACGCAACGAAGATGTTTTCGCATGGGAACCATACGAGCTGCCTGGGATCGATCCTAGTATGGTCTGTCATCAGCTGCACGTCGATCCCGCCTTCAAACCAATCACGCAGAAGGCACGGCGAACGGCACCCGAGAAGGCAAAAGCGGTGGAAAAAGAAGTTGAAAAACTGCTGGATGCATGATCCATACGGGAAGTACAATTCCCCAAGTGGTTATCCAACCTAGTAGTAGTTCCAAAAAGCAACGGGAAGTGGAGAGTTTGCATCGACTTCACTGACCTCAACAGAGCGTGCCCTAAAGACAGTTTCTCCCTCCCAAAAATAAACCAACTGGTAGACGCCACTGCATCTCACGAACGAATGAGTTTTCTGGACGCATATTCAGGGTATCACCAGATCCCCTTATATGCCCCAGATCAAGACAAAACATCGTTCATCACCACAATTGGATTGTACTGCTACAAGGTCATGCCCTTTGGGCTCAAGAACGCAGGGGCAACCTACCAGCGGCTGGTCGCTAAGATGTTTAAGGACCAGATGGGAAACACCATGGAGGTCTACATCGATGACATGCTCGTTAAAAGCAAGAAGAAGGAAGACCACCTCTCAGACCTGTCAAATACCTTCGAAATCCTCAGGAAATACCGAATGAAACTTAACGCAACCAAGTGTTCCTTCGGTGTCCAGTCAGGGAAATTTCTTGGGTACTTGGCCAGTAAGAGAGGCATCGAGGCTAACCCAGACCAGATCGATGCAATAAACAGGGTACAACTCCTCGCACCATCTGGGACGTACAAAAGCTCACCGGTATGCTCGCTGCCTTAAATCACTTTATCTCTAAATCTTCCGAGAAGTGCAAGTCTTTCTTCTAGCTTCTGAAGGGTAACAAAATGGTAGATTGGAACCTAGACTGCTCGCAGGCGTTAGACGAGCTCAAGGCTTACCTAAGCTCCCCACCACTGCTCGCAATACCACAGCAAACAAATTCTTTGTACCTATACCTCGCCGTCTCTGACCATATTGTCAGCTCCGCATTGATGGGCGAAGTTGCAGGGATCCAACACCCCGTTTACTACACAAGCAAGACCCTCCTAGATGCCGAGAAGAGGTACCTACCACTAGAGAAGCTCGACTTTGCACTAGTAGTGGCTTTGAGAAAGCTAAAGAACTATTTCGAAGCCCACATTATAATCGTCCTTACATCGCACCCCCTTAAAGCAATCCTGAGGAAGGCGAATTTGTCGGGCAGACTGTCTAAATGGTCAGTCGAGCTCGGACGATTTGATATCCAATTTCAACCAAGGAACGCGATCAAGGGGGAGGTGCTTGCTGATTTAATAGCCGAATTCATAGGCGAACAACCTTGCAACCAAACACAACCAGCCAAACAAAAAGGGAGCCACACAACGGAGGGAATCTGGAAATTATTTGTTGATGGAGCCTCCAATTCAAAGGGGGCAGGCGTGGGCATTGTTCTTATCACTCCAGAAAATGCAATCCTCGAGCAGGGAATTAGGCATGGATTTGAAGCCTCCAACAATGAAGCAGAATACGAGGCCCCGATAGCCGTCCTCCAGAAAGCACACGCTTTGGGAGCAAAGCAATTACAGGTGTTTGGCGACACACAGTTAGTCTCCAATCAGATCAGCGGGGACTACAATGCAAAAGGTGAAAGGATGGCCGCCTACTTCGCCTTGGCAAAGAGGCTATTGGCTGACTTTGAGGAAGTCAATGTCCAGTAGTTCCCCAGGGGACAGAACAGCCATGCTGACGCCCTAAGCTCAGCAATCGATTCCAACTTAAAAAAAACTATCCCCATTGATTTCCTCGCTCATCCGAGCATTAACCGCAGCAGCAAACTACCAAGCATGGAGCAGGTGCTCCATATTGAGTCAGAAACCAGCTGGATGGACCCACTAAGGGATTATTTAAAGGATGGCACGCTTCCAGATGATAAGAAGACTGCTCACCAGATAAGAGTCAAAGTTGCTCGCTTTCACTTATCTCCTGAGGGCAAGCTATACAAGAGATCGTTTTCCGTTCGCTACCTTCAATGTGTTCACCCAAAGGATGTTGAGCAAGTCCTACATGAGCTTCACGAAGGAATCTGTGGAAGCCATATTGGAGGAAGATCTCTGGCTTTCCGAGCAATAAAGGAGGGTTATTGGTGGCCATATATGCAAATGGACTCTGCAGCATATGTCCGCAAGTGCCTGAAATGCCAGCTTCACGCTCCTAAGGTCCACCAACCTGCTAGCGACCTAAAATCATTGTCCAGCCCATGGCCGTTCGCCCAATGGGGAATGGATATCGTAGGACCACTTCCTACCGCCACCGGTAGTCGCAAGTATCTGCTGGTCGCAACTGACTACTTCACCAAATGGATCGAGGCAGAACCCTTAGCGAACATCCGAGATGCAAATATGATAAGGTTTATATGGAGAAATATAATCACTCGTTTTGGCATCCCCAGAACCATCATCACCGATAATGGAACGCAGTTCGAAAGCGGCTCTTTTCAGGGTTTCTGTAACGAACACGGAATCAGACACCATTTCAGTTCGGTGGCCTACCCTCAAAGCAATGGCCAAGCTGAGGCTTCCAACAAAACTGTGATCGACAGATTAAAAAAGCGATTAGAGTGAGCCAAAGGCGCATGGGTAAATGAATTACCACATATTCTATGGGCTTACCGAACCACTCCACGACGAGCAACAGGAGAAACCCCATTTTCGCTAACATACGGAATGGAAGCAGTCATCCCACTAGAAGCAGGTTTGCCAACATGCCATAATGATGCAGCATTGCTCGCTGAGCTTGACCTGGCCGATGAGCGCTAAGAGCTAGCCCTAGTAAAACTAGCGAGCAATCAGCAACAGCTCGCGAGGCATTACAACAAGAGTGTCAACCCAAGGACATTCCGAGTTGGGGACTATGTCCTAAGGAAAGTCCTGGGCAGCGCAGTAAAACCATCAAACGGCAAGCTAGGGCCAAACTGGGAAGGACCCTTCAAGATAACAAGAGACAATCTGCAAGGCGCCTATCACTTGGAAACGATGGAAGGCAGAGAAATACCCCGAGCATGGAATGCAGCCAATCTCAAGAGATTCTATTTTTAGATCTTTCTTTTATTCTTTTGTTATGGAACTAGAAGTTCATTTTCCTCGTCATTAATGAAAGTTATTTGACGGTTGCATTCTGATAAGTAATAGCTATATAAGCTTTATCGCACATCTTTTCCAAATGACAAGTACATTGATCATTATGCCATAGCAGGGAATTGTCCCTCCTCAGGTTGTCGTTATGAGACACGAAAGACCTCTTGACATTGCCCCTGGCAATATATGAAGCCCTACAGGAGATCCTTAGGCAATATGGCCAAATTTAAACTGGTCACCAAACCTTCTTTGGTTGAATAAAATCCTGATCGGATTGAACATCCAACACCAGGTGTGTCCTCGCCAATTGCCACACTTAGGCCTAAGGGAGTGTGACGACACGACCTAAAAGGTAAAGTGGTGCACAATGGTATCTCGATGTTATACTGGACTGGGAGGACACTTGCGTGATAATACAAACTTAGAAGATCATAAAGGAGTAAGAACATGGACAATATAATGCACTTGTTTAGTAGGCTAAATTAGCCCAAAACATAAATTTTATTAATCCACTATATTTACAACGATGGTGGTACATGTTTAGTCAGCGAACTCGCCCAAAGCATTTACGCTACAAAAAATACACAGAGTAACTACTCGCAAAATCTTAATGAGGATGAGGCCTCTGAGCAAGATAATCAGCCACTTGGGATCTTCGGCCATCATCGGGATAAGGGGCTAACCCCTCCTCGACGTCGTTAGCATCCGACTCCAACAGCTGCCGAGGGATAGCATCAATGGGTATCCACTGATCATCTCTCCGAAAGGGATTGGGCATCCGAGTGGAAGGGGAGATTTCATGGCGATACCAGAGCATTGAGTTCCTTGGAACTTGCATCTCCCTCAATGCACTCAACCACCCCCTGATAAAGGCGAGCTCCTCAAACTCTATCAGCCTAGTCGGAGCATCTTGCCAACCCTGGTCATAGCCGTCAGACCACACTCGCCGAGGTCCTTTTTTAAACAGGTGCCGCAACCGAGTAACGTCCCTCTGGAGCCCAGCAGCTAGGGGTGGGCGTGGTCCGGTCCGGTTTTTGGCGGTTTTAGGTGCCGGACCGAATTATTCGGTCCTATATTTGAGAAGACCGAATTCAGACCGATTTAATCGGTTTAGCCTATTTATTCGGTCTAGGCTATTTTCGGTCCGGTTCGGTTAATAATCGGTCCAAAAAATTCTATTGTATTACTGTAAATCAAGAACCCCCATTGTTTATTCATAGCAGCGTGCCAAGGCTACGAGTAAAATTTATTTCTAAATAAAATCAAGCTTTTTTTATAGTCCCTAAACCAACACAAAAGTCTATTCAGCCCAACAAATTAGTTCAGCACTGAAGTGAAGTTATAAACAAATCACAACAAATAGACAAATCAATTCATAAAATCTGTTCTTTGAGCAAATAAATAAGTTCAGCGCTGAAGTTATAAACCAGTTCCTATAAACCAACACTCAAATCTCAACAGTTGGTCGTTTGAAAATCACAATAGTTTCACTAAAGTAATATACCATAGTATAAAAAAAAAATCACAAGAAAAATCAAGAAAAAAACATATACCGATTGTTGGATCTTTAGTCGCCGGATATGTGGATTTTAGGTGCGCCGTCGCCGATCTTTAGTCGCCATTTACATTTGGGCTTAGGAACTTGTGTTGCATCGTGGTGTGCGCCGGATCTGTTGCGTCTTTTAAACCAGAGTTGAGGTGTGGCTGTGGTGTGGGTGTACGACGGATCCTAGCGTTCAAAGTTGAGGTGTGGCTGTGGGTGTAAATGGGAGAGAGGAAAGAGATAGTGAGAGAAATAAAATGAGAGAAAGAAAGTGACAGAAGTGAGGCTGATATGTGCGTGTGTGTTGCCTTTCTTTAGTTGTATTTTTTTAGGTTTAGTTACTAAACAAACTTATATGGTATATTTATATAAAATAAATATATTTTATATAATATTAAAACAAACGGTCTGGTCCGGTCCTAAGACCGAATTTAAAGAGGATAATTTGGACCGAACCGAAAATATTCGGGTCTCTTAATTTAGGACCGATTTATAAAAAAGCCTAGAAAAGTGGGTCCGGTTCGGTCCAATCGGGTCAATCGGGTCGGTCTTTTTTTTGTCCACCCCTACCAGCAGCAATCACATACGCTCGCTGGACATCATCACGAAGCTCTTTCATTTCTCTAGCTGAACCTCTGGCATTCATGCGAGCTCGCGGAATGACTAGAAGAGAAGAACCCTGCAATGCAGGAGGGACATCACCCTGACCAGCTCTAGCTCGCGATGACGAAGAACCTCGTAATACTGCTGGAGCAGTGCTCGGCGCATCCTCCATAAGTCGTGAGACCTCTCTCCTCAAAGCCTTATTCTCCTGCTGAAGAACTTCCCCAACTTGATTGATCTCAGAAGCCTCTAATAGATTCGTTCTCAGCGCGTTAACCTCCTCTTGGACTGAGGCACCAATATACTCCATCTCTTGGAGCCTGTCCTTCAGCTTGGCGACGAGCTCAGTTTGCTCTATAAAGCGCTTGTTCCTCAGTCGCAGAGATTTGCAAATCCTCTCAAAGTGTGACGAACTTCGGAGCTTACATCGGGCCCCAGCATCCTTCCCAATTGAGAAGTGGCAGGAATATAATCATCAACATCAATTGACTACAAGCAATAAAAGGGCAAGGGAAAGAAAAAGACAAATCAGTGCACTGAGAAAAAGAAACCTTTTCATTAATAAGGGTTAAAAGTACATCGAGCAGCAAAAATAAAATTTACAAACAGAATAAGCAAAAGTACAAAGTAATCCTAGATGATAACTAGTTAGCAATCTCAAGCTGCCTAGAGATAGATGACTGCTTCCCCTTGTCAGCGACAGTAGAAGCACCCCCCTCAGCAGGGGCAACCTCTGTCACCTGTGCAGAAGGGACCTCGGCAAGCAACGTCTAGGAGACAGGATCAACGCCTTCAAGAGCAGGGGCAGGGGCATCTTCATCCACAGTCGTCTTCGGACCCGGGTCATGCTCGTCGAACAGAGGGGAATCGATATCAACACCAGCAGCTAAGAGGGCCTTGTTCCAACCCTTCTTGAAGTTTAGACGGCTGATGTAGCCTATCTGAACCTCAGCGTCTTCATATGCAGCAGTCCACCCGGAGTTATATGAATCCTCCTTGATGGTAGCTGCCTAGGACTCCTTCTCCCTTGACTGCTCGGTCAGCACCTTGTTCTCCTGAGTGACAACCAGCTTGCTCGAGAAAACCAGGCCGTAGGCTTGTCGCAGCTCTTTCAACTATTTAACTGCTGCGTCCTTCTCCCGGTTGGCTGTAGCAAGAGCCAGATCGGATGATATCCGAGCAGCATCAACGACTTTAAAACTAGCCTCGAGTTCTGTACCCTTCAACCTCAAGGCGGTATTTTCTTTCTCCAGCTCACCATTTTTCTTCACCAGCTCATCGCGAGAACGATAGAGCACGGCGAAGTCAGTCACAAACTGCAGGAAGAAGAAGGCATTAGAAGAAGGAAATGATAGAATTCATTAAAACATTGGAGAAAAGAAAGTCTTACCAAAGCTAGCCTTTGGCTTGCCTGTAGGGCCAGTTGATCAGACCCCATCGCCCTTTGGCGATCAGCTGGAAGAACTTCTCTCTCGAGCAGCGTAGGGGCCAACTGAGGAGAAATTACAACAGAAGCCCCCTCGGGCAGTGCAGACATCGGGACCAAGGCTTGTCCAGCCTTCGTACTTGCCTCCATCTTCCTCCTCTCTTCCTCCTTCTCCTTCTCCCTCTCCATTCTTCTCCTCTCCTCTATCTTCTTCTTCTCCTCCATCTTCTCTCTCCTTTTTTTTCTCTCTCTCTCTCACTTGCTCTTCTTCTTTCCTCTTCTTCTCCTGCTCCTGAGCAGAAGGCCGAGAACCAGTAGCCACGGCCCCAGAGCTAGACTTCTGCTTCTTCGACCTCTGAGTGAGGAGCACGTGATCTTCATCATCATCATCCTGAATTAAATTCTTCCTTGGAGGAACCATCTCCTCGCTCGAACTGCTAGATGTGCTCGGCGACTCTCGAGCTTCAGAAACTTCCCCACGATCAGAGGAACTGCTACTACTGGAGCTCCCTTCACCCAAATTGTCGCCAGCACCACCTACGATATCGCTTTCAGAGATGATCTCCTCCTCGTCCAACTGGATAGGATACTCACCAGTGTCTTCAGACGTATCAAACTCAGACATACTTTTAGGGGTGTGCACGGGTCGGTTCGGTTCGGTTTTGGACCGCAATCCAAACCGAACCGATCGGTTCGGTTTTGGAAAGGGTTAGACCAAAACCGAACCGACAATGAAAAAAACCGTCGGTTTCGGTTTATGTTGGTTTCGGTTCGGTTTTGGTTAGTTTTCGATTTTGGTCGGTTTTTTTGGGCGGTTTTCGGTTTTGGCCGGTTTTTAAGGCCGGCTAATGGATTTTGCATATAAAAATATAAGTTTTTTAATATAAATATTGATATCGGTTCGGTTCGGTTCGGTTTTTTCCACGGCTAGATCACCAACCGAACCGACATGGTCGGTTTTTTAATTCCTTAAACCGTAAACCGAATCGGGCTAAAAAAAACGCCGGTTTCGGTTCGGTTCGGGCCGGTTCGGTTCGGTTTTCGGGTCGGTCGGTTTTTTTGCACACCCCTAGATACTGTCCACCGGCCTTGCTATAAAACTGGACCCAACGTTCTTGTATTCGAGCAGAAAAACAGCAGATCGAGGATGCTCGCCGTCAGCTAAAGGCTCCCTGATATTCCAGGCCTTGACCAATTCAAAGAGACTAACCTCACTGAGAGCAGGTTCCAAGTTCTTCGACCTCGCTGAAGAAAAAATAGAGAAAAATCAGAAATATCACAAATCAACAAAAATTAAAAGAGCAGAGCAAAGTCTACCTATGTACTCTTCCCCATAAAAGGGAACAAAAAACCTATCAGACCTCGACCCTTCAAACAGGGGAGAAAACTGCCAGTTTCTAGCAAGAAAACCCTCTTGCCAGTAGTCCTTATGGGAATCAGGTAGGTTTGCTACCAATACCCTGTCAGGGCTCCTGGCTTTGAGGTAGAGGACACCAGAATTAGTTCGAGAAAAAGAGTAGCAAAAGCAGACCTCAGCAAGCCCTAATTTGGTACCATATAATTGATTTATTCTATGGATGCCATTAATTATCTTCCATACATTGGGCGAGCACTGTGCAGGAACAATATTGAAATAGCCAAAGAAGTGCAAGAACAGATTGTTGGGAGGAAAAGTGAGTCCCCCTTGGGAAAGCAACAAAATATGGATCCAATGGGCATCCTCTATCTCTCTAACATTTCTAGGGGGGGAAGTGCAGCACTCAATATCTACCCACTCTGGGATGTTATAAAACTTCCTAAATTCGGAGACCGACCTATTCCCAATCTTTGCCATTGGAAAACCCTAGAAAACTACAAATTCAAAGATAAAGTACAAAGAAAAGGCACAAGAGACTTACAAGATGGAAGTTCGAATCGAACGATGAGGAATCACGAGCCCAAATAACAAGGAAGCAACGAGAATGGAGACCGAGAGAAGAAAGTATGAATCGCTAGAGCTCACAGGGAATAGAAGAATGCTGAGAAAGTTGAAACGACGGACGAAAAGTGGCTGCTCTGAATAAAACCTCAAAGTGTTTCTAATTATAGTGCACAGACCACGAAGCGGGTGCCGCCAAAATCACTCCTCAAATTTTGGGAAAAGTTGCACGATACACAACTCAGCCATTATGACAAATCATTTAAGTTTATTAAGCCCAAAGCATGGCCCAACAAACTTAGGGGCAATTGTGGGTACATGAAATTAGAATGATGGGCCTGGACGAGTAGCCCACTGGTATCGGCCCAAAGTCCAGGCCCCTTATACCTTAAACCGATTATAATTTAGTCTCTTCCCACCTTCCCATTAAGGGGCACTCTGAGAAGAGATGGGAAACATGGAGGAGTCCCACACCCCCCACTCACCAGTACGAACATGTATATAACATACCCTAGGTCCGGGGCAAATGACAAGTTGTATTCTCTGTAACCACTCTCCGGAGTATATAGAAATAACACTGACTGCACCACCGTGGACGTAGGTACTTCTTTGCTGAACCACGTACATCCTTTGTTGTGTGATTGTCATTTTACATTCCTTATTCTTTCTTCGTGATTGCTTTTCTCTTATCTATTTGTGTTGCACAATAATTGTCACCACAATGGGTATGCTCACTGTATTATTAATCAATGCAATCTAATGTCTTCAATTACTATTCATTGACATTCGTAGATATATGATAAGAAAAAAAAAATAGCTTCCTAGATCCGCTTATGTTAGGCTAAATTGGTTTTCGATGTGACTTCGATCATATTTGGGATATCTTTTGTAGGTGGAAGGATATGACAAATCTATTTGGAGGTGGATTTCTTTGAAAAATATGGTAGAATATGATTAAACCATTATTCCTTTATATGATGGTAATTAGTCTATGTTGTGTTTGGTTTTATGGTAAGAATGTCGAACAAAGTCTTATTTATTTTTGTCCCACACAACTGTCATCAATAAAGTGAATGTAATTGAACGATTTCTCAACTGGTTGGATTTTGATCTACAAATTTTCATTACTTTTAGACATTTTAATCTTGCATGGGTTTGTTTGATTTTATATCTAATTAGATTCATATATTGAGTCATTATTCTTTTATATGATGGTAATTAGTCTCTGTTGTGTTTCGTTATATGGTAAGAATATGGTAGGGGGTCTTTGTTATTTTTGTCCCACACAACTATCATTTATAAAGTGAATGTGGTTCAATGATTTCTTAACAAGGTTGGGTTTTGATATACAAATTTTCATTACCTTTAGACATTTTAATCTAGCATGGGGCTTTTTGATTTTACATCTAATTAGTTTAATATATTTTCAGCCTTTGTTTATTTAAAGACATATGTTATTACATAATTCCAAAAACAATTCAAATTTGTTTGACTTAGGTTGTGTTCCCTATGTTATATTGATATTTCTATTTACATGAATTCGTTATAGCATGAATTCACAATAGCTTGAGTATGAATAAATGATAAGTTACTTTTACCTCATTTATTAAGTTTTATCATACGATTATATCGAAATATCCCCATCACTAACGTCATTACTTGGGTTGTCACATTAACGATACTCCCATCCTCTTATCTTATATTAAATCCTTTGATTTCGTCTTATGGGGAGTTCCATTACTAACTTCATTACTTGGCTACGGATATATAAAATTTTGTCCCATTGGCCACGAGAACTTCAATTTCATGTTGTCCTAAAACACTCGACTAATCAATCACCTAAATTTTAGGGAGCTTTGAAATTCTGTATTTTGTTGATTTTCAGCGTTATTGTTTGTTATGACTTTCTCCATGTTTAAGTTTTGGAATTATTTCATAGTGTTTACTACTAACACATACAATTGATATGAATTTCTTTGGTGGTAATGGATGTATTTACTTATAATGTATTTTTTCCTACCTTTAATGCTTATATTGACTACTCGGATATGGCCTCACGTGCAACGCACGTGGGCACACCTAGTAGTACCAATAGCCATACATATAGGTACGCCAGCCATAACCACTTGTACTCTTTCTCTTTTCCTAATATAACAAATTCAGTTTTTAGTTTTATTGTCTCTCTCTCTCTCTCTCTCTCTCTATTTATATCTCTCATCTTTGCACTGAGTTTTTTTGGCTCAATAAAAAGGTTAATCTATTATTTCATCTCGTTCATTTATCATTTGGCACTTAATTGTAATCTCCCATATTTAATTATATGGTTTTTTGAATAATTTCTGTCTGATCATTTTTTCATCCATCTATTGACTATACAGCGATACAGATAGTAAAGAAGTGGCTTCCGTGAATTCAGACATAACTTCTTGTTCTGGCAGCAGCAGTAGCAGTAGTATGGCTAGTGACGAAACGCACGAGTCGGTGAAGCCTTTAAGTCTAAACGCGTTTGATATCATTTCCCTCTCCCCGGGGTTTGACCTATCGAGCTTATTCGAGGTGCCTTATGTAAAGAAAGAATCACGATTCACTTCCTGGCGACCTGCAGAGGTAATCGTCTCGAAACTGGAAGAGATTGCCAAGCATCTGAGGTTGAAGGTGAGCAAAAAGGAAGCGGGGTTGTTGAAACTAGAGGGGTTGAAGGAGGGTAGAAAGGGAATCCTGTCAATTGATGCTGAGATTTTCGAGGTTACTCCGTCATTTCATTTGGTGGAGGTAAAGAAATCTAGCGGAGATACACTGGAGTATCAGAAGATACTAACAAAGGGTTTAAGACCTGGTCTCCAAGATATTGTTTGGGTTTGGTATGGTGAGCAGCAGACCCGGCAGCCACAACAACAATTACAGGACCAGCAACAACATATTCAAATTCAGCAGGAGAAGTTGCCTTGATTGTCATACATACATAACAGAAAATTTCACTTATATACGTATTTGGTATTGATCTTGAATTGTCTTCTCATGTTCCCTTTGGGTTGTTTCTGTTGCATCACTGCATGTAATCTCTTCTCTGTTATGAATGATAGAAGGAAGATCGTATTTGGGAAACAAAATTGATGTTAGGGAGTTACCAATCTCATTTGACCTATTGTTAAACAATGGATTTTGGCGTGAAAAAATTGTCAGCATGTGATTAGTTATTTTATGTGTACAAAGTTTGTTAATGCTTCTCCTTATCAAATCTGTGTCGGCCAGCATGTTCAAAATTACGTGTGTGATTTGAGGCTATAGCCTCAAGGCGAGGCTACCCGTTGTCATGTTGAGGCAGTAGCCTGAAACGATATTTGTAAAACTGTAGCCTTCAGTCGATATAGCGACAGACTCTAGGATCTTTGCCTTGAGGTCATTTGATTGAGGCGTAGTGGAGCTTCTTTCCTTCGATTTTATTATGACTTCAATGTGTTCACTGAACAAACAATCCTTCTGAGTGAATTCTATGATTTTTTTCACTAAGCAATCTCTCGATTTATTTACATATTGACCTTTATTTACCGACCTTTAATGTAATATATAAATTGAGTAGTATTGTATGTATAGTTAAGTAATGTAATATGCATATATAAACTAATAAAGAAATTTATGATGATTGTATTGATGGGTGATGAAATATAATAAATAATTTATATTTTGTTTACTTTACTAGTTTATTTTTATGCTGGTTGTGATGATAGATCATTTTTATCGCTGTATTACTATTTTTCTTTAAACCTTTTTTGATTATTTCTTCAAATCGAGGCTATAACCTCTCCTCGGTCGAGAAAAACGCCTATGAGGTCGCTTAGCTTTGTCCAACATTGGTCTGCCCATCACTTGGATGCTTCTGCTTGTGATGGAGTGGGTTTACCTAAAAAATCTAAAATGTGTAGGAGAATTGAGGTGCTCTTATATGTATTGAGTACATTTTTTATGGTTGCCATAGAAGGAAGAAAAAATAGGATCTCGTGCCCAAATCATGTATAGATTAAGTACAAAAACTTCAACAATGCGCACACATCTGTCTGGTCCAAGTAATCTTGTTTGTCTCCTTTTTGGAGCAGGCTAGATAAGCGCCACGTTTTGGCTAGTACTCGTGTATATAGTTACTTTTGCCGCCCATTTATTATAAAATCTCATTCCGCAACTTTTCTTGTCATATAACAAGACTAGATAGGCACAGGCACAACGTTAAAGCAAGATATTTTATCACTATTGTATTGAATATTATAAATCTTGAAGTTTTGGCATAAGTTTTATTTCCCCCCTTATTTTAATATATGTCTTCCCCAGTTTTACAATATTTGCAGTTTTGACAATTTCTTAAAGTCGATGGACGAAAAACTAGTGCGAACATAAAGTGGCCGTATTATATAGTACTAAGAGATAAAACTTAATTTATTTAAAAGATTATCTACTATAAAATAGTAAATGTTAAAATTAAAAAAGGGGAAATTGAAAAATTAATCCTAAAATTTGGGTCCAATTTTATTTTTGAATCCAATGTTTTAAAGTTTTAATGTTAATCTTGGAGATTTTAATTCGTATAATGTTAACTATCCGTTAAACACATGTTAGGAGACTTAACAGAATGTAAATTTATCAAGTTGATCAATTTGGCTAAAAAAATTCAATTCATTAAAAATTACCATAAAAATTATCAACTTTTAGAATTAAAACAAAATTCTAAATTTATTAAAAAAAAAATTAATTAATCCCATTAATAATAAAAAAAACCACCCATTAAAAATTAAAAATAAATGCGTTGTCTCGAAACACCTTTGCAACCCACCACCCCTAGTGCCCGCTACCCCTCTCCACTACCATAACCCCACCACCAACATGGTACCACTGCCAACCCCAACCCACATCCACTATCACCGACCAACTTCCACGCACAGCCACCCCCCTCACCCTCCTTGCACATCAACAAACCAAAATGGGAAAAAAAATCCAACACACAAATATGTTCCACATATATGTATATACAAATTTGAGCATACATATGTACTTGTGCTTCCGATGGAAGTAAACGATAAAATTAATAAAATTCCTCATGTTAACAAGCTCCTCAACCCCGGATATTTTGTAGATCATTGTTTTGTTCACCAGCTAAAAAATAAAGAAAATACGATGTATAATCAACTCCTCAAGCCCAATCCAATTTCTTCTTTCTTTTTCATACCCAACATAAGCTTACACACTCTTAACAACTTGATGCGGTAATCGAAGAGAGTTGAAAGATCAGAGGTGAGAATATACATTTTGAACAATCGGATATGAAAATCAAAGAGAGTTAGGAGAGGTGATTATTCATCGAATGAAAAATAAAAAAAAATCAATGAGAAAATCGAAGAAATTGAGCGATAAGAGGGAAGAGAGAGATGTTATTCAAGACTGTTTTGTTCATCATTAAATTGGACATAAACCATAATGTTATATCACGTTAAAAACAACTTTGTCATGAATCCAGGATGTTTTTATCATCATGCAATCACAAAATAAATTTTTCTATATAACTATGATCAAATCTAACCTTTGTCCATTGCAGTTTATATGGAGAATTGACTTGAATGCTCCAATTGGTTTCTTCCTTGAATCTCTTGCAAAACAGACTAGAATTGCCTTTGTGTGTGGCCAGAAATTTGATGAGGAAATATTAACCAAGGCAATTTCGAATTTTCTCTCCCTCCTTAGAAACAGTGTGCTATGAGATGACTCTAGATGGTGTAGAGGTCTCTATTTATAAGGAAAAGATGGCCGAAATCCTAGTCAATGTGGGACTCTTTTCAAGTCTCCCATTAATGCCACTAACCATCATGTGACTAACGGATAAGATTCACCCACTCTTCTAATATCTCTTATTTATCACATTCCTAATTAATTATCTGACATTTATCAAGACCACATTAATTGGGAAATTCACAAATTTGGAATTTAATATAATTGAAATTAAATAATTAATTTCGACACTTATTATTAATACAATTTCCCACTTGGTCTTAATAATTCTTATAATTAGGTTAGGTATCATAAGGTGCACAATCATTGATAAATATAGTTTGCTAAATCAAATGATTCACGGATGCGAGTCATGGCGGTTCCATGTTATTCAAGAGCATGGTTCCTTCCATGTACAACAACACCAATGTTTCATTCAACTAAGCCTTTAATATTGGGTATCATAATGGCCTCATAATGTTCTTTTGAATAAGGACTATTTCTGTCAACAGTAATTCATAATCATATGCATGCATTTAGAAAAGACAGAAATAATTGAAATCAGAAACACTTTTATTGAATTCAAGTAATAGTATCAAACAACTAAGCCAAATAGCAATCATAATCTAACTAATCGAGACCCATCTCTTTGACATGTTCCATAAAGATCTTTGGAGATAGTCCTTTCGTAAGAGAATCTGCTATGTTATCACTCGTACTAATGTGATCAATTGACACTCTTTGTTTCTGAACTTCTTCTTTCACTGATAGGTATTTCATCTAAATATGCTTAGCTGCCTTAGTATACCTATCGTTCTTCGAGAAAAAGACTGCTGCGACATTATCACAATAAATCTTCAGCGGCTTAGATACTGATCCCATAATTCTAAGTCTTGAAATAAAGTTTCGCAGCCATAATCCATGATTTGTAGCTTCGAAGCAAGCTACGTATTCAACCTCCATAGTAGATGATGCAATGACGCTTTGCTTAGCACTTTTCCATGAAATGGCTCCTCCATCCATAAGAAAGACATAACCCGAAGTGCTCTTCCTACTGTCAAGGCATCCCCCCAAATCTGAGTCTGAATAACCAATCACCTCAAGGTGATCAGTCTTCCTATATGTGAGCATGTAATCCTTGGTCCCTTGCAGGTACCTCAACACTTTCTTTGCAGCTTTCCAATGGTAAATCCCCGGATTGCTTTGATATCTGCCTAGCATCCCAATGGCAAAACTGATGTCCGGCCTAGTGCAGACTTGTGCGTACAACAAGCTCCCTACGAGCGAAGCATAAGGCATGCCTTTCATGTGCTCCCTTTCTAAATCACTTCCAGGGCATTTACTTAAGCTGAACTTATCCACTTTCTGAAGTGGAACATTAATGGGATTGCAACTTTGCATGCTAAATCTTTCTAAAACTTTGTTAATGTAAGCTTTCTGAGACAATCCCAACATTCCTCGTGATCTATCCCGAGATATTTCTATCCCGATCACGAAGGATGCCTCACCTAAATCTTTCATTTCAAAGTTTTTAGAAAGGTACTTCTTGATTTCACTTAATAAACCAAGATCATTACTGGTGATAAGTAAGTCATCAACATATAGTACTAAAAACACAAACTTACTACCACCGATCTTCAGGTATATACACCGATCAACAGTCTGTTCCTTAAACCCAAAGGATGTAATGGTATCGTGGAACTTAATGTACCATTGACGAGAAGATTGCTTTAGACCATATATTGACTTCTTTAACATACTGACCATGTTTTCCTTTCCTTCCTTTATGAAGCCTTGTGGTTGTAGACTTCTTCTTCTAAACTCCCATTTAGAAAAGCTGTTTTTACATCTATTTGGTGCAACTCCAAATCATAATGAGCCACCAATGCTAATATGATTCTTGATGTGTCCTTCTTTGAAACTGGATAGAAGGTCTCATTATAATCAATGCCTTCTCGTTGATTAAGACATTTGGCAACAAGTCTAGCTTTATGTCATTTGATATTGCCTTTTGAGTCAACTTTGGTCTTAAAAGTCCACTTGCACCCAACTCGTTTTTTTCCTTCTGGCAATTCGACTAACTCCCAAACTTTTGTCATTCATAGATTTTATTTCTTCATTCATGGAATTAATCCATTTATCAGAATCATCACTATTTACAGCTTTTTCATAAGAAACTGGATCATAAATATTCCCTATGTTAAATTCGGTCTCTTAAAGGTATACCGCATAATCATCCGGAATTGCCGATCTCCTTTATCTTTGACATCTTCTTAATGGCACTTCTTGTAGTACTTCAAAAGTTTCATCGGTTATAGTCTCATTATGTGGTTGTTCAGTTGGTTGATCATTCACTTATTGTTCATTGTTATTGATTGGGTCAATGACTGGTTCAACAACTACATTAGGAGCAACAGGTATGTTATGAAATCTGGGTACAGGAATTTGTACCCTGACTTCTCGAATGATTACCTCCCTTTCTTTCATACTCCCACTTACTTCACCTTCTTCAATGAATTTGTCATTTTCAGTTTCTATGATTCTAGTTGTATGATTAGGACAGCAGAATCTATATCCCTTCAACTTTTCTAGATACCGGATAAAATGACAAGATAATATCCTAGGATCCAATTTCTTTTCATGAGGGTTATAGATTCTAGCTTTTGCTGGGCAGCCCCACACACGTAAATACCTTAAATCGGGTTTCCATCATTTCCAAAGTTCAAAAGGGGTTTTTGAAACTGACTTACTAAGAACCATATTTAAGATATGTAAAACGGTCTTTAATGCATGTGTCCACAAAAATGTAGGCAATTGGGTCCTACTTATCATACTTCTAACCATTTCTATAAGGGTACGATTATGCCTTTCAGCTACACTATTCTTCCAAGGTGATCCTAGCATTGTGTATTGGAGCAAATACCTAATTTTTCAAAGAGTTTAGCAAATGGGTCAGGGCGCTGCCCTGATTCATCATATCTACCATAATATTCACCACCTCTATCAGACCTAATAATTTTTACCTTTTTGCCTAGTTGCCTCTCAACCTCATTAATGTATATTTTAACGACATTCACAGACTGAGATTTATCATGCAACATGTACAAAATGCAATAACGTGAAAAATCATCTATAAAGGTGATGAAATATTTCTCTCCACCAATGGATGGAATATAAAATGGTCCACATATGTCTGTATGTATTATTTCAAGTAGCTGGGTGCTTCTTGTGGCTCTTTTCTTTGTATGTTTGGTATGTTTTCCTTTAATACAGTCCACACATACATCATAATTGACCCAATCTAGGTTATGGAGTATTCTATCTTTAATGAGCCTTCAATTCTCGGCCTGGATATGTGTCCTAATCTTTTATGCCACAAATAAGCATATTTTTCATCATTGAGTGTACGTTTCGTACCAACATTAGGATGCAGGGTCACAAGGGTTTCAGAAAAAATCTTTTCAAGATTCAATTGATATAAACCACCTAATAAAAATCCAGAGCCAAGATTATTAGAATTTTTAATCAAACCAAAACCATTGTTCTTAAATTCAATCGCAAAACCGTCTAAAGCAAGTTTGGAAACAGAAATTAAATTCCTAGAAACTGTGGGAACATAAAAATTTTCTTACAAATCAAAAATAAATCCAGTGCTTAAAATTAGGCGAAAGACTCCAATAGCTTCTATTTTGGCCTTCGCTTTATTGCTCATGTAGTAATGCTCATTTGCATTTGTTTTGCGGATCGAAGTGAAGCCCTGCATCGAATTAGAAACATGACACAGAGAACCAGAATCAATACACCAAGTGTTAGAAGGAGCGTTAATAAGGTTTGATTCGAAACAAACATAAATAAAGGGCTTACCATTTTTCTCGAACCAGGCCGTTCGTTTATGACAATCCTTCTGGAAATGACCCTTCTTTTTACAGAAGTAACACTTGTCGTTCTTTTTCTTCTTCACAGTAGCAGTTGATGGTTCAGCTTGATGAGACGGCCCAGGACCTTTCTTAATGCCCTTAGCGAACTTCTTCTTAAAACTAGCTCCTTTGACTGTAAGATTTGCCACCTGTCCCTTAGTCACATGGCCATTTTGCTGCTTCAGTCTTCCTTCCTCCTGTACCAACATGCTTTGCAAATTATTTACATTCCACTTATCTTTTATAGTGTTGTAATTGATTTGGAAAGGCCCATACTCAGGAGGTAGGGAGTTTAGGACAAATTGGACGAGAAAAGACTCATCCACTGTCATGCCCAAAACTCTAAGTGTAGCAGCCAAATTGGTCATCTCTATAATGTGCTCATTCATGGTTCGAGTACCATCGAACCTCATAGTGGTCAGGTCAGCCATCAGTTTCCCAGCAAGGGATTTATCAGGAGTGCGAAAGCGTTCCTTAATGTTATTCAAATACACTTTCGCTTTCGTAGTTTCAGGTAGGGAGGTCTTAATGTTAGCACTACACCAAAAATAACAATCTGGCATGGTTTAAAACTGTGCCAGATAAAATCTGGCACGATTTTGAACTGTGCCAGAATCAAGTGTTCCAAAATAGCCATTTTTTTCTGGCACGGTTTAAAAGTGTGCCAGATTTGACCAAACAAGAATACTTCTGGCACACTTTTAAACCGTGCCAGAATTTGATATTTCTGGCACACTTTTGGCACAGTTTTGAACTGTGCCAGATTGAGCACATTTTGATAAACTTTTGGCACAGTTCAAAACCATGCCAAAATTTGATACACTTTTGGCAAGGTTTTGAACTGTGCCAAATTTTTGGATAAAAGAAAAAAAAATTAATTAATTAAAAATAAGAAAATTCACAAATTGCAAATCTCGCACGTTGTTGATAAACTAATGTACATACAAACTTCAAAATATTACAAGTCTTTAGTAGTTCACAGACCAAAAAAAAAAAATGGGCAAAGTTTTTTCTATTTTCTGGTCATTCTAAAACCTGCTAATATAAAACCAGCGTAATATAAAGCCCGCACAATAATAAAATATAACAATAAAATTATAAAAGCCCGCACGGCCATAAAAGTTAACAATAAAACTACAAAAGCCCGCACGACCATAACAAAAAAAAATAGAATCATGAATATTAACGACATTAAATAAATAAACTCTTTGTTGTAAGCCATTGGCTTCTCCTTGTGTTCCACGTGAATAAATACTAATGATAAAATGTTATCCTGTAAAAAAAAATAGGATACAAAAAAAAGACGATATTAGTAACCCAGTAATTTATGAAAAAAGCTTACTTAAGCTAAAAAGTTACATATATGAGTTACAATTATTATTATATTCTCAAATTGAAAATCTTACGCAAGTTATGACTACCTGATCAGTTCCTACAAGTTACATTGATCTCGTGCAAGGTGTTAGTGCCTCTTACGGGATCATTTGGGGGCTGGTTTGGGTTTTCACCCTTCAACGGCTTGTTTGTAAGCCTAATCTATATATTTTCGAATTATTGTCATATTCTCAAACTGAGAGGCCCGTGACTACGCGGTTAGTTCGTATGAGTTACATTGGTCATGTGCGAGGTGTTAGTGCCTTTTACGGGGTCGTTTGGAGGCTGATTTGGGTTTCCACCCTTCAACGGCTTATTTCTAAGCCTAATATATATATTTTCAAATTATCATCATATTCCTAAATCGAGAATCCTGTGACTACGTGGTCAGTTCCTATGAGTTATATTGGTCCTGTGCAAGGTGTTAATACCTCTTACGGGGCCGTTTGGGGGCTGGTTTGGGTTTTCACCCTTCAACGGCTTGTTTCTAAGCCTAAGCTATATATTTTTGAATTATCGTCATATTCTCAAACCAAGAGGCCCGTGACTATGCGATCAGTTCTTACGAGTTACATTGGTCCCCTACGAGGTGTTAGTGCCTCTTACGGGGCTGCTTGGGAGCCGATTTGGGTTTTGACCCTTCAACGACTTATTTGTAAGCCTCATCTCTATATTTTAAAATTATCGTCATATTCTCAAACTGAGAGGGCCGTGACTACGCGGTTAGTTCCTACGAGTTACATTGATCCCGAATGAGGTGTTAGTGCCTCTTATGGGGTCGTTTGAGTTTTCACCCTTCAACGGCGTCTTTCAAAGCCTAATCTATATATTTTCAAATCATCGTCATATTCTCAAATAGAGAGGCCCGTGACTACGCGGTCAATTTCTATGAGTTACATTGGTCCCGTGCAAGGTGCTAGTGCCTCTTACAGGGCCGTTTGGGGGCTAGTTTGGGTTTTCACCCTTCAACGACTTATTTATAAGCCTAAGCTATATATTTTCAAATTATCGTCATATTGTCAAACCGAGAGGCCAGTGACTACGCGGTCAATTCCTACGAGTTACATTGGTCCCGTGGGATGTGTTAATGCCTCTTACGAGGCCGTTTGGGGGCTGGTTTAGGTTTTCACCCTTCAACTACTTATTTCTAAGCCTAAACTATATATTTTTGAATTATCATCATATTCTCAAACCGAGAGGCCCGTGACTACGCGATCAGTTTCTACGAGTTACATTGGTCCCGTACGAGGTGTTAGTGCCTCTTGCGAGGTCATTTGGGGGCTGATTTGGGTTTTCACCCTTCAACGACTTATTTATAAGCCTAATCTATATATTTTTGAATTATCATCATATTCCCAAATCGAGAGGCCCGTGACTACGCGATCAGTTTCTACGAGTTACATTGGTCCCGTGTGAGGTGTTAGTGCCTCGCACGGGACTAATGTAACTCGTAGGAACTGACAGCGTAGTCACGGGCCTCTTAAACTCTTACGGGGGCTGGTTTGGGTTTTCACCCTTCAACGACTTCTTTCAAAGACTAATCTATATATTTTTGAACTATCGTCATATTCTCAAATCGAGAGGTCCGTGACTACGTGGTCAGTTCTTACGAGTTACATTCGTCCCGTACGAGGTGTTAGTGCCTCTTACGGGGCTGTTTGGGGGCTGGTTTGGGTTTTCACCCTTCAACGGCTTATTTTTAAGCCTAATCTAGATATTTTCAAATTATCATCATATTCTCAAGTCGGGAGTCCCGTGACTGCACGATTAGTTCCTACGAGTTACATTGGTCCCGTGCGAGGTATTAGTTCCTCTTACGGGGCCGCTTGGGGGTTGGTTTGGATTTTCACCCTCTAACATCATGTTTTTAAGCCTAATCGATATATTTTTAAATTTTCATCATATTTTAAAATCGGGAGTCACATGACTACGCGATTAGTTCCTACGAGTTACACTGGTCCCGTGCGAGGTGTTCGTGCCTCTTACGAGTCTGTTTGGGGACTGATTTGAGTTTTGAACCTCTAATGGCATGTTTTAAGCCAAAGTCTAGATGTTTTCAAATTATCGTCATATTCTCAAACCAAAAGTCTCGTGACTACACGGTCAGTTCCTACGAGTTATAGTGGTCCCATGCGAGGTGTTCTTGCCTCTTATGGGATCGTTTGGGGGTTGTTTTGGGTTTTCACCCTCTAATGGCATGTTATTATATATTAATGTTATTGGGATGGGGGTTGTGGGGTGGTAGAAAAAAAACAATAAATTTATAAAATTAAATAGAATTAGTATGTTACTAAAGTACGACATTATACTTCTAATACCTAAAGGAAATAATAAGTCATCGGAAGACTTTTATGGGATACTTGAATCCGATAGGAAACATCATGGTCATTGCTTTATCCTGGCATTAGTAATTGTAATATGTTACTCAACAAGCATTCAAAATAGGTACTAGGCTCCTTTCATATTGATATTTACTACGATGATGATATAAATAAAGGTATAATATTAAAATTATTAAACATATATAATTTTTTATATAATTTATATACCAGATCAGATTAGAGTTTAACATATGGGATTAATATCAATTCAAATTCGACCGATTTACTAATAGGATGAATTATATAACCTCAACCGATATCCAAATAATATACACGACTAATTATTTTCTTTAATCTCTTATTCTCTTCCAATACAACATTCTCTAAAAACTTAACTGTTTTCAACCTTGCTATTTCAGAATATAATCCTAGATGTATATTGTAGGGATCATGAACACCCTCTCCTAATGTTTTGAATACCATACTAAATCCTCTTCTAGAGTCCAGCCTCTAAAACACTACACCAAAAGTTCGGAATTCAAACTCAATGCAATAAACTCCCAACTCCCAAGGTATCAAAAGCAGCCCTGAATGCCTACACAAGTATTACTGCTAAGAAGTACCCAAATTACTGCATTAACTGCGTTTGTCCTTTGTCTTGGATAGAAGACATGCTCTAGACATGCTTTTCTCAGATTCCATCTTAAGCAATAACACGTTAAGATTGTTACGAACGACAATGGCTAGGGACGAAGTAGAAAATGGATACAAAATTGATACGAGCCACAAAAAACATTTGGAGATATTATTAGTCCCCACTTGAGTTCAAGTTTGTTGATGGGTACAACCCTATAGACCGCTTCAAATATACAAGCCTGATGTGAATTGGCAAAATAACCCCCGAAAATTGACCCTGAACTCTTCAAAACACTTTATAACTCGTTTGGCTAACAACCAAGCATGAATATGTATAATGCTTTCTAAGTTAACACAATGCAGAATTCTTTGTATGTGAGTGTATGATGACTTATATTCGTGCTAAATGTGATGAATTTTTATTTTCTAAAGAATTCATAAAAAACATCATAAATTGTCATTCAAGTTTCAAATGTGGGCACCCCCAAGAACTCATCGATTTAAAGGATACTTATTTTTGTTTAAGTCTTATTAGGAAGACAATGAAAACCTGGTACTGTAGGGAGGGAATGAATCTCCTCGCTAACAGCACAATTCAATAATGAAATTATTGGGAGTATAGCGAGGCCTTGCTCCTTTCATATTTATATCATCATCGTAGTATGTATCAATATGTCATATTGATGTTTACAACGATGATAGTAGACAGATTGATGCAAAATGAAAATCTATTACACACCAATCAATGGCTAATATGCAACTGCTGAAAAATCAACAGCAGTAACAGATTAACATCATCATACAACAACAATAGCATATTAACAGCAACATACAACATCAGCATATACCCCACCAACCTTATTTTAGCAGCATGCAACATACAACAACATAGTGAATACAACAGCATAGTGTAATATACAACATCATAGTATAATATACAATAGCATAGTGTAAATTCTGCAGCAACATTCAAATAGTGTAAGAGCTTGAAAACTTGAATTTCATAAAAAGATGGACAAAAAAGGAAATAAAGATGAAAAATGAACATTCAGTAGCTATCCCAGGCTCCAATACATCTGGATTTGTTTGCTACCAAAACTGACATTTGTCATGTGGAAATGAAAATTCAGTTCAAAATGTATTTGTCATCTGGAAAGCCTATCAATTGACAAGCTTTCAATAGACCACAAACAACAACTTGCTAATCGAAGATGACAAAAATTGAAAGAAAATAATAAAGAGAACCTCTGTTTATTAGCCCATAGGTGGATGATTTCAAATTGAAACGACAATGAACATAGAGAGAACCTCTGATTTTTGATTTTTTTATATTTAAGATTGTGGACTCTATCATCATTGTGTGTGTTATTGAAACCCTATATTTTAAAGTGATTACAATCTCGACATTTTAAAGTTCAAATTTATATACATAATCAACATCGCGAGGAGTGGGAGGTGATTGAGAGGATGTAATATAAATAGAGGAGTCTAAAGACTCTATGTGTCCTTACTCCTTACTAGGCAATAAAATTACTAATTGTGAGAACGAGGGGGAAATTTTAAAACCTGACACTCTGAATTCAAGTGATAAGATATTAAGCTCACCTCTTAAACTTGCATCAGGGTCTGATGCTATTGCTGGAAATTCACGATGAAACTCTAACATTTCAAAGTCACCTGGTGTCGCACCTGAGAAACATGTTTCAAATATAGGTAATTATGTTGGTACCGAGACTGTTGATGCCATCTCTAACTATTCATCAAGAAATAAAACTTTTCATTCCCCCATGACTACAAAGAAATCATAGGTAAACCAATTCATTAAACTGTTCTATGTTATAACTAAAATGAATTTTTGGACCTTTATAATTGTTCCCCTAATTATTGGAATGAGAGAGTTTTCTGTGATCTAATGATAATTGAAACCGTTATTCTACACTAAAAGACGACGCATTCTCATTCTTCAATTTGAAATCATCCACCTATGGGCTTTGACATTGTGACAAATTTATGTTCGATAAGTGATATTACTCAAACTTGTGAACCATTCAGATTCATAGAAACGACAATGAACTTACAGAGAACCTCTGTTTAGAATGAAGGTTGCACAGTGTATGCATTATTAAAAGCCTCTTTGAATCTCTGTTTGGCCTTATCAGCCAACAACTCATTGCGTACATCATTCCTGCTAGAAACAAAAAAAAAGATCCAAATAATAAATGAAATTCAGATAATGACTAAAGCTTTATAGGTTGCTGTTTTTTAGAGTTATGGTCTAAAAGAACTAATGTGAGTTTTTGCTTCCCTCTTCATTTTATTTTTTCAATTGATACATATCCACCAATCTATTTTGAATGTGGTGTGATTCATAACTTTAAATCATCTAAATCTAAGGAACTTCAATTAGGCTCCACTTTTATACTTTTTAACATTAGGATAAAGTTCCTCATTATTTATTCAAGATGGACAACTAAAGGAAATATCAATACTTTACAGCAATCGGGTAAGGCCCATTGTTGGGGAAACATAAAAACTACTGCATCAAAGAGATATTAACACATTACATGCCTTCATCATCCTTGTTAAAAGGAATAAACTAGAGAGTATTACCTTCTAGCTTATCTCGCTTAGGAATTAGGATTTTTGCCCATAATTCAGTGCTTGAGTAACAACTTTGATTCCGACAAATTTATATACTACTACAAGAGTTGTATTATCAATGTATACAACCTTGTGTGCTTAACATTACAAGTCCATTCAACGACAGCTATAATTTGAGTTGTATTACTACAAATTTATATACTTCTACAAGAGTTGTATTATCAATGTAGGGTGCTGGTACAAACAATTTAAAAATTGTTAAAAAATATAAGTTACGGGTGAGGAAAGAAATAAAATAATAATATAGCATTATTAGTATATAAATTCATAAATAAAATAACAATATAGCATGATTAGCATATAAATTCAAAAATAAAATAATAATATAGCATATAAATTCTACAAAGCCCAACCATGGGTGATAAATAAGAACTCTACCCTGATCATTACCACTCCGACAACACACCAAGTGACTCATAATGAGCTTTCATGATGCTAGGCACGTCAAATCCATCTATGAATATGCCAGAGTTGTTCCACATACCCATGGTTAATCAAGTCCATCCAAAGCAGCGCATCAATCTCAGAATAAACATAATAAGAAAAACCAAGACTAAAAAGATCATCTTCACTCACACAGAGTGGGAATAAATCAACAACACCCCTACGCTCCACCAACCAACACCACTACTTAAGCTGAACCCAACCTATACACCCCTAAGATGGAAAAGAAACCTCGAGAGATAAACACCCTAGCCTCATTATGTTTAAACCGAGTAGTTCAATTGTTCTCGCTGAATACATCGATGAAATGATATAGAATACACAACTTAGCCCTTATTAATCCTCCAGAAGCATGTGTTGTCGATCGAAAGAAAAAACAGGGCAATAAGAATGTGGGCCACAAAGGAGGCCTTACTCAACCGACTGGGCACATCATCAGCGGATGCATGGAGTATAGACAACTCCTTGTACTCCACTTTCATATCTCTGATCATCTTAGTGCCCTCACTCCTCCGCACGACCACCATACATGTGATCCCGTTAGACCCTCAAACACCTATGAAAAAGTCATTTACACTAAATAACTCAACACCCACCCACAATTTGGCATAGGAGCACTACTAAAATGATAACATCCATGTCTAAGAAAATCATGAAATTTATATCGGAAAGAAAGAAAGAAAATAGTTTGTATTTTATGAGAGAAAAATGTGCTCTCAACTATTCTTACTACGTTTCATCATATCATTCCAATTTTAAAAGGCATCGTATGTTATAATATATTGGTAGAAGGCGCGATTTACCTCATCAAATGCCTCAAAAATGTTGATGCTTGGTTAGTGAATGGTGCATACAGTCGTCCTTCCCGCAGCCACCACATTTTTCACCATAAGCATGAGGATCGAGAGTCGTCCTTCCAGCGGCCACCACATTTTTCACCGTAAGCATGGCAATCGCAATTGTTCTGGCATCTAATCCAGAGGTAATTAATTATCACCAACCATGTAAATCTGGTACCATAATGAAGGTAGTGAATTATCAAGTTAAAAAGGCATCGGTATTAAAAAAATGCATAGGTAGTCCAGAACAAATATATAGGTAGTCCAAAACAAATGCATCGGTAGTCCAAAACAAAATGAGTTGCCATTTAATTCTAATGGCATCATTGCATGAATTAATCAACCCAAGCCCATGAAACTGAAATTCCATTCAATTAAAAATAGGTCGCAATTGATAAAAATCCATTTATACTTGAAATAGAAGAAAATTAAAAGTTCTCTTACTGTAATTTCAAAAATCATGAAATGAAAAGAAGGAGATTCTATCAATTGGGGGTCAATCTGCAGATTCTATTAACAAATTAGAATAAAAAAGTAAAAAAAATCATAATAAAATTATATACCTTATAATAGAATATTGTTACAATTTGAGGTCAATTTGTAAAAGAAAAGAGAAACAAAATGTATGATTAGATGGTGAAATAACCTAAAACACATAAAAACAGAATATTATAGAAGGTAAAAAAATTATAATGAAAAATTTTCACCAAATACAAACCCAATTTTCAGAAAATCTAAGATCCAAAAGAGCTACGAAATAGGGTTCGAAGCCAGAGTAAAAGTAAAAAGACATGTAAAAATTTGATTAGAAATAATATAAACTGAAGCGTACATCACCTCCTCATTGGATACTCTGCTCAAACGCCTTATGAGAATTAGATTTGCAAATACAACTAAAAATATTAGTGTTTCAAACAACAAAAATTAAATAGGGGGAAAGAAATACACCAAAACACAACATGGTTTGAATACCCTCATCAATCTTTCTATTTTCTAAGACTCAATGTGTACACAACATGGTTTGGTTCTAGGATCACTTATAAAATCATGAAATGGAAAGAAGTAGAAAAAAAAACTAGAGTCCATAGCACAAAGCCTATTGAATCCGTAAGAAGCCAAAAAGTACCAAAAACCTATAACACAAATCCTATAAATCCCAATCAGGAACTGAAATCGTAAACATAAGTAATACAGTAAACAAAAATTCTACTTTAAACTAACACAAACATAGTGAAATCGTAAACACAATAAACAAAAGTACTACTTTTAAATAAAAGAAATTGAAATCGTAAACCACCCCCAAGAAACCATAAATCCCAATCTGGAATCACGCATTCAAAATTTCTACTTTTAAACCCAAGAAACCATAAATCCCTAATCTATAATCGTAAAACCCCCCATGTAAAATCTAGCACAAACTATGTAAAACCGAAATCAAAATCATAAAAAAACAACCCAGGATAGGGTGAGCGGCAATAAGAAGGTGAGATACTCTGAGCGGGAATAAGAGAGCGGGTGAAATCGTAAACCCACAGAGTTAGTATAATGATTTTTTTAGGCTATTTTTATATTTTAGTCGAGTGTACTCAATTTTGGCACACTTTAAAACAGTGTCAAATTTTGGCACTATTTTAAAGTGTGCCAGATTGTCATTAAACCGTGCCAGAATTTGGCACAGTTTTAAACTGTGCCAGATTTTTAATATCAGGGTGTGCCAAATTGCTATTTTTGATGTAGTGTAGCAGCAACACACATTCGCATAAACATAAGGGCCAGCCTATTGGATTGAGACCATGCTTCATGGACAATAATTTCATCCTCGCTACTGGCATAAATAATATCAGGGGGTTCATCATATATAATTGCCATGTCCCGATCAAGAACCCCTAGGCTGAGCTCAATTTGCTCATTCCATTCAGAGAAATTAGTTCCATCAAATTTGGGATAGGACTGAGCATGCGAATACAGGTTAAGGGGAACTGCAATTAATAACAATGTTCACAAATTAAATTTTACACACAACAATAATTGCAAGGGTCGAATATTGAATTATTGACTAAAATTTTGGCAGATTTCATTTACATTCTTAATATCACGAAATCTGTGTTAATCATCATATAATTGTTCAGATTGTAAAGATGTACTACCCTATAATTCATTTATTATGGTTCCATAATTTTGGCATCTATGTTTGTTGCCTAAACATTTAATACCATGATTAATGGACTTAATGTCAACTATTCTGTTTTTACAAAACCAGCTCTAACGTTGTTTAATTCAGATATTGGCATGTGTTGCGCCTCAATCCAATTTTATAACTAACATTAGAATAAACCTTTAATGAATGTAAGTGTATTATTCGTACATATAGTCTCAGTCTGTGTTTGGCCTTTGACTTAACTCAAATAAATAGTTGCTTACATGTCCCAACTTAAATATAGTTAATCATACATTAAATATTAACTATAATACGCAATCTACAAGTAATTACCAAGATACCAATAGCAACTTAAATTCCTCGAAAACAGAATTGCCCAGGTATAGTAAAAACACATAATACATGAATTTTGGAGAAAATGGCAAAAATGAGTTTTCACCATAGAATCGAAGTAAAACATGCCAGCAAATCAAAACCTTTTCCAGAACGTTAAAATCAATTTTCTGTCAAGAGTTATAAGCCCTAAGATTATTTCCTAAAATGACAAAAACGGGGTTTTGAGGGCCTTAATGGACTCTGATTGTCGAAAAACCCATTACGTCACGGCCAAAGGCCGTGAAATTCGATCATTGGCCCGTTTCCAGTCAACCCACCAAGTTTCAAGTCAATTGGACACCAAAAATTTCGAAAAACACTATTCACTGCGCAAAAAAAAAAAATCATTCAAAAATCTGTTTCGCGTCAAATCACAGTTTTTATTTAATTAATCTTAAAAACAGATTCGTTTTCTTATCATAATTAATAAAAGTGTTTTTCAGAACGCGTACATATACTTGAAACAATAAAAATCATGCCAACGACATTTTAGGGTTCTAATAACACGAAAAATGGGTTGAACAATAATGGGACAGTTATCATAAGATTAAGGACTGTACACAGTAATTCGTTCTTAATATCATACATAACAAAATTTTGAATTACTAGTTCCAGATTAGTGTATGATTACCAGATTGTTTAAAATTCCATATTTCCAGCTTCAAAAGATCAAAACTATAATAAGAAAAATTTCGTACATGGATATCCTGAGATAATAAAATCGAAAGCTCTGATACCACATGTTATTCAAGATTGTTTTGTTCATCATTAAATCGAACATAAACCATAATGTTATATCACGTTAAAAACATTTTTGTCATGAATCCATGATGTTTTTATCATCATGCAATCACAAAATAAATTTTTCTATATAACTATGATCAAATCTAACCTTTGTCCATTGCAGTTTATATGGAGAATTGACTTGAATGCTCCAATTGGTTTCTTCCTTGAATCTCTTGCAAAACAGACTAGAATTGCCTTTGTGTGTGGCCAGAAATTTGATGAGGAAATATTAACCAAGGGAATTTCGAATTTTCTCTCCCTCCTTAGAAACAGTGTGCTATGAGATGACTCTAGATGGTGTAGAGGTCTCTATTTATAAGGGGAAGATGGCCGAAATCCTAGTCAATGTGGAACTCTTTTCAAGTCTCCCATTAATGCCACTAACCATTATGTGACTAACGGATAAGATTCACCCACTCTTCTAATATCTCTTATTTATCACATTCCTAATTAATTATCTGACATTTATCAAGACCACATTAATTGGGAAATTCACAAATTCAGAATTTAATATAATTGAAATTAAATAATTAATTTTGACACTTATTATTGATTTCCAACAAGAGAGAGACGAGAGTTGAGTTATTAAAGAGAGAAGGGAGAAAACATAGAGATGAAAGAGCAAAGAAAGATCCTAATGGATCAGATAGTGACCAAGAGATGAGAAAGACATTAGAGACTGATGGTCCTTGGACCACTTTAGGTGGTTGTTGGCAACGATATGGCCAAAGAAAAAGACAGGAGTAGCCACCGAGGGAGGTAGCAAGCGGCTGGGGTGGTTGGCGTCAACAACATTCATTTTCTTTTATTCTTTTTTGTTAATGAGTGTGTTTAGTTTTTTTTTAAAATTTTATTTCCCCTTTTTAATAAATTAAGATGTTTTTTTACTAGTAAGTTTTTATTGTGCTTTTGAATGAATTATATTTTTAGTCTCATGACAATTGCTAATTGAACAACTTAATGAATTAGATGCCATACATGTCAGTCTGGCTTCCTAGTCAACATATGATCAAGTATCCTAACAGAGGTTTAACGAAAAGTTAGAATTACATAAATTTTCATATTTTATTTTTCAAAAGAAAATTTATTTGAAAATTTACCATGATCGCGCACACGACCTCTGGTGTACCACCAAACTATACCACGTTAAATGATTGGTTCATTTCAGTATAGTATTTTTTTTAGATAAAGTTAAGACTAATGTTTTAATGATGAACAAGCTTTAGAGAGTATATATCATAATTTAAAGCACACCCTTTATTTTAGGGACATATACCAAATAGTCCCTCGAACATTTTTTAATACACGTCTAGTTAAAGTTTTTTTATTTTGTTCCAAAATGTTCCTCACCACATAAAAACACTCAAAAATGGAGTTTCAGTGAGGATCGTCAGAGCTCGGGCAGTGAGGGGGGAGGTGGAGCGGGAGTGTCACTAGCCCAGACCTTTAAAATAAAAGAATATTGATTATATAGGTGTTTGAGGGAGTTATCGAAATAATTTTTTTAAATTAAATGTGTATTAAAAAATATTTGAGAGAATTTTTGATAAATAATCCTTAACTTTACATGTTAAAATATACTTTTTGACTACAACTTTCCAACACACTGTCTTTACCATGCAACACTTTGGTGTTGTATGATGAGAGAAACACATTATTATGAGAGTCACATGTTGAGAGGATCCTGTATTAAATGTTCTTTTAGAAAAAATACTGATAATTTATATGTAGATTATCAGGCAACAAGTGGTTTTCTTAGACGTTTGGTGTCCACTATTTGCTTGTGTAAACGTGGTGAACTCCACGTCTACAGATTTTCTGGTGTGATTATTTTTTGGCCAGATGTGAGACGGCATGTTTGTATATGTGATAAGTTGGCTGACTTTTATTAATGACGATGGTAGAAATCAATTAAATTAGATTTAAAAAGAAAATTATAATTTTATCAACCGTATGGTCATTTTGAGTGCGCCAACGTGTCCGTAGGGTTAGAGATAGTCAGAAAACACTAGCCGGGAGTTTAGTTTGGGTCGTGGGGCATTTTAGGCCAAACCGAGAGTCGTTCAAATGACATCTGTACGTCGTTCGAATGACATGGCAGTGTCGCGCGATCTTGTTCGAGCAATATCTATCCTTTGTTCGTGTGAGATTGCTATCTCGTTCGAACGAGCATGTTTTTCGAGGAAGGTTTATTTAGTTATGTTTTTATCAATTTTTTGTTTTTAATTTATAAAGGGGGAATATACAAATTCAACCTCAAAATTTGTTGAATTTTATTTTCAATTCAACACTTTCGAAAAGCAAAGTAAAACCCAAAGTACATTTTGTGATTAAATCCTAACCCTCAATTAGTCTATCATTTGAAAACTTAACGGAATGAGTTATGGACATCATAGGTGGTAAACCCTTGATACGTTGGATTGATTTGATCAATAAATAATTGACAAATGGCCAAAAGAATAAATAAAATAAAAAAATAGAAAAACAAATTTGAAAACATCAAAAGGAGAAATTACTGTTTGATTATGTATTCAGAAAACTCGATTTAAACACCGTCTTAGATAAATTTTAAAATTCAATTTTTTATGTTTATAAATATTTTTACGCATTTGGTAAACTTGTTCTTAAATACAATTTTCTGAGAATTTGACAAAATTGGCAAACATGTATATTTATATTATACATATATGTGTGTGTCTCTCTCTCTCTTTCTCTCTCTCTCTCTCTCTCTATATATATATATATATATATATATATATTTATATTATACATAATTGAAGTTATATTTTATTTCTTGAAGAACGGAGACAAGTATTTACAACTACACCAAAAACAACAATCTGACACGGTTTAAAACTGTGCCAGATCAAATCTGGCACGGTTTTGAACTGTGCCAATGTTCCAAAATGACCATTTTTTTTTCTGGCATGGTTTAAAAGTGTGCCAGATTTGGCCAAACATGAACACTTCTGGCATACTTTTAAACCGTGCCAGAATTTAATATTTCTGGCAAAGTTTGTGCCAGATTGAGTATATTTCTGGCCAAACATGAACACTTCTGGCAAAGTTTGTGCCAGATTAACACAGTTCGAAACCGTGACAAATTTTTGGATCAAAGAAAATAAAAATTATTTGAAAACAAATGAGGAAAATCATCAAATTCCAAATCTGGTAGGAAAAATATTTATTATTTGCAAAAAAAAAACAAGAAATTTCACAAATTACGAATCCCGCCTGTTGTTGATAAACAAATGTATATACAAACTTCAAAATATTACAAGTCTTAATAGTTCACAGACCCCCAAAAAATTGGGCAAAATTTCCTCTATTTTCTGGACATTCTAAAATCTGCTAATATAAAACTTGTGAAATGTAAAGTTGCATGGCCATAAAATATAACAATAAAATTACAGGAGCCTGCACGACCATAAAAGTTAACAATAAAATTACAACAGCCCGCACGACCATAACACATAAAAATTAGAATCCTAAACATTAATGACACTAAATAAATGACCCCTCTTGTTGTAAGCCATTGACTTCTTCATGTGTTCCACGTGGATAAAAGCTAACGATAAAATGTTATCCTACAAAAAAAAAGATGATATCAGTAACCAAGTAATTTAAAAAAAATCGTATTCAATCTGAAAAAATTGCATATATGAGTTATAATTATCGTCATATTTTCAAACCGAAAGTCTTGTGACTACATGGTCAGCACTTACTAGTTACATTAATCCCATGTGAGGTGTTAGTGCCTCTTACGAGGCCGTTTGAGGACTGGTTTGAGTTTTCATCCTTAAACGGTATGTTTTTAAGCATAATCTAAATATTTTTAAATTATCGTCATATTCTCAAACCGGGAGACCCATGACTACGCGGTCAGTTCCAACAAGTTATATTGGTCCCGTACGAGGTGTACGTGCCTCTTATAGGGCCGTTTGGGTATTCACTCTCAAAAGACATGTTTTTAAACCTACTCTAAATATTTTCAAATTATCATTATATTCTCAAATTGAGAGACCCGTGACTACGTGGTCAGTTCCAACAAGTTACATTGGTCCCGTGCGAGGTGTTAGTGCCTCTTACGAGGCCGTTTGAGGGCTGATTTAGGTTTTCACACTCTCTAATGACATGTTTTTAAGCATAATCTAAATATTTTCAAATTATCATAATATCTCAAACTGGAAGACCCATGACTACGCGGTCAGTTCCTGCAAGTTACATTGGTCCCGTGCGAGGTGTACATGCCTCTTACGGGGCCGTTTGGGGATTGGTTTGGGTTTTCACCCTTAAACGGCTTGTTTTTAAGCCTACTCTAGATTTTTTGAAATTATCATTATATTCTCAAATCGGGAGACCCGTGACTACGCGATCAGTTATTACGAGTTATATTGGTCCCGTGCGAGGTGTTAGTGCCTCTTACGGAGCCGTTTGGGGGCTGGTTTGGGTTTTCACCCTTTAAACGCTAGTTTTTAAGCGTAATTTAGATATTTTCAAATTATCGTCGTATTGTCAAATCGGGAGACCCGTGACTACGCGGTCAGTTCTTATGAGTTATATTGGTTCCGTGCGAGATGTTAGTGTCTCTTACGGGACGATTTGAGGGCTAGTTGGATTTTCACCCTCTAACAGCATGTTTTTAAGCCTAATCTAGATATTTTCAAATTATCGTCATATTCTCAAATCGGGAGGCCCGTGACTACTAGTTATTTTCAAATTATTGTCATGGAAGTGAAGGTGTTCGTACATCTCACGGGGCCATTTAGGAGTTGTTTTGGGGTTTTGCCCTCTAACGGCATGTTTTTAAGTTATTCTATGAAGGAAGCAATTAGCGAAGTCCCAAAGCGATGGTGAAAACATATAAAAGGTATATTTAAAGAATTTCAACAAATTATAAGTTGAATATTTACATAATGTCAACAAAGTACAAGTTTAAGGATGTCAATAACATAGATACAAAGTTGAAGGTTTTCTCTTCTTTTTATTATTTTGTTCTTTTAAAGTTGCTTTTAGTCTGCACTTAGTTTATATTTGAGTACGTGATACTTGTTTTAGTTCTTCTTGTTTCCCTTGATGCTATGAAAACTTGTTTTAGTATTCTATAATTTAATGCAACATTTGATTTTAAATATTAACTTGTAAACTAAAATTTGTTAGATCAATGCAAATTAAAAACAGTAATATAACCATAAGCAGAATATAGACAATCTAGAAACATATTTTACAAATTATAAACTTAAATTTGTTAATTAATTTTTTCACTCGTACATTAATAATTTTTATGCTTAAAAATTATGCCATATTTCGCCCCCTAAACCAAACTCCTGCATCTGCCACTAACGACACATAAATTACACGAATGACTAACCTTGGAGATGAGTGACAAAAGAGCTGAATTGACTATTCAACCTACTCTCGTACCTATCACAGAAAAGCTCATAGAATAATGAACATATAGATTTAATGGTATAAGTGGTTTATTATCAATCTTTTAATCCAAACTCTAATACAGTTGGAGCATATATATGTGTTGTATTGGCTTTGATTTCTGAACAAAGAAAACAAAAGTATTTCACTGACATTGTAATTCTAATTTTAAATAATAAGATCCATAACATGTAATTATTTGCCAATACAAAATAAAATATGAAATGTCTGATTTTTACGTCTCATAAATTTACCTATTCACCAACCACATTCAAAACAGGCATAAGGCTCACATGTATTAAGCAGAAGTTCCCAACGCTTGTGAAGGGGAGAGTGTGCATTAAGGAGACAAACCTGATTACATTGTAATTTAAATGTAAAAGTTTCTTTCGCAATTTCTTTTGGTTAAACAATAAAGTAAGGACAAGTTTGATTACAAAGTAGGAAAAAGATTGAATAACGGATCAGTTTTATGAAGAGTTGGAAAAATAGTGAAAAAGAAGACGAGTAGTTCCATTCCTATTCTTTGGGGGTTGGTAAGAACTGTTTCCAGTCGTATCACATCAAATATTTTAGACTATTGTCCCAGTGGAATCTATTTGCATTCAAGCACTACAAAAGAAAAAAAAATCAACACACCCTATGTTTATTTATGTATGCATTATTACACTTGTATATAACTTACCAACACGATACGAGAATTGTCCAAGAGCCTTAATAAATGGTATTGACTCAATGTCTCCTGCATCAAGCAAAAGACGATTTTAACCCCAACCAAAGTACGAAATACCTCATTTAAGCTTAATCTAGATTGATTAATAAACCATACACCATTATAAATGAAAGAAGATAAAGAGCAAGGAAGAATACCCTGCTCATAATTAATACAATTGAGCATGGAAGCAATAGACTATGAAGTACGAACTCAACACGTAATACGTGTTTCGACACTACACGCGACACGCAACACGTGATTTTTCCAAAAACTAGGATACGACATGCTAGGATACGTATAATATATAATATATGTTAAAATATATAATATATATTTAAATATATATATATTAATGAAATAAAACATATTTTTTCCTATAAAATACATCATTAGAGCATTCTTAATATGAAATTATGAAAATGGACCATACAAAACAAAATTCAAACACACTTTAACATTAAAAATCATAAATAAGGCAGACTCGCCATCACATAAGAAAAAAAATTAAAAAAAAAATTAAAAAAAAGTGTCCTTTTACATGTTCCAGCGTGTTGGCCACGTGTCCCAGCGTGTCAGCAACGTGTATAGCGTGTCGAAAACGTGTCCCATCATGTTGACAACATATCACAGCGTGTCGAACTCGTGTCAAAGATGACTCGTGGCTTCCGGGAGAGTGTCAGTGCTTCGTAGGCAATTGAAGAGCCCAACTAGTTATCACCCCAAAAATTAATGTTTTTTCCATTTACCAACAACCCATTGAGAATTGATATGGAGAGGAGAAAAAAACATACTTAAGACTTGTCGAAATAGAACTAATCTTGTAACATGATCCACCCTCTAATGGTTTGAATCTAGCTTGGATGAAAGTTGACAAGTTAGAATGTTTAGAAGTTATGTCCCAATCATGTTTAAGCAATAATGCTCTATTCAAAGATGTGATTTTTCTACGACCAAGACCTCCCTTATTTCTATCTTTACAAATGTATATCCAAGCTACAGTGATCGACTTTATCTTTTTTTATAAGTAAATGATTCAATAAAACACACCCGCCTAAGGGGACCGAATCCCGTATACAAAGCAAAAAGAAAAGGGTCGAAACTCGCAACATACTAGACAAGCCCCTGAAACTCCTCCAAAAACTCAAAAAAGAGAGACAACGACGAATCATGTCTTTTCCTATACCAAGAAAGAAGAAGGTTAAGAAAACTGAACTGAATCCAAGAAGGATCAAGTTCGACCCCCTCGAAACATCTCCTGTTCCTCTCCTGCCAGATGGTCCAAAAAATACAATGAGGGTCCATTAACCAAACCACTTGCGATCCAACCCAACCCCTACGTCTCTTACAAGAGGCCAACACCTCGCACACCGAACTAGACATAACCCACTCAATCTAGCTTAAAGAGAAAAATAAGTCCCAAAGAGCCCTAGTCAACTGATAGTGTAAAAGAAGGTGATTAGACGTCTCCTCCTTCTTCTTGCATAACCAACATCTACTAGCCAACCTCCTTCCTCTATTTTAAAGCCCCTCAATGGTCAATATGGCCTGCCTAGTAGCAGTCCACATAAAGAAGCAGACCTTGGGAGGTGCATGGAACTTCCAAATAGCCTTCTATGAAAAAGAAGCACCCCCACGACCCCTCAATACATAATAATGACTCTTAACTGAATACAGACCATCCTGAGAGCGTGTCCACCTCAACCCATTTGCCCCCAAAGATGGAGTCGGTTCCAACCTCAGCCATTCAAATAACTCCTCCCCCTCCTCCGACTTTATCTCAAGAATGCATCAAGTCCAGATGAAATTTTTGGTCCACACTGAATTTTCTTGAGAAGAAGTTTTGGCCATTTATAAGCTCAAAAGTTGTATAGAAGCATATGGTAGATAAATGAATTAACTTTCTCTAGTCTACCAGCAATAGTACGAGATTTCCCTATCCAACCTTCTAATTTATTCCTGAATTTTTCTTCAATAGGTCTCAAATGAAAATACCTAGGTTTGTATTTGAAGATAGGCACTCCTAGATAGTTAAAAAGAATCTCCTCCCACACTCATTTGAAGTATATAATATATGTATGATATCCTATGTATAACAACTTTTTTCCAAATAAAGACTTTGGATTTATCCTTGCTAATAAACTGGTGAAATTCATGGGCATACTGATTGAAAATATTCATTAAAGCTTTTAAATCAGGATCATTATCTCCACGAAAGAACATAATACATCAACAAAGAAAATATGTATAGGAGCTCTAAATCCTCTTGGAATTGAGACTGGATTAAGATTCCCTTCTTCTACTAGAAGAGGAATACTCTACTTAGAAACTCTTTAACATAGAAAAAGAGAAAGGGTGATAGAGGATCTCCTTATCTGACACCTTTTGAACATTTAAGATCCATTTAGAAGAATAATTTATTGAGATGAATTGAGAAATTCATAAATAAGAGAGAGAAATTTCCTTCAAAAACAAAATTTAGTAAAAGTGTGTCAAATGAAATCCAAGCTAAGAGTTTCAAAAGCCTTTGCTACATCAATTTTAATTTCAATATTCCCCCAAGAAATTGGTAATTAAGAATATTGAAGCATTCAAATACTGATCCAATGTAATGAGATATTTTTCTGCCTTTGACAAAACAAGATTAATGATGAGATAAGAGAGATGGAATAAGTCTGACTAATCTACCAATACGAATTTTAGAGAGGATCTTAAAATAGAACTTGGCCAAAGCTATAGGTCTTAAATTAGATTCAGGAACCATTAGAATTATAGTGATATAGTTTGAATTAAAACCACTAAGACAGTTTAAATGGCTCCGAACAGCTTGTTTGAGAAACTCTTTTTTTACAGATCCTCAATCAAAGCATCATTATTTTCTATGGAACGCTCATTCAACTTAGCTTGCAATTTTCAGTTAGCCACCGTCTCCTCAAATAACTCTGGAAATGTAACTTGTAACTCACCTACGTCGATCTCCTCATCCTCGCTCTCATCACCCTCACGATCTCGAGAAGCACTCTCAACAGCCCTGGAAGTGTCATGCACATGAGTATCCTCGGGGGAAGATATATCGTCGTCTCTCACATAACATGCCATAAATGTAACAAAGTTACGCTCAATGGGGGAACTCTCTCTCTCTTCGGGTTCACTATCACTTAATGTCGTGTTGTATGTTATCGGTTTATTTCCCCCTTTCTTAACTCTATCGGGACACTGAGCAACCTTGTGACCAAACCCCTCACATCCGAAACACATATCAGAGTTATCTCTCTTAGGTTTCTCACGTTTATCCCTAGGGGTGGATTCTCCCTTGTTCTTGAATTTCTCAAACTTTTTAGCATCTTTCGATTGCTTTTGAAATTTAAGAAACTTTTTGAACTTCTTTGCCAAAAAGACGACATCCTCAAAATCAAAATCGGAGTCATCATTCGAAACTTTTGTTTCCTCCTTTTGGGCTTTTAAAGCAATGCCCTTTTCTTTTTTTGGAACTTTTTTGAAGGTAAACATATCGAGTTCATAGGTTTGCAACTCACCTACAACCTCTTCTTGTTTTGACAAGTTAAGCATACGAAGGGAATTCATAATAGTTACTTTAGCATCAAACCTACTCGGCAACGATCTAAAATTTTTCTTAATCACTCGGTTATCGGGAATATTCTCACATAGGTTAAACATCGAATTAACAATCATGAACAACCTAGTGTAAAACTCATCAAATGTCTCACTCTCTAACATTTTAATCGTCTCAAACTGTGTAGTGAGATTTTGCAACTTAGACGCCCTAACCGTGCTCGTGCCCTTGTGAGTGAGTGCAAGTGTATCCCAATCTTATTTCAATGTCTCGCAAGTCATGATCCTATTATACTCTTCAGATGTGTCATGTGATGAAATAACGTGCAGACCTTTAGAGTTATACAGTGCAAACCTATGTTCAATCTCAGTTCATGACTCAACGGGTTTTAAATTAGTGACCTCACCCTCTCGTGTGACAAGTGGTGACCAACCTTTCTAAACAGCTAACCAGACATGCTCATCAATTGATTTTAAAGAACTTTTCATTTGCATTTTCCAATAAGCATAATTAGTGCCATCGAAAACAGGAGTGTGAAAACTATCATAATTTCCAAAATTCATCCTTTCAAGCAAAAAGGGATTAAAATCAATAAAAATGTATTTCTAACTCTAAAATTACTTTATAGGTCCTGATTTAAACTTTAACCAAATATTTTTTTCTTGAGTGAAATTAAGTTAAGGATGAATATGAACCGACTTTCTCTTTTTGAAAAACTGTTTCAATTTTATCAAATCAAGTTGTGACACAAACAAACTTACCCAGATTTTATCTTGTTTAACCCTAAGCATGCACCTAGTGATTAAAGAAAGTACAATAAAGTAAATCAATACTCACAACGCTTATGTACGGGGAAACCCAGTCGAGAAAAAACCTCGGATGGCCCAGGCCAGACAATCACTATGATAATGGTTTTACAAAGTCAGACGGTAGTCTTATACAACGACCCGATCCACCCACGAGACTTGACGCTTCTCTGATCTTCAACCAATCTTCACAGTGCCCACGTAGAAAGTAACCTTATTCTATGATGCTTGTCCACAGCAGTCGCCTCCACGAATGCCTTGGTATCCACCGATACAGCCTTGTGTCGTCTATGACGTTGAACACGAAAGTAACCTTCTTCACTTCTCCATTGTAAAACCAACAATGTTCAAGTGTTTAACAAACCCAACTTGGTGCAACAAAGATCAAATAAACATATGGTAATGATAACTCAGATCTTTGTAAACTCTAAGGATGTGTTTAAGCTTTGAAAACCTTAGAAAACTATTGTAGAAACACACACTGTCTTAACACTATTTTCATTCTGCACACACTTCGAGAAAATTGGAACACGCCTCTATTTATAATTATTTTAAAGTGGTGGCATATCTCGTTCGTGCGAGATACTACATCGTTTGAGCGATAACAACACTCATTCGAACGAGATCGTTTCTCATCACCCAAATTAGAGTCCAAACAAAATTAATCTCTAATCCGTCATTATCATGTCTTAAACAAAGTGTAAACATATGAAACACTTTAAAAACATTTTCTTTTAAAATAACGTCCTTATTTTTGTAAAATTAAATTCCGAGTTTCATTAACATAATGCATTCATACCTGTGTGGTCTCGAAATGCAATTAAATTTTGAAGACGAATAAAATTACACCAATTAAAGTTCGCCATGATTAATTCCTTGTATTTTTATCGCAACATCTTCAATTATTCTTTGACACATCATAGTCTCGTAGTGACCAGACAATAAAAAATCTACCTATGACTCAAACGTGTTTTATTCTGAGCATAAGTCAAAACTACATTAAGACTCCATTGGAAATTTGGTCGTTACAAGATGTCATTGAAACCGCATGCCCACGTGGTTGTTGAAATTCTTTTGTTCCCTTATGGAAATTGGTCCGCGCGAGTAGAATTACACAATATTGACACACCACGTAAGCATGTTCTTTCAATGTTGTCTCAAAATGCATCACGTGTAGAATTATTGATGTTTAAGAGGAATTCTAGGTGGAGTTCATTTTGAGTTAACATTGAAACAAATTCACATGTCGTGTGTGAAGATTAGTTAAATCACTTATGGATATGGGTTCGCATTAGCAGAATTAACCAATCTTGACATGCCATGTAAGCATGCATTTTGAAGCGAGTCTCAAAATACGGTGTGTAGAATTACTGATACTTAATTGTGAATGTGTCCGTGTGTTCGTGCCAACGATATTTTAAATTCTTGTTTAGTGTTCATTTCTGTTTTCTTTTTGTAATTGACAGATTGTAAAGTACACGCATTGTTTATAAGTACATGTGAACATTTTTTAAACAAAATTTACATGTACTTTAAATTTACTCTTAAGTATCTGTAAATATTTTGATATTTCATGCATTAAATTACTACTATTGTTCAACTATTACACACAATTTTACAATTCTTGACCTTAAAATAAATGATTTTCTTTTGTCTTTTAATGCAGTCCATTATGGTAAGTAGTAGAATAACAAGGTGTTGTTATTTGAATAATATGACTTGTATTAAAATATTTGAAAATAGCTCATTAGAATTCATATGCAATGAGTTGTGTTCTATGTTTACTGATTTGAGAATTGGGAGTTTTTCATTGATGTTTTCATTTGGTGATGAATGTCGGTTCATGTTGGTTTGTGACAATAATGTTCGTTGTATGTTGCGGTCCTAATTGATCGTTAAAGCTGATTTTATTTGGATATTGATTCATTAGCATTGGTTGAATGCCCTAATCGAATTTATGAAGGGGTTGACTGCAGTAATACAACTTTCGAGAGGCTTAACAGTGGTGATACAAATAGAGAGAGGTTAAAGTCTGTATCATCGGGCACTGCAAATGATTTTAATAGTGGCATTGAAGATGATTTTTATCTTGGATGTGTGGAGCCAAGTAAGTCGCAAGTCTATCTTTTCAATGATTGGAAGGCATATATAAGTCATGAGCATCAGTATTTTGAATGAGATATAGTAGAATTTCAAGACAAATCGCGAAAGTATGCCATTGAGGTTGGGTTCAAGTATGTGTATTTGAATAATGATAAAACTCGGATGACGGCTGAATGCTCTAAAAGGACTACTAAGAATTGCATGTGGAGAATTCATAATTCATTATCTATAATAAATGGATACTTTTACATATGAAGTTTGAATAATGAGCATACATGTAGAGGTGTCTTTTGTACTTCATTGGCCAAAATGATATCCTCCAAGTTAGTTTCAACATTGGTAGTCGATAATCTTAGAGATAAATCACTGTTGAGGCCAATTGATGTAGTTAAAGATATGAAGAAGAACTACGGCCTCGATATAGTCTATTAACATGCATGACGTGTGAAATACATTGTTGTTGTTGATTTACATGGTAATGAAAAGGTTTCTTATTCATTAATGAATAATTATTGGGAACTTCTATTGCATTATTTTCTCGAGTCGCATTGCATCCTTGACGTGGAACTTGAGAGTAAAAATTTAAGAGAATATTTGTAATGTTTGGAGGATTCATTTTTGGAATTTAATACTGCAGAGCTATTTTATTCTTGATGGTGCCTTTTTAAAGAGCCGTTATCATGGAACAATATTGTCAGCAATCACAAGGAATGGGAACAATGGTAAATTAATTCTGAATATTTTATTTTGTGAATTGCATTCACATTTTTATTTGTTCCATTTCAGATTATCAAAATACACGCATAAAAATGTAAAGTACCTTTGAATGTTTTTGTTTAGTTCACGTGTACTTTATATTTTTATGCATGTTATTTAAATAGTTATTTTTTGTTCCATTTCGGATTTATGGAACTTATAATAGTTATTTAAATATATTTTTTGAAATATATATTATAAGAGTTATTTATAATATATACTGTATTTTGAAATTTATAATAATTATTTATAATATTATAATCGGATCGGATCGGATAAAGGGATCGGATTAACGGATTCTTAACGGATTCGAATTCGGAACCCTAACAGGTAATTCGTCAGATAATCGGATCGGATCCGAATCCATTTAACATAAATGGATTCGGATTTGGATTGGCTTGATCCGGTCCAAATCCGACCCGTTTACATGCCTACTCCAGTGATTGACTAGTCACATAATCATTGGCGATGTCGGAAATATCGATGGCTTGGCAAACAACATGACATAATCATTCGAGAACCGGGAGTCCGATGATGACACTAAAACTTCCAGTAAGTTACTTTTGTACCTTTTAGGGTGTTTGTTGGTCTGTCTAAGCCATTCAATTGTTGTTTTATATTTTCACCCCCTAAATCTCATTTTAGCCCCAAAGTGAACACTTACTAGTTAATTTCAAAAATCAGGAGTCCGATGAAACATGCCACTTCCTACAAGTTACTTTGTAACTCTTGGGGTGTATGTACATCCATCCGGGCCACACGATTGTTGTTTTGAGTTTTTCCCACCTAAGTTCTATATTTAACCCCAAAACAAATGTCTACTAGTCAATTTCGAACAACGGGGAGTCCCGATGAGGACATATACACTTCATATAAGTTATGTTTTAACCTCTTGAGGAGTTTGTGCTTGCCTCTCTCACGAAAACTCGGTTGTTATTTTCAGCTTTTGCCCCTTAAATCATATTTTTAACACCAAAACAAGCATAAACTAATCAATTTTGAAAACTGAATCCGACGAGGTCACAATGACTTCTCTTAGATTACCTTGGTACCTTTTGGAGTATTTGACTCATCTAGCACTACTTCATTGTTGTTTTCAATTTTCACGCTCCAAAAGTCCATTTTAAACACCAAAATGAACGTTTAGTAGTCAATTTCAAAAATCAAGAGTCAAATGAGGACACATATACTTCCTACAAATTATTTTTTACCTCTGTGGATGTTCATACCTCTATTTGGGACACTTATTTTCTATTTTGAGTTTTCATCGCTAAATCCCAATTTTAAGCCCAAAATGACAGTATACTAATCAATTTTCAGTTTCAAGAGTCTCATTTGGACACAATCACTTCCCTTAAATTACTTTCGCATCGAATAGTAAACTCACACAAACAAGTATAGACAATCAATAATTCTAACTTGAATGGCATGAGTTGCTTGCAAAGGACATGAATTAATTAATATAAACAAACATATCAATAATTCTAATAAAAATTCACACAAACAAGTGTACAAATATTCTCATAAATTAATCATAAAACTATACTACTACAACCAATTGACAATCTGGGTTTTCAATTAGCTCACCCTCAACCTCCTATCACCACTACAAATCAGTACAAAAACTAATAATATAAATCAATAACCAAGAATTAAAATTACCTTTTATCTGTATCAGGTCGACGATACTATAACTTGAATCCCGAGGCTAGATCAAATACTTAAATGCCAATGAACCCTATCAAATACCCATCGATGAAAAATAAATGATTTCCATTGAATATCCAAAACAGATAAATGGTTATTTACACAATCAGACATATGAATATCCAAAACATAATTTCATGATTATATGCTCTACAAATAAAATCCATACAAGAGAAATAACATGTACTTAAAAACAAAAAAAATAAAAAGAAATTTAATTCGCAAATGTTAAAAATTTACCTGGTGAAATCGAGACAAGAGATTTAGGGCAGCGGGTTGATTTGTAAACAACGAGAAACGAGCAACGAGCAGAACAACAAGCAACGAAGACAATAGATTTAGGGTGGCGGCGCGGCTAAGGGGAGGTAGAGCACGAGGGTGGCGCGAGAGGAAGAGGGAGAGGGAGAGATGCGGCTGAAGGATAGGAAGATAGAGAGGGAGAGGCGAAGAGAGAGATCCAGCAGCGAGAGGCGTTTGTGATTTTTTTTTTTTTCTATTGTCTTTTCTTGTGAGTAGGTAGAATTCTCAGCGCGACAGTGAATTTTTTTTAAGAGGGAACCGAAATCTTGCTTAGCCGTCTCAAAAGTTTTTCCTTTTGAGACCGCTATTAATTTACCGTATTAAAATATATACCTTTTGAGACAGCCAAATTTAGCTGTCTTAAACATTAATACTTTCTAAGACAGTAACTTTTTACCGTCTCAAAAAATGAGTTTAAAAGACCCAAATTTTAAGTGTCTTAAAAGGTTTCATCTTAAAAAGTACTTTTTTTGTAGTGAGTATGGTGACATGACATCTAGTGTTGCGAAGTCATTCAATTCATGAAACTTGGAGGAAAGGCATTTACCAATAATGAATATGCTCGATAAATTAAGGGTGAAGATTATGAATTTTAGTCAAAATAAACTTGTTGAGTCTGACACTTGGACAAATGAACTATGTCCTTTTTTTAAAAAATTACTGAATGAAAATTGGAATAAAATTCGATATTAGACTATTCGCCACTCGATTCAATATGTATATGAAGTTCATTCAGAAGTGCAAGCAACAGTTGACTTAGATTAAAGAACTTGTTCTTGTAAGAGTTGGATAAGAGGTTTTCCATATTCTCATGCTATTGTTGTTGTACAGAGGAAAGGGACCAGTATTTATGAGTATATTGAAGATTACTATAAGGTATCTTTCTATAGAAAATCATACTCAATACCTATAGTTCCTCTTCCTGATTTGATTTTCTTAAATATTCTTATACCTGAAAATCCATCCATCCTTCCTCCAATAACAAAGATACCGATAGGCAGGCTAAGAAATAAGAGAATAAAGTCTGTTGGTAAGATCACAGTTGGGGAAGTTACTTTCTCTAGGTGCAGTAAAATTGGTCATTACAGGTCTACATGTAAAGAACCCATTTGATTACATTTAATTTTTTTAAATTCATTCATTATAACCATTTGATTGAATAAAATCATTTAAGAACCCATTTGATTGAATAAATGAATGTAATTTTATAGTTTAGTGTTTAGTTCTATTTTTTTTGTATGATAGTTCAACCAAGTACACGTATTTTTTAGAAAGTACACGTGATCACGTTTCCTAAAATTTATGCGTACTTTATAAAATTTGTGTGCATTTTACATTTTTGCACTCTATTTAAAATTTTTGAATTCATTCATTGTAACCATTTGATTGAATACAATTAATTAAGAACCCATTTTATTGAATAAATGAATGTAATTTTATTGTTTAGTGTTTAGTTCTATTTTTTATTTATTTTTTGTATGGTAGTTCAACAAAGTACATGTATTTTTTAGAAAGTACACGTGATCATTATTCCTAAAGTTCACGTGTACTTTATAAAATTTGCGTGTATTTTACATTTTTGCACTATGTATGATTCATGGTTCGTGCCATCAGTATATTATACGAATACTAGTGTATCATATAAGTCACAAGACACGCATGAAAGAATTTTTTTTATTAAAACAAAAAAAGTACAATTCGGAGTGCATAACAAAAGCTTAGAAAAATCAGTAAGGCTGCTAGATGGGAAAGTTGTTAAAGGCATCTGTGATGTCAGGAAGAGAGTTAATTAAATTTGAGTAGATTCGAATTCGTCTTTTCATCGCAGTTACAAGGCCTTCCTGGTAAGCGTTCTTCTCCCCCAACTCCAAAAGCTTCTTCGTAACCTCGTGTGTATAGAAAGACATGAGGCTTTCTGTGTTTGAGGAGGATCCTCATCCACATCAAATAAATAAATTGAACTGGGAGGAAGTCCGGAGCAACCTTCCCTGACATATTCTAGAAACTGATCATAAGCAGTTTGGTATAAGGAAAGAGTTTCCTCAACTTTCCTTAGTTATTTTTTGTATCTTTCTTCCTTTTTCAAACTAGCTCACAATTGTTTTGTTGGGATAATCATTATTAAATTTTTACTTGAGCTTGCAATGGTACATAATGGAATAAATATTACTGTTTTAAAGGCCAAATAGAATCTATTTATTTCTTTGAATAGAAGTAGGTGGGATACATGAGTAGTTGAGCTTAATAAATAGTTTTTGGTTATTGTGTTTTACTTAATATAAAAGAGGTAAAGAATTTTTTATTATTATGTATAAGTGGATATAAACGAGGTAAAGAACATGTGTACACTTTCTATTTCTTGCATTTTCATACATGTACACGCGTAAAAAAATTACTTTTTAAATATAAATAATAAATTTTGATTGCAAAATCAAAATTTAATTAAATAATCCATGAGTGTACTTTGTTTATATTGCGTGTACTTTGCTCATAAAGTGTGTACTTTTGATTATAATGTGTGTACTTTGACGAAATTGTTCGTGTAGTTATCATTGTGTATGCCTTATGTGTATTGTGGTCCGCACCACCGACAATATAAACCTTCATAGGATATTTTGTGATAGTTATCATTTTGTGTATAGCTTTCATATCATCTTGAGGCCAAATATAGTTTTGAACATTTTCCTAATAAGCATTTTCAGTTTTTTTTTGTTTTTCTTTCAAAATCTCTTTTACTTTCCTTTTGTTTTTGTAATAAAAAATATTTACTTTCATGCATGTCTTAGAATTTAATAGTAATTTTCAATTGCAAAATAAAACTTTAATTAATTAATTCATGAGTGTACTTTTAGAATGTTGCATGTACTTTGCTTATAAAGCGTGTTCTTTTGATTAAAATGCGTGAACTTTATTTCATAACATTTACCTTGAAGAAATTGTTTGGATAGTTATCATTGTGTATACCTTACGTGCATTGTGGTCGGTGCCAGCAATAATATAAACTTACAGAGGATACTTTGTGTTAATTATCATTTTGTGTATAGCTTTCATTTCATCTAGATGCCATATATAGTTTTGAATGTTTTCTTGATAAGCTTTTTAAGTTGTGATTTTTTTTTATGTTTTTCTTTCAAAATCTCTTTTACTTTTTTTTTTATTTTTGTAATAAAAAAATATTTTCTTTCATGCATGTCTTATAATTTAATAGTAATTTTCAATTGCAAAATCAAAATTTAATTAATTAATCCATACGTGTACTTTGAGAATGTTGCGTGTACTTTTCTTATAAAGCGTGTAATTTTAATTAAAATTCGTGTACTTTGTTTCATAACATTTACTTCGAAGAAATTGTTCATGTTGTTATAATTGTGTATACCTTACATGTATTGTGGTTCATGCCAGCGGCAATATAAACTTACATAGGATATTTTGTGTTAGTTATCATTTTGTATATAGCTTTCATGGTTCACGCCAGTGGCACCATTTTGGAGTAATACATATAAGGAACAATAAACAATATAAAACAAAAAAAAAATTATAAATATGGTATGTGTTTGAATCAATTTACAAAATGTCCTTTGGGGGGAAGAAATATTCAGAAAATAAAATTTTGCCTAATATATATGCTCTGTGTTTTAGCATTTCAGGGTCATGAAATAATTTTTTAGTTCTTTGCCTCTGCTAATTTGTTCAATGTAGTAGATATAGAAGACCCCGAAGTCAACCCTGAAATTAAAATAAAACAAATATACAAATTAGTATGATGTGAATGAAATTTGTTGCAAATATACAAATTAGTACTTTATGAAAATGAAGTTTTTGCTTACCCATTATATTGCTTAGGGAATTCATGATCTCCTATTAGGTTAAATTTGTCATCATTTTTCAGCAAGAAATTTACTGTTCTTTTTTCGTGTTTTGTCAGTGGATCATCATCAATTGTAAATTCATTTGGTGTACCTTCATCTACCATTCTCTGAGTTACTAAACCCTTTTTTTCAATGTTTATGCTTCAGTCTTCAATACGTAAAGTGTTTTTTGGAAGACGGACTATTAAGAGGAAAAATAGTGAGTGTATACAATTAAAAAAATATATGTAGATTGAATAGTGCAAAGTATAGGTATAATATTAAAGTACACGAGCATGTATTTGTGCATTTCACATATATTTTATAATATTATGACTATACTTTGATAATCTGGGTAAATATTGTAAAGTACACGTGAATCATAAAAGTACATGTAATATAACTAAGTTTAAGTTTAGGCTCTCACCATTTTTTTTTTGGCATCATCGAAGTATAATGTGTTTTATTCCTTGTCGTTCGGTCGACAAAAATCCATATGGACGACTTTATTTTGATCTCTATATATCGTAAGTAATGTGAAATGTCCTATGTCAACTGCAATGTATAATGAAAAAATTACTACAACTGCGCAAGTATTGAAATAAATCTTTGTATAACTCGCCCTTCTTATTAACTTCATTTTTGCTACAAGCTTCTTTCTGTAAAAAATTATGGACATCGTGTTAGCAAAAAAAAAATTATAGTATTTATGTGATTATGATGCACAAAGCTTTTGATTTAATTTTCCTTACCCAACAATAATAAAAAAACTGTGTGAGGCGGATAACCCTTCCTTCGACAATTTTGCCCTCAATACATCACTGAAGGTGATTATTATCTATTTCACACATTTAAAATGGTGGGGATATAATAATGTTAAAATTTAATAAATGTCCAATATTTGGTTTACATACTTGGCTTGATATTTCTTAATTCTTGAGGATTTCAACAAAATTTTCCCATGTGACATACGAAACCAACCCTTGGTAAATAAATTCCCTGCATTTTAATATAGGCAATAGCAATTATATATTAAGAATAACATTATTCTTCTGCACCAAAAAAAAAGTTAAGTGCAATATCATCAAATAATACACTTTACCCTGGTTTAGCCTTTTGAATAAACTTTTCAATTTCATTCTTCGCATCTTCATTGAGGTATTTGTATGCATTGACTGCTTCAAACTTGAAGTGAGTTTCTTTATATTGTTGGGCTATTGTTAGCTTGTCGATTCTTGGCTTTCTCAGCTTTTATTTTTTAATTGGGTGATTCTTATCGATTTCATCCGAATCTTTTTTATTCTTCTATCCTCTAGTAACAGGACCTTTTATTTCGAGTATTTCTCTATATACAAGCCTTTTGTGGGTGGCCTGTAGTGTTTTTATTTTATCTTTATAAATGTAATCATCAACTTTTTTTGCTTTTCTATCTTATCTCACATGGATTCTCTTGTACATTGATGCTTGTACAGTCTTCAACTCCGAAATTTCATCCATCAGTTCTTTATTAGTGTTTTCCTGATATATAAAAAAAGGAATCTTAGATTGTAAGTATTTTTTGACAAACATAATGTCAAAGAACATGAATAATTGCTTGTACTTTATAAAAATATGCGTATTTTCTTAAAAATCATTATTTTATAATAAAAAATACGTGTACTTTCATTTAAATACTGCGTGTATTTTGATAAAAAGTGTGTACTTTAATCAAATATTACGTATATTTTGATAAAATGCATGTACTTTATAAAATAACTACTTGGACATTATAAAAAAGATCACGTCCTTTTAAAATGCATGTACTTTATAAAATAACTGCTTGTACTTTATAAAATAATGATGTTTTCCATTTGAAAATTAATCAAAAGTACTTGTTCAACTTTTTTTCACTAGTGATTCTTCAAGAATTTTCCTCAACGCTAAAATTTCATTCTTGAGAGCTTTATTATTGTTTTCTTGATATATAAAAAAAATGTTAGATTGTAAGCATTATTTGATAAACATTATGTCAAAGAACATGGAATACAAATAAAAATAAATGAAACAAATGATCAAGAATAACATGAATAATTGCATCTACTTTATAAAATCTATGTGTATTCTCTTAAAACATCATTATTCAACAATATAAAATGCGTGTACTTTTATCAAAATACTGTGTGTATTTTGATAAAGTGCATGTACTTTATCAAATAATTGTTTGTACTTTATAGAATAATGATTCCATTTGAAAATTAATCAAAAGTACCTGTTCCATTTTTTTCACTTGTTATTCTTCAAGATTTAGCCTCAACGTCACTATTTCTAGCTCACCATCTCTCAATTTTTGGAGTATATCTTCATACATTTTTGTGAGATTTTTATTACTCTCAGATAGATAGGCATTCGTTTTCTCCAACATTCTTGATGATTCAACTTGTTATTTCAATGATTCATCCAATTGTGTCATTCTTTTTGAGTAACTCATTATTGCTTGAACAAGTTTTTCATTCAAAGAATTATTTATGACAACAAGTTGGGCATTTCTCACCTCCAACTTATTGAGTAACTGTTTTTCTTTCAAAATTTGGGAATTTTCAACCACTAGGTTATTCATTTCCTATAGTGCTTCAACAAGTTTGGCAATTTTTACCTCAAAAAACTTCACCTTCTTTAGTGTGCAATCACGTTCTTCAGCTGCTTAAATAATTGGGAATTTTTTTTCAACAACTCAATTTTCAATGCAGCATTTTCTTCATCCAAATTCACTTGCTCAGCATTATCAAAATCTCTTGATTCAAAATTTTAAGTATCTGTTGGTTCATAATTCTCAACCTTCTCAAAATTTTCATAATCTCTTGATTCAAATTTCCCAGTATCTTTTGGTTGATCATTTCCTTTCTTTTTTGAAGGAATCACAAAGTCTTTTAGGAGAATATTCCAACCCGATGAAATATCATAGTCATCAGATTCTTCAGCAGCTTCTTCAGATAATGAATTAGTAATTAATATGTATAAGACTTGCTTCAGTAATGTTCAATGAGAAACTGGGCCCTTCACATAGATTTTTAATCTTTTTTATGCCCTTGTTGAGATCAGCTTCACTTTTCACTGCGTTGTCCTTACTGGCTGCTTTATTTGTAGTCTCCTTCTTTAAATTTGCTGAAGCGATATCATTCTTAGATAACCAATCTTTCAAAGATGACAAGTTCCCTCTAAGAAATTTTTGTGTCTTCTCTTCCTTCCCTTCAATAAGTGGAATGATATCAAACTTCTCACATACCAATACTATGATCATGCATAAATCAAACATGATATTTATACTTGTATTATCTATTTTTCATAATCGGAATAATGCGTGTAATCTATAAAGTTCACGTGTACTTTCAAAATACATGTGATATTTATAAATTAGTCGCGTGTAGTCTATAAATATCACGTGTACTTTCATATACACGTGAAATCTAGTTATTCCAATGATCATAATCACTTAAATAATGCATGTATTAAATAGATATCACATGTATTTTGAGAGTACACGTGATATTCCAATGAGCATGGTCACTAAAATTATGCGTGTAATTTATAAATATGACGTGTATTTTAAAAATACATGTGATATTTATGGATTACATGTGTTTTGGATAGTCCAAAATTTGTTCAAAATAAAAAAGATGTATCACACCAAATTTTCTAATTTGTTTGTTGGACTAATTGCATTAGTAAATTTTTCTCACAAATAGTGAAATGACATATTCACTTATTGTATTAGGCTTTGAACTTGCTGTTTTGTCGAGTGAATTGATGAGAAACCCATGAACATAAGAAGCCCAATCATATGTAATCATGTCATACATATTATCGATGAATGGTGTGAAAATTCTCCTAATGTGAAGTTTGAGTTGGAGAAAAGCCACATCGTCATGAAGTTGAGAAAAACAACATTTACAAAATCATGTATGCCCTCATTTGTGTCCAACTATATCAATTTCATCAAACCCTTACTTATGTTTGATTTTTCAATTTTTATTAGCTTTGAACCATCAGCTAAGGAATTCAGGTCTTGCCCCTCTACCATTGGGATTCTAAATATTTTACTTATATCTTTTGGGCTTATTTGGGCAATACTCTTTATGTCAAGACTCTTCTTTGCTTTTTCGTAGAGCTTGACAATGGATATAATATTTTTATCGGTTTTTTGTGTTGAATTTATACTACTTCCTCGCTATAGTAGGCACTGAAAATCTCAAAAAATGGAGTCTTCTTAAGCAGTTCAATATTCCTAGAATTTATTTTTCTTTGAATGCCAGACAAATCATGATAAAATCTAACAACATTCGACCTGTGATGATCAATCTATTCACCTCATATGTAGATTTCACATCACTGCTCGAAGAACTTTCTTCAGCACTGCTCTTCTTGTTGTTGTTTCCTTTTCTTGCCCTCATCTTCATCCCCATCAGAATAGTCTAAATGAATAAAATTTAAATTAGAAACCTAAAATGATAAATTATATGTACAAAAGATAAAATACACGCGAATCGAAATAAAATACAAGCTCAAACAATAAAGTACATGTGTATTTACATAGTACATATGGTCCAAAATAAAAAGTACACGCGGACTAAATTATAAATTACATATGAATTGGAATAAATATAAGCTTTGATCATAAATTACACACAATATAATAAAAATATGGGCATTGAAACATAAAGTAAACTTGACATTGTATTGATAAAGTAACATATTCCAATAGAGTACGCATGTATTTAACAAATTACATTGAATTTTCATTTACTACATGCTCATTTCTATTAAACTACAACATTTCAAAAATAATATGTTTCATGGTGATATCTAATAGATGTCGTAACACCAGACCAAAACCACTAACCACGATCTTTAATATATTGAGTAAAATAATAGTAAAAAAGGTTCATGCTAAATGCGCCAATATTTTCAAAACCTCGTTGGCAATGAATCACAATTCGTGTGGCTAAATTCTTGGCTTTAGCCTCAGTCACTTGAAATTTTGTCACATCTAATGTGCATTTTATTTCTTCATAGTAGTGGTAGAAGCCATTTAACTTTATGGCTCTGTCAATTAGGCGAAGAACAAAAAAAATAGTGTCCTCATATGTCGTATTGATTGTCAAAGGGAATGGTTTCGTAATGTTAAGATTTTCATATAAGCAACATGCAGTCCTGTAGTCGATTATGGGTATGGTAGTCATTACTAAATAATAAGACAACTTCAAAACATTATAGAAACAATGCAATATGATTCAATTGTGCATACACATAAAAAGGCCGCTGGCACAGACCATAATAAACGTAGGATTTGTTCAACACAGAAAGCACATCTATACAATCAATTTCAAAATGGTTTGTTTTTCAAAATCAAAGTAACAAATGTCGAATATACACACATGAAATACTCAACTAAATGTGTTCAAAGTACATATAGATAGGAGAAATATAAACCTAATAATAGAAAATATACTATTATGTGAAATTTTAGTTATATAAACTCAATTAATGGGTGATTATATGCAGTATAAAATAAATTGTGAAAATAAATCCATTAATCGTGTCTGTATGTTTGTAATTTTCATTCATTTATTGAAAAGTCAATTCAAAACGATGATCGATTTAGGGTTTTGACATAAAGAGTAGGGTTAAGGAAAAACGATGATCAATTTAGGGTTTACAAGTCCAAAAAGCTTGAAAATATATTTCAATAGATTATACCTGATAAGGAAGAATGAAAATAGACTGATCAAATATGAATAGGGTTTGCCAACTGAAGAGTTTTTTTGCAGTTTGATTTTGAAAGTATGAGTTTGGAATGGAGTTTGGGGGTATTTATATGTGGAACTAATCGTTTAAAATTTGTCGGGTTCATTTTTTTCCAAAATTGTTAGTTAAAGGACTAGACCGTAAAAGGCCCTTTATATTTCACGCGCCCCTTATCTAATTTAGCCAAGACCCTTTCTTTCTCTTCTTTCACACTTCCAATCATACAAGCCCTAACCCCCTAAACTCCTTGTCGTTTTTCACTTTCAGTGCCAACAGGGATGGAATCATTTCATTATCAAACCGGGCCCTAACCCCCCAAACTCCTTGTCATTTTTCACTTACCTGTCATGAATTTTAGTCACATGGGAATCATATCAGATCGGGACCTGACCCGTCTATATTTCTTTGTTTCTGTATATACTTCTTGCCGTACAGGTGCTCTACCGCATGGACACCCATATTTACATTTCCATTCCGGTTGTCATGGAGCTACGGCATAATGCTGATGTTGTAGGTTATTTTTTTTTTACGCCTCTATCTTTTGTAATCTAGTTACGTTCAGTTTATTTATTCGGGCGTGTTTGTCGAAGCTTTGCATTCATTTATTATATTATAATAATTGAATTGTAATACTCGGTGTAACTATTTGTATTGGTCCGTTCACCGACAGCTTATTCGGTGATTATTTATTATATTGTCATTCTTTATCCATCTATTTTGATATCCACCGTTTTTGTAAATGGGATTGTCTAAGTGTTTTTCTTTTACTTTCAATTTTTTTTATTGACAGTCCATTTTCTAAAATGATTGGTGGCTATCTTGTACTATTATTTTAATCGACAGTGATGCTGAGGATGGACCATCTATGATTCCTGTGATTATTAGAGTATTGGGATGGCCATCTATTATTTTAGTAGGCGGGTTGTCACAAGTATGCATGATGTATCTGAAATGATTCCAGCCCTATTTTCATTGGAAATAATGAAAACTATATACATACCGTAAACCACCTCTATAAAGTCTCAACCTGTATCCAGGAGAGATATTATAGAACAACTAGCTCTTCTCTAGAACTAGAAATAGGATAGCCTCGCGATTTATTCTCTTGCTATCGCACCAACCAATTCAAAAATATCTCTACTCGTATATTACATATAATACAAGTAGCACATATCACACATATACTTAAAATATCATCACCCGCCCCATAACGTATGAAGGAAAAATATAAAACCTCCCTTCCACGGAAGTCATATAGGTATACACACTATAATAATATCGATACTACCACAAGCTCGATATACACACCCGAATCTAGGGTAAATACAATACTTCTCCATCTTATCATAAGGAATACCCCACCCTCAACTACGGTGGAAATTCCCGCCAATATACTTGCCAATCTCTGGCCATTACCAAATGGTTCTCAAACACATTATTCTAGTCTCAACTGAACCAAACTACTTCCATCTCTAACTACCCTGGCGATTACTCGCGTAGTTCCCATAACCTCTGCAATAAAGGGAACATTTTAGTAGCCTCCCCGGCCTTAGTTCAACGAGTCTTCCCCGGGTGGATGTCCACCGATGGGGTCTCGTGAACATCACTTCTCCTGAAGTGTTAAAAACACTTACTTATGAGTCTATCATTCTATTGAAGGGCTCTCTCTATGGGCAAAACTTCGTGCACCACCCTACTATGGCGACTACCATTTCCGCCATTTCAACCTTACTCCTAAGGGTGAAAAATTTTCCTTTAATCTTCGCACCTGGGCACTTCTATACCCCTCTAGAGGCAAAATCTCTCGGGCCTTATGTTCTCGCCAAATTAGATTACACCTCCTCCAATCTGACCGAACTTCAACATGTGGTCCTCGTCAAGGACCCCTAAATCTTCAAATTAACATCGCTTGGAATTCCAAGCTTAGTACCACTCTCTACTGGCAACGGTACTTGGAAAACTATATCTACTGTACTTAGTGGTCATGCTAGCAATATAGGATAGGGCTACAAAGGGAGCGACCTCTAAAGCGGTCCTCATCCCCGACCACAACTCACAGCTCTTAGTAATCTCGTATCGAGACGCCTTCACAACAACCTTCCATGACGCCCTTCATCTGCCGACTTACAAGTCTCACACGAACGCGCAAAAGATTTTTGGGGTTCTCATAACCTCACAGAAGAACGAATTCTTACAAGAGAAATCAACAATTTTAATCTTAAGGCTCTATATCAAATCAAAAGAAATGTAGAAGACGCAATACATCCGCACAAATTCCTAAGGACTCTAGAACCTAATGCTCTGATACCATCTGTGACAACCCGCCTGCTAAAATAATAGGTGGCCAGCCCAATACTCTAATAATCACAGGAATCATAGATGGTCTATCCTCAGCATCACTGTCGATTAAAATAATAGTACGAGATAACCACCAATCATTTTAGAAAACGGACTGTCAATAAAAAAATTTAAAAGTAAAAGAAAAACACTTAGACAATCCCATTTGCAAAAACGGTGGATATCAAAATCGATGGATAAAGAATGACAATATAATAAATAGTCACCGAATAAGCTGTCGATGAACAGAGCAATACAAATAGTTACACCGAGTATTACAATTCAATTATTACAATATAATAAATGAATGCAAAGCTTGGACCAACACACCCGAATAAATAAACTGAATGTAACTAGAGTACAAAAGATAGAGGCGTCTAAAACAAATAACCTACAACATCCGCAATATGCCGTAGCTCCATGACAACTGGAATGGAAATGTAAATACGGGTGTCCATGCGATAGATAACCTGTACGGCAAGAAGTATATACAGAAATAAAGAAATATAGACGGGTTAGGGCCCGGTTTGATATGATTCTTATGTGACTAAAATGCATGACAGGTAAGTGCGTAATTCTCTCGCAATTAACAATAATATTTCTCACCTATCAATCTAAAAGCAACCTAGCGCAATATCCATGATGGTGTTCTAGTTAACCCAAGTACTAAAGGCTAATTTCTCTCCAGTCTCAACACTATGCCCTTATTCGTGCGTGGGGTGTCTCGCAAAGCGAAATCCAAACAAGGAACCCCCCCGATACACTACTACTAGGCAAGGTTGATCGTCGAGATCCATTAGACCCTCAGCACGATAACAATATATATGATGGTGTTCTAGTTACCCAAGTACTAAAGGCTAACTTCTCCCCAGTCTCAACACTATGCCCTTATTCGTGCGTGGGTTGTCTCGCAAAGCGAAATCCAAATAAGGAACCCCCCCGATACACTACTTCTAGGCAAGGTTGATTGTCGAGATCCATTAGACCCTCAGTACGATATCAATATATACATATATGTATGGTAAGTCATCTACAACTACTCAAGGAAACATAATTAAATCCATTCACTATCTAAAAGCATAATTCCTATTTCTTCTTTAGGAATATATATAAATGGTACCACACTTTATCAAATGTTTACCAAGTCAATTTCATTTCATAACTTTCTTTACCAATTTTATTTCCTTTCTTCCATCCAGGAAAAATATACATAATTTAAAGCAAGTTTTATAATCATAAAAATGCTTTAACCTTTTCATATCATATCATCCATTTTCCTTCTTCCATCCGGAAAATGTATTTAACATCCCACTTCCCTTCTTCCATCCGGGAAATGTAATTAAAGCCATTTCATTATCATAAAATGCTTTAATACCAATAATGTCCCACATTATTGAACACAGTTATATATATATCATATAACGCGTTCTAAGACCGCCCGTCTGGGTTTCCCCACTGTGCGCGCCCTTAAATGACCATCATCTTCCAGGGCCTATCAATTACGACACCTGGGCACCTACAACGCAAGACGTCGGGAAGCGGCCATATGCCTCCGTGATAGTCATAACCACACCCGAAATTACCTACCCATCGCAGAAACATACAATAAACGCTCATATGTCCTAGGGATATATCCACCCTGCATTCACTAGCCAGGGGGCTTCACCACCACGCGCGAACTTCCCTTATGATGACATTTAGAAAGGGTGTGTAACCATAAATTAACATTTATGAAAATCATTACTTTTTCCTTTTGAAAACATCCAATTTTACGTTCTCGAAACCATTTGTACATATTCATTTAGTACCGCATTTCATAATATTCATTTCTTATTCTTAGAGTCATATTTTATTAATGACCTAAGACCCGAAGTGTCATTATCCTCAAACTAATCTCCAAAGGTTTATACAATATCATAAACCATCAAAGTGAGTTTCCGTCAAGGAGCATCTCCCAAAAGTCTCAACATTAATATTTGATCTCCAATTCATCTTTAGGTTAATCTCCTAAATCATACGGACATTAACCTAAGCAACCTAGCCCTCGGGGTAAGCCCAAATATCCCATATTATCCTAGGATTAGTCTACCCAAAACCACCCTCTAGGACTCCCCATTACTTCCCAAAGGAAGGTCCCTAAACCTTGGACCTAAAAGAAAAAGGGCTAAAAATCAAACTAGGAAAAATCCCACCAAAAACAAGGTAGCCGAATCGATTCGCCCCTTGGGCCGAATCGATTCGCCCTTGCGAATCGATTCGCTAAAAAGCCGAATCGATTCGGTGAGCAAAACTTGACTTCCTGAAATTGCCGAATCGATTCAGCCCCAACCCGAATCGATTCGATTTGCCCAGACCTGTAAGCTTTCCCTTATCCGAATCGATTCGCCCCTAGGGCCGAATCGATTCGGTCCTGCAGCAATTTCAAGTTGGGGCTACGGGTTGTTTAAACCCTAAAATCCCAAAATCTCCAAACCCTTGATTTTCCCCAATCATCAACAACAACAATTGTTCCCAAATCATTTCTACACAATTACTAACTAATATTTTATCCTCAAATCAAATCAAAACTAAGATTTAAGGGATTAAACACCAAAATCTACAAAAACCCATTTATGGTTTAAATCTCCAAAACTTAACTACACATCCAATTTATCACATTAAATCAATATCTAGCAAGTAAGAAACTTGCCTCGAGGTTGTAGTCTCGGATTCTCTTCCCGAAGCAACGATTTCTGGCCTCAAATCTCCATTTTCTCTCTTTTTCTCCATTTCTCCCAAGCTCTCTCTTCTCTCTCTCTCTCCTTTGGCTTCTCTCATAATATTTAGAAAATAAAAGGGGCGGGGGACTTAACCAGGTCTTAAAATATAAATGCCCCTCTTTTAATTGATAATACACCATTAAAATGACTCGTATCCACATAATTGAGTCATAACACACCAAAAGTGCCCGAAACTCAAAAATACAACATGGCACTTATTTCGACTATCTCGACTATTCTAAAAACAACCGCACCCCATATTTTGGCATTCGGAATAAAGATTACTATTTTTGTGTTCTAATTTTATTTTATTTCATTAATTATACTCCAATTTAAATATGGGTCATAACCGTCACTTTACATATAACGATGCAATAAAACACAATATAATGCTATTTACCTTCTCATACGGTAAATAGACAAAACATAGTAAATATTATCCCTAAATCTCATGGGAAATAATATTTACTCCAACTATCCCTATTTTATAAAATTAGCCCATCGGGCAAAATAATATAAAATAGTCGCTCAAAAACCTAAGTTGTTACAATACTTTTTTCTAGAATGGAAACATAATTGATTTTTAAGTCCTTATTATTTGTTTGTATGATGTTTGTGTAAATTTTGAAAAGTTTTAGTGCCTTTATCGGAGTATTTGTGTAACTGTTGAGCAATAAAAAAGTTGGTGTAAATGTGTAACTATTAATTAATGAATTAATTAGTGAACGAATTGTGAATAAATGGAGTTTTATGGCAATTGGTGAATTAAAATCAAAAGGTTAAGGAAAAAATGATGTATTTTTCAGTTTACATCAGTACTTGTGTAACTGTGTAACTATTAACTAATGACCAAAATTAAATATAAAGTAGTGCTGCAGTTTTGTTTGCCAACATTTTTATTTTTAAGCATTGTTTTTATGGAATGTTTGATTTCACTAAAATGTTAAATTGCGATTTTATTTCATAAATGTTATCGAGTAGTGGGTCGACAAAAACATCATTTTTGTGCTACTTTGGACACGAAACACCAATTCACTTTTCAACTAACATGAAAAATCTGGGGAGACATTTTGTGGCATGTCCCAATTACAAAGCATGTTTATCACTTATATTTACCCCATCCTCAACAAGTGTGAGTTCAGAAGATAAGTGATGAATGTGTTTTATAATTGGGACATGCCATGAAACGCCTCCTCGGATTTTTCATAATGGTTAAAAACTTAATCGGTGTTTTGTGTCCGCAGTAGCACGAAAAGAGTGTTTTTGTTTACCCAATGCTCGATATCATTTCTGAAATAAAATTATAAGTTAACATTTTAGCAAAATCAAACATTTCATAAAAACAAAGTTTAAAAATAAAAAAAGTTGGCAAACAAAATTAAGGTACTAATTTATATTTAATTTTGGTCACTAATTAATAGTTACACAATTACACAGCTACTGATATAAACTTAAAAATACTTCATTGTTTCCTGAACTTTTTTTAATTCACTAATTGCCATAAAATTCCAGTTTTCCTCAAATTTTGGTCAATAATTAATTCATTAATTAATTGTTACACAGTCACTCCAACTTTTTTTTGCACAACAGTTACACAGGGGCTCTAATAAAGGCTCAACAACTTTTCAGAACTTACACAAACATTCCACAAACAAATAATTAGGACCCATAATCAACTATGTTTCCCTTTAAGAGAAAAAGTACCTGATGTAGCTGAACCGATTTTAGGCATGTTTTCGGTGGAAGACACGAAAGCCATTGTTGGAGACATAAGTAATATACGATAAGGGGTTTAGGATGGGGGGGGGGGGGGGGGGGAGGGTTAGGGCTTTCACGGCTGTAAGTGAGAAAGAAGTGAGAAAGATGAGAGAGAAAAGGGTCTTTGGTAAATTAGAAAAGGGGTGTGTGAAATCAAAATTATTTCAACTTGTTTTTAAGCTCGTACCAAGTCATGTATAATAATGAGGCGTATGAGAGGGGTCACACACACACACACACACACACACACACACACACACACACACACATATATATATATATATATATATATATATATATATATATATATATATATATATATATATATATATATATATATAGACACACACAGACACTCACTAGTGGATTGGCCATGCCTGAAGGTAAGGAGATAATTTTCCAAAGTATTAAATCGTGCATAATTCAAAACGTTTATTTATAATACAAATAATTGTAAACAATTTAAATAATTTGGACAAAATTTTCTCTGTTTATAGGACTATCCACTTGTTTAGGAAATAAAAAATAATCCAACAACAAAACTAATAGTCCATAACAACAATAGTAATAGTCCATCATAAACATTGTATAAAAAAAATCATTAATTAAACTCAATTCATGAAAATAAAACCAATATGTCAATAAATAAATAAAATTAGTCTCTGATATGCAAACTTAATTCCGTAAATGGAATTTCTCCCAAATCTTCGAGCCATCCAATACTTTGTCGTAACCAACTTAAGCATCATAGAATGTAATATTTCTATTACAATTATACAATTATGACAAAAAATATCAAATGAACATCTACTTCAGTAAACACTAATTTTGCATACAACATTATCTTCATATTCCAAGGGTGAGAGGAAGTTTTCACTGCGAGACATTATCAAGTATTGAAAGTCCTACCAAAATAACTTGTAATTGCATATGAAGATTAAACTCATTACTAATAAAAAAATAAACTAAGTTCTAGCAGATTAAGTATACATGACTCTAAAAGCATTTGAGCCATGGAAATAACATGAAAACTTTAGAGCTGTAAAATTCAAACCTCAAACATTAATTAAAGAACCACCATTAACAAATTGTTATATATTCATAGTTTTTAAACGCTTAAGTAATAAAAAATCCGTCTTCACCTTCACTTATACGAATATCCAAATATATAAACACAAAAGGCAACATTAAGTTTAGGTGAGACCATTAAAAAAGTAGAGCACCACATAATTAACACAACTAGATTTGTGGATAATAAAAGAATATAAATTATTAATCTAATCACATCATTATCAGTGCATATTCTCAATTTACAACATCAATTAAACAAATTGCAAGTATGACATTAGGCCTTATCATCATAGCTTTGAATTTCTAAAAAAGATATACCCTACTTGACTTCAACTTGGGTATCAGCTAACAAACAATATTGAGCACACTCACATACACATACACATACACTACACAGAACATAAAATAAATAGACTCTAATAGGTTTAGTATTAAAGTAGGCATTATCAACATAACTATGTAATTGCTGCAGAAAATATATTCATTAATCAAACCCAATTGTAAATTGTTACAAAAAGAAAATTTTCAAAAATTCAACCAAAGTACTACTATAATAGATCTTGTCCACATTGCCACCTCCAATAGTGTGCCCGGCCGTTTGAATTAAAGTATACTTATGTTCATAAAGAGGTGCAGTTACCCTCAATCCTAAAAAAGCCATAAAAGTAAAAGCAATCTCACTATGTTAAATAAAATTATTAAATTGAAATAACCCTATGAATCGAACAAAACAAACATCACATTCATATTGTGAACCTAAAAAATACTATCATGGAAAAATAATACTCCATACAAAATATCTGAAAATGAAGAAAATATTTTAACAAACTTAATGAAAATTATATTCCGAACATGTGGATATATCATTTTACAAGGAAATGAGTTCATAACCCAACTTATACATCATATTTGAAAGAAAATTATTAGGTGCGGTGGTTATGCCATGATAACGCCAAACTATGTATGTGATGCAAAATACAGACAAATTTATTTCGCAAAGAATAAGTGAACAGTTAAAATTGTACAAGCATCTTAACCAAAACATATAAGGGTAACATATACTATTATCCAAATGTTTTAAGACCAACATGTTGAGCAATCTCCATTGTCACCAAACTTTGTAAAAGTAAATGGCTTATAAATAACATCAAAATAATAATCTTGGGAATGGGATTTTCCAATTCTAACCGTAGATCATAAGTCTTTAATATTAGTGTAAGTGGTTAATTGAATCATAAGAAAACATATGATTTAAAATGGATAGATTACAAGGTGTCTTCACCTTCATTTACTTTCAACTGCGAATTCTAGAGCTGGTTTAATATTCTGTAAGGGGACAAAAAAGAATATAACATGACACCAATAGAAATCAATAATTATAGCATAGAAAAATCTCACTAACCACCACTATCCCCAAAAGTGTACAAAACACATATCTGTAACAACCCGCGTAATTTTTGGGGTATTTTCAAAATAAAGAGAAAAATTAAATTTTGAGATAAAATTATTTTTATTGATCAAATATGATGGTTATCATTTTTAAAGGAAAGAATTTCAAATGGTTTCGGAATTGGAATTAAAATGAAGTTTTAATTGAATTTTTATTAGTTAGAAGAGTCCTCAAAATATAAAACTCTTAGAGTACTCAAAACATAAAACTCTCTAGCAAAAAAATATTTAAAAATATTGAACGATCCGATTGGGTTGAAATTTTTTATGTAGCTTCCTCTCGTCTTCAGATAATTCTCTGTAAAATTTCATCAAATTCCAACGGTCCGATTGTCCGAAATAAATATTTTAGTGTTTGTATCTTATTAGAGTTCTATTAGGATTAGGTTTCCTAATGACTATATAATGACTCCAATTCGTGGCTTGGCTTTTCAAATCACTTTTTCTCAAACTTTTCAACCAGAAGACCTCTCCAAAATTACTCCCTTTCATCTACAAACCATAGCCCAAAACTTATTCAAGATTTCAACCTTAGATTAGAAGGCTTATTTGGTGTTTTGTCGAGTTTGGGCTAGAACGAGATTTGATTATTTTCGCGAGAGGAACGTGATGGTGTGATTAGATTTTGAGGTTGAATTATATGATGATTCATGTGATGATTTTGAGGTATGGGGTTTTACACAATATGCTCCTTAATCTCGCGAGTATTATTCTCGTTGTTTTCTTGTTATTATTGACTCATATTTGAATTTCTAAATTCATTGGAATCTGGAAATATTTGTTAGAATCTAATTTTGATTCATGTGGTGTTATTTTTGGTGTTGAGCATGTTGTCATGAAGATTTTAATATGGCTCGGAAGTGTGACAACCCGCTCCAAATAATAACGAGTGGCCAGCCCTATACTACATAAATCAGGTATCTCAGATTGTACAGTCTCAACATCAACAACTAAACACTATAATATAAGGCTAACTACCCACAATCATTTAGTGCGAATTGCCAAAAATTTAAAACTTTTTTTTTTTTACAACAACAACAAAACCAATAAAGCACATAACCAACAATGTACATCTAACTATGATGAGTGAAATGTGCATGCTCCAATAATATGAAAGAGTACAATACATTGTACAACAAAAATCTCAATGATGGAATACTCGAATATGCTGTCGGGTAACAGACAATACAATAATCTGAAAAATAAAATATGAAAGTGTTAATCTACAACACTTGAATACTAACTCAATACAACTGAATCCTAATCTAGATATACAAAGATAGGAATCGACTAAAGCAAAGTGCCGCATCAGTCCGCTACTGCCACAGCTCCTCGAATACTGAATGGATGAACATCAAGGTGTCCTTGTGGAGGGACACCTGAAGTAATACAATATATACATGGAGGAGGAAAATATAGACGGGTCATAACCCGAGTTTTGAAAAACAGTTTATAGCAAGTGTATTAAAATGCATAATAACTATAAATGCATTATTACATGATTTAGTTGGAATCGAACACTCCATAAAAATTCAACTCGCCTCTCATCTAAAGCACGCACTAAGTGTATGCATGTGTCTCCAAAAGGATGTCCGATTCTAATTAGGTAAGAGGATTCTAACTTAAACCCAAATGAAGTATTTAAGTGAAACCATCTACCCTATCTCCCAACCTACATTTATTTCTATACTTTAAGTTATATACATTATCTTTAATGTAATTATTACAATTATCTTTATAATGTTCATTTCTTGAACATATAAAGTTACATGATCCAATCATGTCCACATCATCACAATATATCAACCATCTCATTTACTAGAATTTTATATTCTAGTGATACCCTTATAAGGCATGAAACCATATAAATAACTATTATATGAGTTATTAGCATCAAGAGTTAAGGACTAAACTCCTCTCGATTCTCAACACGGCACTGCGTTTCGTGCTTGGGACGTCTCGCCGAGGCGAAATCCAAACAAGGAACCCCCCGTTACACTACTCCTGACCGTATTAATCCTCGAGGCTCATTATGCCCTCAATGCAAGATGCATGTAACCCAAATTTATTTCCAATTTTAATTAATTAATATTCCCAATTCTCAACAGTACACGGCGTTTCATGCGTGGGACATCTCGCCGAGGAAAAATCCAAATAAGGAACCCCCCCGTTACACTACTCCTGGCACTGTCGATTTTCGGGATAGGTGATATATATATAAATAATTATGAGCATTAAGGACTAAACTTATCCCCAAGTTCCAACATTACACTGCGGTTCGTGTGTGGGACGTCTCGCCGAAGCGAAATCCAAACAAGGAACCCCCTCGATACACTAATCCTGGCAATGTAGGTCGTTGAGGTCCATTATGCCCTTGACACTCAAATACAAGCACAAGAAATAATAACCATCCAACCGAGCTATAACTCGAAGGACGCAGGCTCACATGCTATCATCTTCCAGCAGCCTATATACGTAGCAAACTGGGGCCACCTAGTGGGGTTCAACGACACCCACCTCGTGATCTACTCACACACACGACGTCCAGGAAGCGGTCATAGTTCCTAACCGGCAAGTGAGAGCGTCACATACACCCGACCTCTCACCTCCAAAATAAATAGATATATATAATCATAATTGTCATTTGCTGACCACAAAGGATGACTATGACCTGGGGGAATATCCACATCCTGCTTTTCTAGTCAGAATGCTCGCCCTCTATGCACGAAATTTCCCAATGATAGCAAGGAGGGGGTATGCTTAACATGTATATACACCATCATATAAGGTATACATACATCCCACATAATAAAGATATACCATTTTATATAAGGTATACCTGCAACATCATATACATTTTCATTATACGCTCTTAGGCGCAATTTGATTAACATCATTTGTTTAGTATATTTCTCTCAAGATATACTAACGCTCCACCTCACACATTAACCCCACTTAGTATATGCTATACTAATTCTCGCTTGAAGCTCTCATGACGCTTCTATGATGAATTGTTCCTCAATTCTTTTAAGTTAAGGATATTCTATATCCTAATGCACCTCAATTAGAATTTCTCATTGTGTGAGATATCTCCCAAATCAATCATCAATAAGGATATTTCTATATCTAGGTGCACATCAAATAGCATCTATGATTCTCCATTCGTTATAGGGTTCAATTCATTTTTATGAACTGTTAAAGTTATTCCCTTTTCGGGATTGAATCCTAAGATCCGGCATCTCTAAGTTAACCTCATTTTCAAATCGTGAAGTTGTTATCATCTCCAAATAAAACCCCAAGTAAAGGTGGGCTTCCCCACTTAGAAAAATACCAAAATCTCTAATCGGTATTCTTCAAATTTAGTCAAAATGACTCCAAACTTTCTTATAAGGGAAACTCACTAAAAGTTCCCCAAACATACTCCAAACATCTTCTATAGAGATCCCCAATCAATAACCTTGAACAAAACGGAAAGAAATTCTCCCTAGAAAAACTCTCCCCCAAAAGCCCTGTTTCCGAATCGATTCGGGCCTATTCCGAATCGATTCGGCCCAGCGAATCGATTCGGCCAGGAAGGTGAATCGATTCGGGTCATCAGACCTGGGTCTCAGGCCGAATCGATTCGGCTAGAGTCCGAATCAATTCGGTCACTCAGACTTGGGCACCTGCATATTTCCGAATCGATTCGGCTAGGGGGCCGAATCGATTCGGCCTACCTGGAGGCTCAAAAATGGCTACTTTTTAAGTAAGCCAAAATACCCAAAATTCATTTTAATGGTTTTCTCTCCATTTCTCTTCAACCCAATCACAAATATAACATCAATATTCATCCTAGAATACATATAAACTAATTTCTATCCTCAAATCAAAGATCTACATATTAAATCTAAGATTGTACCCAAAAGTTAGGTTTTGTCAATTTTAAACCTAAAACCCAAAATATCAATCCACAAATCATGCAATAAATGTACACAACAATTATTTAGCAAGTTTAATCACTTGCCTCGGGTTCGTAGGGTCTGAATCCGCCTTGAGATCGCGTATTTGCCCGGAATTCCTCTTTTTCTCCTTCCTTTTCTTCTTCTTTCTTCTTCTCTCTTTCTTTCTTTCTATTTCTCTTTGTCTCTTTTGGAGAAATAAATCTCCCGTAGGCTTTTTAAGCCTAAAACCCAAGATACACATCTTTAAATGATAATACACACTTTAAATGACCCGGTAACTGTAATTCGAGTCAAACGGTTCTAATTTATTTCGGAACCCAAATAAACCCCAAGTACAGTCATTTCGACTTTCTCGGCCCTTCCGGACACAACGGTACCCTCAGAATTTCCATTCGAAACACTTTCTAACGTCTCCAAATTTTGACCTCAATTGCCAATTTAATTATTCTCCAATAAAATATTATTTATTTCTCCCAAAATAAAATAATTACTGTTCCGAATGTCTTGGGTTGTTATAGTAAGTTGGGCACCCGCCAATATTCCTTTTTTCGGATATGCTAAAAAAATGCATAGGCGCGGTATGGTGGTGAGGCTTGGTGACCCGGTTAATGTGTTGTTTAAAAATTATAGTGATTTAATTGCTTATGAGATTCGCATTTGATTTGAATATTCATTTTCGTATTGTGACGTTTTATTCATCGCTAACATATTTGTTTAGCATCTTTCCTGTCGTATTGTGTACTTCCCCATCTTTTCTTTTAGTGGCAGGTTGGAGCGGATTTTGGGGCGCTATGGAGATCGATTTTTAGCGAGGATTCTTTTGGAAAGATTTTTAATACAAGAGAGAAGACTTGTATTTATTTATTTTGATGTATAGAGCATCGGAGGTTCATTTTAGTATCGAGATAGATAGTTGTTTTAATTCGAGAGACTTGTTGTTTTAATTGAAGAGATTTGAGATTAGTTGTTTCTCTTGTTTTATTGTGGGAACTAGATGCTCTATACCTTGTGATTTCAGGAATTGATTTAGTTATTCGATAGTAGCCCTCCGCTCGCTCTCCCCGGGCGGGCGGGGTGTTACAGAATGGTATCAGAGCTTAGGTATACAACAACCCTCGGGTGTTGGGTTTTGGGTCTGTTGCGTTTTTGGGGCGCGAATTTGGAGATAGAAATTTCTAGAGAATCGTTTTGCATTAGGCATCTAGATTAGATGTGAGGAAATTATTTTTGGAGATTGTTGGCATGACTTTTGAGAGTTAGGCATTCGGCGAATTTCGAGGGCGAAATTCCGTTGTTAGTGGGGAAGTGTAACAACCCGCGTAATTTTTGAGGTATTTTCAAAATAAAGAGAAAAATTAAATTTTGAGATAAAATTACTTTTATTGATCAAATTTGTTGGTTATTATTTTTAAAGGCAAGAATTTCAAACGGTTTCGAAATTGGAATTAAAATGGAGTTTTAATTGAATTTTTATTATATAGAAGAGTCCTCAAAATATAAAACTCTCTTAGAGTACTCAAAACATAAAACTCTCTAAAAAAAATATTTAAAAATATCGAACGATCCGATCGGGCTGAAATTTATTCTGTAGCTTCCTCTCGTCTTCAGCTAATTCTCTGTAAAATTTCATCCAATTCCAACGGTCCGATCGTTTAAACACTAAATATTTTAGTGTTTGTATCTTATTAGAGTTCTATTTGGATTAGGTTTCCTAATGACTATATAATGACTCCAATTCGTGGCTTGGCTTTTCAAATCACTTTTTCTCAAACTTTTCAACCAGAAGACCTCTCCAAAATTACTCCCTTTCATCTACAAACCATAGCCCAAAACTTATTCAAGATTTCAACCTTAGATTAGAAGGCTTATTTGGTGTTTTGTCGAGTTTGGGCTAGAACGAGATTTGATTATTTTCGCGAGAGGAACGTGATGGTGCGATTAGATTTTGAGGTTGCATTATATGATTATTCATGTGATGATTTTGAGGTATGGGGTTTTACACAATATGCTCCTTAATCTCACGAGTATTGTTCTCATTGTTTTCTTGTGATTATTGACTCATATTTGAATTTCTCAATTCATTGGAATCTGGAACTATTTGTTAGAATCTAATTTTGATTCATGTGGTTTTATTTTTGGTGTTGAGCATGTTGTCATGAAGATTTTTATATGGCTCGGAAGTTGGGCACCCGCCAATATTCCTTTTTTCGGATATGCTAAAAAAATGCATAGGCGCGGTATGGTGGTGAGGCTTGGTGACCCGGTAAATGTGTTGTTTAGAAATTATAGTGATATAATTGCTTATGAGATTCTCATTTGATTTGAATATTCGTTTTCGTATTGTGACGTTTTATTCATCGCTAACATATTTGTTTAGCATCTTTCCTGTCGTATTGTGTACTTCCCCATCTTTTCTTTTAGTGGCAGGTTGGCGCGGATTTTGGGGCGCTATGGAGATCGATTTTTAGCGAGGATTCTTTTGGAAAGATTTTTAATACAAGAGAGAAGACTTGTATTTATTTATTTTGATGTATAGAGCATCGGAGATTCATTTTAGTATCGAGATAGATAGTTGTTTTAATTCGAGAGACTTGTTGTTTTACTTGAAGAGATTTGAGATTAGTAGTTTCTCTTGTTTTATTGTGGGAATTAGATGCACTATACCTTGTGATTTGTGGAATTGATTTAGTTATTCGATAGTAGCGCTCTGTTCGCTCTCCCCGGGCGGGCGGGGTGTTACAGAATGGTATCAGAGCTTAGGTATACGACAACCCTCGGGTGTTGGGTTTTGGGTATGTTGCGTTTTTGGGGCGCGAATTTGGAGATAGAAATTTCTAGACAATCGTTTTGCGTTAGGCATCTAGATTAGATGTGAGAAAATTATTTTTGGAGATTGTTGGCCTGATTTTTGAGAGTTAGGAATTCGGCGAATTTCGAGGGCGAAATTCCATTGTTAGTGGGGAAGTGTAACAACCCGCGTAATTTTTGAGGTATTTTCAAAATAAAGAGAAAAATTAAACTTTGAGATAAAATTACTTTTATTGATCAAATATGTTGGTTATTATTTTTAAAGGCAAGAATTTCAAACGGTTTCGAAATTGGAATTAAAATGGAGTTTTAATTGAATTTTTATTATATAGAAGAGTCCTCAAAATATAAAACTCTCTTAGAGTACTCAAAACATAAAACTCTCTAAAAAAAATATTTAAAAATATTGAAAGGTCCGATCGGGCTGAAATTTTTTCTGTAGCTTCCTCTCGTCTTCAGCTAATTCTCTGTAAAATTTCATCCAATTCCAACGGTCCGATCATTTAAACACTAAATATTTTAGTATTTGTATCTTATTAGAGTTCTATTTGGATCAGGTTTCCTAATGACTATATAATGACTCCAATTCGTGGCTTGGCTTTTCAAATCACTTTTTGTCAAACTTTTCTACCAGAAGACCTCTCCAAAATTACTCCCTTTCATCTACAAACCATAGCCCAAAACTTATTCAAGATTTCAACCTTAGATTAGAAGGCTTATTTGGTGTTTTGTCGAGTTTGGGCTAGAACGAGATTTGATTATTTTCGCGAGAGGAACGTGATGGTGCGATTAGATTTTGAGGTTGAATTATATGATTATTCATGTGATGATTTTGAGGTATGGGGTTTTACACAATATGCTCCTTAATCTCGCGAGTATTATTCTCGTTGTTTTCTTGTGATTATTGACTCATATTTGAATTTCTAAATTCATTGGAATCTGGAACTATTTGTTAGAATCTAATTTTGATTCATGTGGTGTTATTTTTGGTGTTGAGCATGTTTTCATGAAGATTTTAATATGGCTCGAAAGTTGGGCACCCGCCAATATTCATTTTTCCGGATATGCTAAAAAAATGCATAGGCGCGATATGGTGGTGAGGCTTGGTGACCCGATTAATGTGTTGTTTAGAAATTATAGTGATATAATTGCTTATGAGATTCACATTTGATTTGAATATTCATTTTCGTATTGTGACGTTTTATTCATCGCTAACATATTTGTTTAGCATCTTTCCTGTCGTATTGTGTACTTCCCCATCTTTTCTTTTAGTGGCAGGTTGGAGCGGATTTTGGGGCGCTATGGAGATCGATTTTTAGCGAGGATTCTTTTGGAAAGATTTTTAATACAAGAGAGAAGACTTGTATTTATTTATTTTGATGTATAGAGCATCGGAGATTCATTTTAGTATCGAGATAGATAGTTGTTTTAATTCGAGAGACTTGTTGTTTTAATTGAAGAGATTTGAGATTAGTTGTTTCTCTTGTTTTATTGTGGGAATTAGATGCTCTATACCTTGTGATCTCAGGAATTGATTTAGTTATTCGATAGTAGCGCTCCGCTCGCTCTCCCCGGGCGGGCGGGGTGTTACAGAATGGTATCAGAGCTTAGGTATACAACAACCCTCGGGTGTTGGGTTTTGGGTTTGTTGCGCTTTTGGGGCGCGAATTTGGAGATAGAAATTTCTAGAGAATCGTTTTGCGTTAGGCATCTAGATTAGATGTGAGGAAATTATTTTTGGAGATTGTTGGCATGACTTTTGAGAGTTAGGCATTCGGCGAATTTCGAGGGCGAAATTCCGTTGTTAGTGGGGAAGTGTAACAACCCGCGTAATTTTTGAGGTATTTTCAAAATAAAGAGAAAAATTAAATTTATCAATAAAATTACTTTTATTGATCAAATTTGTTGGTTATTATTTTTAAAGGCAAGAATTTCAAACGGTTTTGAAATTGGAATTAAAATGGAGTTTTAATTGAATTTTTATTATATAGAAGAGTCCTCAAAATATAAAACTCTCTTAGAGTACTCAAAACATAAAACTCTCTAAAAAAAATATTTAAAAATATGGAACGATCCGATAGGGCTGAAATTTTTTCTGTAGCTTCCTCTCGTCTTCAGCTAATTCTCTGTAAAATTTCATCCAATTCCAACGGTCCGATCGTTTAAACACTAAATATTTTAGTGTTTGTATCTTATTAGAGTTCTATTTGGATTAGGTTTCCTAATGACTATATAATGACTCCAATTCGTGGCTTGTCTTTTCAAACCTCTTTTTCTCAAACTTTTCAACCAGAAGACCTCTCCAAAATTACTCCCTTTCATCTACAAACCATAGCCCAAAACTTATTCCAGATTTCAACCTTAGATTAGAGGGCTTATTTGGTGTTTTGTCGAGTTTGGGCTAGAACGAGATTTGATTATTTTCGCGAGAGGAACGTGATGGTGCGATTAGATTTTGAGGTTGCATTATATGATTATTCATGTGATGATTTTGAGGTATGGGGTTTTACACAATATGCTCCTTAATCTCACGAGTATTGTTCTCATTGTTTTCTTGTGATTATTGACTCATATTTGAATTTCTCAATTCATTGGAATCTGGAACTATTTGTTAGAATCTAATTTTGATTCATGTGGTTTTATTTTTGGTGTTGAGCATGTTGTCATGAAGATTTTTATATGGCTCGGAAGTTGGGCACCCGCCAATATTCCTTTTTTCGGATATGCTAAAAAAATGCATAGGCGCGGTATGGTGGTGAGGCTTGGTGACCCGGTAAATGTGTTGTTTAGAAATTATAGTGATATAATTGCTTATGAGATTCTCATTTGATTTGAATATTCGTTTTCGTATTGTGACGTTTTATTCATCGCTAACATATTTGTTTAGCATCTTTCCTGTCGTATTGTGTACTTCCCCATCTTTTCTTTTAGTGGCAGGTTGGCGCGGATTTTGGGGCGCTATGGAGATCGATTTTTAGCGAGGATTCTTTTGGAAAGATTTTTAATACAAGAGAGAAGACTTGTATTTATTTATTTTGATGTATAGTGCATCGGAGATTCATTTTAGTATCGAGATAGATAGTTGTTTTAATTCGAGAGACTTGTTGTTTTACTTGAAGAGATTTGAGATTAGTAGTTTCTCTTGTTTTATTGTGGGAATTAGATGCACTATACCTTGTGATTTGTGGAATTGATTTAGTTATTCGATAGTAGCGCTCTGTTCGCTCTCCCCGGGCGGGCGGGGTGTTACAGAATGGTATCAGAGCTTAGGTATACGACAACCCTCGGGTGTTGGGTTTTGGGTCTGTTGCGTTTTTGGGGCGCGAATTTGGAGATAGAAATTTCTAGACAATCGTTTTGCGTTAGGCATCTAGATTAGATGTGAGAAAATTATTTTTGGAGATTGTTGGCCTGATTTTTGAGAGTTAGGCATTCGGCGAATTTCGAGGGCGAAATTCCATTGTTAGTGGGGAAGTGTAACAACCCGCGTAATTTTTGAGGTATTTTCAAAATAAAGAGAAAAATTAAACTTTGAGATAAAATTACTTTTATTGATCAAATATGTTGGTTATTATTTTTAAAGGCAAGAATTTCAAACGGTTTCGAAATTGGAATTAAAATGGAGTTTTAATTGAATTTTTATTATATAGAAGAGTCCTCAAAATATAAAACTCTCTTAGAGTACTCAAAACATAAAACTCTCTAAAAAAAATATTTAAAAATATTGAAGGGTCCGATCGGGCTGAAATTTTTTCTGTAGCTTCCTCTCGTCTTTAGCTAATTCTCTGTAAAATTTCATCCAATTCCAACGGTCCGATCATTTAAACACTAAATATTTTAGTATTTGTATCTTATTAGAGTTCTATTTGGATTAGGTTTCCTAATGACTATATAATGACTCCAATTCGTGGCTTGGCTTTTCAAATCACTTTTTCTCAAACTTTTCAACCAGAAGACCTCTCCAAAATTACTCCCTTTCATCTACAAACCATAGCCCAAAACTTATTCAAGATTTCAACCTTAGATTAGAAGGCTTATTTGGTGTTTTGTCGAGTTTGGGCTAGAACGAGATTTGATTATTTTCGCGAGAGGAACGTGATGGTGCGATTAGATTTTGAGGTTGAATTATATGATTATTCATGTGATGATTTTGAGGTATGGGGTTTTACACAATATGCTCCTTAATCTCGCGAGTATTATTCTCGTTGTTTTCTTGTGATTATTGACTCATATTTGAATTTCTAAATTCATTGGAATCTGGAACTATTTGTTAGAATCTAATTTTGATTCATGTGGTGTTATTTTTGGTGTTGAGCATGTTTTCATGAAGATTTTAATATGGCTCGAAAGTTGGGCACCCGCCAATATTCATTTTTCCGGATATGCTAAAAAAATGCATAGGCGCGGTATGGTGGTGAGGCTTGGTGACCCGGTTAATGTGTTGTTTAGAAATTATAGTGATATAATTGCTTATGAGATTCACATTTGATTTGAATATTCATTTTCGTATTGTGACGTTTTATTCATCGCTAACATATTTGTTTAGCATCTTTCCTGTCGTATTGTGTACTTCCCCATCTTTTCTTTTAGTGGCAGGTTGGAGCGGATTTTGGGGCGCTATGGAGATCGATTTTTAGCGAGGATTCTTTTGGAAAGATTTTTAATACAAGAGAGAAGACTTGTATTTATTTATTTTGATGTATAGAGCATCGGAGATTCATTTTAGTATCGAGATAGATAGTTGTTTTAATTCGAGAGACTTGTTGTTTTAATTGAAGAGATTTGAGATTAGTTGTTTCTCTTGTTTTATTGTGGGAATTAGATGCTCTATACCTTGTGATTTCAGGAATTGATTTAGTTATTCGATAGTAGCGCTCCGCTCGCTCTCCCCGGGCGGGCGGGGTGTTACAGAATGGTATCAGAGCTTAGGTATACAACAACCCTCGGGTGTTGGGTTTTGGGTTTGTTGCGCTTTTGGGGCGCGAATTTGGAGATAGAAATTTCTAGAGAATCGTTTTGCGTTAGGCATCTAGATTAGATGTGAGGAAATTATTTTTGGAGATTGTTGGCATGACTTTTGAGAGTTAGGCATTCGGCGAATTTCGAGGGCGAAATTCCGTTGTTAGTGGGGAAGTGTAACAACCCGCGTAATTTTTGAGGTATTTTCAAAATAAAGAGAAAAATTAAATTTTGAGATAAAATTACTTTTATTGATCAAATTTGTTGGTTATTATTTTTAAAGGCAAGAATTTCAAACGGTTTCGAAATTGGAATTAAAATGGAGTTTTAATTGAATTTTTATTATATAGAAGAGTCCTCAAAATATAAAACTCTCTTAGAGTACTCAAAACATAAAACTCTCTAAAAAAAATATTTAAAAATATGGAACGATCCGATCGGGCTGAAATTTTTTCTGTAGCTTCCTCTCGTCTTCAGCTAATTCTCTGTAAAATTTCATCCAATTCCAACGGTCCGATCGTTTAAACACTAAATATTTTAGTGTTTGTATCTTATTAGAGTTCTATTTGGATTAGGTTTCCTAATGACTATATAATGACTCCAATTCGTGGCTTGTCTTTTCAAACCTCTTTTTCTCAAACTTTTCAACCAGAAGACCTCTCCAAAATTACTCCCTTTCATCTACAAACCATAGCCCAAAACTTATTCCAGATTTCAACCTTAGATTAGAGGGCTTATTTGGTGTTTTGTCGAGTTTGGGCTAGAACGAGATTTGATTATTTTCGCGAGAGGAACGTGATGGTGCGATTAGATTTTGAGGTTGCATTATATGATTATTCATGTGATGATTTTGAGGTATGGGGTTTTACACAATATGCTCCTTAATCTCACGAGTATTGTTCTCATTGTTTTCTTGTGATTATTGACTCATATTTGAATTTCTCAATTCATTGGAATCTGGAACTATTTGTTAGAATCTAATTTTGATTCATGTGGTTTTATTTTTGGTGTTGAGCATGTTGTCATGAAGATTTTTATATGGCTCGGAAGTTGGGCACCCGCCAATATTCCTTTTTTCGGATATGCTAAAAAAATGCATAGGCGCGGTATGGTGGTGAGGCTTGGTGACCCGGTAAATGTGTTGTTTAACAATTATAGTGATATAATTGCTTATGAGATTCTCATTTGATTTGAATATTCGTTTTCGTATTGTGACGTTTTATTCATCGCTAACATATTTGTTTAGCATCTTTCCTGTCGTATTGTGTACTTCCCCATCTTTTCTTTTAGTGGCAGGTTGGCGCGGATTTTGGGGCGCTATGGAGATCGATTTTTAGCGAGGATTCTTTTGGAAAGATTTTTAATACAAGAGAGAAGACTTGTATTTATTTATTTTGATGTATAGTGCATCGGAGATTCATTTTAGTATCGAGATAGATAGTTGTTTTAATTCGAGAGACTTGTTGTTTTACTTGAAGAGATTTGAGATTAGTAGTTTCTCTTGTTTTATTGTGGGAATTAGATGCACTATACCTTGTGATTTGTGGAATTGATTTAGTTATTCGATAGTAGCGCTCTGTTCGCTCTCCCCGGGCGGGCGGGGTGTTACAGAATGGTATCAGAGCTTAGGTATACGACAACCCTCGGGTGTTGGGTTTTGGGTCTGTTGCGTTTTTGGGGCGCGAATTTGGAGATAGAAATTTCTAGAGAATCGTTTTGCGTTAGGCATCTAGATTAGATGTGAGGAAATTATTTTTGGAGATTGTTGGCCTGACTTTTGAGAGTTAGGCATTCGGCGAATTTCGAGGGCGAAATTCCGTTGTTAGTGGGGAAGTGTAACAACCCGCGTAATTTTTGAGGTATTTTCAAAATAAAGAGAAAAATTAAATTTTGAGATAAAATTACTTTTATTGATCAAATTTGTTGGTTATTATTTTTAAAGGCAAGAATTTCAAACGGTTTTGAAATTGGAATTAAAATGGAGTTTTAATTGAATTTTTATTATATAGAAGAGTCCTCAAAATATAAAACTCTCTTAGAGTACTCAAAACATAAAACTCTCTAAAAAAAATATTTAAAAATATGGAACGATCCGATCGGGCTGAAATTTTTTCTGTAGCTTCCTCTCGTCTTCAGCTAATTCTCTGTAAAATTTCATCCAATTCCAACGGTCCGATCGTTTAAACACTAAATATTTTAGTGTTTGTATCTTATTAGAGTTCTATTTGGATTAGGTTTCCTAATGACTATATAATGACTCCAATTCGTGGCTTGTCTTTTCAAACCTCTTTTTCTCAAACTTTTCAACCAGAAGACCTCTCCAAAATTACTCCCTTTCATCTACAAACCATAGCCCAAAACTTATTCCAGATTTCAACCTTAGATTAGAGGGCTTATTTGGTGTTTTGTCGAGTTTGGGCTAGAACGAGATTTGATTATTTTCGCGAGAGGAACGTGATGGTGCGATTAGATTTTGAGGTTGCATTATATGATTATTCATGTGATGATTTTGAGGTATGGGGTTTTACACAATATGCTCCTTAATCTCACGAGTATTGTTCTCATTGTTTTCTTGTGATTATTGACTCATATTTGAATTTCTCAATTCATTGGAATCTGGAACTATTTGTTAGAATCTAATTTTGATTCATGTGGTTTTATTTTTGGTGTTGAGCATGTTGTCATGAAGATTTTTATATGGCTCGGAAGTTGGGCACCCGCCAATATTCATTTTTTCGGATATGCTAAAAAAATGCATAGGCGCGGTATGGTGGTGAGGCTTGGTGACCCGGTAAATGTGTTGTTTAGAAATTATAGTGATATAATTGCTTATGAGATTCTCATTTGATTTGAATATTCGTTTTCGTATTGTGACGTTTTATTCATCGCTAACATATTTGTTTAGCATCTTTCCTGTCGTATTGTGTACTTCCCCATCTTTTCTTTTAGTGGCAGGTTGGCGCGGATTTTGGGGCGCTATGGAGATCGATTTTTAGCGAGGATTCTTTTGGAAAGATTTTTAATACAAGAGAGAAGACTTGTATTTATTTATTTTGATGTATAGTGCATCGGAGATTCATTTTAGTATCGAGATAGATAGTTGTTTTAATTCGAGAGACTTGTTGTTTTACTTGAAGAGATTTGAGATTAGTAGTTTCTCTTGTTTTGTTGTGGGAATTAGATGCACTATACCTTGTGATTTGTGGAATTGATTTAGTTATTCGATAGTAGCGCTCTGTTCACTCTCCCCGGGCGGGCGGGGTGTTACAGAATGGTATCAGAGCTTAGGTATACGACAACCCTCGGGTGTTGGGTTTTGGGTCTGTTGCGTTTTTGGGGCGCGAATTTGGAGATAGAAATTTCTAGAGAATCGTTTTGCGTTAGGCATCTAGATTAGATGTGAGGAAATTATTTTTGGAGATTGTTGGCCTGACTTTTGAGAGTTAGGCATTCGGCGAATTTCGAGGGCGAAATTCCGTTGTTAGTGGGGAAGTGTAACAACCCGCGTAATTTTTGAGGTATTTTCAAAATAAAGAGAAAAATTAAATTTTGAGATAAAATTACTTTTATTGATCAAATTTGTTGGTTATTATTTTTAAAGGCAAGAATTTCAAACGGTTTTGAAATTGGAATTAAAATGGAGTTTTAATTGAATTTTTATTATATAGAAGAGTCCTCAAAATATAAAACTCTCTTAGAGTACTCAAAACATAAAACTCTCTAAAAAAAATATTTAAAAATATGGAAAGATCTGATCGGGCTGAAATTTTTTCTGTAGCTTCCTCTCGTCTTCAGCTAATTCTCTGTAAAATTTCATCCAATTCCAACGGTCCGATCGTTTAAACACTAAATATTTTAGTGTTTGTATCTTATTAGAGTTCTATTTGGATTAGGTTTCCTAATGACTATATAATGACTCCAATTCGTGGCTTGTCTTTTCAAACCTCTTTTTCTCAAACTTTTCAACCAGAAGACCTCTCCAAAATTACTCCCTTTCATCTACAAACCATAGCCCAAAACTTATTCCAGATTTCAACCTTAGATTAGAGGGCTTATTTGGTGTTTTGTCGAGTTTGGGCTAGAACGAGATTTGATTATTTTCGCGAGAGGAACGTGATGGTGCGATTAGATTTTGAGGTTGCATTATATGATTATTCATGTGATGATTTTGAGGTATGGGGTTTTACACAATATGCTCCTTAATCTCACGAGTATTGTTCTCATTGTTTTCTTGTGATTATTGACTCATATTTGAATTTCTCAATTCATTGGAATCTGGAACTATTTGTTAGAATCTAATTTTGATTCATGTGGTTTTATTTTTGGTGTTGAGCATGTTGTCATGAAGATTTTTATATGGCTCGGAAGTTGGGCACCCGCCAATATTCATTTTTTCGGATATGCTAAAAAAATGCATAGGCGCGGTATGGTGGTGAGGCTTGGTGACCCGGTAAATGTGTTGTTTAGAAATTATAGTGATATAATTGCTTATGAGATTCTCATTTGATTTGAATATTCGTTTTCGTATTGTGACGTTTTATTCATCGCTAACATATTTGTTTAGCATCTTTCCTGTCGTATTGTGTACTTCCCCATCTTTTCTTTTAGTGGCAGGTTGGCGCGGATTTTGGGGCGCTATGGAGATCGATTTTTAGCGAGGATTCTTTTGGAAAGATTTTTAATACAAGAGAGAAGACTTGTATTTATTTATTTTGATGTATAGTGCATCGGAGATTCATTTTAGTATCGAGATAGATAGTTGTTTTAATTCGAGAGACTTGTTGTTTTACTTGAAGAGATTTGAGATTAGTAGTTTCTCTTGTTTTATTGTGGGAATTAGATGCACTATACCTTGTGATTTGTGGAATTGATTTAGTTATTCGATAGTAGCGCTCTGTTCGCTCTCCCCGGGCGGGCGGGGTGTTACAGAATGGTATCAGAGCTTAGGTATACGACAACCCTCGGGTGTTGGGTTTTGGGTCTGTTGCGTTTTTGGGGCGCGAATTTGGAGATAGAAATTTCTAGACAATCGTTTTGCGTTAGGCATCTAGATTAGATGTGAGAAAATTATTTTTGGAGATTGTTGGCCTGATTTTTGAGAGTTAGGCATTCGGCGAATTTCGAGGGCGAAATTCCATTGTTAGTGGGGAAGTGTAACAACCCGCGTAATTTTTGAGGTATTTTCAAAATAAAGAGAAAAATTAAACTTTGAGATAAAATTACTTTTATTGATCAAATATGTTGGTTATTATTTTTAAAGGCAAGAATTTCAAACGGTTTCGAAATTGGAATTAAAATGGAGTTTTAATTGAATTTTTATTATATAGAAGAGTCCTCAAAATATAAAACTCTCTTAGAGTACTCAAAACATAAAACTCTCTAAAAAAAATATTTAAAAATATTGAACGGTCCGATCGGGCTGAAATTTTTTCTGTAGCTTCCTCTCGTCTTTAGCTAATTCTCTGTAAAATTTCATCCAATTCCAACGGTCCGATCATTTAAACACTAAATATTTTAGTATTTGTATCTTATTAGAGTTCTATTTGGATTAGGTTTCCTAATGACTATATAATGACTCCAATTCGTGGCTTGGCTTTTCAAATCACTTTTTCTCAAACTTTTCAACCAGAAGACCTCTCCAAAATTACTCCCTTTCATCTACAAACCATAGCCCAAAACTTATTCAAGATTTCAACCTTAGATTAGAAGGCTTATTTGGTGTTTTGTCGAGTTTGGGCTAGAACGAGATTTGATTATTTTCGCGAGAGGAACGTGATGGTGCGATTAGATTTTGAGGTTGAATTATATGATTATTCATGTGATGATTTTGAGGTATGGGGTTTTACACAATATGCTCCTTAATCTCGCGAGTATTATTCTCGTTGTTTTCTTGTGATTATTGACTCATATTTGAATTTCTAAATTCATTGGAATCTGGAACTATTTGTTAGAATCTAATTTTGATTCATGTGGTGTTATTTTTGGTGTTGAGCATGTTTTCATGAAGATTTTAATATGGCTCGAAAGTTGGGCACCCGCCAATATTCATTTTTCCGGATATGCTAAAAAAATGCATAGGCGCGGTATGGTGGTGAGGCTTGGTGACCCGGTTAATGTGTTGTTTAGAAATTATAGTGATATAATTGCTTATGAGATTCACATTTGATTTGAATATTCATTTTCGTATTGTGACGTTTTATTCATCGCTAACATATTTGTTTAGCATCTTTCCTGTCGTATTGTGTACTTCCCCATCTTTTCTTTTAGTGGCAGGTTGGAGCGGATTTTGGGGCGCTATGGAGATCGATTTTTAGCGAGGATTCTTTTGGAAAGATTTTTAATACAAGAGATAAGACTTGTATTTATTTATTTTGATGTATAGAGCATCGGAGATTCATTTTAGTATCGAGATAGATAGTTGTTTTAATTCGAGAGACTTGTTGTTTTAATTGAAGAGATTTGAGATTAGTTGTTTCTCTTGTTTTATTGTGGGAATTAGATGCTCTATACCTTGTGATTTCAGGAATTGATTTAGTTATTCGATAGTAGCGCTTCGCTCGCTCTCCCCGGGCGGGCGGGGTGTTACAGAATGGTATCAGAGCTTAGGTATACAACAACCCTCGGGTGTTGGGTTTTGGGTCTGTTGCGTTTTTGGGGCGCGAATTTGGAGATAGAAATTTCTAGAGAATCGTTTTGCGTTAGGCATCTAGATTAGATGTTAGGAAATTATTTTTGGAGATTGTTGGCATGACTTTTGAGAGTTAGGCATTCGGCGAATTTCGAGGGCGAAATTCTGTTGTTAGTGGGGAAGTGTAACAACCCGCGTAATTTTTGAGGTATTTTCAAAATAAAGAGAAAAATTAAATTTTGAGATAAAATTACTTTTATTGATCAAATTTGTTGGTTATTATTTTTAAAGGCAAGAATTTCAAACGGTTTTGAAATTGGAATTAAAATGGAGTTTTAATTGAATTTTTATTCTATAGAAGAGTCCTCAAAATATAAAACTCTCTTAGAGTACTCAAAACATAAAACTCTCTAAAAAAATATTTAAAAATATCGAACGATCCGATCGGGCTGAAATTTTTTCTGTAGCTTCCTCTCGTCTTCAGCTAATTCTCTGTAAAATTTCATCCAATTCCAACGGTCCGGTCGTTTAAACACTAAATATTTTAGTGTTTGTATCTTATTAGAGTTCTATTTGGATTAGGTTTCCTAATGACTATATAATGACTCCAATTCGTGGCTTGTCTTTTCAAACCCCTTTTTCTCAAACTTTTCAACCAGAAGACCTCTCCAAAATTACTCCCTTTCATCTACAAACCATAGCCCAAAACTTATTCAAGATTTCAACCTTAGATTAGAGGGCTTATTTGGTGTTTTGTCGAGTTTGGGCTAGAACGAGATTTGATTATTTTCGCGAGAGGAACGTGATGGTGCGATTAGATTTTGAGGTTGCATTATATGATTATTCATGTGATGATTTTGAGGTATGGGGTTTTACACAATATGCTCCTTAATCTCACGAGTATTGTTCTCATTGTTTTCTTGTGATTATTGACTCATATTTGAATTTCTCAATTCATTGGAATCTGGAACTATTTGTTAGAATCTAATTTTTATTCATGTGGTTTTATTTTTGGTGTTGAGCATGTTGTCATGAAGATTTTTATATGGCTCGGAAGTTGGGCACGCGCCAATATTCCTGTTTTCGGATATGCTAAAAAAATGCATAGGCGCGGTATGGTGGTGAGGCTTGGTGACCCGGTAAATGTGTTGTTTAGAAATTATAGTGATATAATTGCTTATGAGATTCTCATTTGATTTGAATATTCGTTTTCGTATTGTGACGTTTTATTCATCGCTAACATATTTGTTTAGCATCTTTCCTGTCGTATTGTGTACTTCCCCATCTTTTCTTTTAGTGGCAGGTTGGCGCGGATTTTGGGGCGCTATGGAGATCGTTTTTTAGCGAGGATTCTTTTGGAAAGATTTTTAATACAAGAGAGAAGACTTGTATTTATTTATTTTGATGTATAGAGCATCGGAGATTCATTTTAGTATCGAGATAGATAGTTGTTTTAATTCGAGAGACTTTTTGTTTTACTTGAAGAGATTTGAGATTAGTAGTTTCTCTTATTTTATTGTGGGAATTAGATGCACTATACCTTGTGATTTGTGGAATTGATTTAGTTATTCGATAGTAGCGCTCTGTTCGCTCTCCCCGGGCGGGCGGGGTGTTACAGAATGGTATCAGAGCTTAGGTATACGACAACCCTCGGGTGTTGGGTTTTGGGTCTGTTGCGTTTTTGGGGCGCGAATTTGGAGATAGAAATTTCTAGACAATCGTTTTGCGTTAGGCATCTAGATTAGATGTGAGAAAATTATTTTTGGAGATTGTTGGCCTGATTTTTGAGAGTTAGGCATTCGGCGAATTTCGAGGGCGAAATTCCATTGTTAGTGGGGAAGTGTAACAACCCGCGTAATTTTTGAGGTATTTTCAAAATAAAGAGAAAAATTAAACTTTGAGATAAAATTACTTTTATTGATCAAATATGTTGGTTATTATTTTTAAAGGCAAGAATTTCAAACGGTTTCGAAATTGGAATTAAAATGGAGTTTTAATTGAATTTTTATTATATAGAAGAGTCCTCAAAATATAAAACTCTCTTAGAGTACTCAAAACATAAAACTCTCTAAAAAAAATATTTAAAAATATTGAACGGTCCGATCGGGCTGAAATTTTTTCTGTAGCTTCCTCTCGTCTTCAGCTAATTCTCTATAAATTTCATCCAATTCCAACGGTCCGATCATTTAAACACTAAAAATATTTTAGTATTTGTATCTTATTAGAGTTCTCTTTGGATTAGGTTTCCTAATGACTATATAATGACTCCAATTCGTGGCTTGGCTTTTCAAATCACTTTTTCTCAAACTTTTCAACCAGAAGACCTCTCCAAAATTACTCCCTTTTATCTACAAACCATAGCCCAAAACTTATTCAAGATTTCAACCTTAGATTAGAAGGCTTATTTGGTGTTTTGTCGAGTTTGGGATAGAACGAGATTTGATTATTTTCGCGAGAGGAACGTGATGGTGCGATTAGATTTTGAGGTTGAATTATATGATTATTCATGTGATGATTTTGAGGTATGGGGTTTTACACAATATGCTCCTTAATCTCGCGAGTATTATTCTCGTTGTTTTCTTGTGATTATTGACTCATATTTGAATTTCTAAATTCATTGGAATCTGGAACTATTTGTTAGAATCTAATTTTGATTCATGTGGTGTTATTTTTGGTGTTGAGCATGTTTTCATGAAGATTTTAATATGGCTCGAAAGTTGGGCACCCGCCAATATTCATTTTTCCGGATATGCTAAAAAAATGCATAGGCGCGATATGGTGGTGAGGCTTGGTGACCCGGTTAATGTGTTGTTTAGAAATTATAGTGATATAATTGCTTATGAGATTCACATTTGATTTGAATATTCATTTTCGTATTGTGACGTTTTATTCATCGCTAACATATTTGTTTAGCATCTTTCCTGTCGTATTGTGTACTTCCCCATCTTTTCTTTTAGTGGCAGGTTGGAGCGGATTTTGGGGCGCTATGGAGATCGATTTTTAGCGAGGATTCTTTTGGAAAGATTTTTAATACAAGAGAGAAGACTTGTATTTATTTATTTTGATGTATAGAGCATCGGAGATTCATTTTAGTATCGAGATAGATAGTTGTTTTAATTCGAGAGACTTGTTGTTTTAATTGAAGAGATTTGAGATTAGTTGTTTCTCTTGTTTTATTGTGGGAATTAGATGCTCTATACCTTGTGATTTCAGGAATTGATTTAGTTATTCGATAGTAGCGCTCCGCTCGCTCTCCCCGGGCGGGCGGGGTGTTACAGAATGGTATCAGAGCTTAGGTATACAACAACCCTCGGGTGTTGGGTTTTGGGTCTGTTGCGTTTTTGGGGCGCGAATTTGGAGATAGAAATTTCTAGAGAATCGTTTTGCGTTAGGCATCTAGATTAGATGTGAGGAAATTATTTTTGGAGATTGTTGGCATGACTTTTGAGAGTTAAGCATTCGGCGAATTTCGAGGGCGAAATTCCGTTGTTAGTGGGGAAGTGTAACAACCCGCGTAATTTTTGAGGTATTTTCAAAATAAAGAGAAAAATTAAATTTTGAGATAAAATTACTTTTATTGATCAAATTTGTTGGTTATTATTTTTAAAGGCAAGAATTTCAAACGGTTTTGAAATTGGAATTAAAATGGAGTTTTAATTGAATTTTTATTATATAGAAGAGTCCTCAAAATATAAAACTCTCTTAGAGTACTCAAAACATAAAACTCTCTAAAAAAAATATTTAAAAATATGGAACGATCCGATAGGGCTGAAATTTTTTCTGTAGCTTCCTCTCGTCTTCAGCTAATTCTCTGTAAAATTTCATCCAATTCCAACGGTCCGATCGTTTAAACACTAAATATTTTAGTGTTTGTATCTTATTAGAGTTCTATTTGGATTAGGTTTCCTAATGACTATATAATGACTCCAATTCGTGGCTTGTCTTTTCAAACCCCTTTTTCTCAAACTTTTCAACCAGAAGACCTCTCCAAAATTACTCCCTTTCATCTACAAACCATAGCCCAAAACTTATTCAAGATTTCAACCTTAGATTAGAGGGCTTATTTGGTGTTTTGTCGAGTTTGGGCTAGAACGAGATTTGATTATTTTCGCGAGAGGAACGTGATGGTGCGATTAGATTTTGAGGTTGCATTATATGATTATTCATGTGATGATTTTGAGGTATGGGGTTTTACACAATATGCTCCTTAATCTCACGAGTATTGTTCTCATTGTTTTCTTGTGATTATTGACTCATATTTGAATTTCTCAATTCATTGGAATCTGGAACTATTTGTTAGAATCTAATTTTTATTCATGTGGTTTTATTTTTGGTGTTGAGCATGTTGTCATGAAGATTTTTATATGGCTCGGAAGTTGGGCACGCGCCAATATTCCTTTTTTCGGATATGCTAAAAAAATGCATAGGCGCGGTATGGTGGTGAGGCTTGGTGACCCGGTAAATGTGTTGTTTAGAAATTATAGTGATATAATTGCTTATGAGATTCTCATTTGATTTGAATATTCGTTTTCGTATTGTGACGTTTTATTCATCGCTAACATATTTGTTTAGCATCTTTCCTGTCGTATTGTGTACTTCCCCATCTTTTCTTTTAGTGGCAGGTTGGCGCGGATTTTGGGGCGCTATGGAGATCGTTTTTTAGCGAGGATTCTTTTGGAAAGATTTTTAATACAAGAGAGAAGACTTGTATTTATTTATTTTGATGTATAGAGCATCGGAGATTCATTTTAGTATCGAGATAGATAGTTGTTTTAATTCGAGAGACTTTTTGTTTTACTTGAAGAGATTTGAGATTAGTAGTTTCTCTTATTTTATTGTGGGAATTAGATGCACTATACCTTGTGATTTGTGGAATTGATTTAGTTATTCGATAGTAGCGCTCTGTTCGCTCTCCCCGGGCGGGCGGGGTGTTACAGAATGGTATCAGAGCTTAGGTATACGACAACCCTCGGGTGTTGGGTTTTGGGTCTGTTGCGTTTTTGGGGCGCGAATTTGGAGATAGAAATTTCTAGACAATCGTTTTGCGTTAGGCATCTAGATTAGATGTGAGAAAATTATTTTTGGAGATTGTTGGCCTGATTTTTGAGAGTTAGGCATTCGGCGAATTTCGAGGGCGAAATTCCATTGTTAGTGGGGAAGTGTAACAACCCGCGTAATTTTTGAGGTATTTTCAAAATAAAGAGAAAAATTAAACTTTGAGATAAAATTACTTTTATTGATCAAATATGTTGGTTATTATTTTTAAAGGCAAGAATTTCAAACGGTTTCGAAATTGGAATTAAAATGGAGTTTTAATTGAATTTTTATTATATAGAAGAGTCCTCAAAATATAAAACTCTCTTAGAGTACTCAAAACATAAAACTCTCTAAAAAAAATATTTAAAAATATTGAACGGTCCGATCGGGCTGAAATTTTTTCTGTAGCTTCCTCTCGTCTTCAGCTAATTCTCTATAAATTTCATCCAATTCCAACGGTCCGATCATTTAAACACTAAAAATATTTTAGTATTTGTATCTTATTAGAGTTCTCTTTGGATTAGGTTTCCTAATGACTATATAATGACTCCAATTCGTGGCTTGGCTTTTCAAATCACTTTTTCTCAAACTTTTCAACCAGAAGACCTCTCCAAAATTACTCCCTTTTATCTACAAACCATAGCCCAAAACTTATTCAAGATTTCAACCTTAGATTAGAAGGCTTATTTGGTGTTTTGTCGAGTTTGGGATAGAACGAGATTTGATTATTTTCGCGAGAGGAACGTGATGGTGCGATTAGATTTTGAGGTTGAATTATATGATTATTCATGTGATGATTTTGAGGTATGGGGTTTTACACAATATGCTCCTTAATCTCGCGAGTATTATTCTCGTTGTTTTCTTGTGATTATTGACTCATATTTGAATTTCTAAATTCATTGGAATCTGGAACTATTTGTTAGAATCTAATTTTGATTCATGTGGTGTTATTTTTGGTGTTGAGCATGTTTTCATGAAGATTTTAATATGGCTCGAAAGTTGGGCACCCGCCAATATTCATTTTTCCGGATATGCTAAAAAAATGCATAGGCGCGATATGGTGGTGAGGCTTGGTGACCCGGTTAATGTGTTGTTTAGAAATTATAGTGATATAATTGCTTATGAGATTCACATTTGATTTGAATATTCATTTTCGTATTGTGACGTTTTATTCATCGCTAACATATTTGTTTAGCATCTTTCCTGTCGTATTGTGTACTTCCCCATCTTTTCTTTTAGTGGCAGGTTGGAGCGGATTTTGGGGCGCTATGGAGATCGATTTTTAGCGAGGATTCTTTTGGAAAGATTTTTAATACAAGAGAGAAGACTTGTATTTATTTATTTTGATGTATAGAGCATCGGAGATTCATTTTAGTATCGAGATAGATAGTTGTTTTAATTCGAGAGACTTGTTGTTTTAATTGAAGAGATTTGAGATTAGTTGTTTCTCTTGTTTTATTGTGGGAATTAGATGCTCTATACCTTGTGATTTCAGGAATTGATTTAGTTATTCGATAGTAGCGCTCCGCTCGCTCTCCCCGGGCGGGCGGGGTGTTACAGAATGGTATCAGAGCTTAGGTATACAACAACCCTCGGGTGTTGGGTTTTGGGTCTGTTGCGTTTTTGGGGCGCGAATTTGGAGATAGAAATTTCTAGAGAATCGTTTTGCGTTAGGCATCTAGATTAGATGTGAGGAAATTATTTTTGGAGATTGTTGGCATGACTTTTGAGAGTTAAGCATTCGGCGAATTTCGAGGGCGAAATTCCGTTGTTAGTGGGGAAGTGTAACAACCCGCGTAATTTTTGAGGTATTTTCAAAATAAAGAGAAAAATTAAATTTTGAGATAAAATTACTTTTATTGATCAAATTTGTTGGTTATTATTTTTAAAGGCAAGAATTTCAAACGGTTTTGAAATTGGAATTAAAATGGAGTTTTAATTGAATTTTTATTATATAGAAGAGTCCTCAAAATATAAAACGCTCTTAGAGTACTCAAAACATAAAACTCTCTAAAAAAATATTTAAAAATATTGAAAGGTCCGATCGGGCTGAAATTTTTTCTGTAGCTTCCTCTCGTCTTCAGCTAATTCTCTGTAAAATTTCATTCAATTCCAACGGTCCGATCATTTAAACACTAAATATTTTAGTGTTTGTATCTTATTAGAGTTCTATTTGGAATAGGTTTCCTAATGACTATATAATGACTCCAATTCGTGGCTTGGCTTTTCACATCACTTTTTCTCAAACTTTTCAACCAGAAGACCTCTCCAAAATTACTCCCTTTCATCTACAAACCATAGCCCAAAACCTATTCAAGATTTCAACCTTAGATTAGAAGGCTTATTTGGTGTTTTGTCGAGTTTGGGCTAGAACGAGATTTGATTATTTTCGCGAGAGGAACGTGATGGTGCGATTAGATTTTGAGGTTGAATTATATGATTATTCATGTGATGATTTTGAGGTATGGGGTTTTACACAATATGCTCCTTAATCTCGCGACTATTATTCTCGTTGTTTTCTTGTGATTATTGACTCATATTTGAATTTCGAAATTCATTGGAATCTGGAACTATTTGTTAGAATCTAATTTTGATTCATGTGGTGTTATTTTTGGTGTTGAGCATGTTTTCATGAAGATTTTAATATGGCTCGAAAGTTGGGCACCCGCCAATATTCATTTTTCCGGATATGCTAAAAAAATGCATAGGCGCGGTATGGTGGTGAGGCTTGGTGACCCGGTTAATGTGTTGTTTAGAAATTATAGTGATATAATTGCTTATGAGATTCACATTTGATTTGAATATTCATTTTCGTATTGTGACGTTTTATTCATCGCTAACATATTTGTTTAGCATCTTTCCTGTCGTATTGTGTACTTCCCCATCTTTTCTTTTAGTGGCAGGTTGGAGCGGATTTTGGGGCGCTATGGAGATCGATTTTTAGCGAGGATTCTTTTGGAAATATTTTTAATACAAGAGAGAAGACTTGTATTTATTTATTTTGATGTATAGAGCATCGGAGATTCATTTTAGTATCGAGATAGATAGTTGTTTTAATTCGAGAGACTTGTTGTTTTAATTGAAGAGATTTGAGATTAGTTGTTTCTCTTGTTTTATTGTGGGAATTAGATGCTCTATACCTTGTGATTTCAGGAATTGATTTAGTTATTCGATAGGAGCGCTCCGCTCGCTCTCCCCGGGCGGGCGGGGTGTTACAGAATGGTATCAGAGCTTAGGTATACAACAACCCTCGGGTGTTGGGTTTTGGGTCTGTTGCGTTTTTGGGGCGCGAATTTGGAGATAGAAATTTCTAGAGAATCGTTTTGCGTTAGGCATCTAGATTTGATGTGAGGAAATTATTTTTGGAGATTGTTGGCATGACTTTTGAGAGTTAGGCATTCGGCGAATTTCGAGGGCGAAATTACGTTGTTAGTGGGGAAGTGTAACAACCCGCGTAATTTTTGAGGTATTTTCAAAATAAAGAGAAAAATTAAATTTTGAGATAAAATTACTTTTATTGATCAAATTTGTTGGTTATTAATTTTAAAGGCAAGAATTTCAAACGGTTTCGAAATTGGAATTAAAATGGAGTTTTAATTGAATTTTTATTATATAGAAGAGTCCTCAAAATATAAAACTCTCTTAGAGTACTCAAAACATAAAACTCTCTAAAAAAAATATTTAAAAATATTGAACGATCTGATTGGGCTGAAATTTTTTCTGTAGCTTCCTCTCGTCTTCAGCTAATTCTTTGTAAAATTTCATCCAATTCCAACGGTCCGATCGTTTAAACACTAAATATTTTAGTGTTTGTATCTTATTAGAGTTCTATTTGGATTAGGTTTCCTAATGACTCCAATTCGTGGCTTGTCTTTTCAAACCTCTTTTTCTCAAACTTTTCAACAAGAAGACCTCTCCAAAATTACTCCCTTTCATCTACAAACCATAGCCCAAAACTTATTCAAGATTTCAACCTTAGATTAGAGGGCTTATTTGGTGTTTTGTCGAGTTTGGGCTAGAACGAGATTTGATTATTTTCGCGAGAGGAACGTGATGGTGCGATTAGATTTTGAGGTTGCATTATATGATTATTCATGTGATGATTTTGAGGTATGGGGTTTTACACAATATGCTCCTTAATCTCACGAGTATTGTTCTCATTTTTTTCTTGTGATTATTGACTCATATTTGAATTTCTCAATTCATTGGAATCTGGAACTATTTGTTAGAATCTAATTTTGATTCATGTGGTTTTATTTTTGGTGTTGAGCATGTTGTCATGAAGATTTTTATATGGCTCGGAAGTTGGGCACCCGCCAATATTCCTTTTTTCGGATATGCTAAAAAAATGCATAAGTGCGGTATGGTGGTGAGGCTTGGTGACCCGGTAAATGTGTTGTTTAGAAATTATAGTGATATAATTGCTTATGAGATTCTCATTTGATTTGAATATTCGTTTTCGTATTGTGACGTTTTATTCATCGCTAACATATTTGTTTAGCATCTTTCCTGTCGTATTGTGTACTTCCCCATCTTTTCTTTTAGTGGCAGGTTGGCGCGGATTTTGGGGCGCTATGGAGATCGATTTTTAGCGAGGATTCTTTTGGAAAGATTTTTAATACAAGAGAGAAGACTTGTATTTATTTATTTTGATGTATAGAGCATCGGAGATTCATTTTAGTATCGAGATAGATAGTTGTTTTAATTCGAGAGACTTGTTGTTTTACTTGAAGAGATTTGAGATTAGTAGTTTCTCTTGTTTTATTGTGGGAATTAGATGCACTATACCTTGTGATTTGTGGAATTGATTTAGTTATTCGATAGTAGCGCTCTGCTCGCTCTCCCCGGGCGGGCGGTGTGTTACAAAATGGTATCAGAGCTTAGGTATACGACAACCCTCGGGTGTTGGGTTTTGGGTCTGTTGCGTTTTTGGGGCGCGAATTTGGAGATAGAAATCTCTAGACAATCGTTTTGCGTTAGGCATCTAGATTAGATGTGAGAAAATTATTTTTGGAGATTGTTGGCCTGATTTTTGAGAGTTAGGCATTTGGCGAATTTCGAGGGCGAAATTCCATTGTTAGTGGGGAAGTGTAACAACCCGCGTAATTTTTGAGGTATTTTCAAAATAAAGAGAAAAATTAAACTTTGAGATAAAATTACTTTTATTGATCAAATTTGTTGGTTATTATTTTTAAAGGCAAGAATTTCAAACGGTTTTGAAATTGGAATTAAAATGGAGTTTTAATTGAATTTTTATTATATAGAAGAGTCCTCAAAATATAAAACTCTCTTAGAGTACTCAAAACATAAAACTCTCTAAAAAAATATTTAAAATATGGAACGATCTGATCGGGCTGAAATTTTTTCTGTAGCTTCCTCTCGTCTTCAGCTAATTCTCTGTAAAATTTCATCCAATTCCAACGGTCCGATCGTTTAAACACTAAATATTTTAGTGTTTGTATCTTATTAGAGTTCTATTTGGATTAGGTTTCCTAATGACTATATAATGACTCCAATTCGTGGCTTGTCTTTTCAAACCTCTTTTTCTCAAACTTTTCAACCAGAAGACCTCACCAAAATTACTCCCTTTCATCTACAAACCATAGCCCAAAACTTATTCCAGATTTCAACCTTAGATTAGAGGGCTTATTTGGTGTTTTGTCGAGTTTGGGCTAGAACGAGATTTGATTATTTTCGCGAGAGGAACGTGATGGTGCGATTAGATTTTGAGGTTGCATTATACGATTATTCATGTGATGATTTTGAGGTATGGGGTTTTACACAATATGCTCCTTAATCTCACGAGTATTGTTCTCATTGTTTTCTTATGATTATTGACTCATATTTGAATTTCTCAATTCATTGGAATCTGGAACTATTTGTTAGAATCTAATTTTTATTCATGTGGTTTTATTTTTGGTGTTGAGCATGTTGTCATGAAGATTTTTATATGGCTCGGAAGTTGGGCACCCGCCAATATTCCTTTTTTCGGATATGCTAAAAAAATGCATAGGCGCGGTATGGTGGTGAGGCTTGGTGACCCGGTAAATGTGTTGTTTAGAAATTATAGTGATATAATTGCTTATGAGATTCTCATTTGATTTGAATATTCATTTTCGTATTGTGACGTTTTATTCATCGCTAACATATTTGTTTAGCATCTTTCCTGTCGTATTGTGTACTTCCCCATCTTTTCTTTTAGTGGCAGGTTGGCGCGGATTTTGGGGCGCTATGGAGATCGATTTTTAGCGAGGATTCTTTTGGAAAGATTTTTAATACAAGAGAGAAGACTTGTATTTATTTATTTTGATGTATAGTGCATCGGAGATTCATTTTAGTATCGAGATAGATAGTTGTTTTAATTCGAGAGACTTGTTGTTTTACTTGAAGAGATTTGAGATTAGTAGTTTCTCTTGTTTTATTGTGGGAATTAGATGCACTATACCTTGTGATTTGTAGAATTGATTTAGTTATTCGATAGTAGCGCTCTGTTCGCTCTCCCCGGGAGGGCGGGGTGTTACAGAATGGTATCAGAGCTTAGGTATACGACAACCCTCGGGTGTTGGGTTTTGGGTCTGTTGCGTTTTTGGGGCGCGAATTTGGAGATAGAAATTTCTAGACAATCGTTTTGCGTTAGGCATCTAGATTAGATGTGAGAAAATTATTTTTGGAGATTGTTGGCCTGATTTTTGAGAGTTAGGCATTCGGCGAATTTCGAGGGCGAAATTCCATTGTTAGTGGGGAAGTGTAACAACCCGCGTAATTTTTGAGGTATTTTCAAAATAAAGAGAAAAATTAAACTTTGAGATAAAATTACTTTTATTGATCAAATATGTTGGTTATTATTTTTAAAGGCAAGAATTTCAAACGGTTTCGAAATTGGAATTAAAATGGAGTTTTAATTGAATTTTTATTATATAGAAGAGTCCTCAAAATATAAAACTCTCTTAGAGTACTCAAAACATAAAACTCTCTAAAAAAAATATTTAAAAATATTGAACGGTCCGATCGGGCTGAAATTTTTTCTGTAGCTTCCCCTCGTCTTTAGCTAATTCTCTGTAAAATTTCATCCAATTCCAACGGTCCGATCATTTAAACACTAAATATTTTAGTATTTGTATCTTATTAGAGTTCTATTTGGATTAGGTTTCCTAATGACTATATAATGACTCCAATTCGTGGCTTGGCTTTTCAAATCACTTTTTCTCAAACTTTTCAACCAGAAGACCCCTCCAAAATTACTCCCTTTCATCTACAAACCATAGCCCAAAACTTATTCAAGATTTCAACCTTAGATTAGAAGGCTTATTTGGTGTTTTGTCGAGTTTGGGCTAGAACGAGATTTGATTATTTTCGCGAGAGGAACGTGATGGTGCGATTAGATTTTGAGGTTAAATTATATGATTATTCATGTGATGATTTTGAGGTATGGGGTTTTACACAATATGCTCCTTAATCTCGCGAGTATTATTCTCGTTGTTTTCTTGTGATTATTGACTCATATTTGAATTTCTAAATTCATTGGAATCTGGAACTATTTGTTAGAATCTAATTTTGATTCATGTGGTGTTATTTTTGGTGTTGAGCATGTTTTCATGAAGATTTTAATATGGCTCGAAAGTTGGGCACCCGCCAATATTCATTTTTCCGGATATGCTAAAAAAATGCATAGGCGCGGTATGGTGGTGAGGCTTGGTGACCCGGTTAATGTGTTGTTTAGAAATTATAGTGATATAATTGCTTATGAGATTCACATTTGATTTGAATATTCATTTTCATATTGTGACGTTTTATTCATCGCTAACATATTTGTTTCGCATCTTTCCTGTCGTATTGTGTACTTCCCCATCTTTTCTTTTAGTGGCAGGTTGGAGCGGATTTTGGGGCGCTATGGAGATCGATTTTTAGGGAGGATTCTTTTGGAAAGATTTTTAATACAAGAGAGAAGACTTGTATTTATTTATTTTGATGTATAGAGCATCGGAGATTCATTTTAGTATCGAGATAGATAGTTGTTTTAATTCGAGAGACTTGTTGTTTTAATTGAAGAGATTTGAGATTAGTTGTTTCTCTTGTTTTATTGTGGGAATTAGATGCTCTATACCTTGTGATTTCAGGAATTGATTTAGTTATTCGATAGTAGCGCTTCGCTCGCTCTCCCCGGGCGGGCGGGGTGTTACAGAATGGTATCAGAGCTTAGGTATACAACAACCCTCGGGTGTTGGGTTTTGGGTCTGTTGCGTTTTTGGGGCGCGAATTTGGAGATAGAAATTTCTAGAGAATCGTTTTGCGTTAGGCATCTAGATTAGATGTTAGGAAATTATTTTTGGAGATTGTTGGCATGACTTTTGAGAGTTAGGCATTCTGCGAATTTCGAGGGCGAAATTCTGTTGTTAGTGGGGAAGTGTAACAACCCGCGTAATTTTTGAGGTATTTTCAAAATAAAGAGAAAAATTAAATTTTGAGATAAAATTACTTTTATTGATCAAATTTGTTGGTTATTATTTTTAAAGGCAAGAATTTCAAACGGTTTTGAAATTGGAATTAAAATGGAGTTTTAATTGAATTTTTATTCTATAGAAGAGTCCTCAAAATATAAAACTCTCTTAGAGTACTCAAAACATAAAACTCTCTAAAAAAATATTTAAAAATATCGAACGATCCGATCGGGCTGAAATTTTTTCTGTAGCTTCCTCTCGTCTTCAGCTAATTCTCTGTAAAATTTCATCCAATTCCAACGGTCCGGTCGTTTAAACACTAAATATTTTAGTGTTTGTATCTTATTAGAGTTCTATTTGGATTAGGTTTCCTAATGACTATATAATGACTCCAATTCGTGGCTTGTCTTTTCAAACCTCTTTTTCTCAAACTTTTCAACCAGAAGACCTCTCCAAAATTACTCCCTTTCATCTACAAACCATAGCCCAAAACTTATTCAAGATTTCAACCTTAGATTAGAGGGCTTATTTGGTGTTTTGTCGAGTTTGGGCTAGAACGAGATTTGATTATTTTTGCGAGAGGAACGTGATGGTGCGATTAGATTTTGAGGTTGCATTATATGATTATTCATGTGATGATTTTGAGGTATGGGGTTTTACACAATATGCTCCTTAATCTCACGAGTATTGTTCTCATTGTTTTCTTGTGATTATTGACTCATATTTGAATTCCTCAATTCATTGGAATCTGGAACTATTTGTTAGAATCTAATTTTGATTCATGTGGTTTTATTTTTGGTGTTGAGCATGTTGTCATGAAGATTTTTATATGGCTCGGAAGTTGGGCACCCGCCAATATTCCTTTTTTCGGATATGCTAAAAAAATGCATAGGCGCGGTATGGTGGTGAGGCTTGGTGACCCGGTAAATGTGTTGTTTAGAAATTATAGTGATATAATTGCTTATGAGATTCTCATTTGATTTGAATATTCGTTTTCGTATTGTGACGTTTTATTCATCGCTAACATATTTGTTTAGCATCTTTCCTGTCGTATTGTGTACTTCCCCATCTTTTCTTTTAGTGGCAGGTTGGCGCGGATTTTGGGGCGCTATGGAGATCGATTTTTAGCGAGGATTCTTTTGGAAAGATTTTTAATACAAGAGAGAAGACTTGTATTTATTTATTTTGATGTATAGAGCATCGGAGATTCATTTTAGTATCGAGATAGATAGTTGTTTTAATTCGAGAGACTTGTTGTTTTACTTGAAGAGATTTGAGATTAGTAGTTTCTCTTGTTTTATTGTGGGAATTAGATGCACTATACCTTGTGATTTGTGGAATTGATTTAGTTATTCGATAGTAGCGCTCTGTTCGCTCTCCCCGGGCGGGCGGTGTGTTACAGAATGGTATCAGAGCTTAGGTATACGACAACCCTCGGGTGTTGGGTTTTGGGTCTGTTGCGTTTTTGGGGCGCGAATTTGGAGATAGAAATTTCTAGAGAATCGTTTTGCGTTAGGCATCTAGATTAGATGTTAGGAAATTATTTTTGGAGATTGTTGGCATGACTTTTGAGAGTTAGGCATTCTGCGAATTTCGAGGGCGAAATTCTGTTGTTAGTGGGGAAGTGTAACAACCCGCGTAATTTTTGAGGTATTTTCAAAATAAAGAGAAAAATTAAATTTTGAGATAAAATTACTTTTATTGATCAAATTTGTTGGTTATTATTTTTAAAGGCAAGAATTTCAAACGGTTTTGAAATTGGAATTAAAATGGAGTTTTAATTGAATTTTTATTCTATAGAAGAGTCCTCAAAATATAAAACTCTCTTAGAGTACTCAAAACATAAAACTCTCTAAAAAAATATTTAAAAATATTGAACGATCCGATCGGGCTGAAATTTTTTCTGTAGCTTCCTCTCGTCTTCAGCTAATTCTCTGTAAAATTTCATCCAATTCCAACGGTTCGGTCGTTTAAACACTAAATATTTTAGTGTTTGTATCTTATTAGAGTTCTATTTGGATTAGGTTTCCTAATGACTATATAATGACTCCAATTCGTGGCTTGTCTTTTCAAACCTCTTTTTCTCAAACTTTTCAACCAGAAGACCTCTCCAAAATTACTCCCTTTCATCTACAAACCATAGCCCAAAACTTATTCAAGATTTCAACCTTAGATTAGAGGGCTTATTTGGTGTTTTGTCGAGTTTGGGCTAGAACGAGATTTGATTATTTTTGCGAGAGGAACGTGATGGTGCGATTAGATTTTGAGGTTGCATTATATGATTATTCATGTGATGATTTTGAGGTATGGGGTTTTACACAATATGCTCCTTAATCTCACGAGTATTGTTCTCATTGTTTTCTTGTGATTATTGACTCATATTTGAATTCCTCAATTCATTGGAATCTGGAACTATTTGTTAGAATCTAATTTTGATTCATGTGGTTTTATTTTTGGTGTTGAGCATGTTGTCATGAAGATTTTTATATGGCTCGGAAGTTGGGCACCCGCCAATATTCCTTTTTTCGGATATGCTAAAAAAATGCATAGGCGCGGTATGGTGGTGAGGCTTGGTGACCCGGTAAATGTGTTGTTTAGAAATTATAGTGATATAATTGCTTATGAGATTCTCATTTGATTTGAATATTCGTTTTCGTATTGTGACGTTTTATTCATCGCTAACATATTTGTTTAGCATCTTTCCTGTCGTATTGTGTACTTCCCCATCTTTTCTTTTAGTGGCAGGTTGGCGCGGATTTTGGGGCGCTATGGAGATCGATTTTTAGCGAGGATTCTTTTGGAAAGATTTTTAATACAAGAGAGAAGACTTGTATTTATTTATTTTGATGTATAGAGCATCGGAGATTCATTTTAGTATCGAGATAGATAGTTGTTTTAATTCGAGAGACTTGTTGTTTTACTTGAAGAGATTTGAGATTAGTAGTTTCTCTTGTTTTATTGTGGGAATTAGATGCACTATACCTTGTGATTTGTGGAATTGATTTATTTATTCGATAGTAGCGCTCTGTTCGCTCTCCCCGGGCGGGCGGTGTGTTACAGAATGGTATCAGAGCTTAGGTATACGACAACCCTCGGGTGTTGGGTTTTGGGTCTGCTGCGTTTTTGGGGCGCGAATTTGGAGATAGAAATTTCTAGACAATCGTTTTGCGTTAGGCATCTAGATTAGATGTGAGAAAATTATTTTTCGAGATTGTTGGCCTGATTTTTGAGAGTTAGGCATTCGGCGAATTTCGAGGGCGAAATTCCATTGTTAGTGGGGAAGTGTAACAACCCGCGTAATTTTTGAGGTATTTTCAAAATAAAGAGAAAAATTAAACTTTGAGATAAAATTACTTTTATTGATCAAATATGTTGGTTATTATTTTTAAAGGCAAGAATTTCAAACGGTTTCGAAATTGGAATTAAAATGGAGTTTTAATTGAATTTTTATTATATAGAAGAGTCCTCAAAATATAAAACTCTCTTAGAGTACTCAAAACATAAAACTCTCTAAAAAAAATATTTAAAAATATTGACGGGCTGAAATTTTTTCTGTAGCTTCCTCTCGTCTTCAGCTAATTCTCTATAAATTTCATCCAATTCCAACGGTCCGATCATTTAAACACTAAAAATATTTTAGTATTTGTATCTTATTAGAGTTCTATTTGGATTAGGTTTCCTAATGACTATATAATGACTCCAATTCGTGGCTTGGCTTTTCAAATCACTTTTTCTCAAACTTTTCAACCAGAAGACCTCTCCAAAATTACTCCCTTTTATCTACAAACCATAGCCCAAAACTTATTCAAGATTTCAACCTTAGATTAGAAGGCTTATTTGGTGTTTTGTCGAGTTTGGGATAGAACGAGATTTGATTATTTTCGCGAGAGGAACGTGATGGTGCGATTAGATTTTGAGGTTGAATTATATGATTATTCATGTGATGATTTTGAGGTATGGGGTTTTACACAATATGCTCCTTAATCTCGCGAGTATTATTCTCGTTGTTTTCTTGTGATTATTGACTCATATTTGAATTTCTAAATTCATTGGAATCTGGAACTATTTGTTAGAATCTAATTTTGATTCATGTGGTGTTATTTTTGGTGTTGAGCATGTTTTCATGAAGATTTTAATATGGCTCGAAAGTTGGGCACCCGCCAATATTCATTTTTCCGGATATGCTAAAAAAATGCATAGGCGCGATATGGTGGTGAGGCTTGGTGACCCGGTTAATGTGTTGTTTAGAAATTATAGTGATATAATTGCTTATGAGATTCACATTTGATTTGAATATTCATTTTCGTATTGTGACGTTTTATTCATCGCTAACATATTTGTTTAGCATCTTTCCTGTCGTATTGTGTACTTCCCCATCTTTTCTTTTAGTGGCAGGTTGGAGCGGATTTTGGGGCGCTATGGAGATCGATTTTTAGCGAGGATTCTTTTGGAAAGATTTTTAATACAAGAGAGAAGACTTGTATTTATTTATTTTGATGTATAGAGCATCGGAGATTCATTTTAGTATTGAGATAGATAGTTGTTTTAATTCGAGAGACTTGTTGTTTTAATTGAAGAGATTTGAGATTAGTTGTTTCTCTTGTTTTATTGTGGGAATTAGATGCTCTATACCTTGTGATTTCAGGAATTGATTTAGTTATTCGATAGTAGCGCTCCGCTCGCTCTCCCCAGGCGGGCGGGGTGTTACAGAATGGTATCAGAGCTTAGGTATACAACTACCCTCGGGTGGTGGGTTTTGGGTCTGTTGCGTTTTTGGGGCGCGAATTTGGAGATAGAAATTTCTAGAGAATCGTTTTGCGTTAGGCATCTAGATTAGATGTGAGGAAATTATTTTTGGAGATTGTTGGCATGACTTTTGAGAGTTAGGCATTCGGCGAATTTCGAGGGCGAAATTCCGTTGTTAGTGGGGAAGTGTAACAACCCGCGTAATTTTTGAGGTATTTTCAAAATAAAGAGAAAAATTAAATTTTGAGATAAAATTACTTTTATTGATCAAATTTGTTGGTTATTATTTTTAAAGGCAAGAATTTCAAACGGTTTTGAAATTGGAATTAAAATGGAGTTTTAATTGAATTTTTATTATATAGAAGAGTCCTCAAAATATAAAACTCTCTTAGAGTACTCAAAACATAAAACTCTCTAAAAAAAATATTTAAAAATATTGAAAGGTCCGATCGGGCTGAAATTTTTTCTGTAGCTTCCTCTAGTCTTCAGCTAATTCTCTGTAAAATTTCATTCAATTCCAACGGTCCGATCATTTAAACACTAAATATTTTAGTGTTTGTATCTTATTAGAGTTCTATTTGGATTAGGTTTCCTAATGACTATATAATGACTCCAATTCGTGGCTTGGCTTTTCACATCACTTTTTCTCAAACTTTTCAACCAGAAGACCTCTCCAAAATTACTCCCTTTCATCTACAAACCATAGCCCAAAACCTATTCAAGATTTCAACCTTAGATTAGAAGGCTTATTTGGTGTTTTGTCGAGTTTGGGCTAGAACGAGATTTGATTATTTTCGCGAGAGGAACGTGATGGTGCGATTAGATTTTGAGGTTGAATTATATGATTATTCATGTGATGATTTTGAGGTATGGGGTTTTACACAATATGCTCCTTAATCTCGCGACTATTATTCTCGTTGTTTTCTTGTGATTATTGACTCATATTTGAATTTCGAAATTCATTGGAATCTGGAACTATTTGTTAGAATCTAATTTTGATTCATGTGGTGTTATTTTTGGTGTTGAGCATGTTTTCATGAAGATTTTAATATGGCTCGAAAGTTGGGCACCCGCCAATATTCATTTTTCCGGATATGCTAAAAAAATGCATAGGCGCGGTATGGTGGTGAGGCTTGGTGACCCGGTTAATGTGTTGTTTAGAAATTATAGTGATATAATTGCTTATGAGATTCACATTTGATTTGAATATTCATTTTCGTATTGTGACGTTTTATTCATCGCTAACATATTTGTTTAGCATCTTTCCTGTCGTATTGTGTACTTCCCCATCTTTTCTTTTAGTGGCAGGTTGGAGCGGATTTTGGGGCGCTATGGAGATCGATTTTTAGCGAGGATTCTTTTGGAAATATTTTTAATACAAGAGAGAAGACTTGTATTTATTTATTTTGATGTATAGAGCATCGGAGATTCATTTTAGTATCGAGATAGATAGTTGTTTTAATTCGAGAGACTTGTTGTTTTAATTGAAGAGATTTGAGATTAGTTGTTTCTCTTGTTTTATTGTGGGAATTAGATGCTCTATACCTTGTGATTTCAGGAATTGATTTAGTTATTCGATAGTAGCGCTCCGCTCGCTCTCCCCGGGCGGGCGGGGTGTTACGGAATGGTATCAGAGTTTAGGTATACAACAACCCTCGGGTGTTGGGTTTTGGGTCTGTTGCGTTTTTGGGGCGCGAATTTGGAGATAGAAATTTCTAGAGAATCGTTTTGCGTTAGGCATCTAGATTTGATGTGAGGAAATTATTTTTGGAGATTGTTGGCATGACTTTTGAGAGTTAGGCATTCGGCGAATTTCGAGGGCGAAATTACGTTGTTAGTGGGGAAGTGTAACAACCCGCGTAATTTTTGAGGTATTTTCAAAATAAAGAGAAAAATTAAATTTTGAGATAAAATTACTTTTATTGATCAAATTTGTTGGTTATTAATTTTAAAGGCAAGAATTTCAAACGGTTTCGAAATTGGAATTAAAATGGAGTTTTAATTGAATTTTTATTATATAGAAGAGTCCTCAAAATATAAAACTCTCTTAGAGTACTCAAAACATAAAACTCTCTAAAAAAATATTTAAAAATATTGAACGATCCGATCGGGCTGAAATTTTTTCTGTAGCTTCCTCTCATCTTCAGCTAATTCTTTGTAAAATTTCATCCAATTCCAACGGTCCGATCGTTTAAACACTAAATATTTTAGTGTTTGTATCTTATTAGAGTTCTATTTGGATTAGGTTTCCTAATGACTCCAATTCGTGGCTTGTCTTTTCAAACCTCTTTTTCTCAAACTTTTCAACCAGAAGACCTCTCCAAAATTACTCCCTTTCATCTACAAACCATAGCCCAAAACTTATTCAAGATTTCAACCTTAGATTAGAGGGCTTATTTGGTGTTTTGTCGAGTTTGGGCTAGAACGAGATTTGATTATTTTCGCTAGAGGAACGTGATGGTGCGATTAGATTTTGAGGTTGCATTATATGATTATTCATGTGATGATTTTGAGGTATGGGGTTTTACACAATATGCTCCTTAATCTCACGAGTATTGTTCTCATTTTTTTCTTGTGATTATTGACTCATATTTGAATTTCTCAATTCATTGGAATCTGGAACTATTTGTTAGAATCTAATTTTGATTCATGTGGTTTTATTTTTGGTGTTGAGCATGTTGTCATGAAGATTTTTATATGGCTCGAAAGTTGGGCACCCGCCAATATTCCTTTTTTCGGATATGCTAAAAAAATGCATAAGTGCGGTATGGTGGTGAGGCTTGGTGACCCGGTAAATGTGTTGTTTAGAAATTATAGTGATATAATTGCTTATGAGATTCTCATTTGATTTGAATATTCGTTTACGTATTGTGACGTTTTATTCATCGCTAACATATTTGTTTAGCATCTTTCCTGTCGTATTGTGTACTTCCCCATCTTTTCTTTTAGTGGCAGGTTGGCGCGGATTTTGGGGCGCTATGGAGATCGATTTTTAGCGAGGATTCTTTTGGAAAGATTTTTAATACAAGAGAGAAGACTTGTATTTATTTATTTTGATGTATAGAGCATCGGAGATTCATTTTAGTATCGAGATAGATAGTTGTTTTAATTCGAGAGACTTGTTGTTTTACTTGAAGAGATTTGAGATTAGTAGTTTCTCTTGTTTTATTGTGGGAATTAGATGCACTATACCTTGTGATTTGTGGAATTGATTTAGTTATTCGATAGTAGCGCTCTGCTCGCCCTCTCCGGGCGGGCGGTGTGTTACAGAATGGTATCAGAGCTTAGGTATACGACAACCCTCGGGTGTTGGGTTTTGGGTCTGTTGCGTTTTTGGGGCGCGAATTTGGAGATAGAAATCTCTAGACAATCGTTTTGCGTTAGGCATCTAGATTAGATGTGAGAAAATTATTTTTGGAGATTGTTGGCCTGATTTTTGAGAGTTAGGCATTCGGCGAATTTCGAGGGCGAAATTCCATTGTTAGTGGGGAAGTGTAACAACCCGCGTAATTTTTGAGGTATTTTCAAAATAAAGAGAAAAATTAAACTTTGAGATAAAATTACTTTTATTGATCAAATATGTTGGTTATTATTTTTAAAGGCAAGAATTTCAAACGGTTTCGAAATTGGAATTAAAATGGAGTTTTAATTGAATTTTTATTATATAGAAGAGTCCTCAAAATATAAAACTCTCTTAGAGTACTCAAAACATAAAACTCTCTAAAAAAAATATTTAAAAATATTGAACGGTCCGATCGGGCTGAAATTTTTTCTGTAGCTTTCTCTCGTCTTCAGCTAATTCTCTGTAAAATTTCATCCAATTCCAACGGTCCGATCATTTAAACACTAAATATTTTAGTATTTGTATCTTATTAGAGTTCTATTTGGATTAGGTTTCCTAATGACTATATAATGACTCCAATTCGTGGCTTGGCTTTTCAAATCACTTTTTCTCAAACTTTTCAACCAGAAGACCTCTCCAAAATTACTCCCTTTCATCTACAAACCATAGCCCAAAACTTATTCAAGATTTCAACCTTAGATTAGAAGGCTTATTTGGTGTTTTGTCGAGTTTGGGCTAGAATGAGATTTGATTATTTTCGCGAGAGGAACGTGATGGTGCGATTACATTTTGAGGTTGAATTATATGATTATTCATGTGATGATTTTGAGGTATGGGGTTTTACACAATATGCTCCTTAATCTCGCGAGTATTATTCTCGTTGTTTTCTTGTGATTATTAACTCATATTTGAATTTCTAAATTCATTGGAATCTGGAACTATTTGTTAGAATCTAATTTTGATTCATGTGGTGTTATTTTTGGTGTTGAGCATGTTTTCATGAAGATTTTAAAATGGCTCGAAAGTTGGGCACCCGCCAATATTCATTTTTCCGGATATGCTAAAAAAATGCATAGGCGCGGTATGGTGGTGAGGCTTGGTGACCCGGTTAATGTGTTGTTTAGAAATTATAGTGATATAATTGCTTATGAGATTCACATTTGATTTGAATATTCATTTTCGTATTGTGACGTTTTATTCATCGCTAACATATTTGTTTAGCATCTTTCCTGTCGTATTGTGTACTTCCCCATCTTTTCTTTTAGTGGCAGGTTGGAGCGGATTTTGGGGCGCTATGGAGATCGATTTTTAGCGAGGATTCTTTTGGAAAGATTTTTAATACAAGAGAGAAGACTTGTATTTATTTATTTTGATGTATAGAGCATCGGAGATTCATTTTAGTATCGAGATAGATAGTTGTTTTAATTCGAGAGACTTGTTGTTTTAATTGAAGAGATTTGAGATTAGTTGTTTCTCTTGTTTTATTGTGGGAATTAGATGCTCTATACCTTGTGATTTCAGGAATTGATTTAGTTATTCGATAGTAGCGCTCCGCTCGCTCTCCCCGGGCGGGCGGGGTGTTACAGAATGGTATCAGAGCTTAGGTATACAACAACCCTCGGGTGTTGGGTTTTGGGTCTATTGCGTTTTTGGGGCACGAATTTGGAGATAGAAATTTCTAGAGAATCGTTTTGCGTTAGGCATCTAGATTAGATGTGAGGAAATTATTTTTGGAGATTGTTGGCATGACTTTTGAGAGTTAGGCATTCGGCGAATATCGAGGGCGAAATTCCGTTGTTAATGGGGAAGTGTAACAACCCGCGTAATTTTTGAGGTATTTTCAAAATAAAGAGAAAAATTAAATTTTGAGATAAAATTACTTTTATTGATTCATTTTGTTGGTTATTATTTTTAAAGGCAAGAATTTCAAACGGTTTCGAAATTGGAATTAAAATGGAGTTTTAATTGAATTTTTATTATATAGAAGAGTCCTCAAAATATAAAACTCTCTTAGAGTACTCAAAACATAAAACGCTCTAAAAAAAATATTTAAAAATATTGAACGATCCGATCGGGCTGAAATTTTTTCTGTAGCTTCCTCTCGTCTTCAGCTAATTCTCTGTAAAATTTCATCCAATTCCAACGGTCCGATCGTTTAAACACTAAATATTTTAGTGTTTGTATCTTATTAGAGTTCTATTTGGATTAGGTTTCCTAATGACTATATAATGACTCCAATTCGTGGCTTGTCTTTTCAAACCTCTTTTTCTCAAACTTTTCAACCAGAAGACCTCTCCAAAATTACTCCCTTTCATCTACAAACCATAGCCCAAAACTTATTCAAGATTTCAACCTTAGATTAGAGGGCTTATTTGGTGTTTTGTCGAGTTTGGGCTAGAACGAGATTTGATTATTTTCGCGAGAGGAACGTGATGGTGCGATTAGATTTTGAGGTTACATTATATGATTATTCATGTGATGATTTTGAGGTATGGGGTTTTACACAATATGCTCCTTAATCTCACGAGTATTGTTCTCATTGTTTTCTTGTGATTATTGACTCATATTTGAATTTCTCAATTCATTGGAATCTGGAACTATTTGTTAGAATCTAATTTTGATTCACGTGGTTTTATTTTTGGTGTTGAGCATGTTGTCATGAAGATTTTTATATGGCTCGGAAGTTGGGCTCCCGCCAATATTCCTTTTTTCGGATATGCTAAAAAAATGCATAGGCGCAGTATGGTGGTGAGGCTTGGTGACCCGGTTAATGTGTTGTTTAGAAATTATAGTGATATAATTGCTTATGAGATTCTCATTTGATTTGAATATTCGTTTTCGTATTGTGACGTTTTGTTCATCGCTAACATATTTGTTTAGCATCTTTCCTGTCGTATTGTGTACTTCCCCATCTTTTCTTTTAGTGGCAGGTTGGCGCGGATTTTGGGGCGCTATGGAGATCGATTTTTAGCGAGGATTCTTTTGGAAAGATTTTTAATACAAGAGAGAAGACTTGTATTTATTTATTTTGATGTATAGAGCATCGGATATTCATTTTAGTATCGAGATAGATAGTTGTTTTAATTCGAGAGACTTGTTGTTTTACTTGAAGAGATTTGAGATTAGTAGTTTCTCTTGTTTTATTGTGGGAATTAGATGCACTATACCTTGTGAATTGTGGAATTGATTTAGTTATTCGATAGTAGCGCTCCGTTCGCTCTCCCCGGGCGGGCGGGGTGTTACAGAATGGTATCAGAGCTTAGGTATACGACAACCCTCGGGTGTTGGGTTTTGGGTCTGTTGCGTTTTTGGGGCGCGAATTTGGAGATAGAAATTTCTAGAGAATGGTTTTGCGTTAGGCATCTAGATTAGATGTGAGGAAATTATTTTTGGAGATTGTTGGCCTGATTTTTGAGAGTTAGGCATTCGGCGAATTTCGAGGGCGAAATTTCGTTGTTAGTGGGGAAGTGTAACAACCCGCGTAATTTTTGAGGTATTTTCAAAATAAAGAGAAAAATTAAATTTTGAGATAAAATTACTTTTATTGATCAAATATTTTGGTTATTATTTTTAAAGGCAAGAATTTCAAACGGTTTCGAAATTGAATTTAAAATGGAGTTTTAATTGAATTTTTATTCTATAGAAGAGTTCTCAAAATATAAAACTCCCTTAGAGTACTCAAAACATAAAACTCTCTAGCAAAAAAAATATTTAAAAATATGGAACCGTCCGATCGGCCTGAAATTTTTTCTGTAGCTTCCTCTCGTCTTCAGCTAATTCTCTATAAAATTTCATCTAATTCCAACTGTCCGATCGTCCGGAATAAATATTTTAGTGTTTGTATCTTATTAGAGTTCTATTAGGATTAGGTTTCCTAATGACTATATAATGACTCCAATTCATGGCTTGGCTTTTCAAATCACTTTTTCTCAAACTTTTCAACCAGAAGACCTCTCCAAAATTACTCCCTTTCATCTACAAACCATAGCCCAAAACTTATTCAAGATTTCAACCTTAGATTAGAAGGATTATTTGGTGTTTTGTCGAGTTTGGGCTAGAACGAGATTTGATTATTTTCGCGAGAGGAACGTGATGGTGCGATTAGATTTTGAGGTTGAATTATATGATTATTCATGTGATGATTTTGAGGTATGGGGTTTTACACAATATGCTCCTTAATCTCGCGAGTATTATTCTCGTTGTTTTCTTGTGATTATTGACTCGTATTTGAATTTCTAAATTCATTGGAATCTGGAACTATTTGTTAGAATCTAATTTTGATTCATGTGGTGTTATTTTTGGTGTTGAGCATGTTGTCATGAAGATTTTAATATGGCTCGAAAGTTGGGCACCCGCCAATATTTCTTTTTTCGGATATGCTAAAATAATGCATGGGCGCGGTATGGTGGTGAGGCTTGGTGACCCGGTTAATGTGTTGTTTAGAAATTATAGTGATATAATTGCTTATGAGATTCGCATTTGATTTGAATATTCGTTTTCGTATTGTGACGTTTTATTCATCGCTAACATATTTGTTTAGCATCTTTCCTATCGTATTGTGTACTTACCCATCTTTTCTTTTAGTGGCAGGTTGGCGCGGATTTTGGGGCGCTATGGAGATCGATTTTTAGCGAGGATTCTTTTGGAAAGATTTTTTAATACAGGAGAGAAGACTTGTATTTATTTATTTTGATGTATAGAGCATCGGAGATTCATTTTAGTGTCGAGATAGATAGTTGTTTTAATTCGAGAGACTTGTTGTTTTAATTGAAGAGATTTGAGATTAGTTGTTTCTCTTGTTTTATTGTGGGAATTAGATGCTCTATACCTTGTGATTTCAGGAATTGATTTAGTTATTCGATAGTAGCGCTCCATTCGCTCTCCCCGGGCGGGAGGGGTGTTACAGAATGGTATCAGAGCTTAGGTATACGACAACCCTCGAGTGTTGGGTTTTGGGTCTGTTGCGTTTTTGGGGCGCGAATTTGGAGATAGAAATTTCTAGAGAATCGTTTTGCGTTAGGCATCTAGATTAGATGTGAGGAAATTATTTTTGGAGATTGTTGGCCTGATTTTTGAGAGTTAGGCATTCGGCGAATTTCGAGGGCGAAATTCCGTTGTTAACATGTGGTAGATGGTATAAATGATTGGTCATATATAATCTTGGTTGCATAAATGATTTTTATGCAACATCCTTAATCGGGGGGGGGGGGTACGAGGAGTAGCTTAATTAACTCATTTTTATAGATGAATAGTTGATGGAATTACGATAGTACCGATTGATGGGAGAGAGACATATGTGGATTAGTATAATTATTGGCATATTCAGGATTCCAAGAGAGACTGGGTCTAGTTTTTCGATTGCTCCCGTTAACGACGACAAAGGCGTACATAGATAGCAGATGAGAGAAAGTGCTCGATGAACGATGATTGAAGATTGCTATATTATAATTATTATATTATAGTTATAGATTTTCAAATTTTAGATTATAGATGCTAAAAGTAGTAAATTAATAAAAAGAGTGATACATAAGACAAATACAATAATATATACGAAGAGATGTTCCCGTCCCTACAGATTTGATACCCTTCCCTAAAAAGACACTCATGATCCCAACTCCAAGGCAACGGGTTCTAGATGGGAGCATCATCATCACGTGGTGCAAGAGCATCCAAAGGTAGAAGGTGAAGGCGATTCTAGCATAGACCTAACATAAATGATTGTTATGTGATGGCCTTCGTCACATTTTTGTTATTTCTCACCTTCATACATGTAAACATTATGTGCAACCAACAACTGACAAATAAAACAACCATACGAAAAAGTCGGTATCTTCATATCTTCACTCGTCACAACTGATCTCATATGCTTATACATGAGAGAAATAGAGAGTTAGAGGTGGGAGACCAATACGGGAATAACGGTCGATTCTGAGGGTCGTGGTCAATTCTGAGGACCTAGGGGGTGTGGGCGACCAATACAGGGATCGTAGTCAATTATGAGGGTCAAGGTCAATTTCGAGGACCTAAAGAGAGTACGCGACCAATACGAGAATAATGACTGATTTTGAGGGCCAAGGTCAATTTTAAGGACCTAAAGAAATTATGCCACCAATGCGGGGTTCGCGATCGATTTTGAGGGTCGAGGTCAATTATGAGGACCCATAGAGCGAATGCGACCAATACAGGGATCGCAATCGATTATGAGGTCCAAGGTTAATTCTGAGGACCTAAATAGCTTATGCGACCACTACGGGGATTGCAGTCAGTTCCGAGGGACAAGGTCAATTCTAAGGACTTAAGTAGTGTGGGCGACCAATACGAGAATTGTGGTCGATTCTGAGGACATAAGTCAATTATGAGGACATAAAGAGCAAACTCGACCAATACGGAGATCATAATCAATTCCAAGGGCCAAGGTCAATTTTAAGGACCTAAAGACTAACTGACAGCTTAGGAAATGATATGCGATGATGTGAGAATTTTTTGGAAAGTTTTGGGGTTTTCCAAGAAATTTTGTGGTTCTTTATGATTTTTTATATTTTGATGATTTTTATGAGAAATGTGCATTTTTTGTAAAGTTAGATATTTTCTGATTTTCTCTAGTTTTTAGGAATTTTTGAGTTTTTTAAACTATTTTTGATGATTTGTTTCAAATGCTTGTGTAATTTTCGTTTTTGATGATTTGTTATGAAAAATGTACTTTTTTTGCAAAAACTTTGAGATTTTGGGAGTTTATTTTATTTTTTTAGGAATTTTTTAGATTTTTGGCGATTTTTTTCAAAAGCTTGTGTAATTTTTGTTTTCGATGATTTTTTTTACGAAAAATGTGCATTTTTGTGTAATTTTTTTAGATTTTCTGGTTTGGATTTTTTGGAGTATTTTTTGAAAATTTTCTTCATTTTGGAACAAAATTTTAAGGGGGTGTCTACCGGCAAGGGGTGGCATGTGCTTATCGACAGGTGGCGTGGATACAAGGGGTTTTTTACGAGTTCCTTAGGGAGATCTGCAAACTAGCAGGCACAAGAGGGCGTTAGTTGGCGGCCCCTTACCCCTATACAAAGAGGGGTGAAGACAACCATCATTCTTACCTCAACTCAAAATCTCTCTTTCTAGAAAAATATCTCCGAAGCGATTTTGTGAATTTTTTCAAAAAAATGGAGAACATTTTGAGTATTGACAATTGGGCTAATATCGAGTGGGCCCGCCCAAGGGGAATGCCTGTGGGAGTTGAGAACGTATATCACGGTGCCAAGTCGGATGCGGATGAGAGGATTCTTTTAAAAGAACTTCAAATGCACCGTTTTGCCAAAGTGCATTGATGAGTGCATTATTTTGTATATTTTACACCCAGATTTATAATTTCTTAATCCCATTTTATTTTATTTAATAAGTTCTTAGGACTATTTTATTAAAAAAGAAAAAAATACAAGAATAATTGAATTTGGATTCAAAAACGGCAATTTTAAGTAAAAAATTAGCACATAGATAATTTTATAATATTCTTGTGCTAATTTGTGAAAAAAGTTTCCTAGTAAAAATTTTGCAATTAATGATGGAATTTGGTGCAAATTGATGATCAACTAAAAAAGGCACGAAAAAACTGATTTTTACGGTCGTTCGAAAAAAACTGTCAAATCGTAAAAAAAAGTCAAATTTTTTTATTCTCCGATTTGGATGAAACTCGGCGTGCGTGTTCAGCAAACAAATCTAAGAGTTATCAAATGGGGAAATTCGGTCCTTTATCCCGACCCAAAGATTAAAGAGGTGGAGTGATAGAGGATTGAAGATTATTGTGAGAGAATTATTTGTAAGTTTGATTTATTAATGAAAATCTCTTCATTTCTTGCAATTATGGTAGCTTAAGTCTTCTATAAGAATTAGGGTGAAGTTTATCATAGGTATCTAACATTGTTGCATTAATTTGATTGTTGTTTATTCCCTACTTATTTTAATTATTATCAAAAATTCGGTATTCATTTCAAAACGACACGAGAGTGTGTTTTAAAACCTTCAAAATTGTTTTGTCAAATCAAGTTTTGAGATTTAAAAATAGTACTTTTTGATGGATTATGCTTTCACTTTGATTGTTTTGATAGTTCATACTTAAATACATTTATGAACTTTAAAACTTGTATTTTCTAAGGGAATGTGGATTTTAGCCGTCTATTAGAGACGTTAAAAGTATTTTCAACATAAACGTCATATTCTCCAAATTAAACGCGACGAGAGTCGGTTTAATTTGAATTGTAAAAAAAAAAAGAATGACAACATTAAATTAATGTGCAATATTAGTTACGAGATAACTGGACCCCGAATCGTAATCCTTTCATATTATTTACAACTCTTGTGTGTTACTCTCATTATTCGTATTTGTTTTTATTTAGTTTAGTGCATAATTCTTCTCTACTCTAGTCAGACAGTTGCAATTCTTTTAAAAGTTAAAATTGACGAATCTCTATGGGTTCGAACCGTACACTCGATATTCTATAATAGCTCGTGCACTTGTGGTATTTTATAAAAATGACAACAGAACCCCGATGGCTATGTAAGTTTATTATGAGTTTTATTTTGAATCATTTATTTTTTATATTTTATTTATTATTTTATGAGTTTTCTTTTCTTCTCCTTTTATCTTTTGAGAAACTTATGGTGTTTGTGTATTTTGCGGATGGACATCTCGTCGAAGAAGATTCGTTCTCGGGGGTAGACAAAGGTTAAGGTGGTTTGGGATATCCTTCCTAATGAGGTGAATAACTTGGTGAACATTGAGGGGTTTGATGACTTAGAGGGGGCTTTAGATGAGAAGTCCCAATCTCCTGCAGTGTTATGCGCTCTCGGAGAGAAATGGTGGGACACCACCCACACCTTCCATTTTGATGTGGGTTAAATGACAGTGACACCAATGGAAGTTCCATAGGACATTAAATCACGGTGAACCGGTCCCTCCTCATGAATGATATGATGATTAGGGAGGCTTTGAGGACTATAGCACGGGTAGGCTCAAAGGAGTTCATGAATGTGTCCTTGCTGATGGACACCATGCGGCGGAGGGTGATTAATGTGACCGATGGTCAGAAGATGCGACAGGTGGCATGCCTTTTCATTCTTCTTTTGTTGGGGAGTACGTTGTTGGCATAGAGCAGTGGTGGCATCCATTTTTCGTTCCTACCTTTATATGGATATCTCGTAGATAGGTACCTATGATTTGGGGAGTCTGACGTTTACGACATTATACGTCTCTCTGGATGCCTCCATCTTCTTCTATCGGTCGACCTTTACGACAGCACCATATCTCTTGGAGGTATTTTCATACCTTTGTGCCTTCGTTTCTATTTTATTCTTGTATTCCTTTTTTGATATTCTTTTGAGTATTTTTTTGAATTTTCCCTTGTTGCTTTTTAGTTATGATTCTATAAGGTGATCAACTAATGTCATTGATGGCGGAAGAGGCCGTTGCGTAGCTCAGGATAAGGAGGTGGAGGAAGGAGAATTGGTCCTCCAAAAACCTACCGACCCTTAGGGATATGAGAGTTTTCTTTAACTCTCTGATGAGTGGCCACGTTAGCCTTTATTTTTTCTTTCATATTGCGCTTTAATGATTGACTTTACTTGCACATGTGTCGTTCTACCCATGGATTCAACCCTCGGAGGATATGGGGATCAGGGGCCTTCATGCTCAAATATGGAAGTTATTATCACATGAGTTTGGGTACGACTTGTACCTAGGATAGCGGGTAGGACGGAAGGTTATGGAGGTATACGCAGCAGTGCCTCCAGCGAATCCTCTATTTTTTATGAGGGATCCGGAAAAGATGTCATAAGGGGAGATGGTGTTGGCTATGACGGGGGATTATTACTCTACTTACATGTATATTGCGGTGATGCACGACTATCTCGACTTTGTGACTAGTAGGTTGATGCTGATGTCTATCTATGATGCATAGGGAACTCCATCTCCATTGACGGTGACGGGAGGTAGCAGTGTGTCGGGGTCTTTAGCTCGTGCTTTGGGGAGTGGAGAAGGGATAGAAGAGGCTACCCATACTCAAAAGTAGGCATTTCCTTCTTACTACCTACGCTGGAGGGGAGAGAGGCAGTTGAAATTCCTCACCAACCCCAATCTGTGATAGAATATCTTCCTCCCATGTCTATAGAGGACTTCAAGTTTGGGGTAAGTCTTCTTTCTTTCTTAGTTGATTTTTGCATTTGATTTTAGCTATTTTTCTTATTAATGACTTGATTTTCTTCCTTTCTTTTCCCCCTTTACAAATCGTCTCTGTGTGGACTTCTTAGTTGCGTGATATCTGTGACGTGATTCCTTCCGCGGCCGAGCATACTTGGATAATAGCTCAGTCTTATGTCGCTCCTCCAGTGACCGATGACTATGTTGCTTGGGTTGTGGCTATTAATGTTGGATAATACCTGGAAGTGGCTATTAATGTTGCTTGGGTTGTGTCTCGATAATTTTGTTTCTTTTTTGTTCTTTTCTTTTTCTATATGTACCTAAAAAATAAAAATCACATATAAAATGATAATTTTTTCTCTTAATTGTCTTTATCTAGTGATCTATTCTACATACACTTTAATTGTCCACTAAGGGTTTTATTTGAGAAGGGTATCAAATATATATATTTTTTGGATATTTGAATATATTTTGAATGTTTGTGTAAAGAAATGCCCAATAATATTTGTTGTAAAAAGCCATTTTTGAAAGCAGCTTATTTGGAAATTATGGGAATAAAAAAGGAAAGAGGGAATATCTAAAAATAAGGGTGCCGACCGGCATAGCCCCCGGCCTGCCTGTCGGCATGTCAGTTCAGGTACTTATCTTTTCAACCTTTCATACTATTTTATTTCACTCCCAAGTCTTTGTATTCCTTTATGATTGTTGATGGCCCAGTAGTTTCATCGTTTTGTGGACAATTTTTGCGATACAAAATGGATTAAGTGAGGCTTTTGATTCACCCCATAATTTATTCTATTTTCTCTTGTATACCATTTTAAATCTTTCTAATGTCCACTCCTATGAATGAAACATTTGTTGCTTACCTCAAGGGGACCGACCGTTTTATGGTATAACCATTCAGTGAATTCGAGGCTACTAAAGCGACCCTTCAATTCTGGTATCCCGAAGATCATATGATTTTCCTTGGGTTGGACGAGGTGTGTACAAACTATGAGGAATTTTCTGCCATGTTGGGCATTCATCCTCAAATGCTTGCCATTTTGCCTGAGTTTCCTGTTCTCCTCAACAATGTTTAGCCGAGCTGTTGCATATCTCTCTACCTACATCTCAATCATTGGTGCATGGGGAAGACACATGTCTCCCATCGGTGCTTGAATACGTTCAATAGTGAGATTTTAAAGATAATGGATTTTTTATAGTGATGTCCCTAGGCTTGACCGTAAGGATGCTTTTAGTGACGGGGGGCATGGGTGTTCATACTCAAGTAGCTTCCATAGTATTGTGGATGCTCTATCACTATAACTCAAAGGACACTGTCTTGGTAGAAACACTAAACAAGTTAGATGATTGGAAAGAAAATTCCTTTACTTTCTTGTGATGTAGCGTTGTGATACTATTCATGTGGCTAGTAGAAAGACTCTGCTTAGCTGCATATCCTAAGTACCCTTTGAATAGTATCCCAAACTTCTTTCTTCAATCTTGCATGGACTTTGGCTCGTCTGTGAATGAATGGGTTGACTGGATGTTGGCAAGTGGATCTAGTCACCTCCATTGGTATATACCATGGTAGGCTGAGCTACAACCTGCTATGCAAACTAGAAGGCTACAACCATGTTCGGCTCATAGGCCTCTATTAGACTTCCTTATATCTTTATTGGAGACTCTTACGCCAAGTAGGTTGGTATCATATTATCCCTCCCTGCATAAGTAACTTTTTTCCTCTTGAATATTTTACTGAATCTCGGAGGATGACTGTGACGAGTTTATGGCAGCGCCGTGGGCCTTCTCATTAATTGACCCTATTTATGGGGGAAGCTTCAGTAGTGTTAGGGACTATTTTAAATGGTTATGGGAACATTTGGTTTTGAAGATTTATGATGAAAAGTCTAAGAAAAGATGGATTATGGTAGCATATATCGTGGAGGAGGGTTCTGTGGTTTCGTCGAAGTTTTTCAAGGTATACCATCGCATTTAGCGTATGCGAGTACATACTAGGGATGGAGACTATTGAGGACCCCCAAAATATGATGTTGGTTATGATGATGATGACGAGGTGGGACCCTCTAGCAGTTGAGGAAGGCTTTTATGAAGCTATTTGGGTAAATTTGATTGGTTTAGATGTTGGTTTTAGTATGTTGGTTTCATGTAGTTTTCATGTTGATATGTTGTATGTTTAGTGTAGATTTAGGTATTGTGATTTTAAGTACTGTTATGACCATTGGTAAGAGTTTGGAAAGACTATCATTGATGCATTATGTAAATGTTATTGGTACAGATGTTATATGAGATATGAAAGCAATTTTTGACTGAAAGACTACTAGTTCACTAAGAAGTAGAGCCGACTATAACATCCAACAAGATAAGTCAGCCTTACTCAAATAGGAGTTGGGGAAGCAAAGAATGGAATGCCTGTTCTATAACAAGCTTGATTTAATTTGATTATTCTTTTTCAAGATCAAGCCATAAGGACTCTGTAGATCACGAGAATGCATGTCCTGATGCTTGCATGGGCGTTTGAAATAAATGTTGATTTATCGAATCTTGTTGTGCCTTTTTGGAAGAGTTATTTATGTGTGAACTATTTATACTAATCTATAAGGCATACATAATCCTTTAGTTAAATTAAAATGATGAGAGAAAGAACTACTCTTAATGGGAGAAAATAAAAGCGTTTTGTGAAAAAGAAAGGACTGAACCCAAAGTTACTATATGGATTGCCTACGTACCTCTGTGGGGGCCAAAATGTTTGTAGTGGAGTTTACTGGGTGTGCCATTTCTTCTGCATCTAGGTCTATGAGCATAGCGTCACCACCTCATAAGATTTTTTTGACAAGGTATGGCCCGCTCTAATTGGTCTTGAACTTTCTTCTTGGGTTCCAGATAACCTTTTTAATCTCTTTAAGGGCGAGGTCGCCTTATCTCACACTACAGTATTCGAGTTTCTTATTGAGTGATCTTGCAATGCGATATATATTTTAATCTCTTTTCAACTAAGAGTGTGAGCTCGTCGTAACGGCTTTGGTGCCCATCAACTTCTCCTATTTGGCTCCCAAGCATGACTTGCAAGGAAGGGATTTCAAGTTTGATGAGCAAGACTGCCTCCATGCTATAAACTAGGGAGTTGGGGGTACCCCTAGTAGGTGTTCTAATGGACGTGTGATAGCCCTAGATGACGTAGGGGATCCTGTCGGCCCAGATTCTTTAACTTTTTATTAACTTGTTAATTATGGATTCAAGGCTCTTATTCTCATCTTCAACGAACCCCATTGCTTTGAGGATGGTATGTGAAGATTTGTATCTCTGAATTCCATACTCCTCGACCAATTTTTTTACTTTTACTTCAAAATGTATTCCATTTTCTGATACCATCTTCTAAGGGACACTGTAGCAACATATGATATTCTTTCGAATGAACTTGGAAACTTTCTTTGCATTCAGCACCACGTATGACTCAATTTCAACCCATTTAGTGAAATAATCAATGGAAACTAAGATGAACTTGTGCTCCTTAGATGACTTGGGAGTAATATTACCAATGATGTCGAAGCCCTAAGTGGAGAAGATCCAAGGAGAGGTCATATTATATAACTCTCAGGGCGGTAAGTACTAGAGATTGTCAAATTATTGGCATTTGAGGTACCTCTTGATGCATGTCGTACAGTTTTGAATCATGGTATTCTAATAATATCCATATTGGGCGATCTTCTCAGCAAGCATATGACCATTTATGTGGGGTTCGCACTCCCCATGATGGATTTTTAGCACGATCTCCTTAGTATTATCCCATACTATGCATTATAAATGGGTACGATCAAAATTCTTTTTGAACAAGGCTTTGATATTGGGAAATGGGTTTTTAGAGGGTCATACAATCTTTTTTATTATCCCCTCGAGGGTATCGATAATATTTGAGGATGCACGAAATATTATCCAATCAAAACTCGACTTTTTCTGAGTCTCTTCCATGACAAGCTTGATATGGTAGCAATGAGTTGGTATGGATTATTTATGAACTTGCAAGAGAGTAATCGGTATTCCCTCGGGCATGTCATAGAGGCAAAAGTTTCTAATGCGTCGACAAAGATATTCTTTGAACGAGAGAGGTAATGAAAAGTGATATGTTTTAATTAGGAAACAAACTCTTTAAGATGAGTGGGGAAGGGCATAAGTTTCTCATCTTTGACTTTTCATTTTCGGAGAACTTGTCCTATGAAGAGGGTTGAATCTCCATAGACATTGAGATATTGTATACCCTTTTCACAATCAATCTTAAGTCCCGCAATGCACGCCTTATATTATGTCATGTTATTGGTGCAAGTGAAGTCTAGATTGATGGTGATGGTAGTGTGAGAATCATCGGACACGGATATAAGTATTATAATGTTGTATCCTTTCTTATTGGAAGCTCCATCAAAGAAAATTTTCCACAAGAGTTCTTTATGAGAAGCATATAGAATTTTTTAATTCAGGAATTCAAAGATCCACGGGTCGACTTCTTCCACGGGATAATCATCTAGGTAATCATAGATGAACCTTTCATTTATGGATTATGTGTCATATTAGTGACATCTAATTCGGTTAACAAGAGCAACTATCGGACCATGTGTCTCTACAAGTCATGTTTCTCTATAAAGTACTTCATGGGATCTATGTGGACACTAATTTGATGGGGAACACAAGCACATAGTGCCAGAGTTTTTGAGTTGCCCAAGCTAAAGTGACGCACTCCTTCTCTAGTGTTGTGTACTTCACCTCATACCCTGTTAGTTTTTTACTGACATATTAGATGGCTTTTGTTTGTGTGACTCCTTGATGTATTGGGATGTCATATCCCCATGTGCAATATCGTTTATAGCTATATACAAGAAGAGGGGTATACCAAGTTATGATGGCATGATCACCTATATTTGGGTAAAGGATTGCTGGATTTTGTCTAAGGCTTCTTGACATATCTCATTCCAAACATTGGTTGAATCCTTTCAGAGGAGTTTGGAAATGGGTTCAAAAATGGAAGTGAAATTACTAATGAATCTTATAATGTATTAAAAATTTCCCAAGAAATAACTTACCTCTTTCTCAATCTTCTTCAATTCCATTCTCGAGGATCGCCTTGATTTTGGCAAAGTCTGATTCAATTCCCTTCTTGCTGACCATAAATCCTAAGAGTTTACATACCGTGACACAAAAAACACACTTTTACGGATTCAGGTGCATCAGGTACTGTCTCGACCATTCAAAGAACTTCCTCAAGGCAAGGATATGACTTTCCCGAGTTTTGGACTTGATTATCATGTCGTCAACATAGACCTCAACTTATTTATGCTTAAGATCATGCAAAATAGTTATGGATACTCTTTGATAGCAAGCCCTGATATTTCTGAGACCGAAGTGTATAACAGTGTAACAAAAAAGCCCTCTTAGGGTAGTGAAGGCAGTCTTCTCTTAGTGATCGGGATACATCTTAATTTTATTATACCTTGAGAATCCATTGACGAATTACTTGAGTACATGATTGGCAGTATTTTTTATGATCATGTCAATATTGGACAGAGGGTAGTCATTTTTTGGAGAACCTTTATTTAAATTCAGATAGTCGAGGCACATGTGAACATTTTCCCTAATTTAGGCACTAAGACTATGTTTTCATGCCAAGTTGGATATTTGACTAGGCAGATGAACTCCATATTCAATTGCTTGACATCTTCATCTTTCACTTTGAGGCCCATTCGGGTTGAAGCTTCATTAGTTTCTACCTAATAGATTTGCACAAATGATAGGGATCTGTCACTATAAGACCATGCAAAGACGTTAATGAACTCCTTCAAAATCTTTTCGAATTGGGACCGCTCATGCTCATCGAGGTTTAACCCTATCCTAATCTTGTCTGGATTGCTACTAGAACTAATAGTAATGATATTAGTCTCCTCACTATTAGTTTGGATGTGGTTTTGTTGTTTTATTTTTTCCATATTGAGAGCAGTTAAGAATTATTCATTTGTTAAACCATCTTCGCCATTTTTATTATTATTATAATCAATGTAATTGATATAAGTCACAACAAGATACTCAAAATATTCATGCATTTCATTAAAAACATTTTTCAAGAAAAACAGTAGTGAGGACCTCCTCAAAGGTGGCCTCATTAACATTTGAATCAGAAGTAGTAGAAGTAGAAAAATGTTCATTCTCAAGGTGATAAATAGCAGGGTTTTGGGCTGGTAGGGTCGGACTAGCTTGAACGCTCCACTAGTTGAGGAAAGGTGTGACAGTAGGACAAATATTCTTAGAATAGTTGACGAGACTCAATTTGTGTCTAAAATACGTGACAATTACGGTTTAAGTGCAAACCAATCGCAGAAGTAATAAACCCGGTAAGACGGGGTATCGATCCTCAAGGAAATAGGACGTGGAGACGTGGCGATAGTAGGTGAGACGGTTAACCCTATCTTTGACTATAAAAAGAAAATAAAAGGTGATCTAAGTGAGATGATTGTTATTAAATACATGTAATGAAATGAAACTAAGTATGAACTAAGTATGCAAGATTAAACTAATCGTGATGTATTAAATATGAATGAGAAAAGCAAGGTCGGAATACAATCCTCCAACCCTAGTACGCTTACCGATGATAAAACTAGCTATGAATGTGATAATTAATCGAACCCAGTCTTTATTAATATCAAGCATTACATATATGAGGGTATTAGACCGCATCTTACGTAATCAAAAGTAAGAATAAAGTGGTGTAGTTGTAGCTACACGCGCATCGCGCTCTTAAGCATCCCGGTTACCTAGGGCAAACGAGATCAAAATTCCTACGATGGTTATGATCACCACAAAACACGATTCCATCAATTATTTAATTCATGGAACTAATTTTATAAATGTGCAAACCACATCAGGCTGGGTTCATGCATCCCAACCTCTAAAAGTCTAGCCTAGCATGGTGCAATTAAGAAAAACTAGGGTTTCTATGGTGAAGATGATTGAAATCATGGTAAAAGTAGAAAAAGATAAAAAAAAAAGGGTTTGTTAACTACTGAAAATAAACTAAGCATGCAAAAATTATCAATATCAGAGAGTAGGGAAGAGAAATTAACAAACTTTATTGCAGAAATCAATAAATTGTACTTCTAGGCTTTTCAACAAACACTCTCTTCAAAAACTAAGTACAAGGCTTCTCTCAGACCAATTAGAAGCTCTCCCAATGCCTACGTGGGAATTGGAATATATACACTACAAAAATTACAAGATTTGGATTCATGCAAGACTCTGGTTTGAAAGGATAATTTCAAATCTCGAACCCCCGGATCGGTCCGAATTAAATCATTTCGGATCGGTCTGTCTGAAACTGGATCGATCCGAAAATGGCATGATGCAGTGAATTCTAGGGTGGCGGATCGATCCTTTTGTTCCTTTTAATCGGATCGGTCCAAAAAGTATTTCTTAGACAGTAAGTTCAAGGAGTCTGGATCGATCCCTTTTTTATTTCCCCCCAATCGGTCCGGTGATACGACTCAGCTTCTCTCCTTTTTCTCTTCAAATTATCATAAATTTCTCACATCTTTGGATCTTCATAACTTCTACTTCGGAACTCGGATTTGAACACCATTTCTTCCTACGCGCTCGTAGACTCGAGGTCTTCGATTTTATTTTGGGTTCTCATCCGGATTCCAGGTGGAAATTATGCTTTTGCCCTTTTGACTTGTCTTCTTTCTTTTCTTTTATTTCTTCCGATTTCTTTCTTTCTCTCATGCATCAAATACCTGCAAAATCAGTAAGAAATATAAAAAATTTGGGATACTTGTTAGAAGAAGTCGTTAGCAATGATATGAGATAAATCAACGTGTTTTACATCGTTCGAGGTAATAAAAGCCTTTAAATTAAAGGGATAAATACGAAAGAATTTATGCCTAATCAAACCCCCCTTACTTAGAACTTTGATCATCCCAAGCAATGTAAAATAATCAAAACATGGTGCAACTCTAAAATGGGATAGAATACCTCTTTCGCGGGCAAGCGATTGCATTTAGCATATGCTACAAGCCTTTAAACCTCTAGGTTACCCTAGTAGGACGAGTTGTGTCTCGTGAGCGTTTGTAGTGAATATACCCACAAAATTCGTTTTCTAGACTCAAAGAAACATCAAAATACTTAACAATTGTACAATCTAAACTCCCCAAAAACAGTCACCTTAAAAATTATTTTTCGGGTCTCAAGCCATAGTGTGTGTATGCGAAGCCAAAAATCAAACCGCTAATTTTCACCGATTGATCATTACATTACTTTCTGAAAATTTGCTTTGATTCAATTCTCACGGACGCTCTCATAAACGAATCACTTGGAAATGTGGCTACTCTCTCGATATACGTGATATATATGAGTAAATGCAATGGAACCAAGTTCACACACACAAATTAAAAAGACGAAATTTTTATGGTGAAAAGATCTCTGTAACACCCCGTGTTTTTATTAACTATTTTTATTAATTAATTGGAATTTTCAAGAAAAATAAAATTTTGAATTTAATATTTTTTATTGGCTAAATATGTTGGTTATGGTTTTAGAAGAATAAAACTTCAAGCGGAATTAAAATCGGAGTTAAAACGGATTTTATATTGATTTTATAATATTTTGCCTTATAGGCATTTTTTGGGTAAACTGTCAGTTTTTCGGGGTGATCGATCGATCGACCCCTGGGGGTAGATCGATCGACCCTCCCAGAAAACGTGCGCTGTAAGATATTTTTAGAGTTTATGTAGGATTAGGACTCCTAATCACTATATAACCTTGTTAATCCGTAAAGGGACCACTCATAATCACTTTTTCTCCAATTTTTCACCAGAGAACACTTCCAAATATTTTTCCTCTCACTCATTATTATCAACCTTCAACAAAATCAAGTTTTTATCACAAGTTTTGGCACAAGTTTTTTAAGGCTTAATTGGGGTTTAATCAAGATCGTTCAAGAACACTCTTTTGCTAAATTTTCGAGAGGAATCCAGATTTCTAATCAGATTTTCAACACGATCTTTACAGGCATGAATACTCTATTCTTCTCCTTTAGTATTATGCGTTTTAAGTGTCGCCTAAACACTTAATTACATGTTTTCTTAAAAATAATTAGTAACTTAATTAGAAAAAGTGGATATCAATTATGGGGCTGTTTTTATAAAATCTTTTAATCTAAATAATATTCATAACCCTTTGGGTACGTAGGATTCACGAGTGATTTTGGGTTTTATTGGTGTAGGTTGCATGTAGAAAAACCCTAGTTTTAAAATAAATGATTTTTGGGTACGTATAACTCATGTAATACATGTAGAGATAATAAAATTTGGTTTTGATGTATTTATGATGAAAACTTGGTATATTTAATTTAAAATAATTTAATGAGATTATTTGGGTATTGTTGACGTTGTGATAATTAAATTAAAGATTTAATTGAATGGGACTATCATGTGTAGTTTTATACGATTATTAATTATTCTTGTTGGTATGACTTGTTCGTATTATTAAATATCATTATGAGGCGGGTTGTTGGGTATTATTGCTCTCCCTATATTTTAGAATGGCTTCTAGGAATGGGACTAGTGAGGGAAGATTATTGCGTTTTTATCACCTTGGGGGTGGGATGATTTTTATTACTTTATCATCATTACGCTCGCCTAAGCATGAGACTAGGTTGAAATATAAGTTAGAAATCCTCTTATACATAGGATAGGACGTATTGATAACTTCGGGACCCTTAGGTATGGGACTAAGGGGTATTTTGAGGATCTCACATCGATCAAAATGGTGGGGTGATTATAAATTGAGAAATTGAGAATTAATGCCTAAGATAAAAACGGGTATTAAAATTTGTGGCGACATAATGTGTCGGGGCCGATAGTTTAAACGGGCCAGAGGGCGATTTATGTCGTGTCGTGTGTGGAACCTTGTCATGTGTCGGGGCCGACAGTTAAACGGGTCAGAGGGCGATTGACAAGGGTAACCTTGTCATGTGTCGGGGCCGATAGTTTAAACGGGTCAGAAGGCGATTGACAAGGGGAACTGTGACACTTTAATAAAAAGTGAGAACAATAATAAAAGTTGGTTAATTTAATTAAATTAACATCGTGGGACTTGGGAATTTAAAATCATATTGGTGTGCCTTTTTAAATGGGGATCCCTACGAGTAGCTAGTAATTTATATTTATCGCGTTTAATTATTCCGTTTAATTTAAAATATTCTATTGTGATATTTATCACGTATAATGCTACTGTCTGGATTCAAGGATCCTATTTGAGGGGAGTAGTGTGTATTCTTGCTCGGCGCTTTGGCTTTGACCCATGCGTTGACTAATCTTTTTCAGGATTTAATTTGGAGAAGCTGCATAAGTTTATGAGAGTTATCATTGGAGGTGCAGCTGGAGTTATTTACTTTATGGCATAGTTTAGTTAGACTTTATTTTACACTCGTATTATGAGACTTCATTGGAGTTTTATTGGGCCATTCGGTTCCAAAGTTGTTTAGAGGATTTCTGTTGGGATTATTCAGATTTTATTTAATCATTATTGGAGATTGGATTTTTTGGAGTTAGCATGTGATGGATTCTTTTATCGCTTAGTTATTTGTGATCATTTGAGATTGAATCAATTGTTTATCTTATGGACTGATTTATTTATGTCTCATATCTGTGTCATGCTAAGAATGGTATTTATTTAGTTCACGCCCGGCTTAATTTTGGTGGCGGCCGACGCCAGAATTAGGTGGGATGTGACCGATGGTTTCAGAGCATGGTCTTAGGTCTCGTAGGTTATGATTCCGTTCAGCTTCCGCGTTGCCGATCTTTGATTCCCTTTGTTGATTCGTACTTGTTAAGGTAGAGAGTCTAGCATACGTGTTAGATGTGTTTCTTGGAGATGTAAAGTTTTGAGTTAAGGACGTTGTAGACATTGAGTTTAGAATTAGTAAGCTTGATGTGGGGATTCTTAGAATGGATTTTGGAGACGATAATTATTTTGGAGATTTTAGTACAGATGTTAGGTACCGTATGTATCGATTTTTGATGTTGAGATTTAATTTGAGGAAGTTAGAATTTTGATGACTTTCGGATGTAGGATCGAGTGGGGGATTTGTGAGAGCTTATGGTGCGCCGTTATTTTCATAGTTATGCATATGCATATAGGAAATATATATATTATTTTGTTATTCGTGGGGTAGGTACGCGTAGGATTGGGTGTATGGGCACCCAATTATGGCATTCTATGGGTAGACATATATGAGCCTTATTTTCTTTTGCGAGATTTACGTGTTGATGTGTATGCTTCGTCTAATTTCGAGGACGAAATTCTTTGCTAGTGGGGAAGTATGTAACACCCCGTGTTTTTCTTAACTATTTTTATTAATTAATTGGAATTTTTGAGAAAAATAAAATTTTGAATTTAATAATTTTTATTGGCTAAATATGTTGGTTATGATTTTAGAAGAATAAAACTTCAAGCGGAATTAAAATCGGAGTTAAAACGGATTTTATATTGATTTTATAATATTTTTCCTTATAGGCATTTTTTGGGCAAACTGTCAGTTTTTCGGGGTGATCGATCGATCGACCCCTGGGGGTAGATCGATCGACCCTCCCAAAAAACGTGCGTTGTAAGCTATTTTTAGAGTTTATGTATGATTACGACTTCAAATCACTATATAACCTTGTTAATCCGTAAAGGGACCTCTCATAATCACTTTTTCTCCAGTTTTTCACCAGAGAACACTTCCAAATATTTTTCCTCTCACTCATTATCATCAACCTTCAACAAAATCAAGTTTTTGTCACAAGTTTTTTAAGGCTTAATTGGGGTTTAATCAAGATCGTTCAAGAACACTCTTTTGCTAAATTTTCGAGAGGAATCCAGATTTCTAATCAGATTTTCAACACGATCTTTACACGCATGAATACTTTATTCTTTTCCTTTAGTATTATGCGTTTTAAGTGTCGCCTAAACACTTAATTACATGTTTTCTTAAAAATAATTAGTAACTTAATTAGAAAAAGTAGATATCAATTATGGGGCTGTTTTTATAAAATCTTTTAATCTGAATAATATTCATAACCCTTTGGGTATGTAGGATTCATGAGTGATTTTTGATTTTATTGGTGTAGGTTGCATGTAGAAAAACCCTAGTTTTAAAATAAATGATTTTTGGGTGCGTATAACTCATGTAATACATGTAGAGATAATAAAATTTGGTTTTGATGTATTTATGATGAAAACTTGGTATATTTAATTTAAAATAATTAAATGAGATTATTTGGGTATTGTTGACGTTATGATAATTAAATTAAAGATTTAATTGAATGGGACTATCATGTGTAGTTTTATACGATGATTAATTATTCTTGTTGGTATGACTTGTTCGTATTATTAAATATCATTGTGACAACGGGTTGTTGGGTATTATTGCTCTCCTTATATTTTAGAATGCCTTCTATGAATGGGACTAGTGAGGGAAGATTATTGCGTTTTTATCACCTTGGGTTTGGGCTGATTTTTATTACTTTATCGTCGTTACGCTCGCCTAAGCATGAGACTAGGTCGAAATTTAAGTTAGAAATCCTCCTATACATAGGATAGGACGTATTGATAACTTCGGGACCCTTAGGTATGGGACTAAGGGGTATTTTGAGGATCTCACATCGATCAAAAGGGTGGGGAGATTATAAATTGAGAAATTGAGAATTAATGCCTAAGATAAAAACGGGTATTAAAATTTGTGGCGACATAATGTGTCGGGACCGACAGTTTAAACGGGCCAGAGGGCAATTTATGTCGTGTCGTGTGTGGAACCTTGTCATGTGTCTGGGCCGACAGTTAAACGAGTCAGAGGGCGATTGACAAGGGTAACCTTGTCATGTGTCGGGGCCGACAGTTTAAACGGGTCAGAGGGCGATTGACAAGGGGAAGTGTGACACTTTAATAAAAAGTGAGAACAATAATAAAAGTTGGTTAATTTAATTAAATTAACATCGTGGGACTTGGGAGTTTAAAATCATATTGGTGTGCCTTTTTAAATGGGGATCCCTACGGGTAGCTAGTAATTTATACTTATCGCGTTTAATTATTCCGTTTAATTTAAAATATTCTATTGTGATATTTATCGCGTATAATGCTATTGTCTGGATTCAAGGATCCTATTTGAGGGGAGTAGTGTGTATTCTTGCTCGGGGCTTTGGCTCTGACCCATGCGTTGACTAATCTTTTTCAGGATTTAATTTGGAGAAGCTGCATAAGTTTATCGGAGTTATCATTGGAGGTGCTGCTGGAGTTATTTACTTTATGGCATAGTTTAGTTAGACTTTATTTTCCACTCGTATTATGAGACTTCATTGGAGTTTTATTGGGCCATTCGGTTCCAAAGTTGTTTAGAGGATTTCTGTTGGGATTATTCAGATTTTATTTAATCATTATTGGAGATTGGATTTTTTGGAGTTAGCATGTGATGGATTCTTTTATCGCTTAGTTATTTGTGATCATTTGAGATTGAATCAATTGTTTATCTTATGGACTGATTTATTTATGTCTCATATCTGTCTCATGCTAAGAATGGTATTTATTTAGTTCACGCCCGGCTTAATTTTGGTGGCGGCCGACGCCAGAATTAGGCGGGGTGTGACAGATGGTTTCAGAGCATGGTCTTAGGTCTCGTAGGTTATGAGTCCGTTCAGCTTTCGCGTTACCGATCTTTGATTCCCTTTGTTGATTCATACTTCTTAAGGTAGAGAGTCTAGCATAAGTGTTAGATGTGTTTCTTGGAGTTGTAAAGTTTTGAGTTAAGGACGTTGTAGACATTGAGTTTAGAATTAGTAAGCTCGATGTGGGGATTCTTAGAACGAATTTTGGAGACGATAATTATTTTGGAGATTTTAGTACAGATGTTAGGTACCGTATGTATCGATTTTTGATGTTGAGATTTAATTTGAGGAAGTTAGAATTTTGATGACTTTCGGATGTAGGATCGAGTGGGGGATTTGTAAGAGCGTATGGTGCACCGTTATTTTCATAGTTATGCATATGCATATAGGAAATATATATATTATTTTGTTGTTCGTGGGGTAGGTACGCGTAGGATTGGGTGTATGGGCACCCAATTATGGCATTCTACGGGTAGGCATATATGAGCCTTATTTTCTTTTGCGAGATTTACGTGTTGATGTGTATGCTTCGTCTAATTTCGAGGACGAAATTCTTTGCTATTGGGGAAGTATGTAACACCCCGTGTTTTTGTTAACTATTTTTATTAATTAATTGGAATTTTCGAGAAAAATAAAATTTTGAATTTAGTAATTTTTATTGGCTAAATATGTTTGTTATGATTTTAGAAGAATAAAACTTCAAGCGGAATTAAAATCGGAGTTAAAATGGATTTTATATTGGTTTTATAATATTTTGCCTTATAGGGGTTTTTTGGGCAAACTGTCAGTTTTTCGGGGTGATCGATCGATCGACCCCTGGGGGTAGATCGATCGAGCCTCCCAGAAAACGTGCGCTGTAAGCTATTTTTAGAGTTTATGTAGGATTATGACTCCTAATCACTATATAACCTTGTTAATCCGTAAAGGGACCTCTCATAATCACTTTTTCTCCAATTTTTCACCAGAGAACACTTCCAAATATTTTTCCTCTCACTCATTATCATCAACCTTCAACAAAATCAAGTTTTTGTCACAAGTTTTGACACAAGTTTTTTAAGGCTTAATTGGGGCTTAATCAAGATCGTTCAAGAACACTCTTTTGCTAAATTTTTGAGAGGAATCCAGATTTCTAATCAGATTTTCAACACGATCTTTACAGGCATGAATACTCTATTCTTTTCCTTTAGTATTATGCGTTTTAAGTATCGCCTAAACACTTAATTACATGTTTTCTTAAAAATAATTAGTAGCTTAATTAGAAAAAGTGGATATCAATTATAGGGCTGTTTTTATAAAATCTTTTAATCTGAATAATATTCATAACCCTTTGGGTACGTAGGATTCACGAGTGATTTTGGATTTTATTGGTGTAGGTTGCATATAGAAAAACCCTAGTTTTAAAATAAATGATTTTTGGGTGCGTATAACTCATGTAATACATGTAGAGATAATAAAATTTGGTTTTGATGTATTTATGATGAAAACTTGGTATATTTAATTTAAAATAATTAAATGAGATTATTTGGGTATTGTTGACGTTGTGATAATTAAATTAAAGATTTAATTGAATGGGACTATCATGTGTAGTTTTATACGATGATTAATTATTCTTGTTGGTATGACTTGTTCGTATTATTAAATATCATTGTGACGACGGGTTGTTGGGTATTATTGCTCTCCCTATATTTTAGAATGCCTTCTATGAATGGGACTAGTGAGGGAAGATTATTGCGTTTTTATCACCTTGGGTTTGGGCTGATTTTTATTACTTTATCGTCGTTACGCTCGCCTAAGCATGAGACTAGGTCGAAATTTAAGTTAGAAATCCTCCTATACATAGGATAGGACGTATTGATAACTTCGGGACCCTTAGGTATGGGACTAAGGGGTATTTTGAGGATCTCACGTCGATCAAAAGGGTGGGGTGATTATAAATTGAGAAATTCAGAATTAATGCCTAAGATAAAAACGGGTATTAAAATTTGTGGCGACATAATGTGTCGGGACCGACAGTTTAAACGGGCAGAGGGCGATTTATGTCGCGTCGTGTGTGGAACCTTGTCATGTGTCGGGGCCGACAGTTAAACGGGTCAGAGGGCGATTGACAAGGGTAACCTTGTCATGTGTCGGGGCCGACAGTTTAAACGGGTCAGAGGGCGATTGACAAGGGGAAGTGTGACACTTTAATAAAAAGTGAGAACAATAATAAAAGTTGGTTAATTTAATTAAATTAACATCGTGGGACTTGGGACTTTAAAATCATATTGGCGTGCCTTTTTAAATGGGGATCCCTACGGGTAGCTAGTAATTTATATTTATCGTGTTTAATTATTCTGTTTAATTTAAAATATTTTATTGTGATATTTATCGCGTATAATGCTACTGTCTGGATTCAAGGATCCTATTTGAGGGGAGTAGTGTGTATTCTTGCTCGGCGCTTTGGCTTTGACCCATGCGTTGACTAATCTTTTTCAGGATTTAATTTGGAGAAGCTGCATAAGTTTATGAGAGTTATCATTGGAGGTGCAGCTGGAGTTATTTACTTTATGGCATAGTTTAGTTAGACTTTATTTTCCACTCGTATTATGAGACTTCATTGGAGTTTTATTGGGCCATTCGGTTCCAAAGTTCTTTAGAGGATTTCTGTTGGGATTATTCAGATTTTATTTAATCATTATTGGAGATTGGATTTTTTGGAGTTAGCATGTGATGGATTCTTTTATCGCTTAGTTATTTGTGATCATTTGAGATTGAATCAATTGTTTATCTTATGGACTGATTTATTTATGTCTCATATCTGTCTCATGCTAAGAATGGTATTTATTTAGTTCACGCCCGACTTAATTTTGGTGGCGGCCGACGCCAGAATTAGGTGGGGTGTGACAATCTCATCATTGGATTACGATGATTGGAAAACGGAAAACATCGCCTCTTTTTCACGCCATTCAATCTCTTTTATTATCTTTTGTACATTAGCTCTCCACGCGGTAATCAATTTCGAAATATAGACGCAGTTAGGACTTTTTCTGGGATTTAAAGTGTATTGGGTACCTTTGGAATGGTTGGGGACTTTGAAATTGGAAAGTTTGAATTTATGATGTCCATTTGTGCTTTTTTCAGGCATTTGCTCTTTTTTTTTCTTTTTCTATTTGTCACACTTTCCTTTCCTTTCTATTTTTGTTGAGCATTCTTCATTTTTTTCTTGCCCCTTTTTTTTGCACTTTTCTAGAGTTAAAACTTCTGGGATTTTCAACTTTCACAATTCCAGACTATTTGGGTTTTTCTGGTCGTCAAACGAAAAGAAAAATTTATTTGGTTCAATTTGGGTTGCAAAAGGGATGAATATTTTTCACGACTTTTTCTGAACAATATTTTTGGGTGACAAACAAGGGTCTACTTCATTGTCCAAATTGCTCATTGATTTACCATATGCGTCTTGAGATTAATTTAGTTTAGAGATATATTCAGCGTGCTTTTCAAGACAACATCTCACATATTTTTCATAAACGATCGAAATAATAAAATAGAGATCATCAACGATTTATTAAAACGCTGAAAAGAACTTTGAGTTGATCATTAACTCAGATTGATTTATAAACTCGCAAAAAGTGATAGGCTCGAAATCTCACCGGGTTGATTAATCTCCACACTTATTCGTCAAGTAGTTAATTTTCGCTCAATTTCCATCTTTGGTCAATTTTGACTTTGTGCATTTGATTTTTACAACTTGAGACAAAATATACGTGACATGTTTGAAGTTTTTAAATTCCAATTTTTATTTGTTTTGAATAAAAATATTTTTGAATTTTTGATTTTTATTTTGAAATTTTGGGCATTTAAGAATATTTGTGAAGTTTTAGAAACGTTAACCAATCACAACATGCCACGTGTCCATTTAATTTGAAAATAGGGACTAAAAATAAAAACGAAATATTTATTATCCTATATCCATAGCGAATATTATTTTAAGTGCTAAAAGTACCTAATCTAATTTTTGAAATGTTAAAAGATTGGGTTAGCGTGATAATAGCTCGACCCTTAATGTTGTTTAGGGAATGGTTTTTGTAATTTTTTTGGGAACTCATGTCGTTATTATCCACAAAACCTTCTAGCCCCCACCACACTCGAAATACTGTTAACAACTCAAACATTTAGGAATTAGGGCAAAATTTGTCGCAAAATCACAATTCCTCAAACCTTCACCATATCTCATCGCAAAACCCAAGGTATTCTCTCTCTTTCTCCTTGGATTTCTTATTTTTGTTTTTTATTTATGATTCAATATAAATCAGTTGAATTATACGAATCTATTGAGCCTGTTGTTTGTTGAATACTTGAATAATACCGGTTGTTATTTATACACTCTTTTTTTTAGATGTGTTTGTTGAACAAATTGTAAACAGTGAAGAAACTTGGTTCTCTATTATTATGTTTCGATTTGAGATTTGTAAACTATTATTAAGTTATTTTCCATCTCTAAATCACAATCGCACACAGGTCATTTAAAAGTTTAGGGTGTTATTTTTTTTTAGTTCTTTTGACTTTAATACATTACTGATTTGCGATTTTAGACTTTAATACAACTTTTTTTGTTTGCTAAATGTGAAAATTTTGTTACTAAAAAGTGATATTTGGTGACATTTAGCGACGAGTGATATTTGGTGACATTTAGCGACGAAAAATGTACTAAAGTCTAATAAACTGATAAAGTTGTATGAAAGTATAAAATTGCAAATTAGTAATGTATTAACGTAAAAAAAATCCTATTTTTTTTAAAAGGGTAAATTATAGAGAACCTTGGACTATAAGGCCTCGTTTGATGCACGGGATAAGGAGTTGAGACCGATAAAGTTCTATTAAAGTCTAAAATTCCAAATGAGTAATGTATTAAAGTCAAAAAACTGTATTTAAAAAATGGTTAATTACAAACAACCTTAAGACTATAAGTCCTTGTTTGATGCGCGGGATACGGAGATGAGATGTGATAAGATTCCAAGTGGGATAACTTATTTCATTCCATGTTTGGTGTTGGATGTGATAAGATTTCAAGTTAGATAAGTTATCCTAAATAAGCCTCCCACCATCCCACCAGGTGTTGGTTGGAATGGGATAACTCTTATGAACTATGAGATTACCTCTAATCTCATCTTTGGAAAACCGACAAAGTGTCATGCCCTTGGATTGGCCTTGATTAATTGTTGATTTAATGAAAGAATTGGGAATTGGGGTTTTAAGAGAGAGAGATTGAAGAACGGAGATTAGATTAGAGGTAAGAGATAGAGAAATAGAGAGACAAACACAATTTATTATGATTCTTGAATGCCTTATACAATGGGATCACCATTATGTTTATTGTAAAGCTTGTAACTAACTAACAAACATTCTTAAAGACTCTTAACTAACTTTTAAACACGCACGTGGGTTCCAACTGGCTTGTCTTTCCACTTCTACGACGTCGTTCCTTTGTTTAATTGAAACAGCTAGCAACACTTCTCAATTTCCCCAAATTACAACGGTTATCTCCATTATTTTCCAACTTGACACAAAGTGCCATTTAAACTAGCACTGTGACAACTTACACATATTCATTGAAAAATGTTAATATAAACGTGATGTTGGGGATAAAAAAATGTAAATTTATAACGAAGACTAGCATGTAGGCCACGCGATGCGTGGCCGAATATATTTAAACTGTATCGTTTTGTTGTTGTAGCATGTTTGAGACAATATATTCTACAAATAAAAGAAAATTCAATTTTAAATTAATATCTAAAGTCATATGATTGGCATTTAATAAGTGCAACCGATATTTTTAATTTTGAGAGTTCATTATAAGTCAATTTTCATTTAGTTTTATAATCACTAAACAAAGAAAACAATTAATTTCAACACACTAAACCGATACTACATACTTAGTAGACAGGACCAAATGTTAAAAATCTCATGAAAAATAAATAGCATAGCCTAAAAAACACTTGGAATACATAAAGTAAAAGAAAAATACAAACTTTGAAAAAAAAAACCTTACATCTTCATGAAATTGAAAGCAAAACGAAACGTTTTAAACAAAGCCTAAAATAATTTGACAATTAGAGTGACTTACACAGTAGTCCTTGTCGAAGGATGAGGCATCGGCGACAAAAGTATCTGCTGTTGCGGCAGTGGATGAGTTATCGTTTGCATCTGCGGCGCCACTTGTTGAGGATGCTCCGGTAACACGTTAGTAACCGATGCCCCTCTCAACCCCATAAAATCCAGCTGCCTCGCTAGCTTCTTCGCTTGAAAATATGTCACCGTTATCTATGATTTTGGAGGGAAATCACTTCCCTCACCTTGCTCCATTCACTTCAATTATCACACATTTCGAATCCTCAATTCTAAAAATACAAACTTTGAACAAAATTGATAATCCGAGTTTCTAAATAGTGAACCGATACTATTAAAGCCTTTGGGATCCATGCCCCTTGGATGCTCTTTGGGCTCCTTATGATCTGTTAAAGCTTCCATTCTCTTTTGACTCTTAATGAACAAAAGAAGGGGATCGGAAACGGTGTAACCTTCTGTTCGATCGAAAACGGTGGTAATTTCATCGTCCGGTCTCGATGAAGAAAGAGTTGATTATGATGAATCCATGGAGAGGATGATATAGCTTTTATTCTTTCTAATCACCAAATGAAGCAACAGATTTTTGATTTGTTGTGCTCAATCGGTTTGGGAGGTTGGCCGGCATTTTATAGTTATAAGGGGAGGCGTGGAGGCATAGCATTGAATGGAGAGGAAGACAAAAAGGGTAGACATGTTGAGGATCGTTTGTATTGAGAGAGAAATACAATGCATCAAGGTAGTGAAGAGATCTGTCTTTAAAAGTTGAATCACGTGGAAGGATATAATTAAGGAAGTCTTTATTGTGTCAGATAGAGACAAGATTTTTGTGTCGCGTTTCTGGGAAAGCTTTCCGGAGGCTATGGGTACAGAGTTGAGACTGAGTTCAGCTTACCACCCACAGACAGATGGACAGACAGAGCGTACTAATCAGATGTTGGAAGATATGCTACGCATGTGTATCCTCGATTTCGGGGGAGGTTGGGAGCCACATCTTCCACTGGTCGAGTTTGCTTATAATAACTCCTATCAGTTTACGACTGGCATGGCTCCATTTGAGGCTTTGTACGGCAGGCCTTGTCGCTCTCCAACCTGTTGGCTCGAGGTGGGGGACAACAAGTTATTAGGACCAAAAGTGATCCAGCAGACCTCCGCGAGGATTGAGATAATCAGGAGTCGTATTCGGGTAGCCCAAGACAGACAGAAGAGCTACGCCGATGCGAAACGATTCTTCCGGGAGTTTAATGTGGGAGATCAAGTGTTGTTGCGTGTATCTCCTATGAAAGGAGTGATGAGGTTCGGGAAGAAGGGAAAGTTGGCTCCGAGGTACGTAGGACCATTTCCCATCGTCGAGAGAATTGGGCCAGTAGCATACAGGTTGGGTTTGCCAGAACATTTACATCGCATCCACGATGTATTCCACATCTCGGCGTTGAGACGATACCTTCGGGATGATATGGCTCATACTCACATTGCGATAGATGAGATCGACTTGCAGTCGGATATCTCTTACGAGGAGAGACCGGTGGCTATCCTAGACTACAGTGAGAGGAGATTGAGGTCGAAGATAGTTCCACTAGTGCGGGTCCAGTGGGAACATCATAATGTGGAGGAATCCACTTGGGAGCGTGAGGCAGATATGCGTGAGAGATATCCAGAGTTGTTTTTACCAGGTATGCCTTATTTTCCGAATTTCGGGACGAAATTCCGTTATTAGGGGGGAAGTATGTAATACCCGTATTTTTATGCTATAATTAATTTGGGGATTTATTTAATAAAAATCCGGAAATTAATTATGTTATAATTATTAATGTGACGTGAGTTAGTAATAATATGAAATTGTTGAATATTACTTAGGAGCATAGTAATATATGGTAAATGTCACGAGTGAATGAAAATGACAATTTTGGTAATTTTAGTCGGGACGCGCCCGTGTCGCGTCGGGACTAATTATTGAGATATAAAAGTAAATATTTTATGAGTTGTCCGTATGGTCATTTTTGAGTGCACCAACGCGTCCGGAAGGGTCGAGATAGTCAAAAAAGTGTACCCGGGGGTTTAGTTTGGGTCTCGGGATGTTTTTAGGCTTAATTAGTGACCCGGGAGGGCGTTTTGGTCATTTTACAAACTAGGGTAATTAAACCCACGAATTTCAGCCATCCTTAGCAGCCATTTAAGTCAGCCTTTTAGGGTTAGATCATTCAGAACCCTAAGACGGCTAGTGGAGAAGAGAGGAGAGACCTTGCTAGGTGATTCAAAGCCAAAAACACCACCTTTTGCACCACCGTCACCACCAACGCGTAGATCGCGAGGAGGAGAACGCAACCACACCAATATCAGCAGGAAACCAGACCTCTAAAATTCCAGGCAAGTGTTTAATTTGCGTATTTTCGTTGGTGCAATAATCATGTTAGTGTAGAAATGATTAGGAGTATAATTTATGGAAGAAAACCCCACTTTGTGATAGGAATTTGCATGTAGACAAGATTAAAATTATATTCTGGAAGTCTTATGTAATGTAGATGATAAACCTACGAATTTTTGATGTTATTGTAGAAGAAAATTCTGGAGAAAACTGATTAGAAAAAAAGATTAAGAAAACTTAGGGTTCTTGATGATTAGATGAGATTTTAGGTTGTTTAATCATGTTTAATGATGGTTATATGCATGCTTAACGTTAGAAACATCTGGAAATATATTACCATGATTGTAGTATAAGTTTTGGGACGATTGGTGTTGGAAATTATGTATTTGAATGAAGAATATTAGTTAAACCCGTAACTGCACTTCTGCAGAAATCGAAATACCTGTTTGATCGATCGATCGACCATATAGCGTCGATCGATCGAAGGTTCGATCGATCAAACCCCAGTAGTCGATCGATCGACCCTTCCTGGCAGCCTATTATTTCCTTGTTTAATTAGTTGAATTGATTTATCATGAAAGAATTCTTGGGCATTTCAAATAAAATGTTTTGGGATATAAGAGAGACCAGTAGGACATATGATTAAGTGTTGAGAACTTTATTATGAAATGATAATTGGGTGTAAGGAATAGTTAATTAAGAAATGACGAACTACGTATTTCAAATGAGAGAATTCAATGAATACCTACGTTAGTGAATAGACGTCTACCTACTGAATATATTACTTGGATGGATAGAACCCTCGAGTGTCCCATAACTAGTGAGAAAACCCCTTCGAATTAAGGTTAGAGGCGAAACCTTATACGTTATACTAATAAGGTGAAATTTAGGACAAAGGTTGTAATTATGGGTAATGAGAGTGACCTATATTAATATGATAAAATTGGTATATTTATATGAATGTGTGTACATATATTATATACATGTGAAAAAACGTACCCGCGCTACTTGCTATCCCTGAGGTTACCGCGCTGGGACGATCGTATCCTGTGTTGCTTTATGGGGATATTGAATCGTACCCTAGAAGATAGAGATCCTAGGTACGGGCTATTAAATTGATAGTCAGACGGTCCTAAGAGACGTGTGGGTATGTACTGACCTCTTGGACTTGGAATCTATGCTTCGCCTCAACGTTGTTTTGTATATGTTAATACAGTTCGAGAGTGATTCCGAACTTGTATTTCCCTTTATGTGAGCGATACGGGGATTGGATAGCAGAGTATGCCCGCACCATAGTTTAGTTGGGGTGCCATTATATATATATATTTATTCGAGTAGTTAATATATATATATAAGGTTATAAACTTTGAACTGCCTACTGTGATTTGATAAGTAGAACATGGTTGTTGATTCAAATTATTAAATACTTGTTTTGTGAAAAAATGAAAAGGCACGGGGAAATCTTATAATTTAATGAAGCTAAAACGAGAGGAATACTACAAATTGAAAGTAACCTTTTTATAACTTTGTCATCGTTCAGTTTTGAAAACATATGAGTAAGTTAAGATAAACGAACCATTGGGAAGGTTAGTACGATAGGAGTGCACATTAGAAGAGAGGTGAGTAATTCTCAAGAGAGAGACGAACTAATATGATGTTGCATTGGCCTGTATCAATTTAAATACTTGCTTAACTTATTTTAAAATCAAACACACTTTCGGGCCCTGACCCGTTTCCTTTTCTCTCTCTCTCTTGTGTATATATATGTATATTTTCAGGTGCCCAGCCACAGGGGCGTCTTGCTTAGGATTCTTTGAGAAGAACGAGCTGCAGCTTAGGTGGGAGTTGCAGGTCCCTTGAGTAGACGGCTTCCGACATTGACTCCACTCTCATTACTCTCATTTATGGGGCACGTGTCGCCCTTTTCATCATTTCATTTATTGTTGGAGATTTTTATATTTCAGTTATTCCAGTATTGTTTATGGGATTTGTTTCAGGATGGTTTATGATTTTAGTTTTATATTATTGACATTCGTTTGGTGAATGTATGGTTTTATTTAAATTTCGTGGTATGATTCTCTATTGTAGAAATGTTGTTTTGAATTAATAAAAATCTTTTCTTTAATTAAAATTTGGAAGTTCGTATAAAAAAAAATATGTTTTTTTTTTACACTTAGCTTAATTATTTAGGGTGTTAAATTGGAAAAATTATTTTTATCGACAATGATGCTGAGAATGAACCAACTGTTTACCTTGATTTAATTAAATAAAGGAGTGATCGCCCGGTATTTAATTAGGCGGGGTGTCACACATAATGGGTCGAAATAGTTAGAAATAGGTACTTGAGGCTTATAATGGGGTTCCGGGGGATTTTTAGGCTAAACGAGAGCCCTAAAAAGGGTATTCGTGTCATTTTACCTATAACGGTTGAATTAATTTTGGATTTGGAGTGTTTAGGTTTATATTTAAGTAAGGTGGATTTGGAGTGTTTTGATTTGGAGTGCCATTTTGTTTCTACTTTGAATTAGACTATGAGACATAGCTTTATAGAAATGTATGGATCTTAGCTTTCCAATGAGCTTTTAATAAGGTCATTTGGAATTTTGTGGAGGAAGTGATAACCATTTTAGTAAAAGGTGTTTAATCTGTTAGAATATTATATTTGTGCAAAATTGTGACTTTTTAAGAAATCTAATGAGATAAGGACTCCTATGTTTTTACCTATTTGAAGGGGGCTCACGGGAGGCCTTTTTAAAACTCATATTAACCTATTCCCAAGATTAGGAAGTGCCTTAAACTAACCAGGGATAGATTTTAAGTAAGAGATTACGTGTATAATAAGGTGAATGTATAAGGTGAAAATTTATGAAATTGGGTTGGAATTTCGAAAAGAGTTAGGCTAAGGTCTGGAGTAAAGTAGTCTATTGGCCAGAATTATTATATTTATTATTTTATAATAAGTACATGAATACTTGAATATTTGGAATTCGAGGGTAGACTCTGGAATAGTGGGCTAGTGCTACGAGAGATTTGTGCACGTTCAGTCAATTGTATATATATATATGCTGAGATATATAGTGTGTGTGTATATATATATATATCTGTGTGATTGATATATGTGAACATACATACTCAATATATGCTATCATTGGAGGTTGCTCATAGTGAGCGGCCCACCCTGGACCTATGGATTTTAGCTTTCCAATGAGCTTTGAATAAGGTCATTTGGACTTCCGTGGAGGGATTAATAGTCATTTTAGTAAAAGGTGTTCAATCTCTTAGAATATTAGATTTGTGCAAATTTGTGATTTTTAAGAGTTCTAATGGGATAAGGACTCTTATATTTTTACCTATTTAAAGGGAACTCATGGAAGGACTTTTTAAAAATTATATTAACCTATTCCCAAGATTAGGAAGTTCCTTAAACTAACTGGGATGAATTCTGGGTAAGAAGTTACGTGTATAATACGGCGAACATACTGGGTGAAAATTTATGAAATCAAGTTGGAATTTTGAAAAGAGTTAAGCTACGGGCTGGAGTAGAATGGCTTAGTGGCAAGAATTATGATATTTATGACTTTATAATAAGTGAATGCCTGAATATTCGGGAGTCAAGGGTAGACTCGGGAATAGTGGATTGGTGCTACGAGAGATTTATGTTTATATATATATATATATATATATATATATATATATATATATATATATATATATGTGTGTGTGTGTGTGTGTGTGTGTGTGTGTGTGTGTGTGTGGGTGTGGGTGGGTGGGTGTGTGGGTGTGGGTGTTTATCTACGTGATTGATTTATGTGAACATACCTACTCTATGGATGCTATCATTAGAGCTTGCTCATAGTGGGCGGGCCCCCCTAGCATGACCAACAGGTGTTGGGTATATACCACGAGTTATATGGCTATTTTATGACCACTGTATGTGTGTTTAGAGTATAGTGGGGTAATGCGGTATGGTTATGACCTACGGATGTATGTCTATGATCGCTTCCAGTTATGTGTTTACGATTTGGGTTCGGTGGTGAGATTCCAACCCGGTAGCCCAGAAGTGGTACGTGATGTACCTAGAGCCTGATAACATGCTATATAATGCATCCGCGAGGTCTCAGCTGAGGGAATGCAGTTATATGTATATATAGAGTGATATATATGTATGTGTATGAGATATGATATTTATACATGTATATAAAAGTGTTATATGTATATGAGTAAATTACACTAATCTATGAATATTGAAATTATAACTACTGTAAAGTTATGTGATTCAGTTAATGATAAGATTATAATAGATAATTATTATAATATGGCTTATTAAGAATAAAACCAAAGTAAAATGCTTGTAGCAGGACTGGGCTAGAGTTTTAGCATATTGGGCTACGTTAAGTGACCAAAGTAGTTAGGCGGGGAATCATACCTAGGGAATTAAAATACACGCGTTAAGTGTGCACCACAGATGAGGGGTGAGGATAATCTAATGTGAGTGCGACACCAAATGAACATGAATAATTTTGGTGCATTTTTCATTATTACATTCTAAGTTCTTGCAATTTTTTTTAATGGTGTTGGTATCTAACCCGTATCAAAAATCTTTTTCAAAACCTTTTAGGTTCCCAGCCAGAGGCATGTCAGACATACTATCTTTATGGTCAGACGATGTTGCAATAGTTGTGGATGCCTTTAAGCCTTGACTAGACGCATCTATCTGTAACAACCCGCATAATTTTAGGTTATTTTAATTAATTTTTGGAAAATGGAGGAAAATAAAGTTTTTGATAAAATTATTTTTATTCCTCAAAATTGTTGGTTATTATTTTTAAAGGCGAGAATTTCAAACAGTTTCGAAAATGGAGTTAAAACGGATTTTAAATTATTTTTAAATGTTTTTAACTCTTGGAATTCTAAGTCGGCGAACATTAAGTAATTTTCAAGAGTTGTTTTGACTTCCAACTCTTCATTTATTTGCCTTATTTAAAGGAGTCTTTTGGATTCCAACTTTTCATTTCTTTGCATTATAAAAGGAAGACGTGGGCAAGCCTTTTAACCTACTTTTGGAACAAATTTTGGCAGCAAATGCATTTTATATTCCTCTTCTTTTTATATACACATTGGCCCTTAAGATTTGTGAGTTCCAACCTTAGATTAGAGGTGTTCTTGGGGCTATTTTGTTGGAGGTTCTTGGAGGAGCTTTTGTAGATCTTTTGAGTTGATCTTGAGGGTGTGATCGTTGGTTTCTCATCATGGTTTGAGGTATGGGGTTTTACACAATATGCTCCTTAAATCTCGCGAGTGTCATTCTCTTTGAATTATTGTTTAATTGAACTCATATTTGAATTGATAAATTTATTGAAATCTAGAAAATAATTGTTGAAATTATATTGATTCATGTGGTATCCTTATATTGTTGATGAGCACGTTGTCATGAGATTTTAATATAGCACGGATGTTGGGCACCTGCCAAAATTCCTGTTTCCCGGGCTATGGCTTGATAAAGCATATACGGATGTGGTGAGGTCTGGTGACCCGGTTAAAGTGTTGTTGAGAAATTATATTGATAAATGCTTTGAGATTTGCATTTTGATTTGAATATTCGTACTCTTGTTGTTACGCTTTATTCATCGCTGACATATATTTGTTGAGCATAATTCCTATCGTATTGTGTACTTCCCCATATTTTCTTTTAGTGGCAGGTTAGTGCGGATTTTGGGGCGCTATGGAGATTGATTTTTAGCGAGGATTGTTTGGGAAAGATTTGTATTATTTGGATGTATAGAGATTTGGAGATTTGTATTTTTATTCGAGTTAGATAGTTGTAATTTTAATTCGAGAGACTTGCTGTAATTGAAGAGATTGAGATTGGTGGATTTATATTATTTTGGGTTTATTTAGATGCTCTATACCTTGTCACTTGTGGATTTGGATTTATTTTATCGCATTAGCGCTCCGTTCGCTCTCCCCGGGCGGGTGGGGTGTAACAAATGGTAATCAGAGCTTAGGTATACGGCAACCCTCGAGGCTTGGGTTTTGGGTTCATTGCGTGGTTAGCAATTTTTGGAGATAGAAAATTTTAGGTGATATTCGTGATAGGCATCTAGATTATCTGTGAGGAAATTATTTTTGGAGACGAAATTATTTTTGGAGTTAGTATAGTGGCCTGATTTTTTTGAGAGTTAGGCATTCGGCGAATTTCGAGGGCGAAATTCCATTGTTAGTGGGGAAGTGTAACAACCCACGTAATTTTGGGCTATTTTAATTAATTTTTGGAAAATGGAGGAAAATAAAATTTTTGATAAAATTATTTTTATTGCTCAAACTTGTTGGTTATTATTTTTAAAGGCGAGAATTTCAAACGGTTTCGAAAACGGAGTTAAAACGGATTTTAAAATTATTTTTAAATGTTTTTAACTCTTGAAATTCTAAGTCGGCGAACATTAAGTAATTTTCAAGAGTTGTTTTGACTTCCAACTCTTCATTTATTTGTCTTATTTGAAGGAGTCTTTTGGACTCCAACTTTTCATTTCTTTGCATTATAAAAGGAAGACGTGGGCAAGCCTTTTAGCCTACTTTTAGCACAAATTTTGGCAGAAAATGTATTTTATATATTTTTTTTTCATATACACATTGGCCCTTGAGATTTGTGAGTTCCAACCTTAGATTAGAGGTGTTCTTGGGGCTATTGTGTTGGAGGTTCTTGGAGGAGCTTTTGTAGATCTTTTGAGTAGATCTTGAGGGTGTGATCGTTGGTTTCTCATCATGGTTTGAGGTATGGGGTTTTACACAATATGCTCCTTAAATCTCGCGAGTGTCATTCTCTTTGAATTCTTGTTTAATTGAACTCATATTTGAATTGATAAATTTATTGAAATCTAGAAAATAATTGTTGAAATTATTTTGATTTATGTAGTATCCTTATATTGTTGATGAGCACGTTGTCATGAGATTTTAATATGGCACGGATGTTGGGCACCCGCCAAAATTCCTGTTTCCCGGGCTATGGCTTGATAAAGCATATACGGATGTGGTGAGGCCTGGTGACCCGGTTAAAGTGTTGTTGAGAAATTATATTGATAAATTCTTTGAGATTTGCATTTCGATTTGAATATTCGTACTCTTGTTGTTACGCTTTATTCATCGCTGACATATATTTGTTGAGCATAATTCCTGTCGTATTGTGTACTTCCCCATATTTTCTTTTAGTGGCAGGTTAGTGCGGATTTTGGGGCGCTATAGAGATTGATTTTTAGCGAGGATTGTTTGGAAAAGATTTGTATTATTTTGATGTATAGTGATTTGGAGATTTGTATTTTTATTCGAGTTAGATAGTTGTAATTTTAATTCGAGAGACTTGCTGTAATTGAAGAGATTGAGATTAGTGGATTTATATTATTGTGGGTTTATTTAGATGCTCTATACCTTGTCACTTGTGGATTTGGATTTATTTTATCGCATTAGCGCTCCGTTCGCTCTCCCCGGGCGGGCGGGGTGTTGCACTATCCTTACTTTATAGATAGGATTTTTATTCCAGATATTTATTCAGGGCATGTCGCCCATTATTGGACAATCTTTACTTTATGCAGTCTTTACTTTATTTCATTTTCAGTCGGATTATTGTATTGGTATTTATCGTGAGTTTTTCGATTAATTTATATATTTTATCTCTTAGCATTGATTTTACTCACGTGGTGAATGTGTATTTAAATTATTTGGAATGGATTGTTGTACAATGGAAAGTTTTATTAAGGCGAGTTAAAAATGTTTTAGAATTTGACACCAGGCATAATAGGTTATTAGTAATTAATTTGGTTTTCGACACTGATGCTAAGAATGAGCTAGTTTGAGATTCCTATTTTATTTTAGTACAGAGCTAGCCACCCATTTTCAAAGATGGTAACAGAGCATCAGGTTCTAATGTCCTTAGGATCTCTGCGGACTTACTACATCTTCGTTGTTGCCTTTTCTTTTATGTAGATCCCTATGATTAAGACTACTGATTCATATTGCGCTTTTACGTTCTATTGTATTATGTATAATTGAAGTGAATCTTATACGAGTTTAGTTTGGTTTCGGATGCCAAACAAGATGAGACGACCAACTAGGGCTGTTACGGTTGTGTAGAGCACTATTCATTATCTTCTTCATCAATCTGAATTCCATTGTTTGTATTTATTGGTTTATTTCTTGCTTTCTTTACTCGCTTTCCTTTACTTGCTTTCTAGTATAGATTTACTTGCTTTCTTTCAATACATGGTTTTTACCATGCTTTGTAGCTAGTTTAATCTAGGTTGTGTTGTGTTGAGCTCACCTACGGTTGATGTGTTGCTTTTCTTTGGTGATGGAGTTTACGAGTTTATTTCGAGTGTGTTGTCCTAATTTTTATGCCGAGGAGATTTAACGGGGTATATCATGTATGCTCCGTATTTACGACCTTTCGTGCATAATTTCTAGGGTATTTGTTGATGCCGAAATCATATTAGTCTTTTATGCGAATTTAGGGGTGTGACAACTCTTGATTTAATTAATTGATGAAACAAGACTCAATCTTAATAATCAGTGAACCCATGTAACCATTTTATACTAATTAACTCAGGGTGAGGGATATCCAACGTAATCTATAGTTTTTATTCCTATGGTAATTTTAGTTTAAATACACTCATGCCTAGATTATCTTTTCTATCTTTTTAGTTAGAAAAATATCTTTTACACTTTTATTTTTAGAATATTGAACCCTAAAATCTAGCACTAGTCTCTGTGGATTTTTCAATACCCGGACTTGGCCACTATACTCCCTTAAAAGAGTGTAGTCAATAGTTTAGGTTTTTGTATTGAGGAGGTCAACAGAAAATAACAATCGGTGTTTTAACACGCGTTACTTTTCACCCTGAATCAAAATGGCCGGCAACCTGGTCGCGGTCGATCACGTAATGGGATTTTTCCTTGCAAGCTTTCTAGTGGCCTTTCCCCGAAGGATCGGTCAACCAGTCCCTTGCCCGCGGTCGACCGGTGGTCCCAATTATTTGGCAGTTTTGCCTTTTCTTTTCTTTTTTCTTTTTCTTTTATTCCTTTTCCCAACGTACTATATAAGGGATTTTTTTTTGTAATGACGGAAATACTTAGTTTTAGTTTGTTATTTCTTTGGTTTCTCCTTGGTAGCTAGGGTTTGGAGAGATATTTGGGTGTGGCACTTTCTCCCTCCTAGGGTTTATCCGTATAATGGGTTTACCTGTCACGGTTGTGTAGATCACTATTCATTATCTTCTTCATCGATCCGACTTCCATTGTTTGTATTTCTTGCTTTATTTACTGGCTTTCCTTTACTTGCTTTCTAGTATAGATTTACTTGCTTTCTTTCAATATATGCTTTTTTACCATGCTTTTAGCTAGTTTAATCTAGGTTGTGCTGGGTTGAACTCACCTAGGGTTGATGTGTTGTTTTTCTTTGGTGATGGAGTTTACGGGTTTATTTCGAGTGTGTTGTCCTAGTTTTTATGCTTAGTAGATTTAACGAGGTATATCATGTATGCTCCGTATTTATGACCTTTCGTGCATAATTTTCGGGGTATTTATTGATGCCGAAATCATATTAGTCTTTTATGAGAATTTAGGGGTGTGACAACTCTTGATTTAATTAATTGATGAAACGAGACTCAATCTTAATAATCAGCGAACCCATATAACCATTTTATACTAATTAACTCGGGTGAGGGATATCCGACGCAATCTATATTTTTTATTCCTTTGTTAATTTTAGTTTAAATACACTCATACCTAGATTATCTTTTATATCTTTTTAGTTAGAAAAATATCTTTTGCACTTTTATTTTAGGAATATTAAACCTTATAAATTCTAGCACTAGTCTCTGTGGATTTTTCGATACCCGGACTTGGCCACTATACTCCCTTAAAAGAGTGTAGTCAATTATTTAGGGTTTTGCATTAAGGAGGTGCACAGAAAACAACGATCTACATTTTGACACACGCTACTTTTTACCCTTAATCACTCATCCATAGGAATGTTCCCAAAAAAATAATTATAAAAATATGATGTGTGCGCTTATCGAGATATTGATCATTATGATGAGACGATAATATATGTTTGATAAGATGCAAGTATGAATCACAAGTATGATATATATGAAAAATATATGGATAAAATAGGAAAAATATGAAAATATAAAGATAGGACTTTAGTCTCGAGTTTTAGCCCAAAACACTTACGTAGATGCATCGAAGTCCACGTAGTTTGCATACAGCACAATTGATAATTTATATAACTAATACGAAAATGAAAAATTTAAGGAGAGAATGATGTTTGGACCTTATTTAGGGACTTGAAACCTGACCTTGATCCTTGATGAGCTTCCTTGCAAGATGGGACGAATGTAGGATGAGAGAGAAAGAGATTTTTGTATGAGAATGATGGGAATAAAAGGTGGAAATGAATTTCACACAAGGAAACTTTGCTTATTGAAGAAGAATGTTACTGAGATCATTGATAATGATGGATTTGGGTGCCTTTCAAAGTGAGCTCATGCACTCATCATATAGGGTAGGGGGACTGCCGATCAGATTAGTCATTACACTACCAATCAGTAGGGAAATGGCCTTGCCAATTGGTAGTCTCGTGCAGATTTTTCAGAAAAATGGTCATAAAACGCAATCTGTAAGTCCAAATCGTGCACGGGGCATACCATTAAAAAGGTAATTCATAGACCTTTGAGAATCCTTTAGGCCTCTCCCGAGGTCGGGAGTTGACTTTGGGTCAAACGAGGCTTAAAATCGTCCGTTAGTCCATTACATAAAAGATCGTCGAACGATGATGGATCGTTCATCCTAACCATAAGTTTGAATCGTGCAGCGGATGGTCCGTTGGAAAGTTTATGCGAGACACTTCGATATTCCAAAGAGCTTTGCCCAATTTAGAGAGTTTACATTGGTCAAACAGGGCCCGAAAGTGTCCTGTGACCTTTCAAAGTAAAACAAATCATTTGTCCGTACCGTGAGGCTAATTCGCACACGGGGTGAACTGTTAGAAAGGGTATTTAATTACCTTTGTAAATTCATTCAGATCTGTTTTCGAGGGAAAATGGATCGTTCGTCCGAATGTGTAAGGACACAAATTTCAAATTGAGTCCTTTGTTATTTTGGCTCATTTCCAGACAAAAACGTTTGAGTCATAGGATAGAGTTCTTGACTATCCTGCAAGCCTATGACATACTAAAGTTGAAGACGTAGCGGCCAAGTTTAAAGCTTTATCAAAACGTCGAGTTTATTGTGCCTCGTTTCTACGTCAACAACATTTGTTCCGTTTACTCCTAAGGTATGAATGCATTACATATTTATATATGAGCTTGGAACAATTAGTATTGGGTGCAAGTTTTGTTTAAAACTGCGGTTTATTTTCAGAAGGTTTCTTCAAAACTTTAAAATAAAGTTTATGGGCTAAAATTGAATTTTTGAACATTCTGGAAAGTCGTTCGATATTGTCACTCGAAAGAGTTTTTCGTTCGAACGAGAATATTGTTCGAACGAGGTTTGCCAAGGAATTGCCTCTGGAACTTCGTTCGATATTGTCGTTCGAACGAGTTGGTTTGTTCAAAAGAGAATGTCGTTCGAACGAGTTTGGCAATGAGATTTTCCCATTGTCCACTGGAACTTCGTTAGAAGGGTCGTTCGAACAAAAAGATTTTCCCATTGGCCACTGGAACTTCGTTAGAAGGGTCGTTCGAACAAAAATCTCGTTCGAACGAGATTTCAGGTGGGAAATTTCTTTGGCAGTTTTGAGCCGTTTTTCCCACTTTTTCCACTACTTTTCCCCACTAACTTTTGACAAACTTATCAAGCTCGAGAACCAACTTTGGAAAACCAACCTTTTCATATCTATCCATCTCCAAGAGAGAGTTTGAGAGCGAAATTCAAAGAAGAAAAAGTTCATGTTTGAGTGTCTATTTTTCATAGAAAAATCTTTAAAACACTTCTGTTTTACACCCATAGTTTGTTTATTCCAAGATTCCATATAAATATCTTTCTTGGAGTGTTTGGCACTGGTTTATCTCTACACCTTGAAGAAGATAAGTTTGGGTTTACTTCTACAACCCTCAAAGAAGAAGTTCGTTGTTTTTCCGCCGCATTCTCACATGGTGAAAGGCACCATGTGTGGTTGACAGTGTACCTAAAGTCTCATTGGTGAATTTCAAGATTCTGGTGGAGCTCCGGGGTTGTCAACTAGGCCGAGGTGTTTAGAAGAAGATGCATCAAGGCTTGAAAGGGGTTGAGTCGAGGAATTAAGTCATATATCTTGCAATTGTAAAACCATACTTAGTGGAATTAAGGCTAGGGCCGCCCGAGATTTTTTCCCGTTGTGGGTTTTTCCTCGTACATCGCGGTGTAGTGGTTCATTGTTTATTTTATCTTTTGTAAAACTCACCTAGAACGCATGCTTAGGTAAAAAGATAAAATTTGGTTTAAATCACTACTTGTTTAATTTGGTGCAAATTTAATTTGGATAAATGTTAATTTAATTAAAGTCATTAATTTTATTGGTCAAAATTGATTTGGCCTAATTTGGTAATATTGAAAACATGACATGGGCAAATTTCTAGGACTTGGGTTAAATTGGGTTAAGTGAAATATCCATGCGTCGTTCAATTTAATTTCACTTTGGTTTAATTTTAATTTGAAAGAAATTAAAATTTGGTGTTTGTGTGTGTTTAATTGAACCATCTCGCTTCCGCATATTTAAAAAGATATTGAAATTACTTTTTGTAGTAAATATTTTAAAATTGAGGGTCTATCGCATTCTCAAATTGGTATTAGAGCATTGATTTAGAAATCCTCACATTTTCAAATTGGTATCAGAGCCGGAGCGCTAATTTATCGCGTCAAAGATACATTTTTCGGCTTCCATATTTTTTGTGCTCCTTGTATTTTAGGTGGTTCATTTTTTACTCACTCTCATTTTTTTGTATCTCTCGATCGGACGTCTTAATGATAATTTGTCCATTATTAATGATAATGAAGTTTTTGCTATTCGATAGGAATTTAGTGGGCTTAATAAGTGTAATGAAAAATTAAGAGAATTAAATTTGAGATTTGCAAAAAGAATTAAATTTCTTGAAAATGAAAAATCTTGTTTTAAAACTAAAGTTGAGTTTTTGCAAATCTCTCTATCTCAAAAAGATATTTTTCGTGAAAAGCTCATGGACACAAATCACAATTTTAATATTTTAGAAATGTCCAAGAAAGAGAGTGATAGTCGAGAAAAGACTCTTAGGGACAAGTTGGCTCACATTGAGGGGGAGCATGATAACCTTCTAGGTGTAATTGAAAATTTAAAGAAGGAGTCTCGTAAATTTGAGGAGTCTAATTTATTACTTGAGTCCGAAATTTTAAAAATGAAAAATGATTTACATGACTCGAGTAGTAGTTGTAATGGTTCTAGCTCATCTGGTTCTAATACTTCCGTTGCTAAAGCTAAGACCATTGTTTGTTTTAGAGGGTCAAATTTATCCAAGGACTTTCGAAAAGGTGACATGTTTGGTAACATTCCTCGTGTTTACACATGCTTGCATTGTGGTAGGAAAGGTCACTTTAGGTCATTTTGTTTTGATCTTAAAAGAGGTTCTAGGAAGTCTATGTCTAACATTTCATTAGTTCCTAAATCCCATCATTTCAAATATACATCTATATGGGTTAGAAAATCATTTTTAGACACGCTAGATATTAGATTTGTTGATTCTCATTTGCTTTCACATGAAACTTCCCTTGCTAAATTTAAAGATTGAATGTGTTAGTTTTGTTTGCATACTCTAGCTTTTTGTTCTTCATATTATATATCATTGCTAGGTGTATGCATGTTTAGTCATTGTTCTAGTCTATACTTCATGCTTTATCACATGCTAGAATTATTATTGATGTTTATCTTTTGTATTATACTTCTTTCATTTTAGTTTGCATTAAATGAAAAGTACAAAAAGATTTTTGTTTATCATTTGGGTTTTATCTCTTGATAATTTAGGCTTAATGAAAAATTCAAACAATTTTTGTTTGTCTTTTGAGTTAATATTTTTATTTTTGGTTAAAAACTTGAAAACCTCAAAAAGATTTTTTTTGTGTGTGTTTTAGTTTGACACACTTTATGTGGCATATACTTGTGTTTGAATCCCATCCTTTTCGCTTTCATGTGGCTAGAACTTTTGGTTTAGATTGTCAATCCTTAAAATGTTCTTTATCATGCTTATATGGAGTAGTTGGATTATGTGTTGCCTAAATGGATTCTATTTTTATATGCCTCAATTCACATATGCACGAGCTCTTTTGAAATTTAATCTTCACATGTTATATTTGAGCTTTGTGAGGTCTTCTACTACCAATCTTGTCATCTACATATTGGTGACCTAGGAGGACTAGTTCATGTCAAAATCCACTGCACGTGAGATTTGTGAGATATAAAAATGTTATATATAATTGTGCACGGGGAAGGGCTCCAAAAGGAAATATTATCCTTTGCAAATAGTAAGCCACCGTTTGGAATGGACCTAAAAGAAATATGTGGTCCAAAGGCCTAAAAATAGAATAATGGCATTAAAAAGAAGAATATTTGTTAAAGCCTATTTTGTTTAGTTGATTTATTCATTCAAGAATAATATATGCTTATTGAGGGAGTTTGGATGGTATATCAACGGTTTGCACAATGTTCGTTTATCCTAGTTGCGCTTTCAATGTCATGACTCTATTGGTTTGTAGAATCATTAACATGCTAGGCTTGTATGCATTGTGTATGTTTGTTCATTGAGTTCAATCTATATTGTCAAATTGAGGTTATATTCAAATGTGATGAAGTTTGCAATCAAATGAGAACTCTGTGAACATGTTTTAAGTGATTGGGTCTAAATTTAATTGTTACTAGTTCACACCCCAACACTTCCGTTTCCATATGACACATTTTTTCTGTACAAGTGTGAAAAGCTTATCTTATTTTGTGTCATTTGTGTGTTTATATCTATATATACATGCACGTGCATTATTGGTATATTTAGTCTATGTATATATATGATATTTTCTGTCTTTGCCTTGATTTCTAGTCCATCTATGCTTTAATTCATAATTGGTATCTATCTTGTTGCATTCTTTATTGATATCACATGCTTAATACTTTATGTATCATATTAGTATCATTTTCTTGCATCTTAGTTGGTATCCGTTATTATTTGTTGGATTAGTTATGGTTTTCTTTCCCTCGTGCTTTATTGTTCTCATCACTTTACGCACTATTGCATGTTTAGCTTGTTATCCCATTCTATTTATCCCTTGTTTAGTTAAGGGGGTGTTTATGCTTTAATTGGGGGAAATAAGTTAATTTTGATTCTTTAGCCTTTGTCTATTCCGGAACAAAAAGGGGGAGAATGATAGGGGGAGAAATGGTATCTAATCCTATTGTAATCGTATCTTAGTTTAAGATATTTAACTTAGGGGGAGAACGCTATCTTCTTAGGTTGATCATAGTTGATAAAGGGGATAATTGAATTTAGGGGGAGTAATTACTTAATTGCATTTAATAATTTGATATTCCCTATGCGTTTGATAGTTTGCTTAAGTGTGCAGGAATTCTTCTAAATGGGAACATTCATCATCGGCAAAGATATTGATCCTTGGGTTGTTTGAGTTAAGCTATTGTATTTTTATTTTGGGTGGTATATTTTTATTTATCTAGTAGAGCTTGACGGCCCTTTAGGATTTTTTTTGGTTGATGATGCTAAGATTCAACACCACCAGATAAGTGATGATGAGCTCAAACAGTAATAGCAATGGCAACAATAGAGTTATATATGTATAAGTATATAGAAGGGGATGAGTATAAGAGGAATGAAGACAATGATGTATAGTGGTTCAGCCAATCAATCCTACATCCACTATGAGTGTGTGATTCACTAAATATGGGCACTAATGGCCTTGGATACAATGCACATAAGCTCCTCTCTCTTTACTGTGTGTATAAGCAGAGTTTTAGCTTGGGTTACAATTATTGATCCTTTTACAAGGTTGAAGATGACCGGTATATATAGGGCTTGGGGGCTGTAGTGTTCCCCCCAAGCATGCATGGTGTATGTGAATGATGATCTAGCCAATCCCCTACTCACAACTGGATGTGCCACTTACAAATAATGATGACATAATATTCCCTCACGTGAGGGGATGATATTATTATAACGGTTTAGTCCATATGCTATATGAACCCCACAAGCACTGTTCCACACGTCTCCTAAGTCATGCGCTGTGAAGATGTCACCCTCGGCCTAGGATGCCAAACCGAGGCTAAAGTTGATGCTAGCATTGGGATCAAATGGATGCGAGCCTTGTATTATCGTCCTCTCATAAGACATCCGACACATGATGAAGTGTCGGCCCCTTGTAGGGTCAACTGGTCCTTGATGAGGGGTTAACCCCTTATAGGGTCGTCTGGTTGGCGATGAGGGGTCGGCCCCTTGAAGGGTCATCTAATTTTGGATGAGGGATCGTCTTGGCTGACCCTTCTTGTCATGGAACTGTGGTAATTGGACTCATCTTGGACCTGAGCCCTCGTCTGGGTGGAGGACACCCTCGGCTTAGCCGAGGGTATATATGGGTATATCAATCACCCCCCAGTCCTTAGCCATCAATGTTTGTTGAGATGACTGAGGGGTAATGTTGCCTTGGAATTCTTAAATGGGTGTTCATATGGATAAGGGGCATCTGTCTATTTTCATATTATCAGGTGTCCATCATCGTTTCTATTTCCCAGACGTGGCGACTGCACACTCAGCTTGGGACTTTGTGCCCTAATGATGCCTTTCCTCGTGGTCTATGCACAACCTTGGTTAATGGGCCCACTTATGAGCAGAATATTTAAATGATTTTTCAAACAATCGTTTCTTCTTCTTCTTCTTCTTCTTCTTTGCGCGCAAGCTTTCTCTCTCTAGCTCCCTACCAGTTTAAACCGCCATTTCTGTGACGTCTTTTGTGTCTCAAGCTTTTCTCACTCTTCGTCTTCATCCTGGGGTAATTCCTCTGCCTTAGACTCCTCCATTAGCCTTTAATTTCTATTTGTTTCTTGCATTTGCATTTGGTTTTCCATTTTTTCTTGGCTGCTTTACCTTTTCGGCATGAAGGCTGGCCTCGTTGTGGTGGTTATAGGGCTGAATATCGGATTTTAGATTTTCTTTGTGGTGTTTGTTGGGTTTTCTTGTGTACTCCGGCGTACTTCTCCAGTTAACTGTATTCCTTTATTTCCTTTGGTTTGATCCAAAAGTTAACTTGGTCAAATACCAAACCTGTTTGTAGTTAGTTTGAAAAAATTGCTCAAGTGTAGGGTCCTCCCCTTAATGCTTAAAATATTTTATGATTTAGCTGAGGAATTTCCAACCTTGAGGGGGAAATTCATCGCTGAGATCAGGAGTTTAGAGGAGGAGTACGAGCGAAGATGAGGGGCCGACCCTAATTGGGTATGACCCATCTTCCCCATCCTTTAGCCACAATAATACCATCTGAGTTCAGTGGGTCTTCCTGTTGTCCATCCGAGGATCAGACACACGAGGGAGAAATGAACGAGAGAGCATCGTCACCAATGGGTGTTGGGCCCTCTGGGATAAGAGAGAGATCAATGCCTAGTTTGAACCGACAGGCTAAGGGTACGGTTCATTCAGAGTATGTCCCTGTGACAGCCCTGTCCCCTCTTGCCTTCCAGGTGGCCTTTCTAGATGGTCCGTCGATAGTCGACGAGGCCGCGAGACTTGAGGGTGAGAGGGTTGATGGCGATAGTGAGGATTTGGATGCTGATCAAGTTGACACTTTTAGTGCCTCGGCTTACGTCTCATCCGTTAGGGATCGTGACCTCTTGCTGTGGAGGCACACCTTTGGTGTATATCCCAATATAACTATGAGGGTCCCCAACGCAAATGAGAGGATTTTTTAGGGGAATGAGGGGGAAGTTGCTATTTATGAGCAGATGCTCAGGGTAGGTGTTAGTTTCCCTCTGCACTCTGCGGTAGTTGACATACTCGCTTTCCTTGGGGTTGCTCCTTCTCAACTTCCTCCCAACTCTTGGAGAATCATCCACGACTATATCTCCCTCTAGAAGAATACTTTTATTGATGAGCCTTCGACCGATCTTTTAATAGCCTGCTACAATATCACCTCCTTGTCCAAGCAACCTGGGTATTTTCATCTAGGGGTGAGGTAATCCGATAAAAGACTTCTTCACGTGGCACAAACTTCAAACCAAGATTGGAAGAAGAGATTTTTCTTCATCTATGGGGATTAGGAATTCGTCGTCGGGTTAGAGACTTTAGACGACAGTTTGAGGGTTCCAAGGTCATGGTCCAACCCTTCAATGACAGCACGGTCCGACCCCGGACTCAGCTTGGATGAGAGGGACATTATTGACTACCTGAGGGAATAAGGGAAAGAGGGTGAACTTGCCAAATTTGAAGATTTGATGACCCCTCATTACCTCAAAGGAGCTGGTTTGAGGGTCGGCCCCCTAACATAATTATGTGAGTTGATTCTTGCTCCATTTTTATTTTTCTTCAAGTGTTTCCTATTTACCACTGCCTATTTCTAATGTATCGTCTCCTTTTTAGGTCATCCTGCAAATATATCTGATCAACTCTAGGAGATGACTGCTCCAAGTTTAATGTCTGGCTTGGGAAAGAAAAAAGGCAAAGAGACCCAATAGACTCAAAAGAAGACAAAGGCAGTGGGGCCGACCTAGGTGGAGCCGACCCTCGACTGTCGCAAATGGAAGGAGCCCGAAGTCCCCGAGGGATCTCGACCTGACTCACGGATGAGGGTGAGGGTAGAGGTGTCTCAAGCACACACTGAGGGGACCATATCCTCTTCCATCATGGGCGCCTATTGGTCTCAGAATCTGACTTTCCTCAAAGTTGAACCCTCTTACCTCATAGCCAACTTGAGGGCGGCCAAAGCTTCAATGTTTTCTGCACCCTCGATAGCAGATTATGAATTCTAATCAAGGATGCCCCTGGCCAAGATTTATGACTACGGTCTCCACACTCTGGCTCAGGTATTTCTTTCAACTTCATTTTTTGATTCACCAACATTTAATCAACTGTTCCCTCGGCCGCTTACTATATGCACCTTTGTGCAGTCTATCTGCGCCTTCACATTTGCCACCAAGTGGATGGCTGAAAACCAACAAAAGTTCCATGAGGCTGAGAGAGCTATTCAGTATGAGGCCTACCTGAAGACCGAGTTGGAGACTGCCAAGGATGAGCTGGAGAGTGCAAGGACTGAGCATGCAAGGGTCCTGCATGAGCTGGTGAAGAAGCACGAGGCCGACCTTACGGTGAAGGAAACTCTCATTAAAGAAAATGAAGAGGCCTTGACCAATCAGGGGGTCTAATTCAAGGATGAACTTGATGAGGCAGTGAAGAAGGCCGAGGCCGATGCCGATGGAGTGGAGGCTTATAAACTCTCAGACGAGTTTCAAGGCTTCGGTCTTGAGTACTTGGAGAGCAGAATTAAGACGACCTGTCGATGGGTTGTCTTGAAGTTTGTTGATGTAGTGTCATCTGTCCACCCCTCTCTGGAAGTCGTGGAGTTGGACAACCCCCTTATTGCCGAGGCCCTAGCCCAAGTGGAGTCTCAGGTGCATGTCGAAGGTACCAATACCTCAGAGGATCGACCTGTTTTGGTCATTGAAGAGACTCCTCTGGTTGACGTTGAGGCCTTACCTGCTGATTTTGCTGAATAGGGTGGCTGTCTGTAGCCCATACCCTCTGTTTGTAAAAACATTTTTGTACTTTATCCTTGGATAAACATTTGTAACGAAATTATAATAAAATCCCTCTTCCCATCTTCTATGCTTTCCTCTTGTGTGATTTGTCTTGTCTTATGATATTTGAATTAACCATCCTATGAAGTCCCCCTCTTCTTTCTTGGGAGTGAATGGAGGGTCTTCCCTACCATTCACCCTCATCATAGCTGAGCGTGGTTTCCACCAAATTAATGATGTTTTAAATTTTAAGTCCCGCCTCGTCTTTCTTGAGAGTGAAAGGAGGGTCGTCCCTACCATTCACCCTCATCATAACCGTGGGTGGTTTCCATTATATTAATGATGTTTTCAATTATTTCAAGTCCCCCTCGTCTTTCTTGATAGTGAATGGAGGGTGGTCCCTATCGTTCACCCTCATCTTAGCCGAGGGTGGCTATCACCAAATTAATGATGTTTTAAATTTCAAGTCCCCCCTCGGCTATGATAAGAGTGAATAGAGGGTCGTCCCTACCATTCACCCTCATCATAGCCGAGGGTGGCTTCCACCAAATGAATGATGTTTTAAATTTCAAGTCCCCCCTCGTCTTTCTTGGGAGTGAATGGAGGGTCGTCCCTACCATTCACCCTCATCATATATAAGGGTGGTTTCCACCAAATTAATGATGTTTTAAATTTCAAGTCCCCCCTCGTCTTTCTTGAGAGTGAAAGGAGGGTCGTCCCTTCCATTCACCCTCATCATAGCCGAGGGTGGTTTCCACCAAATTAATGATGTTTTAAATTATTTCAAGTCCCGCCTCATCTTTCCTGATAGTGAATGGAGGGTCGTCCCTACCATTCACCCTCATCTTAGCCGAGGGTGGCTATCACCAAATTAATGATGTTTTAAATTTCAAGTCCCCCTTCGGCTATGATGGGAGGGAATGGAGGGTCGTCCTTACCATTCACCCTCATCATAGCCGAGGGTGGTTTCCACCAAATTAATGATGTTTTAAATTTCAAGTCCCCCTCGTCTTTCTTGGGAGTGAATGGAGGGTCGTCTCTACCATTCACCCTCATCATAGCTGAGGGTGGTTTCCACCAAATTAATGATGTTTTAAATTTCAAGTCCCCCTCGTCTTTCTTGAGAGTGAAAGGAGGGTCATCCCCACCATTCACCCTCATCATAGTCGAGGGTGGTTTTCACCAAATTAATGATGTTTTCAATTATTTCAAGTCCCCCACGTCTTTCTTGATAGTGAATGGAAGGTTGTCCCTACCATTCACCCTCATCTTAGTCGAGGGTGGCTATCACTAAATTAATGATTTTTTAAATATCAAGTCCCCCCTCGTCTTTCCTGGGAGTGAATGGAGGGTCATCCCTATCATTCACCCTCATCATAGCAGAGGGTGTTTTGGAAAGAATTACCCCAACGTATCTAAATTGACAAACAAGATGAGGAGCCAAGATAATATTCTCATTAACATTCCAAGTGTTCTATTGGAGAAACACATTCATTACAACTGTGGTCCGATAGGACATTACATTATTGATAGTATGTCTTCAAATGATCTGCATTCCAGGGGTACGAAAAGGGTTCCCCTTCAAGGTTCTCTAGTCTGTAGGTTCCATGGACAACTTCATCAATGACCTTATATGGTCCATGCTAATTTGGGTGGAGCTTGTTAAGTTTCTGCCATGTCTTTTTGAGGACTAGGTCCCTCACGACGATTGGCCTTTGCTTCACCCTCTGGTTGTAAAACCTGGCAGTCCTCTGCTGGTAGGCTGCTTGCCTTATCTCAGCGTCTTCTCTTCTCTCCTCGACTAAGTATAGATCAAGTCTCCTTTCTTCCATATTTCTCTGGGGGTCATACATTTGGGCTCTGTGAGTGGGAAACCCAATCTCGATCGGGATGATGGATTCTGAACCATACGTCAGCATGAACGGGGTTTCCCCGATAAGAGTCTTGGTCGTCATCCTGTAGGCCCACAGTATAGCGTACAACTCCTTAACCCATCTTCCTTTTGCCTCCTTGAGTTTTTTTCTTGATCTCATCTAGGATTGTTATGTTTGTAACTTCAGTTTACCCATTAGCCTGAGGTTGGCCTGGGGTAGAGAATAATTGTTTGACACCCACCCTTTCGCAGTATTTCTTCAGGGATGCATTATTGAATTGAGTCCCATTATCTGAGATGAGGGTGCTTGGGAGACCATATATGCATATCATATTTTTACAGATAAATTGGAAGGTCTTCTGTTCGGTGATTGTTACCATCGGCTCCGCCTCCACCCATTTTGAGAAATAGTCAATTGCTACGATCAATTATCGATATTTATTGATGATCCTAGGCAAAGGTCCTACTAGATCGATTCCCCATACTACGAATGGACATGGGGACGTGATGGAGGTAAGAGGCTGATGGGGCTGGTGGGGTATGGTGGAGAACCTTTGACATTTATCACACTTCTTTATATTAGTCGTAGCATATTTCCCCAAGGTTGGCCACCAGTATCCTTGGGTTACTATCCTCTTTGCCAACGACCTGCCCCCAATATGGCTTGAACATGACCCCTCCTGCACATCTTGAAAGATGTGTGGGACTTCAGACGGGTGAACACATCTGAGCAAGGGGAGCAAGAACCCCTTTTTATATAAGGTATCTCTGATGATAGTGAATTTTGCAGCTCTCTATCTCAACTTCTTCCTTTCCTATTTTGCTTATGACATCTCCCCCTCTTTAATATATATGATTAGAGGGTCCATCCATGAATCTTCCCTCTCAATATTTAAGCAAGATCCAAGTGTTCCCTCCGCCTCTTCAATCGTTAGCCGAAGCAAAATTTCCACTGGGACTGTCCTCTTGATATCTGTCCTAGTTGTCGAGGCAACCCTAGCATGCACATCGGCTCGGCCATTATCAAGCCTAGGTATCCTCTTTAATTTCACTTTTATGAAGATCTTCAATAGTGACTTAACTCTTTTAAGATATGTGGTCATTCTCTCATCCTTAGTCTCGTAGGCTCCTAGTATCTGATTCACTACCAGTCTTGAATCACTATAGACCAAGATCTGGCCGACACTAAGAGACTAAGCCAAGGAGAGGCCTGCTATCAGGGCCTCATATTCAGACTCGTTATTGGAGGCTTTGAAGTTAAACTTCAGGGCGTATTCGATGTTTGTGCCGTTGGGGGATGATATAATTAATCCAGCCCCATTTCTGCTCTCGCAAGAGGACCCGTCGATGAAGAGGTTCCATACAGCTTGTTCCTCTAAGAGATTTCCCTCATTGTGGGATCCATGTCTAAAGAGATATCTTTCCTCCTCATTTTCGATAGCTTTTTCTCTAGCCGTGCTTATCTCTGCCTTATCCGTGGATGGGTCAACAATTCTGCCTTGCCGAGTATCTGTCTTCTCGAGGCTCTCATCTTTAGACTCATCATCTTCCCAAGTAAATTCAACCACGAAATCTGCTAATGCTTGCCCCTTAATGGCCACCCTAGGTTGATATATAATTTCAAACTATCCCAGCCCTATAGCCCAAGCCATTAGCCTCCCAGATTTTTTTGGCTTGTGTAAGGCCTGCCTAAGGAGAGAGTTAGTGAGGATGACCATTGTATGGGACTGGAAGTATGGCTTTATCTTTCTTGATGCATGGATCAAGGCATAGGATAACTTCTCCATCCATGGGTATCTTTACTCTGCCCCTTGGAGTGCATTCCTGTTGAAATACACATGCTTTTATACCTCGTCCTCTTCTCTCACAATGGTTGCGCTCGTGGCTGATTCTGAGATGGATAGGTACACATGTAGTCGTTCACCCTGTATTGGTCGTGACAACAACAAGGGAGACCCCAGGTATGACTTTAATTCTTTGAAATCCTTGTCACACTCTTCGTTCCATTCAAATGCCTTTCTAAGAATTTTGAAGAAAGGTAAACACTTGTCTGTGGCTCTGGATATGAACCTATTCAAGGCAGCCACTCGTCCTGTGAGCCTCTGAACGTCTTTAATGGTCATAAGGGTCTTCATTTCTAACAGAGCCTTTATTTTCTCTGGATTGGCCTCAATGCCTCTTTGATTGACGATGAACCCTAAGAATTTCCCTGCCCTGACCCCGAAGACACATTTGGCCGGGTTGAGCTTCATTCGGTACTTGTCCATTATGTTAAAGGTCCTCTCGAGGTCGGCCACATGATCCTCGACCTTCAAACTCTTGGTCAGCATGACATCTACATAAACCTCCACGGACTTCTCGATTTGGTCTTCAAACATTTTATTCATAAGGCACTGATACGTTGCCCCCGCATTCTTTAGGCCAAAGGGCATTGATGATGATGGGAATCAGCACCACAAGGTGATGTGTTTGCAAGCTCAATATAGATGCAACAATGGCAACTCAGCCGTATAAAGAAGATAAGAATGAGGTGAGGATAAGGGTAATAACACCTGAAGATAAGTGGTTCAGCCAATTTGGCCTACGTCCATTGTGAGTGTGTGTGAGTAATATCACTAAAAGAAGGCATTAATGGCCATGGATACAACCTCTCAAGCTCTTTCTCTCTCTACTGTATGTATTTAAACAGAGTTTTAGCTAGGGTTTTTATATATGGATCCTTTTGCAAGGTAGGGGATGGTCCCTTTATATAGTGCCTAGGGGGTGTAATGTACCCCCTATGCATGTAATGTGCATGAGTGTAGTTTCCTCACCAATGGGGGTCTGCCACCTGTCATGGCCACATGTAAGTAATGATGATGAAATATTCTCACGCATGTGGAGAATAATCTTGTTATAACTGATTTGTGCCCAGGTGTCCTTATCCAAATGTCAACAGATGCTCGGTAGTCATGTTGGTGAATGGCCTCGGCTTAGGAGAGGCCGAGCTAAAAAGGTTGGACGTCCACTCAATCCGCGAAGTGTCATGAGGAGTCTTGGCCTGATGTCAGCCGAGGTATATACTGGGGTCGGCCTGAGCCGAGGTTGGGCATGCTGATGATTATTAATACCTCTGGTAACCTCGGCCTAAGCCGAGGTAGGATCCATGTTGAAGATGAACGTGTGGAGCCTCTTGTTGTCTCGGCCTACTGTTGACCGAGGTTGCTATTCCTGGGTACTTGAGGATGCTGTTGATATCTGCGATGTGTGAAGTGTCCTTGGGGAGGTGCATGTAGTAGTGTCGTCCTGGGCCGAGGTAGTCTTGGCCGAGGGATGGTATCGTGGGCCCTTACCCCTCATTGGGCTTATCAATGTCTCAGCCACTATCTCTGCCGAGGTAGGTATCCCTGGCTGAGGTTATACTTGGGCATATCAATCACCCCCCAGCCCTTAGTCATTTGCGAGAGCAGGTGGCTGAGGGATTCTCACCTCCGAGGCCTGTTCATCCCTAGGCCAACATCTGCGTGACACCTGTCCCAAGCTTAGGCATGCCCACTTGGTTTGCGTGTGCTGTCAGTTGCCCCTTGGGCTTGCCAAGGCAATGATGAGCCTTGGGAATCGTGCTTAAGTATTTAGGGGTTAAAAACCTTTTTTCCTTCTTCTTCCTCATTTCTCTCCTTCGCACACTGTTTTTTGCAACCCTTTCTCTCCGAAGCTTGCCCTCGTTCCAACGCTTATTCTGCAGGGGAATACCTCGTATCTTGCGCGACTTCTTCTATCTTATTCATCAGCTCACCCTCAGGTATCCTCCCTCTCCATTTCCTTCACTTTTGATACTTTTTAATTTGAATTTTCCGGTGAGCATTTGAGTTTTCCGGTGAGCACTTGAGTTTTTCGGTGAGCACTTGAGTTTTCCGGTGAGCTAGGTTTCCTGTCAAGATTCCTTGGTTTGATCCTTGTTCCCCTTAACTTTTCAAGCCAAATTCGTTTGTAGTTTTTAGGGTTTATTTTCAAGTTTAGGGTCTGCTAAAGTTTTGGGTCGTCCCCTGATGCTTAGACCCCTGTACCAACTTCTGGAAGACTTCCCATATCTTAGAGAAAAGACCTAAGAGAAAATTAGGCAGATAGAGAGAGCTCAGGAAGAAGCTCGTAGGTCACAGGAGTTCCCTGTCAGACCTCTCTTTCCTCCCCCTCTCAAGGTGGTATACCCTCGTCCACCTGAGAATTTCTATCAGACAGACGTCTCTGCCAATAACTTGCCGATGTCTGAGTCTGAGTCTTCCACCTCCGACCCAATGTCTGTGGACTCTTTCCAAGAGGCCATGGACTTTACACCTCAGGCTGGTCAGGACCCTGACCAGGCCGAGGTTTCCAGCCGGGCCTCGTCCCAAAATGGCACAAGTACCTCAAGTTCTTCTTCAGAGGTTGAACTTGTTGAGCCAAGTGTGGCTGTGCCTCCCATTCTAAATGCTATTCCCCTGTCGGCCGTTACTGAGGCCGAGTTTGCTCAAAGGTTCCCCGGTAACCCGTCCACATCTGCTCCAGCCAACGTTGAGTCTGACGATAATGAGGATGCCGAAAGTGATGTTGACACATCTGAGGCGGCCGAGTATGAGAGCACAATTACTGAGGTGGATCTACTGCACTTCAGGTACTTATACTCCATTAATCCCTCTATCCACTTAAGGAGACCTATGAGGGAAGAGAGGGCCTACCACGGCAGGGATGGAGAAATCTACCTGTACGAGAAGATGTTCAAGTTAGGTTTTCGTCTTCCCTTCCACCCTGTCATTAGGTCCATTCTATCATTCATTAACTTGGCCCCCTCACAGCTCTCTCCCAATGCTTGGAGGGTTATTATAGGGGCCATCATCTTGTGGAGGTCGGTCCACCACTCTGACCTCCCAGTCCAGGTCTTTGTTGGTTGTTACGTCCCCACCTCGGCCAAGAATCATCCGAGCTACTATCACTTTGTGGCTCGGAGGCCTGAGAAAAAGATGCTCCTGGTCACTCAGACCTCCAATCATAATTGGAAACCCACGTACTTTTTTGCCTCAGGACTGTGGGAATTTGGTTCTTCCATTCCCTCTTCTGTTTACGAGCCGAGAATACCCCTTAGATGGGGAAAAGTCACCATGTCTGCAAGGGACGATCCTGGACTAAGTGTTCAAAATGGAAAAAAGGTGAAGGCCCTGCAAGACCAGGGGGCCCATGGGATGTTTGTCAAGTTCGAGCATCTGCTGACCCCCCAGTATCTCTCGGGGACGAGCTTGGGTGGAAGTCCCCTAGATGACTTTGGTAAGGATTTTTCTTTTTATTCTAAGTGTAGCCTCTTATCATACATACTTTATTTCTGAGTCTTATCTTTTCACTTTTACAGAGAGACCCTCAGGCATTTCAGAAGAGTTGTGGGAGATGGCAGCCCCAAGCTTAGCTAGGCTTATCAAGAAGACCGGTTTAAATGCTCCTCCACCTGCTCCCTCAACATCCAAGTCCAAGAAGAGGGCCCCTGAGGTCCATCCCCCCGAGGATCAGAGGCCGAGCTCTAGGCAAAGTAAGACTCCAGACGCTGTGATTCCCATCACAACCGACACCTTAGCTGCTCGTCTGGATCAGCTGAAGCTTACCGAGAGCGTGGTCGGCAACAGCAGGCAGGCCATGGACGCCCTTGCCAACGTGATGACTGATGCAGACAAACGCTTTTACAGGGCCTTGGACACTCATATGCTGGTTGAGTTCGGCCTCCACAGAGCCGTACAGGTATGGCTCGTCCATTTTGCCAAGTGCTACCTCTGAATTTACTGAATTTATCTCTTACCTCTTCATTGTCTGTGCAGAGTGTGACTGCTATGTACCAGTTATCTAAATGGGCCCTGAGGAAGTTGCCTCTGATCCAGAAGGGGCAAGAGGCTGAGCAGGTGGAGAGCACCCTGAAGGTCGAGGTTGATCGTCTGAGGTCAGAGCTACAGAATGCTGAGACCAAGGCCCAGACTTCTGAAAACAAGGCCCAAGGTCTAGAAAAGGACATCTTTGCACTTGTTCAGAGTCATGCCAAAGCCTTGTAGAACAAGGATGATGCCCTGCAGAGGAAGGTCAATGCTGCGGTGAAGGCTTCTCTTGCAGATGCCTCAGAGAAAATAATTGCTGATTACAAGGTCTCCGAGGAGTTTGTAGGTTTTGGCCTTGAATACCTTAAAAGGGGTATCAAGGCCACCACCAAATGGGCCGAGGTCAGGGAGGCCGAGGTTGGCACCATAAAGGCCTCAAACTTTGTGGGCCTCGGCCTTGTCGACGCCCAGTTTGCCCAGGCCTTGCAAGAGATTGAGGACGAGGCTGCTGCCCCTGGTCAGACTGTTACTCTGAACGGGACTGATCTCGGAGGGACTGACCCTACGAATGAAGTGGCTGAGGTGACCAATACTGAGCAGGCCAACCCAGACGAGACATCAAATGTTCCTCCTTCAGATGCTTGACTTTACCTTGTATTTTGCATTAATTTGTTTTGACTTGTAATCTTGCCTTTGTAATTTCTCAGACATGTAGATATTATGTAATTTATTTTTATTGAATGCCAATGTCTTTCTTCATCTCGATCTCTGAATGTATTTGAATGCCATGCAATCTCTAAAGTTACTACTTAATGTGATGTCATAACCATTACTTAAGAGTCTGAGGTCCTCTAACTAAGGTGTCTGAGCTCAGACCTCGTCACCACCGAGTGATGTTATGAGGGTCTGAGGTCATCACCTGGGCCGAGGTAAGCCTCATAATAAATCACCAAATTAATGATGTTAAGGGTCTGAGGTCCTCTAACTAAGGTGTCTGAGCTCAGACCTCGTCACCACCGAGTGATGTTATGAGGGTCTGAGGTCATCACCTGGGCTGAGGTAAGCCTTATAGTCACCAAATTAATGATGTTAAGAGTCTGAGGTCCTCACCTAAGAGGTTAGCCTCATAATAAATCACCAAATTAATGATGTTAAGAGTTTGAGGTCCTCACCTAAGAGGTTAGACTCATAGTCACCAAATTAATGATGTTAAGAGTCTGAGGTCCTCACCTAAGAGGTTAGCCTCATAATAAATCACCAAATTAATGATGTTAAGAGTCTGGGGTCCTAACCTAAGAGGTTAGCCTCATAGTCACCAAATTAATGATGTTAAGAGTCTGAGGTCCTCACCTAAGAGGTTAGCCTCATAATAAATCACCAAATTAATGATGTTAAGAGTCTGAGGTCCTCTAACTAAGGTGTCTGAGCTCAGACTTCGTCACCACCGAGTGATGTTATGAGGGTTTGAGGTCATCACCTGGGCCGAGGTAAGCCTCATAATAAATCACCAAATTAATGATGTTAAGAGTCTGAGGTCCTCTAACTAAGGTGTCTGAGCTCAGACCTCGTCACCACCGAGTGATGTTATGAGGGTCTGAGGTCATCACCTGGGCCGAGGTAAGCCTCATAATAAATCACCAAATTAATGATGTTAAGAGTCTGAGGTCCTCACCTAAGAGGTTAGCCTCATAATAAATCATCAAATTAATGATGTTAAGAGTCTGAGGTCCTCTAACTAAGGTGTCTGAGCTCAGACCTCGTCACCACCGAGTGATGTTATGAGGGTCTTAGGTCATCACCTGGGCCGAGGTAAGCCTCATAATAAATCACCAAATTAATGATGTTAAGATGAAAGAAGAATTTGTCGTGAAAACTGATCTTTATTAACAACCTCTTCTCAATGAGATGGCACATTTACAATTTACAAAATAGATGCAACATTATATGAAATATCTCTTTAGATGGTCAGCATTCCACGGGTTGGTGAGGGGTTCTCTCTCTAGGTTCTCTAGCCTATATGTGCCAGACACAACCTCCTCCGTTACTCTGTAGGGGACATGCCAGTTCGGGTGTAGCTTGTTTGTTTTCTGTAGGGTCTTCTTAAGCAGTAGGTCTCCTACCGCAATGGGTCTTGACTTCACCCTTTGATTGTAGAATTTTGTTGCCCTCTGCTGGTAGGCTGCTTTCCTGACCTCTACGTCCTCCCTTCTTTCTTCAATAAGGTCCAGGTCTAACCTCCTCCTTTCCCCATTGCTGTCAAGATCATAGGTCTGAATCCGATGAGTTGGTAGGCCTATCTCCGTTGGTATGACGGCTTCTGAACCGTGTGCCAGCATGAATGGGGTTTCTCCCGTGGGTGTCCTCGCTGTGGTCCTGTAAGCCCATAGTACAACGTAAACCTCTTCTATCCATCTCCCCTTCGCGTCTTCTAACCTCTTCTTGATTCCATCCAAGATAGTCCTATTCGTGACCTCAGTCTGGCCATTAGCCCGAGGTCGACCAGGAGATGAGAAGAACTGTTTAATCCCCACACTTTGGCAATACTTTTCCAAGGAGGCGTTCTTGAACTGGGTCCCATTATCTGAGATGAGCGTGTTTGGGAGGCCATACCTACATATGATGTTCTTCCAGATGAACTGAAAGGTCTTCTGCTCCGTAATTGTTATCATGGGTTCGGCTTCTACCCATTTTGAAAAGTAGTCAATGGCAACTATCAAGAATCTATAGTTGTTGACTGCTCTTGGCAAAGGTCCTACTAAGTCAATTCCCCATACCGCGAACGGCCATGGAGAAGAGATTGATGTCATAGGCTGATGGGGTTGGTGGGGGATAGTGGCGAACCTCTAGCATTTGTCGCACCTCTTCACATAGTCAGCAGCGTCCCTAGACAAGGTTGGCCACCAGTATCCCTGAGTGACGATCCTCTTGGCTAAGGGTCTTCCTCCTATATGGCTAAAGCAAGAGCCCTAATGAACCTACTGAAAGACTCGGGGTACCTCCATGGGATTCACACATCTGAGGAGGGGAAATAGGAACCCCTTTTTATACAAGACATCTCCTACCAATGAGAACTTGGCAGCTCTGTACCTCAACTTTCTTCTTTCCAATTTGGACTCAGGTAGCTCCCCCTCTCTTCAGTATCTGACGAGCGGGTCGATCCAAGAGTCCCCTGGGTTCACGTTGTGACAAGGGATGCGTACCTCGTCCTCCTCGATGCTTGCCTTTCCCAGGACTTCAATTGGGATGGTTCTTCCCAAGTCTGTCTTCATTGCCGAGGCCAGTCTTGCCAATGCGTCAGCGTGATTATTGCTCAATCTCGGCACTCTCTTAAGTTTGGCCTCTTCAAAAAACTCTAGCAACCCTCTTACCTTTTTTAAGTACCTGGCCATCCTTTCGTCCTTGGCCTTATACTCCCCCAACACTTGGTTAACAACCAACCTTGAGTTGCTATGGAGTAGGAGCCGCTTTACCCGCATAGTTGTTGCCAATAGGAGGCCCGCTATCATGGCCTCATACTCAGACTCGTTGTTTGAAGCCTGGAAGTTGAATCTTAAGGCATACTCAATGTTGGCGCCATCTGGAGCTGAGAGTACTAGCCCCGCGCCGCTTCCACCATCACAGGAGGATTTATCCACGAAGAGGCTCCACACGTCTTCATCTGAAGAGAAGACCCCTTCTCTCATCACTCCTTTTTCGAAGAGGTATCGATCCTCTTCGTTTTCTTCTACTCTCCTCTGAGCCTTGCCTGGGGCTACCTCTTCTCGGCCTCGAAAGACGTACGGGTCTATCTCTCCTGAATCTCGGGAGACACCTCGGCTCTTCTCTTCGCCGCCTTCCAAGCTCTTCTCCGACTCAGTCTCTTCCCAAGTGAACTCTGCGACAAAGTCAGCAAGAGCCTGCCCCTTAATGGCTGTCCTGAGTTGGTAAGTAAGATCATACTCTCCTAGTTCAATGGCCTAGGCCATCAATCTCCCAGACTTCTCAGGTTTGTGCAGAACCTGCCTTAGTGGGGAGTCCGTAAGGACTATCATAGAGTGAGCTTGAAAGTAGGGTTTCATTTTCCTTAAAGCATGGATAAGAGCATAAGCCAACTTCTCCATTCGGGGATAGTTTTGTTCGGACCCTTGCAGGGCCTTATTGTTGAAGTACACAGGTCTCTGAACTCCACCCTCCTCTCGTATGATGGCCGCGCTAATAGCCGACTCAGATACTGCCAAGTATACGAATAACCTTTCTAGCGTAATGGGCCGGGACAGCAGCAAGGGAGACCCTAAGTAGGACTTGAGTTGATCAAAGGCTTTTTCACACTCTTCATCCCACTGGAAGGCCTTCCTTAGAACCTTGAAGAATGGAAGACACTTATCCGTTGCCCTGGAAACAAACCTGTTTAGGGATGCTACTCTTCCAGTGAGTCTTTGAACATCCTTGATACTCCTAGGAGTCTTCATGTCGAGCAATGCCTTGATCTTCTCTGGGTTTGCCTCAATCCCCCTTTGATTAACGATGAACCCCAGGAACTTCCCAGCTCCTACCCCGAAGACACATTTCGCCGGGTTGAGCTTCATTCTGTACGAGTCCATGACATCAAAGGTCTTCTCAAGGTTAGCCACGTGAGTACATGCCTTCAGGCTCTTCGTTAGCATGTCGTCCACGTACACCTCCATGGTCTTACCTATCTGTTCCTGAAACATCTTGTTGACGAGACGCTGATATGTCGCCCCCGTATTTTTCAGACCAAAGGGCATTACCTTGTAACAGTACGTACCCTTGTCAGTGATGAAAGCTGTCTTCTCAGAGTCATTGGCGTCCATGAAGATTTGGTTATAACCGAAATAAGCATCCATGAAGCTCATGAGCTCATGCCCTGACGTTGCGTCCACCATCTGGTCAATCCTAGGTAGAGGATAGCTGTCCTTCGGGCAAGACCTATTCAGGTCCATGAAATCTACACACATCCATTATTTTCCATTCACCTTAGGCACGATCACTGCATTTGAGAGCCACTCTGGATAGGTGACCTCTCTTATGAACTCAGCCTCTTCCAATTTTTTCACTTCTTCTCGAATGACCTCATACTTCTCTCTGGAGTAAATTCTTCTCCTCTGCTTAATTAGCCTGACATCCTTATCCACGTTGAGCTTGTGGGTCATGACCCCAGGGTTTATGCCAGGCATGTCTGTGTGACTCTAGGCGAAGACACTCTGCCTCTTCCTGAGGAGGTTTATCAGCTCTTCCTTGATCTTCGGTTCTAGGGCCTTGCCGACCTGGACGGTTTTTTCCGACTCGTCCTCATTGAGGACGATGGATTCTACCTCTTCCGCGGCCTCGCCCTTCTTCAGCTTTGCCTCATCTCTCGGATCAAGAGTGTCTATGCTGTAGGTGGCGGTTGCTCTCTTATGGGCCTCCCTCTCTTCAGCTGAGTTGAAATAACACTCCCGTGCAGTGGTTTGGTCCCCCTGCACTTCCCCTACCCCATACGGACTCGGGAATTTTAGCATTTGATGGACCGTCGACGGCACGGCCTCAAACTCCTTGAGGGAAACTCTTCCGATGATGAGGTTGTAGGCCGAGAAGACATTCTCGTCCATAACAAAAAAGTTTATCTTCTTACTCAGCCTCTTAGGCTATTCGTCTCCCATGCGTACATCCATTTCATACATGCCCAATGGGTGCACTTTCTCACCACTGAAACCTATCAAGGGGTGGTTATAGGGCACTAACCTCGATCTGCTAAGACCCAAGCTTTTGAAACATGGCCAGAACATCACATCTGCTGAGCTTCCCCCATCTATGAGGATTCTCCCTACATCGCACCCATGCACCCTTGTCGTGATGACCAAGGGGTCATCATGGGGGGCTAAGATGCCCTTGAAATCGAGTCGGGAGAACCCCACTACGAGGGTATCCATATCTACCTTTGTCCTCTTCTGCGCCACGTCAGAAGACGTTAGATTCACAACCTCAGGTCTGACTGCTGATTTGGCCTCTGCTACATGGGCCTTCCTGTCGGCTATCTCAGAGCCACCACCAGCGAATCCCCCGCATATGGTGCTAACTCCAAAGGAGATCATTCCGACCCTCTTCATTGGGGTGTTGTCGTCCTTTGGTGGGAGATCCGGGTCATCCTCATCATCTCCCTCTGAGTCGTCATCCCTTCTGGCCGGGATATCACCACGGCATCTGTCGTTCCTTCTCTTCTTGGGGTCTTCTCTTCCACCCCTTGGGGTCTTGCCATCCACATACTTTCTCAGCTTCCCAGATTTCAGCATCTTCTCAATCTCATCCTTTAAAGAGAAGCATCTATCCGTGACATGGTCGTGATCTTGATGGAACTCACACCAGAGGTCTTTATTCCTCTTATGTGGTGGAGCCTTCAGCTTTTCTGGCCACCTCAGGGAGCGGTCTTTCTTGATCTCATTAAGGATGTGCTCACAGGTCACAGTCAGAGGAGTGTAACGAGCAAACTTGTCATCTGAAGACCTCTTCTTCTCTTTCTTACCCTGGGCCCTCCCTGCGCCACCGTGATTCTCCTCCACATATTTAGCGGTCATTGCCTCTTCGGCGTTCACCACTTTTCCCGCGGTTGCCAGCAGCTCTGCCATTGTCTTGGGAGGGTCTTCCGCCAGTTTCCACAGTAGCTTTCCCTTCTGGAGACCTCCTATCAGGGCGGTCATGGCTATACTTTCTTCGTAATCCTCTACTTCTAACTTTTCCTTGTAGAATCTAGCTATGTAGTCTCTCAGGCTTTCGCCCTTAGCCTATTTGACATATAGGAGGTGGGTAGTCTTCTTTTGGGGTCTTACCCCAAAGCAGAAATTATGGATGAACTGCTCGGCCAACCCCTTGAAGCTTTCGATCGAGTTCTTTGGAAGAGAGGTGAACCAGCTGTGCGCGGCACCTGTCAAGGTTCCTGAGAAGGCCCTGCACTTCATCTCATCAGGTATCGAGTAAATATCTGCTGCCGACTGATACATCTCGATATGGTGTACAGGGTTAGTGCTGCCATCATACTTAGGAGTCATCGTAGGAGGCTTGAATTTAGCTGGGGTTGGGAACCCCACTATCCTAGCCACAAACGGGGAGCCCTCGGAGTATCCCCTTTGTAATGGGTCCCTACTCTTTATGAGGTCCCCTATCTTCTCCTCGAGACTTTGGATTGAATCATTCCAAGGTCTTCTCTCATCAACTTGGCCGAGGTTATCCCCCGCCACCTCTCCGCGATGGACAGAGGGTTCCCCAGCCACGACCCGTTGGCTGTTGACCTCTTCCTGCTCCCTGGCTCTTCTCTCAAAGGGTCGGCCTTCATCAGGCCGAGCCTGCCTATTCCCTCTTTGGGAGCCTGCTGCACTCCTTGACCTTGATAGCCTCTGTCTTAGGTAATTAACTGGGCCCAGCCTCTCGAAGGCCGACCCTCTGCTCAACCTGTCAAAAGTCGACCCCCTTGGTTGTGCCTCTTCTCTTCTTCGGCCGACACATCCTTGACTCTGCCTAAGAGGTCGTATAGTGTTATTTGACACCTCATACGGCTCCCAACAGTCTTCTGGGGCCTCTTCAGCCTCCAGGTCATCATACCTGTCATCTGGGCAAGGGTTTCCTTGCCTCCCCAGGTGCAAGCGCCTAGGGTCAGCAACGTCCCTCCTCCTCTGGGGTGTAGGCTGGTCCTTCATCGGTGCCTGGGGTGGTCACCTGGCGTCCGGTTGGGGCTGAACAGCCGCCGGAGTAATCATATCCGGTGATACTCCAGGTGGCCTCATCATCATGGTTTGGCTGAGCTGGACAAATTGCTCCTTCATGGCCTGTTGTGTTGCAGCTAAAGATTTCAAGGCTGCTGCCACCTCAGCCATTTCGGACTAGGGAGGAGCCTGACTGGAGCTACCCCCTCCACCTCCGGGCGGCGGAAGAGGCGGCGGCAAGTCTGGTGCCATGTGTTATCACTATAGGGCTTGAATAGCAGGTGAGCTTAATACCTTAAAGGACCTCTTTCAATGGTGAAACAGCTCCACACAAGGGGTGGTTCCTGGTTCACCACCAGAGTCTCCGGTGAGGTAAAGCAGAAAAAGAGGAAGAGATAGCTTCTCGTTCCCACAGACGGTGCCAAAATGATGATGCTGGGAATCAGCACCACCAGGTGAGGTGTTTGCAAGCTCAATATAGATGCAACAATGGCAACTCATCATTATAAAGAAGAAAAGAATGAGGTGAGGATAAGGGGAATAACACCTGAAGATAAGTGGTTCAGCCAATTTGGCCTACGTCCATTGTGAGTGTGTGTGAGTAATATCACTAAAAGAAGGCATTAATGGCCATGGATACAACCTCTCAAGCTCTTTCTATCTCTACTGTATGTATTTAAACAGAGTTTTAGCTAGGGTTTTTATATATGGATCCTTTGCAAGGTAGGGGATGGTCCCTTTATATAGTGCCTAGGGGGTGTAATGTACCCCCTATGCATGTAATGTGCATGGGTGTAGTTTCCTCACCAATGGGGGTGTGCCACCTGTCATGGCCACATGTAAGTAATGATGATGAAATATTCTCACACATGTGGAGAATAATCTTGTTATAACTGATTTGTGCCCAGGTGTCCTTATCCAAATGTCAACAGATGCTCGGTAGTCATGTTGGTGAATGGCCTTGGCTTAGGAGAGGCCGAGCTAAAAAGGTTGGACGTCCGCTCAATCCGCGAAGTGTCATGAGGAGTCTTGGCCTGATGTCAGTCGAGGTATATACTGGGGTCGGCCTGAGTCGAGGTTGGGCATGCTGATGATTATTAATACCTCTGGTAACCTCGGCCTAAGCCGAGGTAGGATCCATGTTGAAGATGAACGTGTGGAGCCTCTTGTTGTCTCGGCCTACTGTTGACCGAGGTTGCTATTCCTGGGTACTTGAGGATGCTGTTGATATCTGCGACGTGTGAAGTGTCCTTGGGGAGGTGCATGTAGTAGTGTCGGCCTGGGACGAGGTAGTCCTGGACGAGGGATGGTATCGTGGGACCTTACCCCTCATTGGGCTTATCAATGTCTCGGCCACTATCTCGGCCGAGGTAGGTATCCCTGGCTGAGGTTATACTTGGGCATATCAGGCATGACCCTATAACAGTATGTCCCTTTGTCGGTAATGAAAGCCATTTTTTCCGAGTCCTCACTGATCATAAAGATCTGGTTGTAACCAGAATAGGCGTCCATGAAGCTCATTAGCTCATGGCCCGCAGTAGCGTCAACCATCTGATCAATGCGGGGAAGAGGGAAACTATCTTTGGGATAATGTTTATTGAGGTCGGTGAAGTCTATGCACATCCTCCACTTCCCGTTGGCGTTTGGGACTATGAATACATTGGATAACCATTCGGGATAGATGACCTCCCTGATAAACTCAGCATCTTCTAGCTTCTTAACCTCGTCTCTTATGACTTTATATTTTTCTCGAGAATAGATTCTCCTCTTCTACCTCACCGACTTTGCGTCCTCTACCACGTTGAGATTGTGGCTCATGATTTCGGGGTCGATCCCCGACATATCTGCATGACTCCATGCAAATACGTCCTATCTTCTTCTTAGCATCTTGATGAGGTCTTCATTTATGCCTATCCTCAGAGCTTTGCCAACTTGGACAGTTTTTTTCGGCTCATCCTCATTGACAATGATGCTGAATTCATATTAAGTCTTTTTAGAGGGACGTGGTTGTTGTGACACCCCGACTAATTAAATACTAGGTAGCTACTCCTTTATTAAATTAAATCAAAATGCCAAGTTGGCTCAGTTAATAGCATCACTGTCGAAAACATTTTATTATTACTAACCACCTAGTATTTAAAAAGTAAGTTGCCAAATTTTAATTAAAGCCTGATTAACATGCAGTAAAAGATTTAAAGCAAGAATAATATCACCATTCACCATAAATAAATAATAGAACAACCGTCACATGATATAAATAAATTTGGAGGAAAAACTCCTCACAACAAATCCCACAAATGTGATAAGTAAACTGAATACTGAATCAATACATGCCAAAGTCTGAAAAACTGAAATGGAAATGTCTCTAATAGAATTTGGGCAACATGCCCTACAGCCGAGGAATACTGAGTATGGAATCCAAATGATATAAGTGTCTAAAAGCAAATCCCTGTAGCTTCCACAGGCAGCTACAACTCTTCATCTGAGTGAGAGTCCTACGCATGGTGTCCTTGTGGCTGGGCACCTAAAAATGGTTTTACAAAAAAATAGATTTGAAAGCAAACGGGTCAGAGCCCGAATGTGGAGATATTTTAAAAACCTGCAAGTGCTTTAAAAACATTTAAAACATTTAATGCAAAATACATGTTAGGACATGCTCTCGCATGAGATACTCACCTCTCGTCTAACTGTGCACTCCTAACATTCCTGTACCCATTCATGTGTTACCTCATAACTATCAAATTCTAAAGGGTTTCTAACACTTCTACTCATTTCACGTTTAATTTCCAACCTTAACAATTAAATAGAGAGTTCTACTTTAATTCTCGGATTCCCAATTATTACAAAACCATTTATTGATATAAGTTCCCTTTTATCTTTTCATGACATTACCATAACTATACTCACAATTTAACATAGTAGATTCCTTCTCATTTAACCGTATATTTTCACATCATAAATATACAATAAAAGCACCCAAAGGCTAAGATGCGGTGCACACATACTTTGCTATCCATCCCGGTACATCACGTACATAAGGATCACGCATTCCGAATCTCTCAGGAATCGTTCTGATAACAACATCACAAATAGTGGAGGCGAACACAGTCACATCACATGGGTCACGCACATACCTACGCTCCCACGATCAGCAAACTTATTAATATCCCAATAAGTCCTTCTATGACCTATGTTCATCGAGGTAACCAATCTAAATCCGGGAAACACAAGGATAAGAAGGCCCTAAGCGAACGTAAACCTCCCGTGATAGAAAGTATGGTAGGTATGTCATACACATAAAATTGTATACTAAGCATTCACACATCTTAGATATCCCGATAATAATAAAGTTATACTCTACATCTTTATACCATTATTCCAAATTCATATATTTCAAGTATCCCGATAATATAGAATTTAAATTGTCGACACGTCTCACGTCGTAGTTTCTTAAACTTAAAACCTATCTCAAATAGACTATTAAGTTCCTATTATTCCCACATATAACATCTTTACACCTAAGGTCTTTACTTCTGCCCCCAAACCTTATTTCATCAAATTATTCAAATTTACACTATTAACCCAAATATTATTTCACTTATCGAACTTCATTAATTTAGAATAATTCCTCAAATTGAATTTCAATTAAGGTCCAATCTCATAATCCTCTACTGGTCTTCCTTAAGGTTAAGGGTATTCATAAGGTCTCCAATAATAACATCCAAAGGTTAACACCATTAAAATTTAATTAGGGAAAAACTTTACTCATTCTGGGAAGGCCGATCGATCGACCTTTACCTTCGATCGATCGATGGTGGTCGATCGATCGACTGAAGAACATCGATCGATCGAACGCACCAGGTATGGTTACGGACTGCTTCGTTTTGCAGTTACCAATTCGTCCCAAAACATCATTTTCAAGCATGAAACCCTAAGACAAGGTTACCATAACATCATATTATCATCCTACAACAGTATTAACATTCTAAAACCCATAATTCATCATTTAAAGGCTTTATTTAGATCAAAACTACATCAAAATTTTCAAATTTAATCCTCATTCAAGAACATCAATAAACTACTTCTAAATTCCATTTTTAGATCATCACTGGTTCTGTTTAGAACATATAATTCATCCAGAATATTACTACATGCAATCCCTAACATAATTCATAGCTTTTAACTTCCAATTTATGGGTCTAAATCATCTTCCAAAATCAATTTCGAAAATTCCTAAACATGGAAAATCATAGCTTGAATCAAATGAATTTAAACCACTTGCCTTAATCTTTCTCTGAATTTGGTGTTGAGTCTTGAAAGCTAAGTTGTTCTCCCTCTCTCTTTCTGCAGAATTCTCTTCCTTCTCTCTCTCTCTACAAGTTTCTCTAAGGATGATGACAATGGAGGTGTGTTTAGTTTTTGGTAAGTTGGGACTATATTTCAACTTCTCCCGTAGCCCATTAAGTCTCTTAGTGTAGTTAGTGGGTTTAGTGGGTTAAAGAAGAAGTCAGATTTCTATTTCTAATTCTCGTCACTTTTAATTCTCAAAAATACAAAATTACCAAAATACCCTTTATGATGCCGGTATGGCCTAAAAATACCCCGGGACCCAAACTAAACTCCCGGCTAGTGTTTTCTGACTATCTCGACCCTTCCGGACGTATTGGCGCACTCAAAATGACCATACGGGTGATAAAAATGAAATTCACTTTTTAATTCAAATAATTATATTCCTGACGCGACTATCACGCGCGTCCCAACAAAGTTTCCCAAATTACCGTATTTCAATCTCGTGACAATTTCAATACTACCAATATTCATATATTGCCAAGTACACATTATAATAAAATACTAACTCACATCTCGTTAATATTTTTATCCGGATTAATTTCCAATTTAATAAACATTTAATTCAATTAATCCCCAAAAATAAATATCACAGAAAATACGGGGTATTACAGTTGTCTCTTGGTGGGAGGTCAGGGTCGTCCTCATCATCCGAAGGGTCGTCCCTTCTGTTTGGAGGATCTTATCTGCACGTATCACCTCTCTTCTTTTTAGGGTCGTCCCCTCAGCCCCTCTTGAAGGCATATTTGTCAACATATTTCCTTAACTTCCCTTCTTTTAACATTTTTTCAATTTCATCTTTCAGAGCGAAACACTTTTCGGTCACATGGCTATGGTCTTGGTGAAATTCACACCACGGGTTTTTATTGCTCTTGTGGGGGCTGCCCTCAACTTCTCAAGCCACTTCAAGGACCAGTCGCTCTTTATCTCATTCAGAATGTGTTCGTAACTGACTGTCAGAGGGGTGTAATCAGCGAATTTGTCATCAGCTAGCTTCTTCTTCCCCTCTTTGTTCTTTTTCTGGTACTTACCCCCACTAGGACTTCATTTTTCATCTTTGTATTTTGCGTTCATCGCCTCTTCGGTGTTCATCACCTTCCCTGCTGTGGCTAGTAACTCTGTCATCGTCTTCGGGTGGTGTTCAGCAGGCTTCCATAATAGCTTCCCCTTCTAGAGTCCTCCCATGAGGGCTGTTATGGCTATGCTTTCCTCATAGTCTTCGACCTCTAACTTTTCTTTATTAAATCTAGCTATGTAGTCTCTTAGGCTCTCGTTCTTCCCCTATTTAACATATAGTAGGTGTGTGGTCTTCTTCTGTGGCCTCAATCCAAAGAAAAAGTTATGGACAAACCAGTCTGCTAACTGCTTAAAATTTTCAATAGAGTTCTTTGGGAGAGACATATACCAGTCATATATGGCCCCTGTCAGGGTGCCGAAAAAGGCTCGACACCTCATCTCATCGAAGATAGAGTATATGTCTGTCACTGATTGGTACATCTTAATATGATAAACAGGGTCGGTACTCTCGTCATACCTTGGGGAAATGACAGGTGGATTAAACTTAGATGGCATTGGGAAGTTGACTATCTTCGCCACAGGGTGAGCCTATGAAGTATCCTCTCTGAAGAGGGTCCCAGCTCTTCAAGATATCACTAATTTTATCCTCCAGCCTTTGGATCGATTCCTTCCATGGCATCGTAGGGTCGGCTTGGACGATGTTATCATCTGTCGCCTCTTTGAGGTGAATAGAGGGTTCTACTGCGGCAGGTCTGTGTTAGCTGTTTACTTCTCCATGATCGTCGTCTTGTTCGTCGGGTCGGCAATCTGCTTCCTCCTTTTCTAGACCTCACAATACTTATCGATCGAGATAATTTTTCCCGCAAGTCATTTACCAGGCCCAGCCTCTCAAAGGCCGACCCCCTTCTCAGACGATCGAAAGCAGAGCCTCTCGAGCGATCATCGGGATTTTGCCTGCCACACTTCCCTCTACTCTCCTGCATGGATCGCACAATATTGTTAGAGACCTCATATGGCTCCCAGCACTCTATGGGGGCCTCTTCCACCCCCAGATCATCATATCTATCTTCTGGGCAAGGGTTTCCTTGCCTCCCTAGGCATAGACACTGGTGTCAGTAACATCCGTTCGCTATTGTGGAGGTGTCAAGTCTTTGTGTGGTGCCTGGGGTGGTCCTCTGGATTCATGCTGCCCTGAAGCTGCTACCGGAGTAATCATTTTAGGTGAGACTCCGGGTGGTCTCAGTATGTTTTGGCTAAGAGATGTGAATTGCTCCTGCATAATTCGCTGACTTGCTGCTAAAGACTTCAGGGCAGTCGCCACATCACCCATCTCAGACTGAGGTGGTGCATGATTGGAGCTAGGTCCTACTCCACTATCCGGTAGAGGAGGCGGTGGTGGCATCTCCGATGCCATATGCTTGAGCTATAAAGATCTGAAAGATCTAAAGACTGATGAGCTTGAGAACCTTAATGGTCCTCTTTCAATAGTGAAACGGCTCCACACGAAGGGGGAGAACTGGTTCACCACCAGAGTTTTTGGTGAGGTCACGCTGTATAAAGAAAAAGATATCTTCTCGTTCCTATAGATGACGCCAAACTGATGATGCTAAGATTCAGCACCACCGGATAAGTGATGATGAGCTCAAAAAATAATAGCAATGGCAACAATAGAGTTATATATGTATAAGTATATAGAAGGGGATGAGTATAAGAGGAATGAAGACAATGATGTACAATCGTTCAGCCAATCAGGCCTACATCCACTATGAGTGTGTGATTCACTAAATATGGGAACTAATGGCCTTGGATATAATGCACATAAGATCCTCTCTCTTTACTGTGTTTACAAGCAAAGTTTTAGCTTGGGTTGCAATTATCGATCCTTTTATAAGGTTGAAGATGATCGGTATATATAGGGCTTAGGGGGTGTGGTGTTCCCCCCAAGCATGCATGGTGTATGTGAATGATGATCTAGCCAATCCCTTACTGGAAACTGGATGTGCCACTTGCAAATAATGATGACATAATATTCCCTCACATGAGGGGATGATATTATTATAACGGTTTATTCCACGTACTATATGAGCCCCATAAGCACTATTCCACACGTCTCCCAAGTTATGCGTTGTGAAGATGTCACCCTCGGCCTAGGATGCCAAACCGAGGCTAAAGTTGATGCTAGCATTGGGCTCGACTGGATGCGAGCCTTGTATTATCGTCCCCTCATAGGGTCGTCCGGCCCATGATGAAGAGTCGGCCCCTTGTAAGGTCAACTGGTCCTTGATGAGGGGTCAGCCCCTTGTTGGGTCGTCTAGTTCGTGATGAGGGGTCGGCCCCTTAAAGGGTCGTCTGATCATGGATGAGGGATCGTCTTGGCCGACCCTTGCTGTCACGAAACTGTGGTAATTTGACTTGTCCTGTACCTGAGCCCTCATCTGGGTGGAGGACACCCTCGGCCTAGCCGAGGGTATATATGGGTATATCATTGGTTTTTATCTCGGAATAGCCAAAGGGGGAGATTTGTAAGGACACAAATTTCAAATTGAGTCCTTTGTTGTTTTGTCTCATTTTCGGACAAAAACATTTGAGTCATAGGATAGAGTTCTTGACCATCCTTCAAGACTATGTCATACTAAAGTTGAAGACGTAGCGACCAAATTTAAAGCTTCATCAAAATGCCGAGTTTATTGTGTCTCGTTTCTACATCAACAACATTTGCTTCGTTTACTCCTAAGGTATGAACGCATTACATATTTATATAGGAGCTTGGAACAATTAGTATTGGGTGTAAGTTTTGTTTAAAACTGTGGTTTATTTTCATAAGGTTTCTTTAAAACTTTGAAATAAAGTTTATGGTCTAAAATTGAATTTTTGAACATTCTGGAAAGTCGTTCGATATTATCGTTCGAACGAGTTTTTCGTTTGAACGAGGTTTGCCAACGAATTGCCTCTAGAACTTCGTTCGATATTGTCGTTCGAACGAGTTGGTTTTTACAAACAAGAATGTCTTTCGAACGAGTTTGGCAACGAGATTTTCCCATTGGCCACTGGAACTTCGTTAGAAGGGTCCTTCGAACGAAAATCTCATTCGAACGAGATTTCAGGTGGGAAATTTCTTTTGCAGTTTTTCCCACTTTTTCCACTACTCTTCCCCACTAACTTTTGACAGACTTATCAAGTGTGGAAACCAACTTTGAAAACCAACTTTTTCATATCCTTCCATCTCCAAGAGAGAGTTTGAGAGAAAAATTCAAAGAAGAAAAAGTTCATGTTTTAGTGTTTATTTTTCAAAGAAAAATCTTTAAAACACTTCTGTTTTACCCCCATAGTTTGTTTATTCCAAGCTTCCATATAAATATCTTGCCTGGAGTGTTTGACACCGGTTTATCTCTACACCTTGAAGAAGAGAAGTTTGGGTTTACTTTTACATCCCTCAAAGAAGAAGTTCGTTGTTTTGTTGCAGCATTCTCACATGGTTAAAGTCACCATGTATGGTTGACGGTGTACCCAAAGTCTCATTGGTGAATTCCAAGATTCTGATGGAGCTCCGGGGTTGTCGGCTAGGCGGAGGTGTTTACAAGAAGACGCATCAAGGATTGAAAGGGGTAGAGTCGAGGAAGTAAGTCATTTGTCTTGTAATTTTAAAACCATACTTAGTGGACTTAAGGCTAGGGTCGTCCGAGGTTTTTTCCCGTTGTGGGGTTTTCCTCGTACATCGCGGCGTAGTGGTTCATTATTTATTTTATCTTTTGCAAAACTCACCTAGAACGCATTCTTAGGTAAAAAGATAAAATTTGATTTAAATCACTACTTGTTTATCTGGTGCAAATTTAATTTGGGTAAATGTTAATTTAATTCAAGTCATTAATTTTATTGGTTAAAATTGGTTTGGCCTAATTTGGTAAAATTGAAAATCTGACTTAGGAAAATTTCTAGGACTTGGGTTAAATTGGTTTAAGTGAAATATCCATGTGTCGTTTAATTTAATTTCACTTTGGTTTAATTTTAATTTGAAAGAAATTAAAATTTGGTGTTTGTGTGCGTTTAATTGAACCATCTCGCTTCCGCATATTTAAAAGGAGATTGGAATTACTTTTTGTAGTAAAGGCTTTAAAATTGGGGGTATATCGCGTTCTCAAATTGGTATCAGAGCATTTATTTAGAAAGCCTCACATTTTCAGAATGGATATGCCATTTTATGCATGGGGCAGACCATTGGAAAAGGGCTTTTAGTTCTCTTTGAAGATTCGTTGAGCTGTCGTCTGACGATAGAGTTGACTGGAGTCAAACGAGGCTCAGGAATGCTCGGTGGCCTCTAGATAGGTTTTTGATAGTTAAATGGTCAATTGAACCAAACGTATGAGATTTCGTGCACCGGGTGGACCGTTTAAAAGGGGATTTGGAGCCCTTCAAATATTCATTAAGCTTTTGCTCTGACGATAGAGTTTATCGGAGTCAAACAGGGCCCAAGAGCACCTGATGGCCACTAAATCGGTACTCAGAGTATAACCTAGGGTTTACAGTGAATTGGGGAGGTGCTAGGGACCTAAGGAGAGACTTAGGGGGGTTTCTTGGAATGTGATTTCTATAGAGACCCTCGATGGGTGAGCTTAGAACAAGTGAAAGCCGTCGAATAGACACCACCCGATGTTTTGGGAAATAGGTCAATTCTGTGTATCTAAGTGACAAGGATTACTGATTTAAAGGGTTGAGTTCGATTTTAAGGACCTGAGATAACGTTGGGGATGGCCGATTATGTGGTCCGAGGTGAATTCTGAGGACCTTAAGTGGGAGCGACCAATTTTGAGGGTTGAGGTCAATTCTGTGACCTTAAGTAGGAGCGCCCAATTGGGTCGAGGTAATTCTGAGGACCTTAAGTTGGCAGTGACCAATTCTGAGAGTCGAGGTCAATTCTGAGTACCTTAAGTGGGAGTGATCAATTCTGAGGGTCGAGGTCAATTCTAAATACCTTAAGTTAGGAGCGACCAATTCTGAGGGTCTAGGTCAATTCTGAGGATCATACGTTGAAGCGACCAATTCTGAGTGTCGAGATCAATTCTAAGGACCTTAAGTGGGAGCGACCAATTCTGAGGGTCGAGATCAATTCTGGGGATCTTAAGTTAGAGCAACCAATTCTGAGGGTCGAGGTAAATTTTGAGAACCTTAAGTTGGGAGCGACCAATTCTGAGGGTCGAGGTCAATTATGAGGACCTTAAATAAGAGCGACCAATTCTAAGGGTTAAGGTGAATTCTGAGGACCTTAAGTTGGGAGCGACTAATCTTGAGGGTCTAGGTCAATTTTAAGGACCTTGAGTTGAAGCAATCAATTATGAGGGTCAAGGTCAATTATGAGGACCTTAAGTAGGGAGAAACCAATACTAAGGCTTGAGGTCAATTCTTAGGACCCTAAGCTAGGGGAGACCAATTTTGAGGGTCGAGATCAATTATAAGAACCTTAAGTTAGAGAAACCAATTCTGAGGGTCGAGGTCAATTCTGAGGGCCTTATTGGGAGCGAATAATTCTAAGGGTCGAGGTCAATTACGAGTACCTTAAGTGGGAGCTACCAATTCTAAGGGTCGAGGTCAATTCTGAGGACCTTAAGTAGGAGAGACCAATTTCGAGGGTCGAGGTCAATTCTGAGGACTTTAAGTTGGGATCGACCAATCTGAGACCCGAGGTCAATTTCGAGGACCTTAAGTGGAGGCGTGGGGAATAGCTCTCATGGGAAATTTTAATTTTTACCCTTTTTGAGACTCTACTTGGGGAAGACACATCTGTCTAGGGATTATGTCTTTTGAGAAGAACAAAAAATCTTAGTCTGGAAATTCAACTTAGGGAAATAGTTGATAACTTGAGGTTTTAGGATTCTACTGGGGAACGTGTTGCTAGGGAGATATGTCCGGTTAGGGTTTATATCTCTGATTAGGAAAGTTGGATTTTTTCTAGGAAATATTTTAGTTCGGGAATTCCTACTGGGGAAACGGGTTGTCTTGTTGGGGAAGCATTTTATTTCTGTTGGGTATGAGTTTTTTTTTTTTGATTCTTCAGGGGAGTTATTGTGGGCTTTTCGAGCGCGATGAATTTTAGGGTTTAAATTGGGGGTAAAATGTGGTATTAATTATGTTGGGGATTTGGGAGCTTCGAAATGGTTTTCTTGGTGAAGAAATGTTCCAATATTTATTTGGAAATTTTAGGAATTTTTGTATGAAAATTTAGGGGTACTTCCGATCAGGGGGTGGCAGGGATTCCCAATCGGCAGTGGCACTGTCTTTTGGGCTACCTTGGAAAGGGGAAGGGACAGTGCCGATCGGTGGGTGTCAGGCAACTGCCGATCGACATGCCCTTTAACCTGCTATGAAAACGGTGAATTCTTTTCATTTTTCACAACTTCTACCTTTCCTATCTTTTGCTTCTCTCTTCTGCAATTTGCTTCTGCGTTCTTTCCTCATTCGAGACTAGAAAATAATTGATTTCTCATGTAGCGAGATCCATGTGGTGTGGCTGGGCGTTGACGATTAAGTGAACCTGGAGTGCGGCTAGGGTGCTCTTAGCATTGGGAAACAAGAATGCTTTGGACTTGTTCGAGCCTTTTGTCGATAATCGAACTCTTCTTCGTGATCCTTCACACCACCGGTCATCTAGGGTGATGAAATCTAATGGTTATGTAAGTACCGCATGCCTTTTGGCATGCTTCCCTTTTTTTTGCATTTTATTATTTCTTTGAATTTTGACGAAAGGTTTCTCCTCTATTTTGATAGACTCAAATTACTTATAAGAGCTTCCTATCCCGGGGGACGATGGGATTTAGGGATTTGTGGGAGCATATTCCTATGGTGGTGCATTAGGTAGTCTCTTATGTGGGTTTTGGTCATTTATCGTCGACGTTGGATGAGACGCCGCGATCTATGACCATTTTTTACACTCTAGGGGAGAGGTGGTGGAACATTACCCACAACTGATTTGGGGAGATGACGATGACCCCCATTTATGTTGAGCAACTGCTGGGCATAGATTGCGAGGGGATGCTGATAGAGGTGGATCAGTCTATGAGGGTGACACCGACAGTGGTGGATGCGACACTAGGTAATATGGGGCAGATAGTCTCAGGGGACTCGATCCGTATTTCCCTTCTCCGGGAGGTTTTGATGAGTCGGCATATTGACGAGATTGACGGGTTACAAGTGCGACAGATGAGTCATTCATTTATTCTTTTGCTGTCGGGAGGGTTTTTGGTGGCGTTAACCGGCGGAGTCTTCCACTTATGTTCTTACCATATTTGAGGGTATTTTCTAATATCCCTCTCTTTGATCAGGGGATACAGACTTTGGAAACCCTTTATTATTCTTTGGATGCTTTTAGCCGGTGCGGTCGATAAACTTTTACTAGAGCCACGTAACTTCTGAAGGTATTTTTATTTTTACGATTTTCCTTTATGCATTTTCTTTCATTTCCTCCTTTATTTCTTTTGATTGTTGACTCTTGTCCTTCTATAGACGTGGTTCTACGAGTTGATCAGGTTCAATTCCCATTTAATTGATTTGTGTGATGAGTTGGTGAGGAATTTCTATCAAATGTACCGGTGGCAAATGTCCAACCGGTGGTCGAAGCAGTCTCTTTCCTTGACGGAAGTATGTCAGGTCTTGAATGTTGTGATGAGCGACCAGGTTATTTCTTCTTTTCTCTTTTGAATCATTTTCTTTGGCTCATTTTTTTGTTTGTGTGAGTATTGAATTTATTTTGGAAAAAAGTAGGGGACTTTCTATCCCTCGGGGACGACTATCCAGCACACAAGGGTGACTGAGATGAATGTGTAGATATGTCAGCTGCTGGTGAACAAGTTCGGCTATTCTTGGTATCTAGGAGAGAGAGTAGTCCGAGAGATCATAGATGATGAGATGGTGGTCTCACTAGTGACGCCCCTGAGATATATGAGGCGTGTTCAAGAGATTTCAGAAGAGGCCAGGGTAGTGGACCCGGCGGTGTTAGGGATGATGGAGGGCGTCCTTCAGCCAAAGGTATATCTTTTCATTTATTGGTCTTTTGTCTTTCTGATTTATTCTTTTGCTTTAGACTGACTGATTTGTCCTTTTATTTTTTTGTAGCAAGTTCGGGTGTCGACTACTTGGTTGAAGGACATCCGACACTGGGTGTCTTCTGCGATGACTCATATTCGATATTCGATCACGGTTCCTTCTTATCTTGTGCCATCTGCTTCTTTTGAAGTGGGATACGGATCTGGTAGCGAAGGCTCTTCAGCTCGTCGTCAGGGGGAGGGGCGCGCGTCATAGGGACAAGGGATGAGAGAGAGAGAGAGAGAGATAGAGAGAGAGAGAGAGAGGAGTTTCAAGCTGAGTCCCGTTGTTTTTCTTCTTCTTTTTTTTTGCAAAATATGTAATGGTGGCAACATATATGAAATGCATTTTATTTATTTATCTTTACTTTAAATGCACTTTTTACTTTGTTTGCTGAGACCGGAAGAAGGATTAGAATTACTCAAGAGAAAATTTATTTTAAGACGAGATGACTAAAAATATAGGGAGAAAAATACTGAAATCTTTTGGAATAAAGATTATTTTTATTGAGTTTTTGATTTTGACAAAAAATGAAAGATGGAATTTTCTAAAAATAGGGGGATACCGATCGACATGCCCCTTATCCTGCCTATCGGCAGGTCAGTGGAGTAAAATCACCCTAAAACTTTGGTTGCACTTTCTTTAGCTACTAATGATTGATGGGTTAGTCTTTTATTCAGATTTGTAGACGCTTTGTTGTTAGCCAAAATTTTCAAGTATAAAATGGGGTAAGGTGGTGAGGTTTCTTCACCCATTCATGTTTTCTTTCCCTTGCTTACTTTTTGCCTTGTGTCTTACTATTTCCAAAATGGATATTCCCATACGTGATGAATTCGCTTCTTATCTCGTGAATTTAGAGGCTATGGGTTCGTACAATGTAGACTATGATGCCTTTAACTTGCGGCGGGTCTCTTTATGGCGCAATCGACCCATTAACTGGAATATGCTGACGGCGGTGGCAAGATTTTGGTACCCCGAGGACCATGTTTTCCATTTTGGCTTGAATGAGGTCTGCCCGAACTATGAGGAGTTTTCTACTATGTTAGGGGTAAATCCTAGTGTGGCGGCCATGCCTGAATTCTCTCGGTTTCCTCGGGTATCCACATCTCTCTTTCGGCCTCTCATGTATTGGGCGCTGGAGGAATGATTTCCCTCCCAATTGTATTGTAATTCGTGCGTCTGTGGGATTTCAATGATGCATTCTATGTCAGAGTCATTGCCCTTAGCTTAACTTCGAAGCTACTACTAGTGACCGAGGACCTGATGGTGGACCCTCAACTTACTGCCATTATTGTATGGATATCATATCGTCGTAATCCTGTAGCGATGGTACTAGCAGAGACCCTAAACATTCGAGATTCTTGGAGGGAAGGTCGTTCTCATTTTCAGAGAGGTAGCCCAATTATGATATTCATGTGGTTGTTTGAGAGATTCCTTTTGGCGGTCCCCCTTGAATATCCCTTAGCAGTTGTGCCGAATTTATTCACCCGCTATTTCATCAGCTTTGGCCCGACTATAAAGAATTGGGTAAACTGTTTTGTGTAGCACGGTGCTCGATATCTGCGTTGGTTAGTGCCCTAGTGGTGCGAGTTGCAGACCATTCTGGAACTGAGGGAATACCGGTATGTTCGGTTAGTTGGCCTCCGTCAGACCTCCTTTATTTCCCCTGGCGGATCCTACGTCAAACTTGCATAGCTTTTGATCAAACTGCGAAAGTCTGACCATTTTTTTAAAATAGTAAATTTTTTTATTTTGTGCTGATTTTTATGAGTCCCTTGAAATGTTTAAACATTATATAAAAACATTAAATCGAAACATAATTTTTTACTATTTTAAAAACGTAGGTATGTATACTTATTATGTTTAGGAGCCTGTCTGTATATATATATATATATATATATATATATATATATATATATATATATATATTCCAAAGATTTTTTTTAGCATTCATTCACACCTCACTTTGGTTCTTTATCATATATTTTTTGAGTATTTGTGCACATTCGATCATTGTCAAAATACGTGTTGACGCAATTATAATGTGGTGGTTTAATTTGTAACCTTTCTAAACCTTAAGTTAATCCAAACTTTGTTCATCTTTATACCCGGATCAAGGAGTTTGTGTCTTGATTTTGAGGGAGGTTCTCTTGCTAATTGAAATAGACTTGCAAGTTGTTCGGTCGGGGTGGTGGTGTCGTTTGTAATTTAAGTCTTGATACTTTGTAAAAGAATAGTTTTTTGACTTTAGTTTCATATCCTAAAATTTTTTAGGCTCCCATAATCACTCAAAATCATCCATAACTACTCTGTAACCGCTACTCTTCTTGTCCGCAGAGAATGACATTTATCCTATAGTGGTTAAAATGAAACCAATAACTAAAAAAATAAAAAACATGGGAGTGATTACAAGAAAATCTTTAAAAAGGGACTAAATACTTAAGATCCCGTAAAAGAATTGTGATTTACTGAATTAGTGTTCATGTATACATTATTATTAGTAGATATTTGCATTTAGAATCAAACTTTTAATTGCCATTAATTTTTGAAAGAAGAAAAAGTGAAAACAAATCACCCATCTTAGGTAATTATGGGGTAACAATGTGAAAGTTGTTTTATATGCTATATGCTCCCATGTTCATGCTTTATATAGTCATATTGTAAGTTTTAGTTTATACATTAAGATTAATGTTATTTACCTATTACTTCTTGATGGGTATGGCATTTGGTATCATTTCAAGTGTTTATTATTTAGAAAATAACCTATGGTTTGTTGACAACTTTTCGCTCCAAAATTTCTTCCAGTTCCAAAGGACCAAGCCCAATGAGACGCTTAACATCCACTAAAGATATATTTTGCGTGTATAACATACCTATGAACGAACCTATTTTTTTTTAAATAGTAAACAAATAAATTTTTCAACCAAATTTTGTATACACGATCTCCATAACGAAGAGATCATCTACATAAACAATCATAAAAAAATTCAACCCAAAAATGGGTGAAATGAAAAGTGGATATATATGAGCATTTTCGGTCATTCAAATTTTTGACATCATCTCACCCACTTTTGGGTTGAATTTTTTTATGAATTTTTTTTGTAGATGATCTTCTCACTATGTAGTCATATACACCGAATTTGGTCAAAAAATCAGTTTTTTACTATTTTAAAGAAATGGGTATGTTCATTGGTATGTTACGTGAGACATATTGGAGAATCTGACTATGTATATGGTGTCGCAAAAATTTAAGATATCACATTTAACCACCACCTAGAACTACATCCTTTTAGTTCTTGTCACCCTTAAGTTAACATTATAACCTTTGTTTTTCAATTTGTTGGTTTACTTGAAACTTTCGATTAAAAAACTTCAATATGCATGCACATAGAATACATGACATAACACTCAGTCATACTAAAATTATAATCACTGCCAACCCTAATCAATTTCCCATATAACCAATATTGCAATCTCTAAAGATCAACATTTGAACCACATAAGCCATTACAAAAATTTCTAGACATGCCCATAAGGATGAACAATGAAGTAAACACTACCAATATAAGTGACGATGGGGAGGAAGGTGGAGTTGGTCCCGATGGAGACGAAGGTGGAGTGGGTCCCGATCGAGACAAAGGTGGAGGGGGTACCGATGCAGAGGGAGCTAGAATGGTTGCATTTGAGCTGTCCCAAAAGATCACTGTATATTAGACGCCCAAAAAAATTAAATAAATTCAGAGTCATTCTGAAGAAACCCCAGTTTGATAATTCGATATCGAACTAAAACCATGTTTTCAAAAATAATTAGACATAACACTAATTTCATGAAAATAAGTGTTGATTTCCGTGGACAAAATTGTCGATTTGCATGCAATGTGTGTATACTTTTTGATTTGCATGAAATAGGTGTCCGTTTGCACAAAATTTTTGTTATGTCTAATTGTTTTCAAAAGCCGTAATTTAAGTAAAATTTCTTATTATCAAAAGAGTAATTGTACAACGATACCATCACGTGTCGCACCCACATTGACTCGTGTCTAGTCCCTACACAAGTGGAGATCAAACACACACCAATACGGATGCGACACATCAGGGTGTCGCCCCAAACGTGTCACATTTTAGGTGTCGGCCTAACAGTAGACTTATCAAAAAGACCCACAAACTAATTATTCTTATTTTAAAATAGCACATAGGTTCAAGTTCTCACCCTGTAAATATGCAGGATCCATAGCCTGTAAAAAGAAACCCATAAATAAAGAAATCAGGGACCATTGGAGATGCAAGTAAAAGTATTTGCTTTTTCTTTTTATTTTTGGGTGAAAATAAGTACTTAGATGAACAATTATGAAATTGTACTTAACTAAATAAAAATAAATAAAATGCTTTTAAAAATATATTTGTACTTAATAATTTTGGACAATTAAGAAATTGCATGCAAAATCTGTACTGAAATTTTATAATAAAATCCCATTAAAGGAACTTACTGGGATCAACATTAGTCATCAGGCCTGTACCATGGAAGTAACACCCCCCAGTAACTCTATTAAATCTATGATAATGATCATTGAAAACATAGGAAGCATGGTTTTCTAGAGTATCCGATACATAACACGGGTGGCCCGGTTGAGTAGCGATACAATTAGCTTCGTCCGACAAACAAATCTTATTCATCTCATTTTGGAACCTACCCAAATTCGCAGGCAACACAGAAAGTCCCGAAGGACTAGGCTCATCTTGGAAAACTGGATAATTCCATGAAATAGGATAAATATCCTCCTTATCTATAAAGTTGGGATTAAAAACACCCCAACATCTCCCACCTTCTGTAAATTCCTCGTTATACATCTCATAAATGTACGCGCTAATGGGCATAGTGCGTGTACTAGGCGGGCCCAAGTCGGTGAAAATGCGACGAACGAGATGATTATTATACGCGTCAGTATTTTCCATCCTGGCCACCGTCTCCTTCTCAGTATTGTTACTTTCAAAAGTATTGTTACTTTCAAAAGGCCATCCTGGGGGCACTATCTCCTCGTCAATTTTGTTACTTTTATAAGGCCATCCTATTTCGGATACCACAATTGGGATGCTCGATAACTTAAAATTCGTCATGGCGATATATGCATTGTCTAACATGGACTCGAACAGGCTACTATAAGTAACATTACTATGGGGGTCAACAATATGTTATTCGGGCTGGAAAATTGCGTAGCCAATCGGATAATGGGGGCTCCTAGTGAATGATAAATAAGGATGAATGTTTAACATGAAAAACGAATCAGTTTTCTCTAAAAATTGAAAGATACTACAAAGGGAAGTTTCGTGAGTAGGCTGGTATTTGGCTAGGGAAAGGGGGGTGAACTATTAATTATACTGAAATATTGGGGGGTGGAAATTTTGATGTGTTGAATACCTATGTTTGAATCATTTAAGGCTTTGATAAGGGACTCCATAACCATAGCCAAATCTTGTCTGGAATCGAAATTTGAAGTGAGAAATTTGGGTCCCACACCAACGGTGGTTATGTTCATTAAGGAATACGCGATAATATTTTTTTTAATCCAAGTGGTGGCGAGGGATGGTGTTTTTATAATATCGAGGACTTCATCGTTGGTGACACCGACCATAACCTCGGTCCCGGTGTGTGAGAGGGCACTAAGAATATCATGGTCGACCTGATAAAGGCGCACGTGGTATATTTTATGCATTTTAAGGGTTTTAACGATGTCGTAGCCTAATGGTCTCATTTAGATGTTCATGTCGAGGGGGATGTTTATCCCCATAAATGCACCTGCAAGTTCAAGAACACACAATTTGGTTAACATGATAAAGGAAATGGTGAATTATTTGTAGTTACAAAATTTTGTTAGCATGAAATTGTCATTAAGTTTTATTCTATAAGGAACAAAATTTATTTATACATCACAAAGAAATCAAAGGAACACATTTAACTCCTAATAGGGGAAAATACTTTTCCCATTTTACTTTTCTTCATTTGGTTTGGATGGAATATCCTTTACCTTGGTGAAAAGTGAAATGGTGAATCAATAATTTTGTCCAAATCACATTATGATAGTGTATACTCTAATATGCAGTTGTATCGAAACAATTTGTTTTAAATATGTTAGAATACTTTTCACCAAATAACTTGTAATCTATGTGAAATATATTTCACCACAAACCAAGACGAGCTATGTGGGAAAAACAACCCTAATGCAGTTGGGATTGAAGTTAAGATGGGAATTTTTGGTACAACCTATGAAGCACGTACTTGACATGCAATACATGTTTTCACGCGACACGTAATTTTTTCAAAGACTAGGATACGACACGCTAGGATGACTATAATATATAATAAATATTTAAATATATACTAATAAAATAAAACATATTTTTTTATAAGATACATTATTAAAGCATTCTTAACATGAAATTAAGAAAATGGACTACATAAAATAAAATTCAAACACACATTAAAAATCATATATAAAGCAGAATCACCATCACATTACAAAAAAATTAAAAAATGAAAATAATTAATTTCACATGTCCTTTTACATGTCCCAGCATGTCCTGGACGTGTCTCAGGATGTCCAACCTAAAAAAAAGTACTCGCGTGTCCCAACATGTCGGTAATGTGTCGGAGCATGCACATAATACGTGTTTCGGACACGAGATTCGTGGCTTCTGGGAGAGTGTTCATGCTTCATAGGGTATAATACACGCGCGCACATAAAAAACTGAAATTTGATTATTTGTAAAAAACTTCTATTGATAATTATCAACATTGTTAATTTTCTATCTAGAACTCACTAATACCTATTTATTGTTAGCTGTCTATGCCAACAAACAAATTATCATGGTTATAACACTAGAATCATGCCAACTAATTATCTTATGTGAGCATACTTCTTTTAGATTGAGTCAGTAATAGTATAAGGCTTTTAACTTTTCAATTTAAAACATCAGAACATTTACACAAAAAAATATTTATCATTACTATTTATTAAGTATAATACTTATATAGTCTTGCAATTTTTATGATATATTGGCAAGAATGTTGAAATTTATGTTTAATTACAAAAAATTTCAACAAAGTATAGAAATGCCCCTAATATTGTTTGATTTGCAAACCATTTGCATTAATTTTACGTGATGAAAAATCATTCTTGAGATTACCCACTTATTGAATGTACTACTATTTCTAGTTGGAAAAAAAGGGGCTACACCATGCAAGCCGAATAGTAAGATGCTCAATATTTGATTCGAAAGGCTTAATGAGCCTAAAAATATGTTCAAGCTTCAGCCCGAACAATCTTTTATCCAAATGAATATGAGCCGAGCTCGAGTAAATATATATTAATGCATATGAATCAAGAACACTCTCTCGAAAGCCATGAGTTAACTTTGACATGAGTCCGACACGCGACACGCTCTGACACATTGCTGACATGTTGGGACATATAAAAGGGCATGCCGAGACACATAGAACGACATGTTTTTTTACTTTAATTTTTTTTTCTTATGTGATGTTGATTCTTCTTTATTTATGATTTTTAATGTTAAAGTGTATTTGAATTTTGTTTTATATGGTCCATTTTCTAAACTTCATGTTTAGATTGATCTAATATTGTATTCTATGGGAAAAATCTATTTTATTTCATTAATATATATAAATAAATAAATAAATAAATAAATAAATATATATATATATATATATATATATATATATATATATATATATATATATATATATATATATATATATTATACGTAATCTAGCGTGCCATATCCTGGTTTTTAGAAAAATTATGTATCGCGCGTCGTATTGAAATACGTATTACGTGTCGAGTCCATGCTTCAAAGATGAATGTACTATTTTAACACACGATTTGTGATCCAGTGGAATTCAAACCGAACTTGAAAGATCTTGTATCCAAACGGCGACATCCTGATGACTCAACATTACTAAGAGGGAGATGATCATAGTGAAAATGACTTTAAACCTACTACTACAACAACTACAACTAATTATTAACTAAAGAGTCAATATAGCAATATAATCACGATTTAAAACTTGTTATTAAAAAGAAGGCATACTACTATAGCTAGATTAAGCAATTAAGACAGTATAAGTTCATTAATATACCTACTATGTTGGGAAAAATGCTAAATATAATGAGGACACACCGGAGCCACATTTCAAGCATTTTCGGTTTAAATAAAAATTTCCGCCTTGGCATTCACAGCAAACCTGTTGTGTAAAGGCGAAGAATTGAGTGATATATCTATACCTATACAAAACCCGTCAGGTGTGGGCCCATATAATAGGTTTACCAATGGACCATCGTAAAATGATATAATTTTTTCCCTCCAGTACTATTTTCCCCCCCTGCATTACTACGTCGCTTAGAGTCACATATTTTGGAGGTCAAATGTTGGGGGCCAAAGTCAATATAAAAAAATTACAGGTTTCAAACACAAAATAACCTAAAAATCAATCAAGTAATCATTTTTTTGTTAACTCATACACTCGTAAAACAGTGTAATATCTATGTCATATTACTATACTAAATGAGTCATGCATTATCATATTTTGACTTCCATGTTGAGAGAGGGAAACAAGAATATGGGAAAAGCAAATTACTGATTGTAATAAGAGTGAAAAAATAATAAAACATAAAGAAATAACTAAGCAATTATGGAAAACCTATTCAATCAACTCAACTAACAATTTTTATACATACTAATTAAGAAAAAACAAGAGTAAACTACAAGTAAAATGAAGAAAAATAAAAACAAGAGTTATTTGGGGTTTGGTCCTAATTAATTGTTACAATTGAGATTAATTGTTGGGGCAAAAATTTCCTTATTATACATGTATTTTCTTAAGATGTTTTTAAAATTATAGAGTTTTCCCCCTCAAATTTTTTTGAAAAATATTAAGAGTTACCCCTCCAGTGAAAATAAAATAATTACTTGGCAAATATATGGAAATCCTTACAAGTCAATATTAGTTCTTATTTATGGCTACATTTACAATTCTTAGACGTATATATGTACAAAACACATCTATTTATACATTTTATTAGTAATTTTTTTAATATTTTTTTGTATCAAAAAATTAATAATTAACTAAAAGAAATTGATTACCGTTCACCAAAATTTCACCCCCCGTGGTCGAATTCTTTTTTTTTTTTTTAGACACAAAAAAAGATAACTTTGTTTTTGATATATAAGGGAGAATATGAAGAGGAGGTGGATGAAATTTAACATATAACATCTCTTTAAAATGAAAAGTTGTTTATATACACTAGCATGTAGGGTACGCGATGCGTGTCATTATTTATATAAATTATATTATTTTGTTGTATACCTTATAAATTAGTGTATGCATAAACTTAATATACGTATATTAAAAATAAAATTAACACGTTTATATCACCAAAAATTGCATATATAATAAAAAATTTCATGCAAAAATATATGTTTTTCATAAAATCATATTTACATTAATAATTTAAGTTATATCTTGACCAAAAAAATGAACACAATCACACACAAATTTCTGTTTGATCATTACATTGGGCATTTTTTGAAATGAAATAAACCTCAACCTAACAAATGGAGCAGTATATGTGTATTCTATATGATGGTTATGTTTGGAACGAGTGATTACATTTATTAAAGAAGAATAACAAGCTAACATTTGGCATACCCTCGCAAAACACACATAAACCTCACAATTTTCAAACCCATAACATACCCAATATACTACCAACACATAATAACAATTTGTCCCAGTACCCATACCAGCGTACAGTTATTTACAGATAAAATAAAATGGTACCTGACAACGGCGATGGAGGAAGAATAATGGCAATAGCGACAAAGGAGGAAGAATGGCAGTAGTGATCGAGGAGGAAGAATGGCGCCCATGGAGAATGACTGGAAGATCCTTATAAAGAATGCTCGCTCAGAATACAAAGAGATGGAATAGGGAAGGGTAAGAGACAAAGAGTAAATGTAGTACACGTAGTGCTTTAGAGGCAAAAGAAAGGGTTAAATGGGTGAATGTTGAGGTAGTTCTAAAGTCTAAGAGAGATAACGTTACAACTATTGCCTCTAAAGCAACAGTTGTAATAAGCCTTGTACATAATAGTCAAATAAAACTCCATCCAATGACATAATAAGGTTAGGGAGAGTAGAAAAGGCAAGGCTCCACTAGTTTTGAAAGCTTCACTTCCAAGTATCTATGTAATTTGTTTTGATATATTAGGGATGTAATATTTACTTGATGTAATTTGTTTATGCTTTAGGCTGCAATTTATGAAGTTTTGCTAATGAGTTGCCGCAACGAGTGTTAAATGGCAATGAGATATAGAGATTATTTTGCTTTGTTATTGTTTGATCCCATATTTGTTTTCAATCTATTTTGCCTATTCATGTTTCAGTTAAATGGGTCATGAATTGACCCACCTTGTCCTGATGTAAACACCACCAATTGGTTCCAAAGAAAAGAGAGAAAACAAGCACAAATCTGAAAATTGTATTATCAACCAAAGAAGTAGTATATTCCTCGTTACATCATCTCCTATTTTATACTACTAATAATCCTACTCTATGTATGAAAGCATTACAAAGACTAAAATACACTTCACTTATTCAATATCTACTGAAGAAGACTAAAACTTCTTTTTGTTACATTTAATACTAACAACTAACAAAACAAAACAATAAAACCTTATTCTACATCATGTCCTCTTTGAATTCTTTGTTGGAGAGGAGACTTAATAATACTTTTGTGTGAATTCATCCTGGAATGATTAATTTAGTGTGGACATGAAATAATGGATATATTGACATACATATGACTTTTAGAATGGTTTATCGCTCTTATTATTAGTTATTATTTTGAAGGATTATACTTAATATTAGGTTTTATGAAAAATAAAATTGCTTGCTACTTCATATGTAAACTTGTGGTTTATATTTATTGACATAATGTTTAGTCAATAATTAGTTTTTTTATGCCGAAATAAAGTTTTGACATTCGATTTTGCTTAAGAGTAGAGCCAAAGCATATTATGGCATGGAAGAAATGTTAAATGACTTATTAAATTTATTTGTCATATTAAGTATTTGCTTTACAACCATAAAGTATGCCATCGTAAATTTATCATTATACAATAAATGCATTTGCTTAATTCTGGAGTGGCCACGACATCTTGAATGTAAATTACATAAAGCTATAATTAACCATAAGGTAGTGACGCCCCCCAACCCATGGTTCAAATTCATGGAATTGGTTTATGACTCGGACTTCCAGTTTCCAACTCAGAATCAGTCACGGTATCGGGCGATATATAATGATGTGCAATTTAGCGACCCCCCAAAAATTGAAAAATATATATAAAATTTTAGAAAATAAGAATAATATTATTGATTAATTAGACAAGTACAAAATAATTGAAAAATATATATAATATTCCATAATAGTTTAATGATAAGTAAGCAAAATGATTTAATTAGACACAACTTTATTATAAAAAAATTAAATAGAACTAAAATACTTTGTTTTCATCATTTTCTTCAATGTAATAAAATATTAATTATTAAGTAAATAATTGTACATGTGGAAGTTGTGCCATAGCGGTCATTGCAGCGTTGACTGCATGGGAAACAATATTAGCCACCTTCGTCGCATTCATCATTCCCAATAGTGGTGGGTGCTCTACGTCCTCTGCAACACGGTTTACCCTTGTCGGGCGACCTCGTCTGGGCGGCATCTGAGATAAAAAGCAATTGTGTCAATATGCAGTTAAAACAATTTATCCTTGCGGAAGATCGCAAGCACGCATAAACAAAACAGTCTAGTAATAGGTCTCTATATCAAAGAATGCTACGGTAGAACGCGACAAGTTCGCATAGATCCTAAGGACTCTAGAACCTGATGCTTTGATACCATTTGTGACACACTGCTTATTAATATAAGAGGTGGCCATCCCGCTACTCAAATAAAAACAGGAATCTTAAATGGTCCATTCTTAGCATCATCGTCGCATAATAATAGTATGAAACAACCACCAAATATTTTTGAAAACGGATGTCAGATATATAATTTTGCAAATCTGATAAAAAAAAAATCGGCAATCCAATTTATAACAGAAGGTGGATATATATAAACATTAAATAGTTTGATAACGATTCTACAAAACATAACCGAATAAGCTGTCGGTTAACAGACTAATACAAAAGGTTACACCAAGTATTTCAGTAGATATGAATAATAACTGGGGAAAACCGCCCGAATATACAGACGAATCATAACTAGAATATCCAAAAGATTGATGCGTCTACTACAAAAGTCCTAGAACATTCGCAAAATGCTGTAGCTCCTTGACAACGGAAAGGAAGATCAAAGCGGGCGCCCATGCGACGGAGCACCTGAACATATATAAGAACCACACAAGAAATAGAAAGATAAACGGGTCAGGGCCCGGTTTGATATGATATGCATGTGAATAAAATGCATGACAATTATGAATGCTAACTTTTATATACAAGTTGAATTCGCTCTTCATTTAAGGAATCATCCTCTCCTCTCTTCTTAGTGCACATCCTAACGCGTATAATTCATGTTAAGTTAAACTAATCATCTACCTAATAGGAGTAAACCTAACTTTATTCAACATGCCAAGCTTACCAATTTCATATATACTCATAAGTCAATTAATCTATAAGGACTATAATTAGTTAAAGTTGGTTCACAGTTTCATCTAATCATTTATGTGAAATATCATTTTCGTGAGAACAATTACATTCATATAATAACGGTTCAAAGACCATCCTTCTGGGAGTCACCCCACTGGATGCGCCCCTAAATGATATCATCATTCAGGGCCTATCATCAAGACTACCTGGTAACCCTAAATCACAACGCATGGCAAGCGGCCATACACCTTCGATAGTGAGACGTAACAATATCCGGAATTACCTCACTTCGAATAAAACAATCATACAATGTAACAACCGGTGCCATGGCCTTAGGACTATACTCTCCCTGCATTATTAGCCAGGGGATTCACCTTTATCGCGTACTTCACCTATGATAGCATTTAGAGAGGTATGTGTGCGTGCCATAGTCACAAGATATGTTACTTTAAACATACAATTTTTATTTCCGAAACCATATGTGCATACAAATTTGGCTATAAGAGATAATTACTATCATACTAGCCCCCGCAAGTCCAACACAACACTACTTAACTCTATACTAGTCCTATACTCATTTACTAGACGAAATGAGGCATTGCACCCTTATAAATAGTCCCCGAAATAAGCCGGGACACTCCCTTATTATCCTAGCGCACCACTCTCCTTATGTAAGGTCATAATACTCTTTAATACATCACATGAGAAGGTTACTAACCTCTAAACCTAAACGAAAATGAGTATAAATCAAGTTGGAAATTTTATATAAAATATCATGATTTTCGAATAGATTCGCCCCTGAAAGCTAATCGATTGGCATAAAAAGCGAATCAATTCGGCTGAGAAAACCAACCTTCTGTCTAAGTCCGAATCGATTCGGCCTTAACCCGAATTGATTCCGTTCGTCAGACCTGTAGCCATCATTTTAGCGAATCGATTTGCCCTGGTCGAGATGCCCAGTTGTGGCTATGGGTTGATATAAACCCTAGATCCCCAAATCTCTTTCTTCTTCCATTTAACCCAACATCATCAACGCATAAATTCTCTAAATCACTTATTTAAGTTAACCTACTAAAGGAGGCCATATCAAACAAGTTTTAATCATCTAACTTATGATTTAAACAACAAAATCATTAATCTCCATTAATGGTTCAAACTCAAGAACACTAACTATTTATACAAATTATTCACACCCAATCATACATTTATGCAAGTTAGAAACTTGCCTCAAGATCGTAGCTTTGGATTATTTTCTCGTTGCAACGATTCCAAGCCCAAATCAACAAACTCTCTCTTTTCACTTCTATCTCTCAAGCTCTCACTTCTCTCTAACTTTCTAGGTTAAAACACATAAATGAGCTCTATATGCTCTTGCAAGACTTAAATGACCAAATACATTAAGTCCAATATTAAATGCTAGTCCATTCTTAAAATGACTCGTAACTTCATATTTAAGTTATAACTAGCCAAAAGTACCCCGGAACCCAAAAACACACCTGACACTTACTTTGACTATCTCAACCATTCTCGGACTAACCGTGCCCTCTAAACTGGCATCCGGGATATCGTTAATTATTTATTGTTCCAACTTCATATTAACTTTTTAATAATAATCTGATTGGAGTATAATTCAAGTTTGTCGCTCAAAACACAACGACGCAATATAACATAATATTACACTATTTACACTTCGTAACGGTAAATATGCAATACTTAGTAAATATTAACTCTTAAATTACTTAAATTAATATTTGCTTCAATTTCCTTTATTTTATATAATTAACCCACATGGAAATTTAATATAAAATAATTTCTCAAAAGTAAGGGTATTATGACGCAACTCAGAAAGTGTCTCTAATATGCGTTCACTCTAGGAGCAAGTGCAAGCCTGTCGTGTTAGTAATAAACCCGGTAAGTCGGGATCGTATCCACAGGGAAATAGGACAATGGAGTTGTGACGACGTTGGACAGATGAATGAATCCTAACTCTGACGCTAAAGGAAAAGGAAAAGATGATTGGTTTGGGGAATGACTACACTAGATGCAATTATGAAATTATGAAAAGATGCAATTATGCTAAATTACCTAAAATACTAATGAATACTGATTTAAAACTTTAAACTAGGTGATGAGAAAAACAGGACGGGAATACAATCCCCCAACCCTAGTGTATTGCAGATAAAATACTAATCGTAAATTTAAATGATTAATTAGACCCAGAATTTAGTACTCCCAAGCATTACATATAAGAAGTTCAATCCCGCATCATACTTAATTTGAGGACGAGTAAATCAATATCGCGATAATGATACCCGAATTGCATTCTAAACCATCCCGGTTACCCGAAAGCAAACGAGATCTAAAGATCTACAATTGTCATGTTCCTACGCGATACGGTCGTAATCAATCCCTAAATTTAGAGGATTAATGTTATACTCATGCAACTATAACATCAGGTTGGGTTCATGTATCCCGACCTTAGAAAATCTAGCCCAACATGTTGAAATTAATGAAAATAATTTTAGAGTTGCAGAAAACCATGATTAAACTAATGGAAATTTGTAGAGCGATGTAGAAAGGAATTAAACAGAGGAAATAACTCACTAATATTACCAAATCAGTAAATGCAGTAATTAAGAACATTTGTAATCACAGAATTCTGAACAATCTTCAGCTTTGGAATTAAAATAATAAACTATCTTCAAAACTAGGGTTTTACAGAAAGAATGGAAAATTATCTTAATTCTCCCCCCTAAAAACGATAATAACTCGGGTTTAAATACCCTACAAAGTTTCAGGAGTTTTAGCTGCACTAGGACTCTCCATTAGAGAGAAATAAAAATCAAAATCGAAAGCCGGACCGATCCGGGGCTTAGGCGGATCGGTCTGCCCGGGAAGCGGATCGGTTCTTTTATTTCTGGGGCGGACCGATCCGGAGTGGACCGGTTCTTTTTATTTGCTTCCTTCTTCTGTTTTATTTCGATCCGGGGTCCTCTGGATTGTGGCACTGCGGACCGGTCCGGTCATACTGCGGATCGGCCTGCCTCTTTGACTTTTTTCTCAACTTTGACTGCTGATAACTTTTATTCTGGGACTCCGATTGAGGTGCCGTTTCTTCCTATGTGCTCATGAACTTGATATATTCAATTTCTCTTTTGGTGCCTCATCCGAATTTCGGGTGGAAATTACACTTTTGGCCTTTTGACTTTCCTTCTTTTCATTTCTCGATTCTTTCGATTTCTTTCTTTCTTTCTTGACATCATACCTTTAAAATCAATATGAAATACTAGAAACTCGGTGTACTCTTTAGGATAAGTCAGTAGAAAGATTATGAGATAAAATCCAATCGATTACGTTGTTCGAGGTGCTAAAAGTAACTAAATTAAAGGGATAAATTTGGAAGAATTTATGCCTAATCAATCCCCCTAACTTAGAACTTTGCACGTCCCGAGTAATGTAAAAGAATCCTAGCAAGGCTCAACTCTTGAAAAACATCTTATTGGGATAGAATACCTCTTTCGCGGGCAAGCGATTGCATTTAGCGTATGCAACAAGCCGTTAAACCCCTAGGTTAGCCTAGTAGGACGAGTGGTGTTTCGTGAGGGTTTGCAGAGAATGTACCCACAAAATTCGACTTAAAGAAAAATCAAAATACGCAAAAATTGTCTAATTCAAACTTTTCGAAAAAATTGTCATTACGTTACTTATCCAAAAATAGTAATTACGCAAAAATTGTCTAATTCAAACTTTCCGAAAAAATTGTCCACAAAATTGTCTAATTCAAACTTTCCGAAAAAATAGTCTCAAACCGTAGTGTGTGTGTGCGAAGCCAGAAATTTAACTGCCAATTTCCACCGATTGATCATTACGTTACTTATCCAAAAATTCGTTTTGATTTCAAATTCTCATGGAATGCTCTCACAAACGAATCTCTCGGATTATGGCTATTCTCTCAGTATGCGAGATATAAAGAGTAAATATAATGGATGCAAAGTCACGCATACAAGTAGAAAGACGAAATTTCATAGTGATAGGATATCATCAACGGCATACGGTTTTAAAAACGAGAACATTGCCTCTTATTCATACATTCAATCTCTTTTATTATCTTTTGCTGTATTAGCTCTCCACGCGGTAACCAATTTTTGCAAGTTGGACGCGGTTAGGACTTTTTCGGGTTTTAAGGTGCATTGGGTAAAATTGGAAAGGCTAAGAATTTCGAAATTGGAAAATTTTACTTATGACGTCCGTTAGTGCTTTTCCGGGCTTTTGCTCATTTTCTTCTTCTTCTTTTTTTCTATTTTTATGTTGTTTTTCACTTCTTTTCTTTTCTTGCTATTTTTGTTGAGCATATCTATTTTTTCTTGCCCCTTTATATGCACTTTTCAGACTTAAATTCTGAATTTTTTCATTTTTCGCAATTCCGGGCTATTTGGGTTTTTCGGGTTGTCAAACGAAAGGGAAAATCTATTCGGCTCAATTTAGGTTACAAAATGGGTGGTTTTTTGCATCTTTTTCTGGCCAATATTTTTGGGTGACAAACGACAGCCTACTTCATTATCCAAAATACCAATTGCATTACCATATGCGTTTCGAGATGAATTTAAGTTTAGAGATCAATTTTTGCACATTTTTCAAAGCAATATCACAAACATTTTTCATAATCGATCAAAATGAAAAGGTTGAGATCCTCGACTACTTTTTATGCGCGGAAAAGAACTTTGAGTTAACAATTAACTCGGATTGATTTAAAAAGCTCGCAAAAAGTGATAGGCTCGAATCTCACCGGGTTTGTTAATCTCCACACTTATTTGTTAAGTCATCAATTTTCGCTCAATTTCCATCTTTGGTCAATTTTGGCTTTGTGTATTTAAATTTTACAACTTGAGACTTTACATCGACTTTTACTGATATTTTTGTAAAATTTGAATTCCAATTTTTATTTATTTTGAAAAAAAATATTTTTGGGTTTTTCAAAGTTTTATGATTTTTTTGAAAATTTCTGGGAATTTTTTTAAATTTGTGGAGTTTTAGAAATACGCATTTGTGACCCTCCCTAACTTAGACTTTTGCATTGTCCTCAAGCAAAAAGGACTAAAATCTAACTCAAAGCGAATGAAAGTGCGAAAAAATAAAACAAACAACTATTTAAAAAGCATAAAGACACTAAATGACCCTAACACATGACTCAATAATACACTAAAAATCACCCCATACGCGTCGGGGGTGCGACGACCTCTCATCTCTCCACAAACTCACCCGACCCCACTCACGGGGTTCGATGCTCTCCTTGTCACCCCCGTATTCCTGTCATATACCAACAACCGAAATAAGTTGGGCCCTTGCCCATAAATAAAGGAAAGATCGGGAGACTCATCGTGACTACTCGGAAAGGGATCCCTAGGATTCTTACTCAAATCATAGCTTGCGTGCACTGACTCGAAGGGAACTCCTAATTTTCGTTCAATTTTCGGAATGCATGGGTCGGTCTCTAAGTTGGATGAAACACACCTTTTCTCCTCACTCGCCTTCGAGACCTCTAGTGGTATGGGCGGATGGTCACAAAGAAGGAATTCATCGATTTTATCTTTCCATTCGCTTTCTTCTAGGGGACTACATGAATCCAATAGAGTTTGGACTTCGTCGTTAAGGCTCTCATCCACTGGACCGAATTCTCTTTCAAATTCTTCTATGCTCATATCCCCTAGCTCTCTCTTTCGAGTAGTGCCTACGTCCTCTCTTACTTGCTCGATCTCTAACTCCTCCATTTTTCTCTCTTCTAACCCCTATCTCTCTCTTTCAAATTTGGTATAAGTTCCCTCGCTCTCCTGACTAAACACTAAGCAAGATTCTAAAGCAGCTCCACGTAAATTTTCCTCAATGTGCTCTTCTAAGATCTTATCAATTAGGCTCGCCGCGTGAAGATCATCTTCTTCCCCCATATGTTGGGCTATATGGAAGATGTTAGTCTCTAAGGTCATGTTCCCAAAGGTGAGTTTCATTCGCACATTCCGAGTATTAATGATTGTGTTAGCCGTAGCTAAGAACGGGCGCCCACGGATGATGGGAACATGGTTGCTCGAGGTGAAGGAGGGCTCCGTATCCCAAATGACAAAGTCTACGGGGAAGTAGAAAGTGTCAACTTGGACGATCACGTCCTCAACTACGCCTCTTGGAATCTTCACGGTTCGATTCACTAATTGGAGAGTGACCTTTGTGGGCTTGAGGTCGCCCAAATCAAGTTGCCTATAGATGGAGTAAGGGAGGATATTGACACTTGCTCCCAAGTCAAGTAAGGCTTTTTCGATTTTATTTTCTCCAATGATGCAGGAAATGGTGGGTGCACCGGGATCCTTGAATTTAGGCGGAAGATCGTTAAGTAAAATGGAGCTCAAGTTCTGTGCTAGAAAGACATTCTTCTTTACCTTTATCTTTCTTTTTATCGTCAACAAGTCTTTGATGACTTTTGCATAAGCTGGAATTTGCTTAATGGCATCGAGGAAAGGTAAGTTCGGCTTTACTTGCTTTAGTACGTCTAGCACGTCATCACGTGGGTTTCCTTTATGGGAAGGAATCACCCTTTGAGGAAACGGTGCCGCGGAGGGTGGTTTCACTACTACCTCGGGCTCACTAGCGTCTTCTTTATCCCTCTCATTTAAGGGGACATCTTCGGCCTCTTTCGTGCCAGCCAAAATCTCCTTGTCTTTAGGTACGTCTTGTGGGGGAGGTGACAAGTCAACTACTCTCCCACTACGTAGAGTGGTAATTGCGCTACATTGGTCAGAATAGTCATGGGGTGTCGAGCTAACACTAGTTTGACCTTGGAGAGGTCTTTGGCCCTGGGCAGGAAACTTGCCCTTCTCTTGGACACTCAACGAGGATTGTATCTTTGACAGATTTACATTTATGTCACTGATCAGGCGATCATATCTAGTATTAGTTGTCGTCTGGCTATTGATAAATTGATTCATAGTATCCTCGAGAGTTCTCCGCGGTGGAGGGATATATGCTCCTTGAGGTCGTGGTGCTGCACATGTCCTTGCATATGTGGAGCTTGTTGAAAGTGTTGTGGTAGAGGAGGGACAACATGTGAAGGAGGGTTCATTGCAGCATGTTGTTGCCCATAGCTAAAACCAGGATGGTTTTTTCATGAAGGGTTGTAAGAATTCCCGTGCGGTGCACCAAAATTACCCTTAAATCCTCCTATACCACTAACTTGATCTTGAAGCATCACTTTGTAGGCGAGTATACTCGGGCATTCCTCAGTTGAATGACCCGCCTCACAAATCGTACACACCTTCTCGATGGGGTTTGGCATGGATCCAGTTGGTCCTTTTCCATATACCTCGCATAGGTCTCGAAATCCTTTCTCAAGTATATCTAATCGACTGTCCGTCATAGAATTCTTATCTATGTGAAATAGACCGGACGCCGCTGGAGTAGTGGTCACTGGACGATTTCGATTTTTAGCATTAGGATCAGATGTATCCCAGTATTGGGTAGTCTCGGTGACATACCTCAGGTGAAGCTCAGCATCGTGGTCGTTTAAGTCGACAAACGAACCACTACCCATTGTCTCAACGAGTTGCTTAGAGTTAATGTTCAGCCCATTATAGAGAAAGGAAATGATCTGCGCTGTATCAAATCCATGATGGGGGCACGAAGTAACTAACTCATTGAAATGCTCATAACATCGATGAAATGGCTCATTTTCTGATTGTCTAAACGCTTGAATTTGAGCCTTTATGGAGATTGTTCGATGTAGTGGGAAGAATTTCTTGAGAAATCTAGATTGCAACTCATTCCAAGATGGAATCGAGCTTGGAGGTAAAGACCATAGCCAGGTCTTAGATTTATCTTTTAGCGAGAAAGGGAAGAGTTTGAGGCGGATCACCTGTTGTGTGCAAGTTTGATCATTGAGAGTATCACACACATCCTCAAATTCCCTGATATGGAGATATGGTTTTTCAGAATCCATACCATGGTAATGGGGTAACATCTGGATCATCCCATTTTTGAAATGAAATTCCCGGCATTATACGGGAGTATAATGCATCCGGGAGTGACAGTGCGCTCGAGATATAAGATTTCTCTCAGCGGGCGGTATGGGGCCTCTTCCTCATCGGCGGTTGCACTACTGTGTTATGACATTTCTCTCTCTCTTAAAAACTCGGTATCCTCACTTGGTGTGCTCGGAGGTGTGTCCTAAGAAGGAAAATGGAGTGTTGTTTGAGATTGAGTGTAACGGTGTGGGAGGTGGAATCCAGAACTGTGAGGCGTTAGGAGTGTGGGGGCTATCAGGATCGTACTCAACAATCGGATTTTCATGAATACTGGTTGGAGTATTATGGGGTGTGGGAGTGAGTTCAGAATTTTGCATTAACAGCTTGTGAGAGATGATGATGAATCTTTTTGTGCTTTTTGGATTTTTTATATGTTTTTGGATTTTTTGAAATTTTTGGTCAAAGTTTTAGATTGACTCAATCTAATCCTAAGTCTACCAAAATCCCCGGCAACGGCGCCAAAAACTTGACGCGACTCAGAAAGTGTCTCTAATGTGCGTTCACTCTAGGCTCAAGTGCAAACCTGTCGCGTTAGTAATAAACCCGGTAAGTCGGGATCGTATCCACAGGGAAATAGGACAACAGAGTTGTGACGACGTTGGACAGATGAATGAATCCTAACTCTGATGCTAAAGGAAAAGTAAAAGATGATTGGTTTTGGGAATGACTACACTAGATGCAATTATGAAATTATGAAAAGATGCAATTATGCTAGATTACCTAAAATACTGATGAATACTGATTTAAAACTTTAAACTACATGATGAGAAAAACAGGACGGGAATACAATCCCCCACCCCTAGTGTATTGCAAATAGAATTCTAATCGTAAATTTAAATGATTAATTAGACCCAGAATTTAGTACTCCCAAGCATTACGTATATGAGGTTCACGCCCGCATCATACTTAATCTGAGAACGAGTAAATCAGTATCGCGATAGTGACACTCCAATTGCATTCTAAAGCATCCCGATTACCCGGAAGCAAAACGAGATCTAAAGATCTAAAATTGTCGTGTTTCTACGCGATACGATCGTAATCAATCACTAAATTCATAGGATTAATGTTATACTCATGCAACTATCACATCAGGATGGGTTCATGTATCCCGACCTTAGAAAATCTAGCCTAACATGCTGAAATTAATGAAAACAATTTTTGAGTTGCAGAAAACCATGATTAAACTAAGGGAAATTTGTAGAACGATGTAGAAAGGAGTTAAACAGAGGAAATAACTCACTAATCTTGCTAAATAAGTAAATGCAACAATTAAGCACACTTGTAATCACAGAATTCCGAACAATCTTCAACTTTGGAATTAAAATAATAAACTATCTTCAAAACTAGGGTATTACAGAAAGAATGGAAAATTATCTTAATTCTCCCCCCTAAAAACAATATAACTCGGGTTTAAATACCCTACAAAGTTTCAGGAGTTTTAGCTGCCCTAGGACTCTCCATTAGAGAGAAATAAAAAATTAAAATCGACAACCGGACCAGTCCGGGGCTTAGGCGGATCGGTCTGCCTGGGAAGCAGATCGGTTATTTTATTTCTGGGGCGGACCGGTTCTTTTTATTTTCTTCCGTCTTCGGTTTGCTTTCGATCTGGGGTCCTCTGGATTGTGGCACTACGGACCGGTCCGGTCATACTGCGGATTGGTCTGCCTTTTTGACTTTTTTCTCAACTTTGAATGCTCATAACTTTTATTCTGGGACTCCGATTGAGGTGCCGTTTCTTCCTATGTGCTCATGAACTTGATATCTTCAATTTCTTTTAGGTGCCTCATCCGAATTGCTGGTGAAAATTACACTTTTTCCCTTTTGACTTTCCTTCTTTTTATTTCTTGATTCTTCCGGTTTCTTTCTTTCTTGACATCAAATACCTGTAAAATCAATACAAAATACCCGAAACTCGGTGTACTAGTTAGGATAAGTCAGTAGCAAGATTATGAGATAAAATCCAATCGATTATGTTGTTCGAGGTGCTAAAAGTAGCTAAATTAAAGGGATAAATTTGAAAGAATTTATGCCTAATCATATTACACCCTACTCATATCAGCGAACCCGGATCACTCTGCAGAACAGCTGATCTAACTCGCCTGGGAAATATGGGCAGTCACGACTAGCGAACAGGGCAATTCGACCTCGAAGAGGTTCCCGAACACACCAAACCCCTACTGGCTGACAACACCGACCTAGAAGAGGTTTTCGACCTGTTCAAACCCAATGACTTGTTTATTGATGTCGGTCTCTCTAGGAAACCCTTTAATCTTGAGTTCCTAGGGTTTTTCGGCCTTCCAGGGGATACATCCCAACTCCCACCATTCGTAGCCCCAATCGGAATTTCCTATCTCTCGGTCGTCCACCAGATCACGACCCCATCCAACCACCCGCACCGCCCATCCCATTAGACCATCGTGCACAATCGTATGATTTTGGTAGGATTGTTGACATTTTTGGTTCCCGACACATTGATCCACGTTTACACCCTCACCCACGGGCCACCACCATATGTACCACCTCCTCCATCATCACATCATACCCCTTTACATCATGATATTTCTCTGCTCTACACCGACTCTTCTTCATCCTCCGACGCTAGGGATATCCACCAAAAAGTCTAGGAGTTGATTCCCCCTCCTCCGTCCGGGGCCCCTCGCTTCATACTACTACGAGACCGCCAGTGCTTTTATTATGGACAGCGTGGCCATCTAATTGGCATGTGTCCCCATTATCATTATGGTCCCCCATCACCTCTCGTGGCCCAACATGTTCATCCTCCTCATCCACCACCTGCCCAGATTTCACCTCTACCTACTGATTATATCGCACCTGTGTTGGGTGATGTGATGGGCCTTGATGCTCGTCAGGATGGAGATTCACTATATTCGACGGATGATTCTCCTCCAATGATATGATTGATTGGTTGGCTTCTATAAACAATATTTTTTACTACTAGCAGATTCAGGTCCGCTCTTGTGTTCTCACTGTAACAAAATTTCAGGGATTCGCCCGAGTTTTGGTGATTGTTCATTTCTTCCGTTCTTTCTATTTGTTCTCTCAATTCTTGATTGATTTCTCTTTTCAATTCTTGATTAATCTCATCCTGAATTCGATTCTCTTTCTTGAGGGCCATTGAAAAAGTAGTGTACGATTTTGATTATACATCAGATTTGTATTAAATGGAGGTGTTATAATGAAAGGGGATGTCTATAGAAATCTGTCAAGTTTGCCATTATGATGAAAGTATGATGATTGGATGATTGTTAACTTTCTTTGTATAAGATTTTGGGCATTAAACATATTGACCTTCCTTAATAAGGGGACTCTCATTCATGATTCAAAGTATCGGCCGAGTCAACTCGGAATCGGAGGGTACCGATATGATACCGAGAGGCGTTTTAAAAAAAACACTGAATCGTGTTGTCTCGTCGAGATATCGGGCGAGACAACCGCGATATCGGGTGAGACAACCGATTCAAACGACACATTTTTTTAACCCTTTTGACATTTTTTTTGGTACCCAAAAAACATTTTTGCCCAAAACATTTTTTAATTTTGTTTGTAAAAAGATGTCAAAAATATGCTTTGTTAAACATTTCTTTGTACATTTTTTTACAAAATGTTTATTTGTACAAAAAAAAATGTTGTGAAAATTATTGCGACATTATATAATTTTTCTGAGTAATATGGAAAAAAAATTGCATCATTATTTGAACATTGTCATATGTTCTTTTATTTTTTGATAGAATTTTAATCTTTTACCATATTGATTCGTTATTGAAAATATATTGTAACATTTACATGACCTATATAGGTTTGTCCACATAACATATACATGCAGAATAATTTTACACACCAAGATTAAATTAAATAATTACAAGCATGGTTCAAAGTTGAGGCCGATACCGCGACGACACGACTGAGTTGACTAAATATCGGTGCCCATCAAACCGATTCCGAGTTACTAGTTGATTTTTCAATTATTAATGTGAGTCGACCCTATATTGGTAATTTATCGGTAGTATCGGTGATATAGACGTATAATCGACCCATATCGACGATATCGCAGTCGAATTGGCCCATATCGCGATGGAATCGACGATATCACAATAGTATCGACTCATATCGGTGATATATCGACCGAGGTGGTATAAGTTACTAAGAATCAATCTCTCTCTCTCTCTCTCTCTCTCTCTCTCTCTCTCTCTAGTGTTATGTTGGTAAGTGTGGTTTTTTCTAGGGGTTATGAAATGCTAATTGTTTTTTTAATTTAGTGTGCTGTGTGGGGGTTATTTGGTCATCATGTGGGTTTAATTTAGTGCGTTGTATATGTGCCAGTTTTTTTTTTAAAGAATGAAAATGATCCAGATGTTATTTAATATTTTTTATAATAATGTTCCCAATGTTATTTCATAATATGTTATTATTTATAAAAAACATAAATGTAATTCTTTTACAAACAAATATACAACTGTAGTTATTGTAAAAATAATATTTGTATCCCCTAAACATTTGTAAAAATAATATTTGCATCCTTTATGTAAAACTAACATTTTCAACACAAGTAAAAAGAATATTTGCATCCTCTTTGTAAAAAAATAACATTTTCATCAATTAAAAAAAATCATTTGCAACCCAACAACAAAAAAATAATAATATTTGCATCATTTTTTGTAAGAAAATAACATTTGCATCCTTTTTGTAAAAAATGATTGTAAAAAAAATGTAGTGTTTTGTCAAAATCACTATTTGTATCCTCTTTGTAAAAAATAACAATACTAAAAAAGAAACATTTCTATCCTTTTTAGAAAAATATAACAGACTTAAAAAACACATTTATATCCTCGTACTAAAAATAATACAAAGAATATAATAGTTGAATCCTCTTTGTAAAAAAAAAATTATCCTCTTATTAAAAAAGTAACAGTTGTTTGGAGTATTATGGGGTGTGGGAGTGAGTTCAGAATTTTGCATTAACAGCTTGTGAGAGATGATGATGAATCTTTTTGTGCTTTTTGATTTTTTTTTATAGGTTTTTGCTTTTTTTGAAATTTTTGTTCAAAGTTTTAGATTGACTCAATCTAATCCTAAGTCTACCTAAATCCCCGGCAACGGCGCCAAAAACTTGACGCGACTCAGAAAGTGTCTCTAATGTGCGTTCACTCTAGGCTCAAGTGCAAGCCTGTCGCGTTAGTAATAAACCCGGTAAGTCGGGATCGTATCCACAGGGAAATAGGACAACAGAGTTATGACGACGTTGGACAGATGAATGAATCCTAACTCTGACGCTAAAGGAAAAGTAAAAGATGATTGGTTTTGGGAATGACTACACTAGATGCAATTATGAAATTATGAAAAGATTCAATTATGCTAGATTACCTAAAATACTGATGAATACTGATTTAAAACTTTAAACTATATGATAAGAAAAACAGGACGGGAATACAATCCCCCACCCCTAGTGTATTGCAAATAAAATACTAATCGTAAATTTAAATGATTAATTATACCCAAAATTTAGTACTCCCAAGCATTACGTATATGAGGTTCAAGCCCGCATCATACTTAATCTGAGGACAAGTAAATCAGTATCGCGATAGTGACACTCCAATTGCATTCTAAAGCATCCCGATTACTCGGAAACAAACGGGATCTAAAGATCTACAATTGTCGTGTTTCTACGCGATACGATCATAATCAATCACTAAATTCAGAGGATTAATGTTATACTCATCCAACTATCACATCAGGTTGGGTTCATGTATCCCGACCTTAGAAAATCTAGCCTAACATGCTGAAATTAATGAAAATAATTTTTGAGTTGCAGAAAACCATGATTAAACTAAGGGAAATTTGTCAAACGATGTATAAAGGAGTTAAACAGAGGAAATAACTCACTAATCTTACCAAATAAGTAAATGCAACAATTAAGAACACTTGTAATCACAGAATTCCGAACAATCTTCAACTTTGGAATTAAAATAATAAACTATCTTCAAAACTAGGGTTTTACAGAAAGAATGGAAAATTATCTTAATTCTCTCCCCTAAAAATGATAATAACTCGGGTTTAAACACCCTACAAAGTTTCAGGAGTTTTAGCTGCACTAGGACTCTCCATTAGAGAGAAATAAAAAATCAAAATTGACAGTCAGACCAATCCGGGGCTTAGGCGGATCGGTCTGCCTGGGAAGCAGACTGGTTTTTTTATTTCTGGGGCGGACCGATTCTTTTTATTTTCTTCCATCTTCGGTTTGCTTTCGATTTGGGGTCCTCTGGATTGTGGCACTACAGACCGGTCCGGTCATACTGCCGATTTGTCTGCCTTTTTGACTTTTTTCTCAACTTTGAATGCTCATTACTTTTATTCTGGGACTCCGATTGAGGTGCCGTTTCTTCCTATGTGCTCATGAACTTGATATCTTCAATTTCTCTTTAAGTGCATCATCCGAATTGCTGGTGAAAATTACACTTTTGCCCTTTTGACTTTCCTTCTTTTCATTTCTTGATTCTTTCGGTTTCTTTCTTTCTTGACATCAAATACCTGTAAAATCAATATGAAATACCCGAAACTCGGTGTACTAGTTAGGATAAGTCAGTAGCAAGATTATGAGATAAAATCCAATCGATTATGTTGTTCGAGGTGCTAAAAGTAGCTAAATTAAAGGGATAAATTTGGAAGAATTTATGCCTAATCATATTACACCCTACTCATATCAGCGAACCCGGATCACTCTGCAGAACAGCTGATCTAACTCGCCTGGGAAATACGGGGAGTCACGACTAGCGAACGGGGCAATCCGACCTCGAAGAGGTTCCCGAACACACCAATCCCCTGCTGGCTGACAACACCGACCTCGAAGAGGTTTCCGACCTGTTCAAACCCGATGACCTGTTTATTGATGTCGGTCTCTCTAGGAAACCCTTTAATCTTGAGTTTCGAGGGTTTTTCGGCCTTCCCGGGGATACATCCCAATTCCCACCTTTCGTTGCCCCAATCGAAATTTCCTATCTCTCGGTCGTCCACCAGATCACGACCCCATCCAACCACCCGCACCGCCCATCCCATTAGACCATCGTGCACAATCGTATGATTTTGGTGGGAATGTTGACATTTTTGGTCACCGACACATTGATCCACGTTTACACCCTCACCCACGGGCCACCACCATATGTACCACCTCCTCCATCATCACATCATACCCCTTTACATCATGATCTTTCTCTGCTCTACACCGACTCTTCTTCATCCTCCGACGCCAGGGATACCCAACAAAGAGTCTAGGAGTTGATTCCCCCTCCTCCGTCCGGGGCCCCTCGCTTCATACTACTACGAGACCGCCAGTGCTTTTATTGTGGACAGCATGGCCATCTAATTGGCATGTGTCTCCATTATCATTGTGGTCCCCCATCACCTCTCGTGGCCCAACATGTTCATCCTCCTCATCCACCACCTGCCCAGATTCCACCTCTACCTACTGATTATATCGCACCTGTGTTGGGTGATGTGATGGGCCTTGATGCTCGTCAGGATGGAGATTCACTATATTCGACGGATGATTCTCCTCCAATGATATGATTGATTGGTTGGCTTCTATAAAGAAGGTTTTTTACTACTAACAGATTCAGGGCCGCTCTTGTGTTCTCACCGTAACCAAATTTCAGGGACTCTCCCGAGTTTTGGTGATTGTTGATTTCTTCCGTTCTTTCTATTTGTTCTCTCAATTCTTGATTGATTTCTCTTTTCAATTCTTGATTAATCTCATCTTGAATTCGATTCTCTTTCTTGGGGGGCATTGAAAAAGTAGTGTACGATTTTGATTATACATCAGATTTGTATTAAATGGAGGTGCTATAATGAAAGGGGATGTCTGTAGAAATCTGTCAAGTTTGCCATTATGATGAAAGTATGATGATTGGATGATTGTTAACTTTCTTTGTATAAGATTTTGGGCATTAAACATATTGACCTTCCTTAATAAGGGAACTCTCATTCATGATTCAAAGTATCGGCCGAGTCAACTCGAAATCGGAGGGTACCGATACGATACCGAGAGGCGTTTAAAAAAAACACTGAATCGTGTTGTCGCGTCGAGATATCGGGCGAGACAACCGCGATATCGGCCGAGACAGCCGATTCAAACGACACATTTTTTAACCTTTTTGGCATTTTTTTTTTGTACCCAAAAAACATTTTTGCCCAAAACATTTTTTAATTTTGTTTGTAAAAAGATGTCAAAAATACGCTTTGTTAAACATTTCTTTGTATATTTTTTTACAAAATGTTTATTTGTACAAAAAAAATGTTGTGAAAATTATTGCGACCTTGTATAATTTTTCTGAGTAATATGGAAAAAAAATTGTATCATTATTTGAACATTGTCATATGTTCTTTTATTTTTTAATAGAATTTTAATCTTTTACCATATTTATTCGTTATTGAAAATATATTGTAACATTTACATGACCTATATAAGTTTGTCCACATAACATATACATGCAGAATAATTTTACACACCAAGATTAAATTAAATAATTGAAAGCATGGTTCAAAGTCGAGGCTGATACCGCGACGACACGGCCGAGTTGACTAAATATCGGTGCCCATCGATCCGATTCCGAGTTACTAGTTGATTTTTCAATTATTAAGGCGAGTCGACCCTATATTGGTAATTTATCGGTAGTATCGGTGATATAGACGTATAATCGACCCATATCGACGATATCGTAGTCGAATTGGCCCATATCGCGATGGAATCGACGATATCACAATAGTATCGACTCATATCGCTGATATATCGACCGAGATGGTATAAGTTACTAAGCATCAATCTCTCTCTCTCTCTCTCTCTCTCTCTCTCTCTCTCTCTCTAGTGTTATGTTGGTAAGTGTGGTTTTTTTGGGGGGTTATGAAATGCTAAGTGTTTTTTTAATTTAGTGTGCTGTGTGTGGGGGTTATTTGGTCATCATGTGGGTTTAATTTAGTGCATTGTATATGTGCCAGTTTTTTTTTTTAAAGAATGAAAATGATTCAGATGTTATTTAATATTTTTTATAATAATGTTCCCAATGTTATTTTATAATATGTTATTATTTATAAAAAAAACATAAATGTGATTCTTTTACAAACAAATATACAACTGTAGTTATTGTAAAAATAATATTTGTATCCCCTAAACATTTGTAAAAATAATATTTGCATCCTTTATGTAAAACTAACATTTTCAACACAAGTAAAAGGAATATTTCCATCCTCTTTGTAAAAAAATAACATTTTCATCAATTTTAAAAAAACATTTGCAACCTAACAACAAAAAAAATAATAATATTTGCATCATTTTTTGTAAGAAAATAACATTTGCATCCTTTTTGTAAAAAATGATTGTAAAAAAAATGTAGTGTTTTTGTCAAAATCACTATTTGTATCCTCTTTGTAAAAAAATAACAATACTAAAAAAGAAACATTTCTATCCTTTTTAGAAAAATATAACAAACTTAAAAAACACATTTATATCCTCGTACTAAAAATAATACAAAGAATATAATAGTTGAATCCTCCTTGTAAAAAAAAAATTATCCTGTTATTAAAAAAGTAACATTTGTTTTTGTTTGTAAAAATATAATATTTGTATCCTCCATGAAATAAAACATTGATTTATTATGGACCATTGAATCTGGCAAGTTCGCAGCACGTCAATATAATCAATTGTACAATGTTATGTATATTAAAGGATAGTTTTAAACTTATCCGATTGGTCCACATTGTTAATTGTATTTTTTTTCAATTTTCTAGATTTTTTTCAGAATTTTTTGCGCTCTCTAAATAGTGTATCTTTGCCTATCGTCCGATACCGCGGCCGAGTTGAAAATCGAGTAGCCGATACCGGGACCAATACTGAGACTTTGAACCATGATTGCAAGAAAATTAAAATGTCACTGATATAAAACTAATAACATTCATCGTACATAAAAATATTTGAACTTAGAACAAAATATCTGTCACAACCCGCCTAAAATAATAACGGGTGGCCAGCCCTATACTATATTAAATCAGGAGTTTCAGATGGTCCAGTCTCAACATCAACTGTCAGTACTATATAATATAGGACTAACTACCCGATATCATATAAGCGAGATGTAAAAATTTAAATAAAATGTGCAACAACCAACCGACTAACGCTAAAAAAAAGAAAGATGCAAGAAAGAAGTAAGATAAATGAAATGCTGGAAATAAAATGAAATAAATAACTACAACAGGATGTACTATACAAGTAGACCCGAATAAGCTGTCGGGTCACAGCCAATACAATAACTGAAATGGAATAAATATAAACATGTATATAAATATCCCTTGGGAACAAACCCGATATACAACATGAATCCTACCTAGAATTTTAAAGAAGTAGGAAGCGGCTACATGAAACATCCCGCAATAGTCCGCACCTGTCACGGCTCCCAAGACTCTGGATAGAAGGTCATCCGGCATCCATGCGGTAGGATACCTGTGGTAATATATATATATATATATATATATACAAGCAGGAGAGAAAAGTAAACGGGTCAGAGCCCCGATTGTGAAAAATATTTAGCAAGTGTGTTAACCGTGCATAATAATTATCGGTGCACTTATTTCATAATTAAAGTGGAACCGCTCTCTCGTGGAACCCCAACTCACCTCTCATCTAAAGGCGCGCACCTATTCGCGTCCTCAAGTTTTAGTTAAATTACCCCCCATTGTTATTAGGACAACCTAACTTATCATAGACCTAGCCTATACCCACGAGAGCTACTTTCCCGTCATAATCTAAGGATCCACCCTTTCTAATCCTACTAGATTATGATTACGACAATTATGCCATAATAGGCTTAATGGATTCCGATTTATAATTAATGATGAATTATAATTCTTAATACGTTACCCCTATATATATATACACATCTATATATATATACACATATATATAGGCTAAAATATAAGAATTTATTTCATAATATCATGCACATGGATTAATGGCAAAACTTCTCTCTAATCTCAAAATTGTACTACGTTTCGTGCGTGGGGAGTCTCGCAAAGCGAAATCCAAACAAGGAACCGCCCCGTTACACTACTCCTGACAATGTCACGACTAGAGATCCATTATGCCATATATGTAATTACTTCTCTCAAATCTCGACATGGCACTGCGTTTCGTGCGTGAGGTGTCTCGCAAAGCGAAATCCAAACAAGGAACCATCTCGTTACACTACTCCTGGGCAATGTCGATCCTAGAGATCCATAATCCTAACATACGATTTAATACTACCATTACTACTAAACTTTTAAACTATAAGATGAAAACAACTAAAAATCTCCAATAATATCTTTGGGATGATGTAACCGAAACATTCCTTAAATGCGATACATCAACCCCCAAATAATCTGGTACACCATAATCATCCGAGATGTACCCCATAGAAATACCATATCCTTTCATATAGGATATATAAATATATATATATATAGGTATTTTATTCTCACCATATATATATACATACCATCATCCATACCCATGACCAAGTGTACATACCATATATGATGTACAATGGCCATGCACATATAATACCCGGCTATAGATAGCGCCGATAAAACTGCATCAATGCTATCATCTTCCCAGAGTCCGGCTCACGTAACAATTGGGGACCACCTGGTGGGGATCAACGACACCCACCTCGTGGTAACACACACACACGACATCCCGGGAAGCGGTCATAGTTCCAACCGGCAATGAGACGAAACATACCCACCACGTCTCACCCCAAAATATATATATCTATAGTATAATAACACAAGGGACGACTATGATCTGGGGAATATCCACACCCTTCTCTATATGCCAGGATGCTCACCCTCTGCACGGAAACTTCCCAATGATAGCATGAGCGGGGTATGCTTAACCAAATAAGTATATACATCGCTCACATGCGCAATATACATACATCCATATGATCCCATCATATGATCCAATATAATAAACCATCATATACGGTTTAAATATCCATACCATGTATGTCCACAACATAAATATATCCATATATTCACATTGATACATAGATATATGTACATATATATTCACACATCGCTATATCAATATATATACAAACTAATTCTCGTTCATATGTATAAGATATATAAACCCGACTATAAGTATACATAGTCCTCAATATACAAGCCGTCACCACAATTTCCATTAAATGTACCTCGATATGTGAATACAATCCCTCACTTGAAACATATTCAATCATTTTCCTATGATGAATAGTCTCCCAAAACCATATGTATATATTTATACATATATATTCAACGTTAGGGTTATCACCCAAGAGTTTGTGTAGGATCCATCACTACACATTTCATCCATATCCAAAAGTACATAATTACCTTAGTACTATTTAACCATAGGCACACACATGACTTAATAGTCTAAAACCTCAATTTATTCCAACCTCATTTCAAGTATTGGAATCTCAGTGGTCATATCCCCATGATTACGTGTAAACTATCCTAACTAGAATTTATGCTACCGCTTATTCTAGTCGATAGTACGATCCCAAAGCGTTCTCAAGGTCACCTATGGTTCGAATAAATCTCGGTAACCCTTACTCCTATTGAGTTATCAATTGTTCCTTAGACTAAACATTTCTAAGGATATGAGACCCCTCACTCTCTCTAAGAGTTCTCAACCTCACATCATATTTATACCTATCTATAATTGGTATTCCCAACCTCAAAGAGGTTTCCCTAATATCCATATGTAACTCCAATACGTGCCTGGGTACATTTCTCCCACATTAACCGAAGGAGTCCCCAAAAATCCTAATATGTGAGAAACTCCTTCAATGTCTCCAAGAACATGTCTTTTACATCATTAGAGAGGCCCCAAATCAACAAACCCAACCAAAAAGGTGCTAGAAGTCGGCCTAGATAAACCCCCTTAAAACAACCATTAAGGAAGCCTCTAAGAATAAACTCCAAAAGAAAGAGGGGGAGAACAACTCCAAATTTTGGGCTAAAAATAGGGGACCGGTCGACCGGTACCAGACCCCCGGTCGATCGCAGGTCCATATTTTGCCTACGAAGAAATGCAGTAGGCTTTTCCTTTAAGGCGCGGTCGACCGGTCCCCAGACCGCGGTCGACCGGCCATACCAGTTAAGCTGACCGATTTCCCTTTCTCAGCAAACCCACGAAATTAATACCCAAATATCATCACCAAGCCCCCAAATCTTTAACCCAATAATGTTATTAACAAGAAAACCCATCCTACATCTCATCCCAGCCATTTATATGTGATTAAACCATAGAATAACATTGATTTCAAGATTTAAACCCAAAAATCTAGGTTTTGGTATTTATACCCAAAAATCCATTATTTACCCCACAAATTATGAAATGAAATACACAAATAGCTATTTAGCAAGATTAAACACTTGCCTCAGATTTGTAGAGGTTGGATCGTCCTCGATGTCACGGTTGGGCCGGAAATCCCCAAGCTTTTCTACCTCTCTCTCTTCCTTTCTTCTCCTTTCATTTCTTCTTCTCTCTCTAGGGCTTTTTCTCTCTTTCTCTCAAATGAGAATGGCTTAATCCGTAAGCCACATAAACCTTTAAAACAAAATCCCAATTTTAAATGTTAATACACACTTTAAATGACTCGTTTACTCCAATTCAAGTCAAAATAACTTAAAAACATTCCGGAGCCGAAATAAGACCCAATGACAGTCATTTTGACTATCTCGACCCTTCCGGGATCGATGGTACCCGCAAAAATATCATCCGAAATACTTTAAAATATTCTCTATTTTTGGGCCTCAATTCCCAAAATTTGAAATTCTCCAATTTAATTAAATTTTATTTTCCCAAAATTTAATTTCTCAGTCTCCAAAAATCGAGGGTTGCTACAATATCCTATCAAAATATAATGTCACATAATGATGTCCAAAGATGGAAGAGACAGATATTGGGGGAAAAAAGAATCCCCATATGTCTAGTCTCGTTCATGAATATCAAACATCCTCCTGCATAAATTAAAATCAATAATTAGTCTCTAATACGTAATTGTTTAGAGATTTTAAATAATAAAAAATGAAAATAAAATTAGTACGTTAGCAATATGCCAAGTTCGCCGCACTTCAGAATAACTAATCGTACAATGTAATTTTATATATTTTTTTCGAAATTTTTCGCGCTCTCTAAATAGCGTATCTTTGCATATCGCCCGATACCGTGATCGAATTGAAAATCGAGTGTACGATACTAGAATCGATACCGAGACTTTGAACCATGCTCTCATTAATGACGAAAAAAGTTTCCCTCGATAGTGGCTGCCATAGAGGGATGGTTGATCGCATCTTTTGAAGGACAAAAGTGCAACCTAGACCCAATGATGAGATCCCCAGTCACTTTATGTGACAGGTCTCTACTAGTATAGTCATGCCCTTGGTTTCAGTCATACTCTGCGACATGACTTTGGTAGGCCATACAAATCTTATTTAATTATCATCGAAAATTTCCTAAGTAAACTAAAGGGTTGCAAGAAGAAAAGGGTTCGTTTGGGGGGGTGGGGGTGGGTTTCATTTGAGGAGCCTAATTTTTTTCCTTTTTGATACTTAAAATGACACAACGTTACATTATCTTCAAACCTGTCAGTAGCTCAAGCCAACATGGATGGCACCAAGACCCCTTTTTTTATTTTTTGAAGACCGAACCTCCATAAAAACGAGTCATTTGGACTCTCTCGTGTTTGTTAATCAGGGGGTGCAAGTGTTAGAGTCACCCTAACACACACCCCAATTTAACTCTGGCACCCGAGGGGGAATCGAACCCAGAACCTTACGGCGTACCCGCATGGCTCAGAGCTCGCCCTTACTCTAAGGGTATTTGAATAAATTGTAACTTATATATGCCAAAGTCATTTACCTTACTACCTACCCAAGCAGGATAAGAGAAAAACTTTGTCCTGCTATAAAACCACGAATAGGAACAAAGGAAGCTGGAGAACACTAAAGAACAAAAGCTATAACCTTAAGCTTTGAGAGGAGTTATAATCTCCAGCAGAAGAGCCTGATGGGCATCCCTTGGTTCCGGAAAATAAATATAAATTCCACTAGCGAATCTGTTTAGATCTGCTTAGCATTGTTGGTGTAAGAGCTTCTTTAATGCTTATAATTCTGCAGTGACATTCTGTGTGGCCAAGGTTCTGGCTTCAATATCTCCATTTCGATGGCATCCACTGAATGTGATATAATTTATTTTTGAGAGTTAGGTGCTGTAGCATGTTTTGTGTCATTGCTTTTCTAATTGTCTCATTAAGTTCCCTTTAAGAGCTTGTATATCAGATGCATTGTTAGCTTGTTTTGGAAAGATTTCTAGGTTTCTTTACCATAAAATCCATGAGGTCAAAGGATTTGATTAAGTAGTGGTCCAGCTATCATCAGTGGTTTCAATCTGAGGTAGGCTGAAGAGAAAAGGTTTAAGGTCTTGATTTGGTAATTGAACCCTATCTCTAGACTCAAGAGGTATAAAATGTGGGGCACCATTAAAGGTATTTTATTGACTAGTGTTGGGGAGTAAAGCAAAGGTTCTAAAAATGTGGGGCACCATTAAAGGTATTTTGTTGACTAGTGCTGGGCACCTTTTAGAACACTGATTTTTCTTATGAGTGCAAAAAACTGATCGAACTAAAAATCGTACCGGATTGAATCGAGACGAAACCGATATTTTTTAGCCTTGTTTGGCTACGGTTGAAGGATTTAGAAAATCGATCATATCGGTTTGGTTGACGGTTTAAAAAAGGAAAAACCGATTCAAAGTGAAATAGGTATGGCAACGGGTCTGGTTTGTCATAACCCAAACTCGGCTCGCGAATTTTTTTTAAAACCCGCCCCGCCTCACGACGGTTTTTTTTAACCCGCACCGAACGCGTTTAAGTGTAACCCCCCAAACCCGCCCCGTTTAGATTAAGCGGGTCAAAAACTCGCTCGGGACGGGTTAAAACCCGCATACTGCATATATAACTTATATATATAAATTTTTAGTGTAAATAATATATTAAATATGAGTATTTTAATAATTATAAGAAATAAATGAGGCGGGGCGGATTATGCTTATATATAGTAAATCCGAACCCACCCCATTTAATAAACAGGTTTTTAGAAAAAATCATACCCGCCCCGTTTATTTTAATTGGGTTTTTAACCCGCCGGGCCGGGTTAAATTCCCATCCCTAAAGCGAAACGACATCAATATTTATATCAAAAAACCCTTAAACGACTTCAATTTTTATATCAAAAAAGCATTAAATGGCCTCAAAACCCGACCAAAATCGAAAACCGCCCCGAAAATGATGTGGCCCAAGTTTGACGATTTTTCTCATTGTCGGTTCGGTGGCGCGCTGAATTTTTTCAAAATCGAACCAATTGGTTGGGCTTGAATTATGGTTCAAAATCGAATCGAAGTGATCTGTGAATACCCCTAATTTTTCTTGTATGAAAATAACACCGCTAGACAATAGTCCTTAACATGGGAAATAATAGTAGGACAAAAATGTATTATAATACTATATTGTCCCTAGTCGGTGAATCCTTACTGTGCTAATTTATACTTTTGGATAAAAAATTGAATTTATTCATCTCAAATTTTTGAATCCAAGTGGAGCCGTAATTTTAATTTAATACTCAACATTGCTATCTTCTGGAGTAGCAACAACTGAACTTTCTCGTCCAAGCAAAAACGTCTGGAGTGATTGAAGTAGAAAGTGTCTATTTGGACGATCACATCCTCAAAAATTCCCCGAGGCATCTTCACAGAGAGATATACCAGTTGGAGATTCGTATTCGTGAGTTTAAGGTCCCTTAAGTCTAGTTTCTTATAGATGGAATGGGGTAGAATGTTAACACTCGCCCCTAAATCTATTAGCGCTCTTTTGATTCGGTTCTTCCCCATGATGCACAAAATGGTCACTCAATAATATCGAACTGGCATTCTATGTCAAAAACACATTTTTCTTTACCTTTAGCCTACGTTTCATCGTGAGTAAGTCCTTAAGAAACTTAGCGTGCGTGGGAATTTGGTTGGTGATCTCGAGAAAAGGTAAATTGATCTTTACTTGCTTAAGAACGTCAAGAACATCGTCACGGGAGGTCCATTTTTCAGATGGAACCGACCGTTGAGGGAATGGTGCGGCGGTGGAAGGTTTCACTACGACTTCAGGCTCACTAGTGTCGTTATTTTCACTCTCTTTCAATGGGGCATCTTAGGCCTCTTTCGTTCCGGGCGAAACAATTTGTATTTAGGTGTGTCGTGTCGGGGAGGTGGCAAATCAACAACTCGCCCACTACATAGAATGGTGACGGCTTGACATTGCTCTTGATGATTATGGGAGGTAGAGTTAACATTGGATTGACCTTGAGGAGGTCTTTGGCCTTGAGCCAAAAACCTGCCCTTCTCTTGGATAGTTAAAGATGATTGCAACCTAGAGATACTCGCATTTATCTTTGTGAACATGCAATCATACTTAGCATTGGTTGCATTTTGATCTTGGATGAATTGATTTAAATTATCCTCAAGATTTCTCCACAGTGGGGTGATATATGGTTTATGAGGTGGTGCTTGCATATGTAGCGCTTGTTGAAAATGAGGAGGTGGAGGTGGGCCATTGTGTGAATTAGGATTCAACGCAGCTTGTTGTTGCCCATATTTAAAATCAGGATGGTTTCTCCACGAAGGGTTGTAAGAGTTCCATGCGGGGCATTGAAATTTCCCTTAAATCCCCCTATCGCTTCCACTTCTCGTTAAGTATGACTTTATAGGGGGCGTATCGTCGGACATTCCTTTGTTGAATGGACCGCCTCACAAATGGCACACGTGACGTGACTCAGAATGTGTCTCTAATGTGCGTTCACTCTAAGCTCAAGTGCAAGCCTGTCGCGTTAGTAATAAACCCGGTAAGTCGGGATCGTATCCACAGGGAAAAAGGACAACGGAGTTGTAACGACGGGAATAGACGAAGGAATCCTAACTCAGACTCTAAAAAGAAAGGAACAAGTGATTTGGTTTTTTTAGGAATGATTATGCTAAATGAAATTATGAAAAATTGCAACCCTACTAAACTACCTTAAATATGAATGAAAGATGATTTGAAAGTGTATTTCAAATAATGAGAAAAATAGGACGGGAATACGATCCCCCAACCCTAGTGAATTGCAGTTATAATATTAATCATAAACTTAACTAATTAAATTGACCCAGAATTTAGTACTCCCAAGCATTATGTATACGAGGTTCAAGCCCGCTTCATACCTAATCTGAGGACGAGTAAATCGGTATCGCTACAGTAACACTCGAATTGCATTCTAAATCATCACGGTTATCCAGAGGCAAACGAGATATAAAGACCTACAATTGTAAGGTTCCTACGCGATATGGTCGAATTCATTCACTAAATTCAGAGGATTAATTTTATCCACATCAGGCTAGATTCATGTATCCCGGCCTTTTAAACCTAGTTAGACATATTAAATCGAAGGATGCATGAATTAGTAATGTTGCATGTGAAAGAAATCATGATGAAACTAGATTGAAATATGTAACTAAGTATTATGAACGCGGAAATTTATTCAAATCATGCAAGAAAATTACCATACAAGAACAATAATCATAAGAAGTAATTTGGATTACAACTTAAAAACAAACCCGGAATTGTATCAATCTTGCAGCAATTAATTCAACTTATGCTCCCAGATGTTCTTCTCTTTTTATTTTCTACCAAAACTAAAAAAAAAACAATCCAGAACTGTTGTTCCACCTCCACTAAGTACGTCCAAAACTGTTTTTCAAGGAGTTGTAACTTCCTGGGATCCTTTGGACCAATCAGAATAAAGAAAACAAATTCGCGCTTCAGGACACCCGAACCGGTTTTTATGTTCCCCGAACCGGTTCGCCCCCCAAACCGGTTCGCGACTGGGTTGGAGAACTTCTGCTGGCTTGGGGTGCCTTTTCTTTCATTCTGACACTTAAAAAAAAATTCTTGGTTTCTTCCTTTCTTCCTTAGATTTTTCTTCAACTTCAACTTGTCATAACTCATCAACCGTAGCTCGAATTCGGGCGTAGTTTCTTTCAATGTTCTCATTGTGTCAAGCTTTTCAACTTTCCAGTTGAATCCTTCTCTGGGATCTAGATGCAAAATTACCAAAATGCCCTTGAACTTTCCTTCCCATCCTTTCTTTCATCGTTTCGCTTTCTCTTTTACACCGCTTGCATAATTAACCTGTAAAACAAATAGGAGAAACAAGAAACACGAAATACTTGCCAACGAAGGTTAGTAGCATAAATGTGCGTTAAATCCATATTGGTTGCATCACTCGGGTTCACAAATGTACCGAAATTAGAGGAATAAATATACAATATTTATGCCCATTCAAACCCCCCTAACTTAGAACTTTGCGCGTCCCGAGCAATGTAAAAGAATCCTAGCAAGGCTTAACTCTTGAAAATCACATTTTATTAGGATAGAATACCTTTTTCGCGAACAAGAGATTGCATTTAGCATATGCAACAAGCCTTTAAACCCCTAGGTCACCCTAGTAGGGCGAGTGGTGTCTCGTGCGGGTTTGCAGAGAATATACCCAAAAAATTCGACTCAAAGAAAATTCAAAATACGCCAAAATTGTGCAATTCAAATTTTTCCAGAAAATAGTCATCACCAAGTCATATTTACAAGTCATCAAATCATAGTGCGTGCGTACGAAGCCGGAGATATAATCGCCAATTTCCACCGATTGATCCTTACGTTACTTATCCAAAAATTCGCTTTGATTTCAATTTCTCACGAAATGCTCTCACAAACGAATCTCTCGGATTATGGCTATTCTCTCGGTATGCGTGATATAAAGAGTAAGTGTAATGGATGCAAAGTCACGCATACAAGTAGAAAGACGGAAATTTCATGGTGAAAGGATCTCATCAACGGATTACGGTTTTAAAAAAGGGAACATTGCCTCTTTTTTCGCGCACTTAATCTCCTTTATGATCTTTTGGTGTATTAGCTCTCCACGCGGTAACCAATTTCGCAATTTAGAATCGGTTAGTACTTTTTCGAGTTTTAAGGTGTATTGGGTAAAATGAAAGAGTTAGGGAAGGTTGGAATTGGAAAATTAGTATATAATGTCCATTTGTGCTTTTTCCGGGCTTTTGCTCATTTTTTTCTTCTTTTTCTCTATTTTTTTTATTTTTTTTTTCACTTCTTTTGTTTTCTCATTATTTTTGTTGAGCATATTTATTTTTTTTCTCTTGCCCCTTTTTATGCACTTTCCGGACTTACATTCTGAATTTTTCTCATTTTTCACAATTCCAGGCTATTTGGATTTTTTTGGTTATCAAACGAAAGGACAAATTTATTCGGCTCAACTTGGGTTGCCAAAAGGGTGATTTTTTGCATCTTTTTCTGGCCAATACTTTTGGGGCGACCAATGAGGGCCTACTTCATTGTCCAAAATACCAATTGCGTTACCATATGCGTTTCGAATTGAATTAAGTTTAGAGATCAATTTTGGCACATTTTTCAAAGCAATATTACACATTTTTCAAAACCGATCAAAATAAAAGGATTGAGACCCTCGATAACTTTTTAGGCACTGAAAAGAACTTTGAGTTAGCAATTAACTCGGATTGATTTAAAAACTCGCAAAAAGTGATAGGCTCGAATCTCACCGGGTTTGTTAATCTCCACACTTATTCGTTAAGTCGTCAATTTTCGCTCAATTTCCATCTTTAGTCAATTTTGACTTTGTGTATGTTGGATTTTTACAACTTGCGACTTCAATCCGACTTTTAATGATATTTTCGAAAATTTTGAATTCCAATTTTTATTTATTTTGAACAAAAATATTTTTGGATTTTTCAAAATTTTATGATTTTTTTATTTTTTTTATTTTTGGGCATTTTTGAAAATTTGTGAAATTTTAGAAATACGCACTTGTAACCCCCCCCCCCCCCCCTAACTTAGACGTTTCATTGCCCTCAAGCAAAAAGGACTAAAATCTTACTCAAAGAGAATAAAAAGTGCGGAAAAATAAAACAAACAAATGTGGAAAATGCAAGATTTGATAATAACAATGGGGAAGCATGTGTTACATAAGAGAGGGGAGAGCAACTATGAGCAATTTGAAACCACTAGCAATAAGGAAAATCCACACAAATACATCAAAACAGTCATGGTTTCATGGGGGAGGTGGATGTGAGGACCCGGGTGCATTGGGATCATACGGGTCATAAAAGAAGGGGGTGGTGGTCCGCCGAAGTTGAGTTGGTGAAGGTGGACTTCGAGTTAGTACATCATCCATGTGTCCCGTCGGTAAGCCACTTGATCTTGATTGTATTGGTTGATGAACCTGTCAAGTCGGGATTCAACCACCGAAAGGCGGCGCTCAAAATTAGCCCCCGGGGGCTCGAAATCTGAATCCTCCTCGTTGTCCTTAAACTCCTCCTCCTCCTCACCGGCGTCCATCATCGGGGCATCATGTGCTTCATCTCCCGCACCCTCATCAAGAATGGGACAGAAGGGGTGAGCTACGCGCATTTGGCGTTCATTTCGAGTGGTGGAGGTGCCTCCAATGGGGCGGGGAAGTCGAATTTACTGCCCAGGGTCATCCACTCCGGCTTCCATCAAGAGCTTCGTAATGAAACGGGCATAAGGGAGTGAGACTTTTCCACATTCGTCGTAGGCGGCATTGAGGATGTTTGTGTAGAAAAGTTTTGAGAGATTGATGGTGCTCTCGGGCTCTAAAAAGTGGTAGAGGAAATTAGCGCGACGTAACCGGACCACCGAGTCATTGGTGGTTTGGTGGATGGCGCCACAAGAAATGAGGTGCGTGAATCGTACCATAGCCGCCAAACCTCCGATGGGAAAAGACTCTCGTACCCATTCCTCCCCGGGTGCCATATGAGAAATGCATTCGTCTTTGGTGTGGGTGACACCATTTATGGGGTATTGTAATGGAACGGGGAGGATCACCCCTTTAGCACGCATTTTTCGCACTATGATGGCCGCTGAAAAAGGAATCTGGATACCATTAAGGTATGCCTCGTGAAGCGTAGAAGATTTGCGAACCAAGGTCGCATAAAACTGTCGAATGGCGGTTTCAAACACGTGAGTGCTCGTTGGCGCGAGGAAAGAGCACCACCCGCGGCGACCAAATAGAGCGGTGACATCGCCCGTAAGTTGTTCCCAATTAACAAAACGTTCGATGTGGATTGGGTGCGTAGCCGGGAAGTATTGCTCGGCCCAATGGCGTTCTTGGACACTTCGAAATGCACCTTTACCCTCGTCATCAAGGACGGTGGTATCATCATATTTCTTGGGACAAAAATTTTCTCGGCGAGGACGCGTCATGATGATGGAAAGAGCGAGGGAGAGGGAATTTGTGGTGTGAGAAATGGAGGAGGGGTGGGGAGTAATTTATAGGTGTGGAGGGGTGGGTTTTGGTGGGAAATATGAGTGGGTGGGAGGGAAGTGATGGAGGGAATGAATTAGGATGGAAATTGGAAGGGGGGGGGGAGAGTTTGGAAGGAAGAAAAACGAAGGGGAATGAATGGAGGGGAAAGAGGAGGGAAGAAGATGAATGTGGAAATAAGGGGGAGGAATCTGCCAGGTACCCCGAACCGGTTCAGAGGTACCGCAAACCGGTTCGCCCCCCGAACCGGTTCTGCCTGGAGTTCGGGAAATTGTTCTGGTTCGTTTGCTTGGATTATCTCTTCTCTCGAATTCCAAGTGTGCTCTCATGCTCTATCTTGTGCTTAATGTCCCTAAAGACGTCCTAGACCCTCGGGCTCCCTAAAAATTTCTCAAAAATAACCTCATAGTGCGTGCAAGCTCCCTCAAGTGCGTGATAACCGGTCTATCTCATGACCTATGCTCCGGACTCCTAACGAACCTATTTACACACGACTACTATACACAAGAACTCACCCCATATGCGTCGGGGGTGCGATAACCTCACTTTTTTAGCTCAATTGACCCCGTAAATGGGGTTCAACAACCAAACGGTGCCGACTTCTTCCACACACGCCTCTAGATATAGATTTAGGCGTTGTCCATTCACTTTGAATGCATTTCCCCCTTTTAAATCGTGTAATTCAACAGCTCCTTGGGAGAAAACATTCTTCACAACGAACGGGCTGCCAAACCATCGTGACCGCAACTTGCCCGGAAAGAGATGAAGCCGACAGTTGTAGAGAAGAACTTTTTGCCCGGGAAGAAACTCCTTTCGTCGAATGATGCTATCATGAGCGAGTTTCATCCTTTCTTTTGAAATTTTGGGATTCTCATACGCATTATTGCTTAGTTCTTCTAACTCATTCAATTGAAGCTTGCGGGCTTCACCGGCCTTGTCCATGGCATAATTAAATTGCTTAATCACACAATACGCTTTGTGCTCTAGCTCAATAGGAAGATGGAAAGGTTTTCCATATACAAAGCGAAAAGGGGACATGCCGAGTTGATTCTTGTATGTGGTACGATAGGCCCATAGCGAATCATTCAATCTAAGTGACCAATCTTTTCGGGTAGGATTAACGGTCTTTTTGAGAATGTTCTTGATTTCTCGATTCGCTAGTTCGACCTGCCCATTTGTTTGTGGGTGATAAGTCATTCCAACCTTGTGAACGACACCATGCTTTCTCATTAGCTTCTCGAATGGTCGATTACAAAAATGCGTGACATTATCGTTGATTATCGCTTTCGATGCACCGAAGCGGGAAAGTATGTGTTCCTGTAGGAACCTTGGTACCACCTTGTTGTCATTCGTCTTGGTAGCTATGGCTTCTACCCATTTAGAAACGTAGTCTACCGCGACAAGAATGTATAGGAAACCAAAGGACGGGGGGCAAGGGCCTATCAAGTCAATACCCCAACAGTCGAAGATCTCAATGATGAGTATGGGGGTAAGAGGCATCATGTCTTGTCGAGTAATGGCTCCCATCCGTTGGCACCTATTAAATGATTTGCAAGCATCGTTTACATCCCAGAATATTGTGGGCCAATAGAGACCGCATTGCAAAATTTTAGCGGCCGTCTTTTTCTTCGAAAAGTGGTCTCCACAAGCTTTTGAATGACAAAATTGGATGATTTTCGGGATTTTGTCATCCGGTACACATCGTCGGATGATTTGGTCGGCGCAATATTTAAAAAGGAATGGATCGTCATAGAAGAACATGCGCGACCAAGTAATAAACCTCTTCTTATCTTGCGGTGTCCAGTTGGGAGGGACGGCTCCCGTGACAAGGTAGTTCACTATATCCGCAAACCAGGGCAAAGAAGAGGTAGAAAAAAGTTGCTCATTTGGAAAGTATTCGTCTATGGGTACGGGATCACTAGGTACGTCGGAAGAAAGCTGAGATAAGTGGTAGGCAACGACGTTTTTTACTCCTTTCTTATCTTTGATGGAAAGATTGAACTCTTGTAGGAGTAGGATCCACCTTATGAGGTGCGAATTTGCATCTTTCTTTGCAAGTAAGTATTTCAAAGCCGCGTGGTCGATGAAGCAAATAGTGGGAGAACCGATGAGGTATGACTGGAATTTATCAAGGGCAAAGACTACTGCTAGCAACTCTTTCTCCGTGGTAGAGTAGTTGAGTTGTGGTCCGGTAAGAGTCCGGCTATTGTAGTAGATGACATGAGCTTACTTATCCTTTCTTTGGCCCAAAACAACCCCTATTGCATAATCGCTAGCATCACACATAAGTTCGAATGGTAAGGACCAATCCGAAATTTGCATGATGGGAGCGGACACAAGCATGCTTTTTAATTTTTCAAAAGAGCTTTGTCATTCTTTCGTCCACTCAAATGGGGTGTCCTTCATGAGTAGGTTGCTTAAGGGTCTAGCGATGGTGCTAAAGTCCTTAATGAACCTTCGATAAAACCCCGTGTGGCCCAAGAATGAGCGCACGTCCTTCAGTGATTTGGGTGGGGTAAGATCAGCTATGACATCTATCTTTGCCCTATCAACTTCTATTCCTTTGGATGATAGTATGTGGCCAAGAACTATTCCCTCGGTGACCATGAAATGGCATTTCTCCCAATTCAACACTAAGTTCTTTTCCACACACCGGGCGAGTACTTTTTCCAGCTTTTCCAAACAATGATCGAAAGAGGTGCCAAAAACACTGAAATCGTCCATGAACACTTTGAGTCCTCTCTCGACCATGTCGCTAAATAAGCTCAACATGCACCTTTGAAAGGTCGCGGGCGCATTACACAAGCCGAATGGCATACGTTTGTAGGAAAACGTACCAAAAGGGCAAGTGAAGGTAGTCTTCTCCTGGTTAAGTACATCCACCTAAATTTGGTTATATCCGGAATAACCATCAAGGAAGCAATATTAAGGGTGGCCTGCTACTCTCTCCAACATTTTATCAATAAATGGCAAGGGAAAATGGTCTTTCCTAGTTCCTACATTGAGTTTTCGGTAATCAATGCAAACGTGCCACCCGGTGGTGGTACGTTGGGGAACTAGCTCTACCTTAGCATTCTCGATCACAGTCATTCCAGACTTCTTCGGGATGACTTGAATAGGGATCACCCACTTGCTATCCGAGATTGGGTAGATAATCCCGGCATCCAATAGTTTGATAATTTCGGTTCTCACAACTTCTTTCATGTTGGGGTTTAGTCTTCTTTGCATTTCTTTAGAGGGTTTGACATCCTCTTCGAGATGGTTCTTGTGAGTGAAAATCAAAGGACTTATCCCCTTCAAATCAACAATGCACCAACCAAAATCACTTTGGTGCTTCCTCGGAATTTTCAATAATTTACCCTCCTGCTCTTCGTCTAGGCTAGAGGAGACAACAACAGGAAATGTCTCATCCTCTCCTAGGTATGCATATTTAATATGGGAGGGGAGTTTCTTTAATTTAAGGGTTGGGAATTTTTTGTCGGAGGGAACCATGCGAGTATCCCTTGGAGGTAACTCCTCGAATCTAGAAACCCAACTAACATCTCTCACGTCCTCGTCCTCATCCAACATGCTCTCATCGAGTAACTTTATCAACTCCCTAACCTCCCTCTCAAAGTCGGTGTACGTCCCCTCACTCTCGTGTCTCACCGGTAAACAGGACCCTAAGGTGTCGTCACAGTAATTATCCTCAAAGTATTCTTCTACTATCTCATCTATGAAGCTCACCGCGTCAATATCATCTCCTTCCCCCATATGTTGGGCTATATGGAAGATGTTGGTCTCTAGGGTCATGTTCCCAAAAGTGAGTTGCATTCGCCCATTCTGAATATTGATGATTGTGTTAGCCGTAGCTAAGAATGGACGCCCAAGGATGATAGGAACATGGTTGCTCGAGTTGAAGGAGGGCTCCGTGTCCCAAATGACAAAGTCTATCGGGAAGTAGAAAGTGTCAACTTCGACGATCACGTCCACATCCTCAACTATGCCTCGTGGGATCTTCACTGTTCAATCCACTAATTAGAGAGTGACCTTTGTGAGCTTGCGGTCGCCCAAATCAAGTTGCCTATAGATGGAGTAAGGGAGGATATTTACGCTTGCTCCCAAGTCAAGTAAGAATTTTTTGATTTTATTCTCTCCAATGATGCAGGATATGGTGGATGCACCAGGATCTTTGAATTTAGGCAAGAGCTCGTTTAGTAGAATGGAGCTCACGTTTTATGCTAGAAAGACATTCTTCTTTACCTTCATCTTTATTTTTACCATCAACAAGTCTTTGATGACTTTAGCATAAGATGGAATTTGCTTAATAGCATCAAGAAAGGTAAATTCAGCTTTACTTGCTTTAGCACTTCTAGCACATCTTCACGTGGGGTTCCTTTTTGGGAGGGAATCAATCTTTGAGGAAATGGTGCCGCATAGGGTGGTTTCACTGCCACCTCTGGCTCACTAGCGTCTTCTTTATCACTCTCATTCAAGGGGACATCTTCGGCCTCTTTCGTGCCGGGCGAAATCTCCTTGTCTTTTATCGTTTCGTGTGGAGGAGGTGACAAATCAACGACTCTCCCACCACGAAGAGTGGTCACAGCTTGACATTGCTCCTGATGTTCAGTAGAGGTGGAGCTAACACTAGTTTGACCTTGGGGAGGTCTTTGGCCTTGGGCAGGAAACTTTCCCTTCTCTTGGACACTCAACAAGGATTGTATCTTTTACAGACTTACATTTATGTCACCAATCAGACGATCATATTTGGCATTGGTTGCGGTCTGGCTTGCGATGAATTGATTCATGGTATCCTCGAGAGTTCTCCACGGTGGCGGAATATACGCTCCTTGAGGTGGTGATGTTTGCATATGTCCTTGCATGTGTGGAGCTTGTTGAAAGTGTTGTGGTGGAGGAGGGACAACATATGAAGGAGGGTTCATTGTGGCATGTAGTTGCCCATAGCTAAAATCGGGATGGTTTTTCCATGAAGTGTTGTATGAATTCCCGTGCGGGGCACAAAAATTTCCCTTAAATCCTCCTATACCAGTAACTTTCTCCTGAAGCATAACTTTGTAGGAGGGTATAGTCGGGCATTCCTCAGTTGAATGTCCCGCCTCACAAATAGCACACACCTTCTTGACGGGGTTTGGTATGGATCCAGCTGGTCCTTTTCCATATATCTCGCATAGGTTTCAAAATCCTTTCTCAAGAGTCTCCAATTGACTATCCGTCATAGAGTTCTTGTCTACGTGGAATAGGCTGAACGCCGACGGAGTGGTGGTCACTTGATGATTTCGATTTTGAGCGTTAGGGTCAGATTTATCCCAGGATTGGGTAGTCTCGGCGACATACCTCAGGTGAAACTCAGTATCGTGGGCATCTAAATCGACAAACGGACCACTTCCCATAGTTTTAACAAGTTGTTTGGAGTTAAGATTCAGCCCATTATAGATAAAAGAGATGATTTGCGCTGAATCAAATCCATGATGAGGGCATGAAGTAACTAACTCATTTAAACGCTCATAACATCGATGAAATGGCTCATTTTCAGCTTGTCTAAATGCTTTAATTTGAGCCTTTATGGAGATTGTTCGATGTGTTGGGAAGAATTTCTTGAGAAATCTTGATTGCAACTCATTCCATGATGGAATTGAGCTCAGAGGTAAAGACCATAGCCAGGTCTTAGCTTTATCTTTAAGCGAGAAAGGGAAGAGTTTGAGGCGGATCACCTCTTGTATGCAGGTTTGATCATTGAGAGTATCACACACGTCCTCAAATTCTCTAATATGGAGGTATGGCTTTTCAAAATCCACACTGTGGTAATGCGGTAACATCTGGATCATCCCATTTTTGAAACGGAATTACCTGGCATTATACAGGAGTATAATGCATCCCGGAGTGACAATGCGCTCGGGATATAAGAATTCTCTCATTGGGCGGTAGGGGGCCTCTTCCTTACCGGCTGCTGCACTACTGTGTTGAGACATCTCTATCTTTATTAACGACTCGGTGCTCTCACTTGGTGTGCTCGAGGTGTGCTCGGAGGTGTGTCTTAAGAAGGAAAATGGAGTTTTGTTTGAGATTGAGTGTGACGGGGTGGGAGGTGGAATCCAGAACCGTTGAGCGTTAGGAGTGTGAGGGCTATCGAGGTTGTACTCAACGATTGGATTTTCGTGAATGCTGATTGGAGTATTATGGGGTGTGGGAATGAGTTCAGAATGTTACATTAATGGCTTATGAGAGATGATGGTGAATCTTTTTGTGATTTTTAAATTTTTTTTTTTTTTTTTATGTTTTTGGATTTTTTTTTTAAATTTTTGGTCAAAGCTTTGGATTGACTCAATCTAATCCTAAGTCTACCTAAGTCCCCCGGCAACGGTGCCAAAAACTTGATTAGACTCAGAATGTGTCTCTAATGTGCGTTCACTCTAGGCTCAAGTGCAAGCCTGTCGTGTTAGTAATAAACCCGGTAAGTCGGGATCGTATCCACAGGGAAAAAGGACAACGGAGTTGTAATGACGGGAATAGACGAAGGAACCCTAACTCAGACTCTAAAAAGAAAGGAACAAGTGATTTGATTTTTTTGAGAATGATTATGCTAAATGAAATTATGAAAAATTGCAACTATGTAAACTACCTTAAATATGTATGAAAGATGATTTGAAAGTTTAGTTCAAATAATGAGAAAAACAGGACGGGAATACAATCCCCCAACCCTAGTGAATTGCAATTATAATATTAATCATAAACTTAACTGATTAAATTGACCCAAAATTTAGTACTCCTAAGCATTATGTATACGAGGTTCAAGCCCGCGTCATACCTAATCTGAGGATGAGTAAATCGGTATCGCGATAGTAACACTCAAATTGCATTCTAAATCATCACGATTACCCAGAGGCAAACGAGATATAAAGACCTACAATTGTTAGGTTCCTACGCGATACGTTCGAATTCATTCACTAAATTCAGAGGATTAATTTTATACACGTGCAATTAACACATCAAGCTAGATTCATGTATCCCGGCCTTTTAAACCTAGCCGGATATATTAAATCGAAGGATGCATGAATTAGTAACGTTGCATGTGAAATAAATCACGATGAAACTAGATTGAAATACGTAACTAAGTATTATGAACGCATAAATTTATTCAAATCATGCAAGAAAATTACCATGCAAGAACAATAATCATAAGAAGTACTTTGGATTACAACTTAAAAACAAACCCGGAATTGTATCAATCTTCCAGCAATTAATTCAACTTATGTTCCTAGATGTTCTTCTCTTTTTATTTTCTACCAAAACTAAAAAAAACTATCCAGAATTGTTGTTCCTCCTCCACTAAGTACGTTCAAAACTGTTTTTCAAGGAGTTGTAACTTCCTGGGATCCTTTGGACCAATTAGAATAAAGAAAACAAATTCGCGCTTCAGGACCCCCGAACCGGTTCGCATGTTCCCCGAACCGGTTTGCCCCTAAACTGGTTCGCGACTGGGTTCGAGAACTTTTGCTGACTTGGGGTGCCTTTTCTTTCATTCTAACACTTAGAATTTTTTTCTTGTTTTCTTCCTTTCTTCCTTGGATTTCTCTTCCACTTCAACTTGTCATAACTCATCAACCGTAGCTCGGATTCGGGTTCTGTTTCTTTTAGTGTTCTTGTTGTGTCAAGTTTTTCAACTTTCCAGTTGACTCCTCCTCCGGGATCTGGCTGCAGAATTACCAAAATTCCCTTGAACTTTCCTTCCTAGCCTTTCTTTCATCGTTTCGCTTTCTCTTTTGCACCGCTTGCATAATTAACCTGTAAAACAAATAGGAGAAACACGAAACACGAAATACTTGCCAACGAAGGTTAGTAGCATAAATGTGCGTTAAATCCATATTGGTTGCATCACTCGGGTTCACAAATGTATCAAAATTAGGGGAATAAATATACTTTTTTTTATGCCCAATCAACACGCCTTCTCTTTCACGACTCGGGTGGATCCGATAGTTTCTCTTGATCGGCATCCGCGAACATCCTCTATTTGCTTGGCAAGTTGATTGAACTTATAGTTCTACTCGGCGTCCTTGTCCAAATTGTATATTTAGGACGCGAAAGGATCAGTGGACGTCTGTCGGACCCAGTATATGGCATTGGGATTGGATGTGTCCTATGCTTGAGTAGTCTCGGCGACATACTTAAGGTGAGCATCGGCATCCTTTGCATCTAACTCCCAAAACGGTATTTCACACATAATTTGAACAAGTTATTTAGGCGCTATAGTTATCCCTTGATGGAAGAAAGAGATAAGGTGATGCTTCTCAAGTCCATGATGAGGGCAAGCGTAAACTAACTCTTGGAAGCGTTCCCAACACCGATCAAACGACTCATTATCTTGTTGCCAGAATGCTTGAATCTGAGCCTTGACGGAGTTGGTTCTATATTGTGGAAAGAATTTCAAAAGAAACTTTGATTGCATATTCTTCCACGATGTAATTAAGTTCGACAATAAAGACCAAAGCCAGGTCTTAACTTTATCCATTAAGGAAAAAGCAAAAAGTTTTAGGTGAACGACGTCTTGCGTGCGAGCTTGATCATTAAACGTGTCGCATGCCTCTTCGAACTCACTGATGTGGATGTATGATTTCTCTAAATCCATGCCCTGAAACATGGGGAGAATTTGTATCATCGCATTATGAAAGTGGAATTGTCCTGCATCGTATGGAAGTAGAATGCACCCAGGGGTGACAGTTCGCTCGAGATATAAAAGTTTTTTCATGGGACGATATGGTAGATCTCCCTCACCCATACCCAAACTAGCGTTATCTGACATCTTTCTCTCTCTCTCTCTCTCTCTCTCTCTCTCTCTCCCAAAGACTCGAAATCCTTACTCGGTGTCCTAGAAGTGTGACTTGTAATGGAAATTGGAGGTGTAAGAGGTGGAACCCAAAACTGAGGTGCGTTAGGAGTGTGTGGGCTATAAGGATCGTACTCAACTATTAGATTTTTTTGAATGCACGTGGGAGATACTCGAGGGGTTTGTTGCGGATTTTGCATGAACGGTCCTTGAGAGATGCTAATTTTTTTTGCTTTTATTGTTTTCTGATTTTTTTGGATATTTGATTTTTTTTTCGGCTTTTTGAGTTTTGGAGTCAAATTTTAGATTAAATCGACCTAACCTAACAGTGTACCTAAGTCCCCGGCAACAGCGCCAAAAACTTGATGCGACTGAAAATGTCTCTCTAGTGCCTGCTAATTATGGTTTAAGTGGGAATTGGCCGCGTAACTATTAAACTTGGTAAGATGGGGTCAAATTCTCAGGGAAATAGGACGAATGCTCGTGACGACGATATCTAAGATGACTAATCCAAAACTGACTCAAGAAAAGAAAAGGAAAAAGGTGATGAATTTGTGGAATGTGATTTTTACTAACTAAATGCAAATTAAATTAAACTACTAAGCAAAAGTGAACTAATTGTGATTAACTAAATACGAATGAGAAAAATAGGTTGGAATACAATCCCCCGAAACCTAGTAATTTACCTGATATAAAACTAATCGTGATTAGATAATTGATTAATTCCAGTCTTTATTAATCTCAAGCATTACATATATGAGAGTACTAACCCGCATCATACCTAATCAAGAGTAAGAATAAAGGGGTGTCGAAATAACTAACATGCGCGTCGCACTCTTAAACACCCCGGTTACTTACGGAAAACGAGGTAAAAAGTCCTACGACGGTTGTGACTACTACACGACACGATTGAATCATTTATTTAATTCAGGAAACTAGTTTTATAGTCATGCAAACGACATCGGGTTGGGTTCATGCATCCTATCCCACAGAAATCTAGCCAGACATTATGAAACTAAGAATAAACAAGGAATCTATGTTGCATGAAATCATAATTGTGTGAAAAGTGAGATTGAGCATGAGATAATAAAAGTGCTGGAAATAAATTTACCAGGATTGAAGAACAAGAACATGCAAGAAGAAATCAAAGATTGAAGAAAAATCGGAAAAGCTCTTAATTAAAGGTGAAAAATATGTTAATTCTTCTCCTAGATGTTCCTCCTTGATTAGGATCATTTACATGAATGAAATCTCCCTTAAAAGAATCCTAATATTAGTATATATAAGTCTTGGGTCGTTTAGAAGAGTCCTCAAATGCTAAAACTCTTCTGGCTAAAAAATAGGGCCAAAATAAAAATCCCGCTTCTGAAATTTTTTCACACTTCGCTAATTTTGTAACGAATCTCGAGTTTGACAACAGGCAAACCGGTTATGTTCTGGTCCATCGGTTCGGTTCGGCCTTAATAGTTTTGCCTTGGATTTCTTTCTTAATTTCAAATGGGAATAACTTCCTCACCATAGCTCTGATTGGGGTGCCGCTTTTTCTAATGTTCTTGTAATTTTCAGATCTTCAACTTTCTATTTGTCCCCACCTCCGGAAAATGGTTGAAAATTTACAAAAATGCCCTTGAACTCCCTATTTCTTGGTTTCTTTCACTGTTTCGAGTTTTCTTTCGCACTTTCTTGTGTGACATACATGTAAAACACATAAGAGATACACGAAACACGAAATACTTCCCAAAAAGGGTTAGTATCATAAATATGAGATAAATTATTATAAATTACAATGAATGGGAACATAAAAATACCGAAATTAAGGGGATAAATGTGAAGAATTTATGCCTAATAATCAGTTGTCTGTCCTCAATGCCAATAACATTACCCAAAAGTTCAAAAACTAATTAAATGTCTATTCATTCTCTTTTTCAACCATATCATATGTTGGGTCGTTTATGATTATTGATTGGATTGGACCCGTGACATATCGTCTTGATTTACACGACCATTTTCAAATGGTTCACGATGTGTTCTAAGTATAAAATCTTATGAGTTTTCTACAAGTGCATTGGCTTATCAACATATAGATTTAGAAGAGATAAAGCGAGTTATAAGGAGAGGCCTTTCAATATTCTAGATTGTAGAGATCAAGTTCTTTGCTCTAAGGTTATAACATTATTGTGTGTCTAGTAGAGTCACCACAATGAGGGAGAGTTAGATGCGGATGAAATGTCTCAAACTTTTTAATGCAGGTATGTGTTGAATTCTAAGGATGAAATTCTATTATTAGTGGGAGGAATGTAATACCCTGAATATTTTGATAATTATATAAATTGGGGGAGATGAAATAAAATTGGATTAACATGTTAAATAAATTATTTGAACTTTATGAACATTACACCAAAATGATCATTTACTAAAGGATTTTAGTGTTAGGAATTAATTTTCTAACGGATATATTCGTTAGTAATAATGTATTGGTTCTATAGTGGTTCCGAACCAGCCCAAACCATGCATAGCCCTACTAACAGTTATAGTCCGTTAAAAAACACTATATGTTAAAAAACATATCTATCCAATGATCCACGACACCACCTAAGTTGTATATCCATTATGTAATAAATTCAACATCACAAATAAATAAACATATAAACAATTATGTCTTTAGCGTTATTTTCTACGGCATCAAAATACAAAAATTAAAACATTTCTTCACCTTAAAATACCCATAAACTACTTTATCTTCTCAACCTCCAAATAAACTTTTGAGTAAGGATATCCAACTTCTTGATTGCGTCAAACAATGAAATGTGAGATTGATTACAATGGTTCAGAGGACAATCTATCGTGCAACAAAGTCGCTCTAAATTTGTCATTCTTGTTACATCATTCAATCCTGAAAATCATAAGAAAAATAAATCTAATTAGTTTAATATGCACCACGATTTTATCAAGATTCATCGACAATCGGTCTTAACACATTCTCCCTTTATCCTAAATTAATCATGTACATTAGAAATATAATACATTTTATGAATAAGAAAAAATTACTTGCAAACTTTGTCTTTTAAAGAGGGTGGACTTTTTTAAATGGAAGACATACACATATAAACACTATATATTAAAAAACACTACATATTCAAAAACATATCTATCCAACGATCCACGACACCACCTAAGTTGTATATCTATTATGTAATAAATTCAACATCACAAATAAATAAACATATAAACAGTTATATCTTTAGCATTATTTTCTACTTTATCAAAATACAAAAATAAAAAAAATTCTTCACCTTAAAATACCCATAAACTAATTCATCTTGTCAACCTCCAAATAAACTTTTGAGTAAGGATATCCATCTTATTGATTGCATCAAACAACGAAATGTGAGATTGATTACAATGGTTCAGAGGACAATCTATCGTGAAACAAAGTTGCTCTGAAATTGTCATTTTTGTTACATCATTCAATCCTGAAAATCATAAGAAAAATAAATCTAATTAGTTTAATATGCACCACGATTTTATCAAGATTCATCGTCAATCGGTCTTAACACATTCTCCCTTTATCCTAAATTAATAATGTACAATAGAAATTTAATACATTTTATGAATAAGAAATAAGTACTTGCAATCTTTGTCTTTCAAAGAGAGTGATTTTTTTTAAATGCAAGACATACACATATAAACACTATATATTCAAAAACATATCTATCCAACGATCCACGGCACCACCTAAATTTTATATCCATTATGTAATAAATTCAACTTCATAAATAAATAAACATATAAAAAGTTATGTCTTTAGCGTTAATTTCTACTGCATTAAAATACAAAAATAAAAAAATTTCTTCACCTTAAAATACCCATGAACTACTTCATCTTCTCAACTTCAAATAAACTTTTGAGTAAGGATATCCAACTTCTTGATTGCGTCAAACAACGAAATGTGAGATTGATTACAATGGTTCAGAGGACAATCTATCGTGCAACAAAGTTGCTCTGAATTTGTCATTTTTGTTACATCATTCAGGCCTGAAAATCACAAGAAAAATAAATCTAATTAGTTTAATAGGCACCACGATTTTATCAAAATTCATCGACAATCGGTCTTAATACATTCTCCCTTTATCCTAAATTAATAATGTACATTAGAAATTTAATACATTTTATGAATAAGAAAAAATTACTTGCAAACTTTGTCTTTCAAAGAGAGTGAATTTTTTTAAATGCAAGACATACACATATAAACACTATATATTAAAAAACACTATATATTCAAAAATATATCTATCCAGCGTTCCATGGAACCACCTAAGTTGTATATCCATTATGTAATAAATTCAACATCACAAATAAATAAACATATAAACAGTTATGTCTTTAGCGTTATTTTCTACAGCATTAAAATAGAAAAAAAAAGTCTTCACTTAAAATATCCATAAACTACTTCATCTTCTCAACCTCCAAATAAACTTTTGAGTAAGGATATCCATCTTCTTGATTGTGTCAAATAACGAAATATGAGATTGATTACAATGGTTTAGAGGACAATCTATTATGCAACAAAGTTGCTCTGAATTTGTCATTTTTATTACATCATTCAGTCCTGAAAATCATAAGAAAAATAAATCTAATTAGTTTAATATGCACCACGACATGTGAGCAAAAACAATGACAGCTAGGGGTGCACATGGTTCGGTTCCGTTCGATTCCACTGCGGAACTAGAACCAGAACCAAAACCAAAATAGAAATTGGTCGGTTCTGTGGTTTTGGAACCTGAAGCAGAACCGAAATTGGTCGATTTCGAACTGAGCCAAACCATCGGTTCTCGGTTTGGTACAGGTTGGTTCACGGTTCTAGATCTTGCTTTTGGTTTGCAGTTCTCATTCGCGATCCTGGTTTGTGGTTCCAGTTCGCGATTCTCGTTAATGGTTTTAGTTCTCGAGTTGGTTCTCGAGTTAGTTAATGGTTCTGGTTAATGGTTATTGTTAATGGTTCAGATTCGCGGGTCGGTTCTCGGATTGGTTCTTGGGGTCGATTCTTTGGTTCGGTACTTCAGTTCGATTTTTCAGTTTGATTTTATAGGTTTGGTTCTCTCGATTCGATTCGGTTTGGTTCAGGTATAAAATCAAGAGTAGAACCGAACACTTCAGTTCTCAATTTTTTGGAACCAGAACTAACCCATGGAGATAAAAACTCGAACCAACCCAACCCTGGAAGGTTGATATAGTTTGGTTCTTCGGGATGCCGATTTCTTCGCACACCCCTAATGGCAATGGGGATATATGCGAAGTCTTCAGTATCGTCACTTTCTTCCATCAGCAAACCTCCCTTGTTCCACTAGCACCAGTTTGTGACAACCCGTACTCCGAAATAAGTGGTGGCCAGCCCGATACTCCGACATATACAGTAATCATGGACGGAAATCATTCTCAGCACCACAAATATAGTAAGAGTAACCGAGAAAACCACCAAATAATTCAGAAAACGGGTTGTCAAAACAATTTATGCAATTTAAAGTTAAGTTAAGAAAAACAATTTAAACAACCCATTCTAGAGTAATAGTGGAATTCAAAGAAACATAAAAAATATACATCTAAAACCACAATATACAAGGGAAGAACCGAATATGCTGTCGGTCCACAGCTACACAAAAGTAATCACAACATTTAGATATTATGTTTTACATTCGTTATACAATTACAAGATTGGGCCACTCGCCTGAGTGACAGACCCGATCATAACTAGAATTCAAAAGAATGATGGCGTCTAACAAAACATCCTGTAATATCCGCAATTTCATACAGCTCCTTAAAACCTAAAAGAGTAGGAATATCAACACGGGCATCCTTGCGGAGGAGCACCTGGGCGGATACAATAACAAGCACAACATAGAGAAAAATGAACGGGTTAGGACCCGGTTAATATATAGTTCCCAGATGAACAAAAAGCATGCTAGATATGAACAGTTAATCATGAATATTGAAAACAAAATTCTAACAACCTAAGCATGAATTCTAATAAGACAACTAAAATGACATGCCTAAAATAAATTATGCAAGAAAATGAGATGATGCATTGATTAAACTAAAAGCTCCTATTCACCAATTTCCACTTTAATCCAGTTCCAATTCCTTAACAGGAATACAATTACCATCGTTTTCTTATTTCTTTCCAAGTCTTATTCCTTAGCAGGAATATAATTATCATAATAACATTTAGTGGAAATATGTAACCCTCAAGTACCACTTGAGATTAGAAAGGTTATATTCTTATACATATAACGATTCTAAAACCGCCCCTCCGAGTTTCCCCACTGGGCGCGCCCCTAAATGACTATCATCTTCCAGGGGCCCATCAAACAAGGCAGCCTGGGTACCTAACGCACGTCGGGAAGTGGCCATATGCCTGCGAGTGAGTCATAACCACACCCGGAATTACTTCACTAGCGCAGAAAAATACATATAATAAACCCGCATATGGCCGAGGACTATAGTCTCCCTGCATTCACTAGTCAAGGAACATCACCTCATGCGCGAGCTTCCCTTATGATAGCATTTAGAGAGGTGTGTTTAAGTAAATTAGCATTTACTATAAAAACCATACTTTTCATTTTCATTACACTTAAATGTTTCATTTGTTTGAAACTATAATCATAGGATATATCATTACTTTCCATCCTAGGTTATGCCTCGAATAACACTCCAAGGGATCATATTAGTTTTCCGAGCTTAAGGTCTTATATGCCTCATTTCAAGCCCCTAAAGTCTCCAAGTATGGGCCTACAATTCCCATCCATATATATAGGATGCACAAAGAAAAGTGATGCCTTAACATCACTTAAGACAACCCTCCCCCGGACTTAACCCCAAGTGAAACCCGTTCAACACTAGGGTGACAACCAACTCAACTAGGACTCTAAAAGTCAAGGTTTACTTCATTCAAGAAGAGTCCTAAGTTCCTAGGGGAAGAAAGGGATTTAAAACAAAAGTAGGAAATTTGGGTAAGAAAAACAGGGGACCAGTCGACCGGTCCCAAGACCGCGATCGACCGCGTCTCAAGTTTTGGCTTTTGAAAGAAAGCAGAAAGTTCATTTCGGATGGACCAGTCGACCGGTTGGGGGACCGCGGTCGACCGTTCCCTTATTTTCATGCCTTTGAAAGAAAGCAGTGAGCCCTCTTCCGAAGGCCCGGTCGATCGGTCTGAGATAAGTGGTCGACCGGCCATAGCAGACCTAGACCTATCTCTCCTATTTCCTTCTAAACCGAAAATCCATAACCAACCAAAATCATCCAACTACATTTAATGATACTAAAAGATCATAAATGCTCCCAACAACATTTCTCTACCTCAATCAACAATCTATCTCTATCAAAGATGTTGATACCCATAAATCCAACCAAAAACCACAATTATATTACATCAAAACTATACATAACTACCCATACTAATTATTCATCTTAAACCATATAATAGCAAGTAGAAAACTTGCCTTGGGGCTTCAATTTCAGACTTGGTTGAAGAAGAATGCAAGATCAAACCACAAATCTTCAAGATCTCTCTCTTTTTCTCTCCAATCTTCCACTCTCACTCTCACTCTTAGGGCTAGAACACTTAGGGAAAATAAGAGGAAATGAAAGACTTGGGGAAAGACTAAAACTTGGGTTAAGATTAAAAGCCTCCAACCTTTAAGTAATATTACCGCAATAGTTAATTTCTAATACGCAATATGCCAAATCCAGTCAAAAGTGCCCAAAACCTCAAAATACAATATGGCACACATTTTGACTGTCTTGCACCTCCCGGAACTAACTACACCCTCCAAATTATCATTTGGAGATTTTATAAGCCATTTTAAGTTCCGATTCCATTTTAATTCAAATTGCCATTTTAATTTTCATGACAAAATAGAACACTACATGGTATTAATCACTTACCCACATGGTAATTATGCAACTTATTAGTAAATATTAACTTATTTCATCAAATTAATACTTACCCACATCCGGCATTATATATATGCAACTACTCAACATAGTAAAATAATTATAAAATGGGTTCCCAAAAGCGAGGGTTGTTACATAGTTCACCAGGTAAAATTCCCGTCGTCGACCAAAAATGATTGAGCTCACCAAAGTATGGGGTGCGATGCACACCCACTGGTTCTGGCGCGCCTGAGTACGAGGGGAAACACCCCTAGCAGATTGAGTCATTTTTATAATAGGTTCCATGGGAGAAATAAATGAGAATATGTTAAAAGAAAAGGAGTGTGACACCCTGCCTAATTAAACCCCACGTGATTAGTCCTAAATTAAATTAGAATAGGTTTCTCAGTTGGTTCATTCTTAGCATCACTGTCGACTTTTTAAATACTAACCACCTAACTGAAAAATTAGACTGGTGTCAAATTTTATCTTTCATTAATTCAATGAAAACTCACGCGAAAACAAAATAATTTAAACAATCACAATTAACTTAATTCAACCCTTCACATCTAAATAATAATCTGACCGAATAAACCATAGGCTAAATCCAATAAAAGTAAAGACATATAATAACAATCGCAAAGTATCTAAAATGAATACTAAATAAAACTGTGAGCCACATGCTTGAGTCTGATGATAGACCCCCACTCTAAGAATAAAAGGAATAGAGGCGCCTATCCGAATCCTGCAACATCCACATATGCTCCAGCAACTAATCCCTGGAATGAGTGAAGTCTGGCGTCCCTGTGGCTAGACACCTAAAATGTTTTTAAAAAATATTTAAAGCAAGGGTTAAAACCCAAAAACTTTTGAAAACATTTAGCAAATGATTATCTTTCAGTAATAAATATGCATGAATACTCTTCATATTTTAGTTAGTGCCTCACTCCCTTGAGGACATCCTCACCCCTCCTCTAATGTGCACAACTAATGCCTTAATTAAAGCCCCTAGTCATTTATCCCATACTAGATATTCGATATAATCCCTTGCAACCACCCTACTCTAACCAAGTATGAAATAATTATAATTTCTATGTTATTATTAGCATTGACTTAATTAATCACTCCCTTTCGTAAATTCATATAACTATCACACCCGTTATACACATAATACAATTCTCGGTCTGTATTAAATTACCCGTATATAATTATTTATCTCATTATATGCGTATAACCATATTACAACATTCACACATATGTTGAAATAATAAATAATAATAACCATCCTCCAGAGTAATAACTCAACGAATGTATATTCTCTACAGTGCTATTTCACTAGGTGCATTCACATAACCTAGCTACCCTAAGTCAGGATTGCTCACTAACTTGGTTAAAATCGTACATAATGGAGGCGGTTATATTCCTTCACTGAAAGTGAGATGCCCCTCACCCATATAACGGGCGTTATGACCTGGGGATATACTCTCCCTACTCCTCAAGCTAGGAGATTACCCACTACGCGTAACCTCCCATGATAGCACTAGAGTATGTATATTAATAATATCTAATCACTGATATTTATGTGTGCACACACACACACACTATATATATATATATATATATATATATATATATATATATATATATACTATCGCATACCGTGAATATATAAATATAAAATATCCCGGCTTTACCGTGTACTAAATCCTTAACACAATCCCATACATAATATCTTGAGTTTATGGTCCAACTATGATTATTAATTAATTTGCACATTAATTAATTAAATTACTTTTGGTGTCGCCCAACCAATATACTAGGACTCGCTCTCATGACCCGAAAATAATATAATACCCGAGTCTAAATCCCCGACCCGAATTAATTATTTCTCATCCATAATTAATTTAAGTGAGTAGTGTCACCTTACTAATACCCCCGGACTTATTTACCTAGTGTGTTATTTTATTTTTCTGAATATTCCCTAAATTCCTATTCATTGTGTCGCACTAAATTTCTCCCCACCCTCCCAATTATTATTCCCTAATAATTGTGGGTATATAATTTTCCTAATTAAATTTATCCCTTAATCACGCTTGGTGGCAATTAAACTAAAAAGGAGATCCCACCTAAAACTCCCAAGGCTGAACTGTAAAAAATTCCCAGCCATCGATCGATCGATCGATCGAGTAGGTCTTCATCTTCTCTGACTACATGTTTCTGCCATTAACGAATACCTCTAATCTCCAAACTTGTCTACGGTTCATCTCAAGCACACCAATCATTTTATTCACATGGGAACGTGATTTAAATGTCCCTTAGAACCTTTAACCCAAATTAAATTTCACAAATCTCTACTTTCTCAAAATTGGGGATTCTCGGGTCTTTCATTCACTAAGCCCCATTGTCAACTAATTTCCTCAAATTCATTCATAATGTTCACTGAGTTTTTCACATCTGAACCAATTTTCATACGAGTATTAGATAATACAATTAATTTCTACATTAAATTCCATCCAAGAAATTTATTTACAAAAACCCTGTTTTTGTACCCACTTTGCCCAAAATGAATTTAATTCCCACATCACAAAGATATGAATTGAATACATGAATAAATGTCACAGCAAGTTAACCACTTGCCTTATGGTCAGTAGGGTTTAATCCGAGGTTGTAAATTGCAAGATTGATGGTGACTCCCCCACTCGTTCTTAGCCTTGTCTCCAAAGAGGGTTCCTAGTGCACTCCAACTACTCCTTAGGGTATTCTCTCCAAACTTAGGATCTAGATTCGTGTTTTGTGCCATTTCCCTTTTCTCCCAATTAGGTATTAAATCTAAATCCAATTTTTAGCCTAATGGACTAAGCCGGAGTGACCCAAAACCCCCCCGTGTGGGCCCGACTATGCATAAAAATGCCCCGAGACCCGTTTACTACCTTCGGATACTCTTTTCCGACTATTTTGGCCCACCCGGACTCAACCGTGCACTCAGAATTTTCATTCGAATTAATTTACAAAATTTCTTGTCTCACACCTAACTTAGTCTATAACCGACTCCCGGCTGAGATAAGTGAATCTCACGTCACTAATACACTTATGACGTAAATAATTATTACTATGCACTTAGTAATTTAAATTCCATAAATATTTACCATTTATTCTCCCGATTAATATTTATATACAGATTTCCATAATTTCCATTAAATTATGACACACAAGTAATTTAAATTTGTTTACTCGAATTAATTATTTTTTTAAAATGCATAAAAATACGGGGGGTTACATACTCCCCCTACAAAGGAAATTCGTCCCCAAAAATAGGTCATACCTGCGGTGAATAACTCTGGATACCGCTCCCGCATATCCTCCTCCCGCTCCCAGGCAGACTCCTAAATGCTGTGATTATCCCCACTATACTCTCACTAGTGGAACAAACTTGGATCGCATCTTGCACACACTACAATCCAAAATAGCTATCGGTCTCTCCTCATACGAGATCTCTGGCTATAAGTCAATTTCCTCGAGTGGGACATGCTAGAAGTCCCCCTCGCTCCTCCGATATTTCTTCAGCGACACCACATGGAACATGTCGGGTATTCGTTGAAGATGCTCTGGCAAACCCAGTCTGTAAGATACTGGTCCCACCCTCTCAATAATAGGGAAGGGTCCAACGTACCTCGATGTTAATTTACTTTTCTTATCGAACCTCATCACCCCTTTCATAGGGGATACCCGGACCAATACCTGATCTCCAACCTCAAACTACACATGTCTCCGTGAAGCATCAGCATAACTCTTCTGCCTATCCTGAGCTATCCGAATACGTCCCCGAATTAGATATATATTGGAAGTCGTCTCCTAGACAATCTCCGACCCCATTAACTTGTTGTCCCCCATTTCTAACCACTAGAGGGTGAACAATAAGGTCTCCCGTACAGTGCCTTGAACGGTAAGAGTTATTATATGGGAACTCTACCATACAGGAAGATATTTCTCCCATCCTCCCCCAAAGTCTAAAATTCACATCCTTAGCATGTCTTCCAGCATCTGATTTACTCTCTTAGTCTGCCCATCTATCTGTGGATGATAAGTGGTACTCAACTATAACTTTGTGCCCATAGCCTCCTAGAAGCTCTGCCAGAAATGGGCCATAAAATCCTTGTCTCTGTCAGACACAATATTACTCGACACCCCGTGCAGCTTAACTATCTTCGATATGAATACCTGCGCGTAACGCATCGCCTCGAAGTCTATACAAACCGGTAAAAAATGGGCTACCTTGGTCAATCGATCCATAATTACCCATTTAGAATCGTGACCCCTCTGTGATGTAGGGAACCTGATAATGAAGTCTATATAAATGCTCTACCACTTCCACATGAGAATCTCTAGTGGCAGTAGCATCCCTGGAGGTCTCTAATGATCAACTTTCACGAGCTAACACGTGGTACATTTCTAGACGAACTTTGCTATGTCTCGTTTCATTCCTGCCCACCAATACTGCCTCTTAATATCCTGGTACATTTTATCCCCATCGGGATGTACCACAAACCTCGAACTATAGAACTCTGTTATAACAGCGTGCCTTAAATCCTCATCTTTCAGTATAATCAACCTCCCATTAAGGTGTAGGCCTCCCTTTGAACTGGCTGAATAACCCTCTGCTCCCTCGGTGAGTAGCTGACATACTCTATCCTGGCAGATCTGGTCCTCTGCCTGTGCCCTCATTACCCGCATAATGATCTCGGGAGTGATGGATAAAGGTGACATGCACACCTTAGCAACATCATCATCATGCCGCAGGTCTCTCCACTTCACTTTCCAAGCTTCTGAAATCTCCCCGGTAGGCCTTCAGTTCAACGCGTCTGCCACCACGTTAGCCTTACCAAGATAATATTGGATGTCAAACTGGTTATCTTTCACGAATTCTGGCCACCGCCTCTGCCTCATATTCAGATCCTTCTGTGTGAAGAGATACTGGAGTGACTAGTGATCCGTGAATAAAGTAAAATGCTCTCCCAGAAGATAGTGCCTCCATATCCTCAAGGCAAAAATGATCGCTGCTAACTCTAGGTCGTAAGTGGGGTAATTCTTCTCATGGGGATTTAGCTTCGTGGATGCATAAGATATATCCCTCTCCTCATGCTGTAGCATACCCCCAAGTCCCTGAAAGGATGCATCGATGTAGACTCGATACTCCAGTCCTCCCATCAGCAAGGCGAGTACGGGTGAAGATGTCAACTTGTCCTTTAACTCATTGAGAGTTAACTAACAATGATCACTTCAAGTAAAAGGTACCCCCTTACGAGTCAAATTCATCAAAGGACCCACAATCTTAGAAAACCCTTTAATATATCACCTGTAATACCCTGCCAATCCAATAAAACTACGGAACTCGATCGGTGTCGTGGGCTTCCCCCACTCTGTCACCGTCGATACCTTACTCGGATCCATAGCAATACCCCGATGTGACACCACATGACCCAGAAATTGTACTTCCCGTAGCCAAAATCCACACTTCCATAATTTGGCATAAAGTTGGTGGTCTCGTAGTGTCTGTAGAACCATACGCATATGCTCTGCGTGCTCCTCCTCTGTGCGCGAGTAGATAAGAATGTCATCAATGAACACAATAAAAAAAGTGATCGAGATACTCTCTGAAAACTCTATTCATTAGATCCATGAACACCTCCGGCGTATTAGTGAGCCCGAATGGCGTCACCCTAAACTCGTAGGATCCATACCCCGACAGGAAAGAGGTCTTAGGGACATCCTCCTCTATAATGCGTAGCTGATGATACCCTGACCTCAGATCAATCTTTGAGAAGTATGCCACCCCTCTGAACTGGTCAAATAAATTATCGATCCTAGGTAACGAATACTTACTCCGTATCATCACATTGTTCAGTTCCCCATAGTCTATGCACAACCGAGGTGAACCATCCCGTTTCTTCATAAATAACACCGATGTCCCACGACGATGTACTCCGTAGAATGAAACCCTGACCTAGGATCTTCTAAATCTGCTCTCTCAACTCACGGATCTCAGAAGGGGCCATACGATCAGGGGCTCGAGCAATCAATCTCATGCCTGGTACTAAATCAATTACAAACTCGATTTCCCTATTGGGTATTAACGCTGGTATTTCTTAAAACACATCCTCGAAGTCCCTCACTACCGAAATCTAATCCAACGGAATCACCACCTCGTGTGAGGTCTCCTCTTCAATATAATACAAATGCATGTGCGATCCTCCCTCGGGTAGAGTCATCGCCACTAGGAACATCTGTTGTCCTTGAATAGAGAACACGATGGTTCTCTCAAATTAATCTAATATTGCTCGATAACCTACTAACCAATCCATACCTAAGATAACATCGTACCCCTCCATATCTAACATTAAGAGGTCCGCCGCTAAACTCAGTTTCCCAAATCAAAATATCCACCCCTCTACAAATCGAGTGATCAATAACCCACTACCCACTGGTAACTCTACACACATCCGGAGACTACCCGCGATCTCTAGCAAATCGATGACTCTAGCAAATTTAGTTTTAATGAATGAATGCGATGCTCTAGTATAAAAAAGTATCCTACCCTAAATCCCATGGCTAGGAAATTTACCCTCAATTATTGGCACTGGCCGAGGTGCTAGTGGAATAGGAACATCCTGGACCTTATACACACGCCTATAGTGCATCTGCCCCAACTGTCGTGGGCCTGGTAGAGCTGGTGCTGCTAGTAGCATTTGACCCGGATGCTGGCCCCTACCTCTCTGTGGGCACTCTCTCTTAAAATTTCCCGTATGGACACAAACAAAATAAAATGTTTCCACTACATAAGAAAAAACTTGAATTAGATCTTGGAAATGCTCGACTCAAATATGTTCTGTAATGGTTGAGCGAACCTAAGGTTTCTGCGAAGATAACTAGGGCAGGGTTCATTTGGTGTTCAGTCTGAGCAACGAAGTAGATGACTTCTTGATCATTGTACTTTCGAGAAAATCACAGTTCACAGGGGGGCACTAATAGATATGGAATTGGGCGAGGGGGAAACAAAAAAATTCAAAAGTAGGGGGTGGACACTAATTTCCTATAAATTATATAGTCTCTCAAAATGAATTGAAGTGTAAACGGAATTATAGTTTAATTGGCAATATGAAGTGTGATGTAATATGTAATTTGAAACCAAGGTAGAAGTTGAAAGAAATTTTGTGGGAGAGATTAAATTGTAAATAATTGAATTATTATCATAAAAAAATCAATTAATTTTTTTTAAATATTTTTGGAACTATTTTGTTTCACATCAGTGTTTGCTTATTTTCAAATTCTTTAATAAAGAAAGGGTTTTTTTGTAGTTACCTCCTGAGTTGTTCATGAAACTAGTAATGCCCCCCTAAAAGTTCAAAATTTAGGCTTACGCCCTACAAACACAAATATGAGTTATTATTTTTATTTTATGATTGTTTGAAGTGAACTTCAATTGTATCGCGGGGGTAAGTGTAATTTTTAAACTTCTGGAAGCTCCGACAGTTTGGGGGGTGGGGAGGGAGTGCCAATGATGCAAATCTTTAAAAATAAAAAAAAAAATATTGAATAAATGGGTATTTGAGGGACTAAATGGGTTAAACTAAAAAAATGTGTCTTTTGTATTTTTATATAGCGAGCGACTTTTTGGAACAAAATAAAAAAGGCCTGAACTAAACGTGTATCAAAAAATATTTGAGAAACTTTTTGATAATTGATCCATATTAAAATGATTTACTCAATAAAACTGAATACATCAAAACAGAGAATAAAAATTATTTGATTAGTAAAGTTATAGAAGAAAATTAGAGATGTAAGCAAAAAGGGGAAAAAACAGTATATGACCAGCTTTAATTGCATATGAACATAAACGCTAACATATCCATTTATCAAGTATTCATATAACGATTAAAAAAATTCGGCTCATAATCATGAACATGTTTAGAATTACAAAACCTAATTTACCCACCTCCCTCCACCCCCATGCCACCCCACACCACCGGAGCTCTAGCAGCCCTCGTCGAAGCTCCGACAAACCCCACCAGAGTTCCGGTGACCCTCACCGAAGAGGGTTGCCAAAGCTCCGACAGTGGGAGGTGGGTCGGGAGGGAGTTCCACTAGTGCAGACCTTTAAAAATAAGAGATCTTGAGTAAATAGGTGTTTAAGGGACTAAATCGATTAAACTAAAACTAGGTGTCTTTTAAAAAAAATATGTATTTATGTTGAAAACTATTTGGTAATTGACCCAAATACTAATCACAGAACTTAAATATTCTTAAAGTCATTAAATGGCAATGACTATCTATGACAAATGATTCTTACCTTAATAGTTTCTTTTCCATCCATAAATGATATCAATATACAGTATAGGAAGAGCATTGCATCGCGAGCAAATTAATTTGTATACGAAAATATAGAATCTTTAAGATGCAAATTGTGCTACATGAACTATACATTCATCTCAGCAAAAAATTATACTTGGGCTACTGGAAGAGTCCAAAATGTGAGTGGAAGACTTGCCGCCAACCAATATCCCAAATCATGAAGAATTTAAGGAAAAAAAGTCTCAATCTATAATTTACTTTGTTATAGATTGAGTTCCAAGTTGTCTACGGTTAGACACATTTGGCCGAGTTCCAAGTTGGGCCAAGACAGACGAGTATTACGCAAATGACTAGCGAAATTGGCCTAAGGACCTTACCCTCGCACCTAAAATGTGTTCCTAAAAGTGCACTCATTCAAACGAGCGCTAAGTCGTTTGAATGGTACATGCGATGTTCCTTTTTCCTATAATCAGCGCAATACTCTTTTCAATCTGGAAACGGTTACTGAACGTAAGAACGATGGGTTTTCACTGGCATTAATAGCTACAACTTCCAGTATAGGCATGAAATAGTACCAATGACCACTGATGAAGTAGATGAGGAGCTCGCAAAACAACAACTGCTGCTCACAACCACCACTGGAGGAGCTGATGCTGATGTGACCACCGGAGCTGATGTGACCCCGAAGAACAACAGCTGAATCATCTTGAATGAGAACCCTTTGGAGTGAGTTAACTTCTGAAACCAAATAAGAACCTTTGAATTCTAAGAACCTCTTAAACCAAATGCGTCAAGGCATGATTAAGAAACAATCTATCAAAAATTAACTTTCTTGGATGATTTACATCTGGGCTCTAATGGCCTAATTTATACCTCCACAATTACAACAATCAGATATGTATAAAGCTGTTTTTGTAACTAATTAGTAGCTAACTAACTATACAGAACTCTAACTACCAAACTGCCTCAGAGACTACTCCATGACTGCCTTAAACAATTCTCTAACTACTAACTTAACTATTGACTCGAAAGGGTGATTATAAGATTGAATTACACAGTTAATTGAATAGCAACTTTCCCTATCTTCTTTTCCACATATCTAACAGTTAGCCAGTTACATTGAATACTGTATCAAATAATATATAAGAAATTGGAATATACCAAAAAGTCAAAATTGATACAATATATCAAGTTTTATCTAATTTTCAAGGATATTCTGTAAAAAAAATTCTAAACAATCCATTCCTGCTATAAATATATATGAAACAATACAGCTTAATTACATCGAAGACAAAAATTTTGTAAAATTAAATGGCTGCATTTATGCCTTTAGCATGCCTTATGCAATTGACTCTTTGATGAATTAAATTTGCATAACTGCAGAAGGATAGTCCCATGCACCATATGACATATCTTATGGAGTGAGTGGACATGAAGCATATTAGATGGTTAGGAAACTTCCAGGTACCTCATGTTTGTTTTAGAAATTAGCAGCATTACTACTTGCGAGTATATTTTTTTTAGTTCTCTAAGTCTTATATTTACTGGAATATAGGAGAGCAGAAAAATGAACCTTACAAATTTGTTAATATGAAGTTCATACCAAACCCAAATTCGTGTTAATGTTTCTCTAATAGATAAATTTTTCAACTAATATATCTAACTCCAATAGTAACTTTTGTGTGTGACAACAGAGATTAGCTTTCATATACTTGATTATTGCTCTAATAGAGGCCGTGACCACCAAGTTCAGACCAACTGTCCTACATCCTGGTCACTTGTTCACTTTCACAGCATACAAATGGCAATGATAAGTAGAACAAGTTCAGTTAAAAATAGATTTTTGTCTCATTTATGCTCCTAATAATTTGGTGAAAAGATTTCATTTAATCTCTTCCAAGAAAAACTGAAATGCCTTGAGAAGCTAACTTATGAAACCTAAATGTTTACTCACGTTTGAATGGCTTACTCATTGTACCAGGTTTGGAAGATTTTTCCCCTTTCTTATATCCATGCGCACGACGTATGCTATATACGTTGCAGATTGGAGTTTCTTGGCACAGGAAGATCAAGTTGAGCTAAATGTACTTATTGTGGCAACAATTCTTCATTATAGAGATGGTGAGTATCCATATGATACCCCTTTCATGTCGCTAAAGACATTCCTTGACACAACATATTTTCCCTCACAAGTGGGTGAAATTGCTTGTCGTGAAATTTTCTTTACGAGCTTTTCGCTTCAGTAGTTGTTCATAGGGATACAAACAAATCAAGCCCTGGTCCAAAGACTTATTTACAAATTCACCAACTTTAGTATTACATATCTCACCTGACTTTTTTTTTAAACTAATTATTAATTTATTTTTCTACTAATCTGCAACTATTCCTATCAACAAGCAGCTCTACAGCACAAACTATTTTTGTTTCACAGCTGGTGCTGCTGAATAGTATTCTATGTCTTATACATTCGCGTAAACAGATCAGTTTCTACTATTTTTCTAAATAGCACTAACCAAGGATAACCCAAGGATAATGTATTGTTTGTCTATCCATTTTATGTATAAATTTGGCATCGTCTCTTCATGCCAAAATTATATCAACTTATAGCTTGTGGGTAGAAAGGATGAAAAAGTAAATGGATATAAAACTGTAACTGATATGCAGTGAATTAGAAACATACACAAACTTTGGTTCAATGCAGACCCTCGAATCATGGAAATAAAAAACACACTGACAACAGCAGCAACAAGCAGTAGCAAAAAGGAAAGGGAGTTACATACAGATACAGAGAACTAATAATAGTTATAATCATAGGATTGATTGCAGCAGTTCACTCGATCACTCCAATGGTTGTTCATTCAACATGGGTCAGCTATTGTTCTTCAGAGGTCACATCATCTCCTCAGGTGGTCACATCATCATCAGCTCCTCCGGTGGTGGTTGTGAGCAGCAGCTGTTGTTTTACGAGCTCCTCAGCTACTTCATAAGCTGTCATCGATACTATTTCTTGCCCATACCGGAAGTTGTAGAAATTAATGCCGGTGTAAACCCCATCGTGCTTACGTTCATCAACCGTCTCCATATTCAAGAGGGTATCACGCTGATTGTAGGAAAAAGGAACATCGCATGTATCCTCTGTCGCTGTCAACATCGCAATTACCCTAGACATTGGAGGTATAGTAATCCTGTAGGTAGTCCCCACGGCCTCTGTATGCTCCCGAGTTTCTCCCTGTTCATATGAGGTGGTAATCTCAGCTCCAATCAAGATAGATGCCTCCACGATAAATAGAGCGCGAGTTGTCATGGTCCAAGTGTAGCCCAACGCTGGCATTCAATGTCCTGCTGATAGTGTTTGACTATACAAACATTATCAGCAGGACATGGAATGCCAACTCGTGTCTCAATAAAAAGCAAGACGCAAGTTGTCATGGTCCAAACACTATCAGAAGGACATGGAATGCCATCATCTCAATTATGAAATCTCAATGATCTTTCTCTCTTGTCCTTCTCCCCACCTCCATCTTGCTTTTTATAAGACCAACCATATTTATACTTGCCATCTGTAAAACAAAGAATTATTGCACCTATAAGTAATCCAAGTCCCTTTGAGACCCATTGCCCAAGTCTCTCAGCATGCCCCTGCCAATAAAGTAAAATAAATTAATAACTAAATATGAATCAATCTTCATGAGCTATATATTTTAACATCAGTAGATAAGGTTAAGAGTAACTAAAAATTTGTAACCTTGAAATGTATCGAAATGTGTCCATAATGGATGCTGATGGTGCCAGAAAGAATAGCTAAGATTGAACTGAAGGAAAAGAAGAATCAAACCATTTTTATTTCAACATTGAATTTTCTTAGTAAAAACCCCAAAGTTGTTATTCTGCAATCATATAAAAAAAATCAGCAAGCCTTCAGATTCAAAGGGATCACGGCACCAACATGGAGCTTCCTCTCATAATGGACCATAACATGGAGAACTCAAAGTGCAAGCCTACACTTTTTTCAAAAGAGAACAATGAGTATCATGAATTAACCATTAATGAACCTTATATGGAGTAAGTGTCCTCTGATGTTGAAATAAATATTATTGCAAAAATTATCTCCTACTTTCTATAAAAAGATTTTGTCACTGACCCTGACTCCACTAAAGTTAGGACTAACCGTTAAGTAACTCAAAACAGGTCCTGGGTAGGGATGATGGATTCCGATCCACATAACTTACCCCATTTCATCCAGGTCCTAAATGTCCTCTCATACCACATTTTACCTGTCATCATGCAATATTTTCACTATTTATAATTCATTGTTTTAGTTATCAGCATTGAACGGGGTGAATTATTTTTAGCTGATTATGAATCATAACAAATTGCAAACTCTCCGTGTATGATTTGGTGAATAATTTGATGAAAATAATAAATCCTTGACGGCGCTATGACTTTTCTAATCTCATTGTTCCATATTGTGTATCTCTCCGATCCTTGATCTCCGTGCACCTCGAAACTCCAATCTGTAATATAAAGCATATGTTGTGACCATATATATAAGAAAGAGAAAAAATCCTCCAAACCTAGTAAAATGAGTAAGCCATTCAAGCATGAGTAAATATTTAGGTTTCGTAAGTTACCTTCTCAAGGCATTTCTATTTTTCTTGGAAGAGATTAAATGAAATCTTTTAACCAAACTATTAGGACCATAAATGAGATAAAATATCTGCTTTTAACTGAACTTGTTCCACTTACCATTTCTATTTGTATGCTTTGAAAGTGGACAAGTGACCAGGATATAGGATAGTAGGTCTGAACTTGGTGGTCACAACCTCTATTAGAGCAAATAGTTATCATGGTGATTCGGGGTTGATTTTCGTAGGAGAAGACCGAGCTTCTATTCCTGAGACAATGCAAATGCATCAGGAAAAACAAGATCTTGTGAACATGCACACTTCTAATAGGCTTCATAGTTCCAGTGGGCATGTTCAGAGGCCAGTGAATTCAGCTTCTTCTCACAGAAAGTTAGGTGGAGTACTTCCCACAAACATATCTTCATTTGAGCCTCATCGGGGTAAAGATTTGCATTATCCTCATGGTTCAGTCTCTTTGCCTGTATCTGATTACGGTTTAAATGTAGGAATGGCCTCCAATGATCGAAAAGAGATTGTTGAACCAAATTAAGATCGTTTGGTATCCAAAGAAGCATACCAGGAAGATAGTTATAAATACAGCAGGGGTTCAGATTCCTGTAATGAAACTCATGAAAGGTTACAAACACAGCAGTCTAAAAATTATATGATGAAAGGTCATGGGTTGATGAAAGAAGAATATCAGAGGAAATGATGTTTACTCTGCTAGTTCAAGACTCCTTCCCATGTGCATGCTACATCATCAAGACCTGAATTGTCCTCTGAAAGTTAAGAGGACAATTCAGAAGTTTAGAAGTTCGAAGCGTTGGTGGTTATCATCTCTCTCTACAGAGCGTTCTATTGCATATAAGAATGGATACGAGAGCGAGACAGTTAATTATGCTTCTCCGCAGGCTGGTGATGACAATGGAGACCGAATTCAACTGTGAACTGTTGACACTGAAGTTGATCGGGTGCCTGCAGGTTCTGATTTTAGGCTGAGAACAATTGATAACAATGGGGTGTTACCCTTCACGTTTTATCCCGTAGGGCCACTGGTTCCTTTTGTAGCAATGCTTCCACTTTACAGTTTCTCAACTGATGCGGGACATAGGATGCCTCTGTAAGCCATTTTGATGGGGATGAGGAGTTTGATAATTCCCTTATCAGTCAATATGATTAACGTTCAGATTTGACTGAGAACCTTGCCCGTCCCCAGTCTACTAGCTATTCTAGTTCTGTGAAGGGGGCTGCTTCGGTGGTGTCTTCTGAAAAGCATAGGGTAATGGCGTTGGTACCTTGATTTGTGGGTTTAGTCAGCACTGGATTTGGTAATTGTCATTTGAATTTAATCGCATTTATAATGGAGTTGTCTATAGAGAAACGTGTAAATTCTTTTAGCTCAACCCAAATGTAGTTTAACCCATCCTCATAGAATTTCCATCTAGCATCAAACCTCTAGTACCTTGGGGGTACGTCTGTCAATGGATTAGGCCTTGATCATACATAGTAGGATCTGCATGGAAACTCTCGCATGCTAAATGTATCATATCATACTAATATACTCCCAATTAGGGCTGTAAACGGATATTCAAAAATTCGCATCCGTCCGATATCCGAATCCGAATTTGCGGATATTTATCCAAAAATATGGAAACGGATACGAATATGGATACTCTTTAAAAATATCCGAGAAAACGGATACGGATACGAATAGTACTAGTATCCGACACGGATAATCCGTATCCGAAGTGGAGTATCCATTTTATCGGATATCCGTTTTACCGGATATCCGTATCCGTCAAACATATGTTTAAAATATTACTAATAATATTAGTATTAGTATTACTAATAAAATAATATTAAAAAAAAATCTTAATCATTTATTCGCAGAACAAAATAAACACATACTCCACTAAAAATAAAAACGCCCTAAAGTTATTGTTTTATTGGGTATATTATAAAATGACATGTAATATTATTTAATTGGGTATATTATCATGAAGTTACACTAAAGTTACAATACACCTTATCACACAATATACACCGACTAAAGAACATATACTCCACTAAAAAAAACTAACTTCGTTTCATTTCTCCTTCGTACAAAACAAGAGAAAAGAAACTCTCATGTGGTTGTTCATTAGTTTCATTAATTATAAATAAATATAAGAGAGAAACAGAAAAGAATGCAAGAGAGAAACATAATAGAATGTAAAAGAGAAACATAAAAGTAAAGAGATGGTTTTGATTGTAACGAGAACTGAAATTAACTACATGTATATTATATACAAAATAAAAATGTATACTTATTAAAATAAAAATATCAGTATGTTTTGAAGACAAAAGGTCCATGAGGTTATCATTCTCAATAAATTTGATTAATCTAAAAGGTGCGTATTTATTTCTACTGTCATGGAATGCGACTGTTATTTTTTTTTATGGCTTTAAGCTTATATGGTTGTAAAGTATGGATGACTTTAAGCCATATTATCATTTTGGAATGATACTATAATTATGGAATCCATAATTGTTGATGTTAGGAGGCAGTAATTATGTTACATATTTATTTGGATTGGATTGGATTTCATTAGATTGGATATTTTAATTGTTATTTTTGCGATGGCTAAATAATGTAAACGGATACGGATATTATCCGAATCTGAGGTATCCGAGCGGATACGGATTTGGATAGTTGTTTTAACTATCCGGGCGGATACGGATACGAATACGGATAGTACATTCAGATAGCGGATACGGATATGGAAAACATGGTATCCGATCCGTATCCGTCCGTTTACCACCCCTACTCCCAATCACAAATTAAGTCTTGTTTTCCTTTTTTGCAATTCGATCTTCCCTTAATGTCAATTGCCTTTATTTGCAGCCAAAATCAATCAGGCAAAGGATCCTCAAAATCTTTATACATGCCTAAAGTTTAAAGTTGATTTAAAGCAGCTTTCCCAATGGATTTGTAATCCCACAAGTAACAATCATCCTCTTATTGAAGTCTTCAACTGTGGTGACAATTTGAGGCAGATTTCGTAGCCTTAGCAATTCGAACCACAACAATTGGGGCTTTGATTTTATGTGAGCAAACAAGTAACAAGCTTTCGTCAATCGAAATTGGAAAAAATGAGGAGATAGATAGAAGAGACGGGTCCTCATGGAGAGAGAGAGAGAGAGAGAGAGAGAGAGAGAGTAAGAGCGTATGGGACAATAATGAGAGTTACACCTAACAAATATATACTTAACTATATGCACATTGTTTATTTGTTTTATTTAATTGAAAATCCATGTTTGTATGGATCGATTTCTATCTTTGCATTGTTTGTTTAATTTTACTATTTTGTTGAAAACCCATTCTTTTTCTGGATCAATTGTTCAATCTTTGTATCAATTTTCCATTTCAGCAAGGTGACTTGATTAAGAATCTATAAGATCCACATATTTTTGCCACTATAATTATTAGTTAATTCTTGTAGTTCTAGTGATCCTTCTTACACTTGACAAAATCAAGTTTTTATTTCTTTCCCTCGGTTTCAGAAGCTTCTGTATATTATCCTCTTCATTGTGTGTACCTAACTTATACTACGAGTCCATAAAAAGCCAAAAACACAAAAAATGAACACGAGCTCTAATGTGATTCAGTAAAATAACATTTTTTTAAATACACCTAACATAGTCCAATACATGAGGATGTCAGGTACAGTGGTTAGAATGCGCACGAGCTACGCACACTCTCACCCAGTCCACTCAATCTCTTATGTGAAATAAAAGTTAGAAAACTCTAATGATTTTTCCTCAATGCCTCTTTCACTGAAGATGCTCATTCACTGTCAATAAAAATCTAAAGAAGTTGGGGCAAAATAAACCATAATGTCATGTTTATACCCTAAGATTACATATTAAAACCACCTAAAAAACCCTCATTAATTCCCAGCTGCTAGTACAATTAAGAACGCCCAACAGATGTTTGACCATTTATAGAAATCTCACTGTTGTCATAGACCCAGGCACCTTTCCATCTACAGAGAATTAGTTGTTGTTTGGCAGACAAATTTTGCAAAGTATTGTTTGTTTGGTTGAAGTTTTTGTGTATTCGTAGGATCTCAAATTGTTAAATTCACAAAAAAAAGTCTAAAATTTAGGAATATAATTGACACCTGTGATTCAAACACTTGCAGGATATAGATTGAATTGACACCTGTGATTCAAACACCTGTGATTCACAAAAACTCATGAACGAGAGCTTAGAATTTAGAGAGACCAATGGTTTAATATTTCACACCCTAGTTGTGTTTCTACGTTTCCTGTGTTCTGTATTATTTTTTTAACTTCTCTCTAACAAAGCAGGATATGGATTGAAATGCTTATACCTACAAACATTAGGCGTGGTTTAAATTGATCACAGTTTTTAAGACAACTGGTAGTCCTCTTAAAAGTTGTACTATATGATAGTAGCACCATTTGGAACTAAGCTCTGCCTGTTGTTTCTGGAATTAAATCTTTTCCACAGGCTAGAAAATCATTAGAATAAACTCATCAAAAAGACACATCCATAGAAGGTACCGAAGTCACACAATAACCCAAGAAAAAGTCTAACGTTTATTAGTGCCACCCAATCATAAATATGAACCCTATCTCATAGAAAAACAAAGTACATATAGCGTGATGAGGTTTCTTTTCAATCAGAGACATAGTCTGCACAAACATAACAGTGAATATAACTTGTAAAGCAATAATTTTCAGTTGGAAGTAGAATTTCAAACAGAAATCAAATTCTAAAACGTGAGTCTCAAACTTCAAGTCCATTTTCTTTTTAATTATTAACAAAGAAACTCTGTGTAGTATCTCAAATGTGTAAAAGTCAGATATAACTAATGCACTATCATACAAATCAGACGAAAAAGAGTCAAATGTAGAGCTTAGATGTATACCAAATTTATCCGCATTTGCTAAAAGTCACCATATTTTCGGTGTTTCTTACTATTCCAGGAGTATCCTACTGGGGAAACTAGACTTTGTACCAATGAAGTTGCAGATAGATAGAGATGGTCGAAACTGTCCGGGAATCGAACATTCCTACACGAAAATTTTGAAGGCTCATAAGCCAATATTTCCTCGTTAATACAAAATAAAATTTCTCCATTCCTTGTAAGGATCAATGGAATCAAGAATCCATAATAATGATTTAGGTTCAAATTTGATACGACGAACATAGTAGTCCAGGATTCCACCACACCATACTCCTTCATTACGAGTATCTCAAAGTTACATTCAAAATCACTTTGATTGTTGGAGCGTGACAAACAAAGGCATCCGTCTAAAACTCCCAAACCAGCAATTGCATTGTCTTCCCCGTACTTGGGTTTTGGGATTGGAAACTGCTCAAACCTTGAATCCACTGGATCAAAACGTACAATTATTCTTATTTTATCTATAGAAAAGTGATATGTATGATCCTTAGTAACAGCCCAATGAAGGTGTCCATTGACTACTGGACCGTTAATCAAAAAGCCGAAGCCAAAAGGGAATCTGATCTCAGTCCATCGTTTTCCCTTCAAAGTAGCTACTATGAGAAACTCCCCACCGTAATGTGAAAGCCATATTAGGGCCTTGTAATCAGCAATGGAGGGGTCATAACAAAGTCCCGATAAGACGATGTATCCATCATCAAGCAAGCGATCAATTGTCAGCACTTTTTGAAAGAATCTAGTTAATGGGTTAGACAAAAAGAGAGAGTTGTCACAACCTACAAGAATCAAACCATTACACGAGTTGGAAAAAAAGAGACGACTGAAGCCTTTGTCGTAATGAGATGCCATTAGTGTGTGGAGGGTTTGGGAACAACTTGGAGAGATGTTTGATCATCAATAGAGTAAAAGGACCTAAATCGTCCGAGATCTGCCGAAACAAGGACGGATTCTCTAGTGCAAAATCCTGGATCGGAGATTATAAAATGCCACAGCTGGCATACGGACTTAAACCGAAGCAACGACTTATAGGAAAGGCGCTTGAGTATGTTGGCAACGATCACACGGGGAATGTAAACATGTTGTGATGCCACTGTCGTTTATGTGTCTCGCATAAGTTTATTTTTTAACAGATGTTTGAACAGGCTAGGGCTTCATTTTCATTGTGTATATATAAGGATCCCAGAGGCGGTGAATTGATCCACAAGGATTGGGATTTGGAGGAGAGTAAATGGCCAGTCGGTTTAACATGCAAAACCTAATAAATTTTGGACCAAAATTGCGGATGCGCATGATACGGAAACTTGACCCTTAGTTGGCCAATTTTTTCATTACTCATAAAGTCACCGTGTAAAAGTTGTTTCATCAACATGTTTTAAGGAGTGCATTTATCACGCACAATTTTAAATTAAAAAACATTGAACTTTCAACTATGGACACATTAGTATAGTTAAATACTAGTTTTTAGCCCCGCGCGATGCGCGGGCGCTCTGTAATTACTATTGTGCAAAGTATGTATAACGTCAATTAAAATATATATATATATATATATATATATATATATATATATATATATATATATATATATATATAAAAGTAAATTCTCTACGCATGAAACTAAATTCAAATGAAATCTACTTGCAAAAAACTTTATTCAGTGGTTTGATCCTCGTTAACCAAACATAAGGAATGTCAATATATATCATATTACTTAATACAAAAACAAAAGCTATATCACAAAAAGAGTCCACATTATTAGAAAAATACAACCCACATGTGCGTTTCTATTCTCTCATTAAAATCATCAAAATAAATCACCGAAAAAATGAACCAGCTAGAGCTTTGCAAACATGTAAAAACAAAACATAAGACTTCAACTTTTCTTTAAATCAATCAACTCATCACACGTGTTTATAGCATACACAATACAAAATGCCACTTGTCCAAACCAAACATATTTATAAAAACATATTTATTTGAGTTATATATAAAAAATTGTCCTCATTTAAAAACATAACTACATAAATAAAATAAGGTTATAAAAGAAACAGTGCAAAATAAAATTACGAAGTTTTTTTATAAACTTTTCAGAATGTAAACACTACATGAAACGTCGAAACCAACACTCTATATTACTAATTGCTTATGTTTCCAGAATCTGAACATCACATACTATTAATATTTACTAAACCCTGAATTTGGTATCAAATCATGCCTGAAAAATTGCAGATTAGATGAATTTATAAAAAGACAAAAAATTTATCCAACGAATTATAAAGACACACAGATGAATAGTTGCACCATCATTCTTAAGTTATTTTGTTACCGTATACAAAAAACTGAGGAATGAGTAATATATATATATATATATATACCCACCCACCTCCAGCCAACATTTCACATAACCAACAATCTCAGTTTAAAGAAATAACAACACAGTTCCTTTATGAAGAAATATTGAAAACTCCAGATATTTAATTTGGTAACAACGCAAAAAATAACTACTCTCTCAACATTGAGAAACAGGGGAAATCAAAGGGGTTGCTGGGAGATTCGCACAAAAATGTCATTCCATAAAACTTACAATCACAAAAGGAAATAGTATTTAAACTTTAAAATAAGAATCAAACTCATATAAAAAAGATCCAGTAGTTTTTTTACTTTAATGAGACTTGTTTTGTATCAGTAAATAAAAAATCAAGCAAACATAAATAAAATAGATCAAATCATATTCCCGAATTTGAAGAATTAACTAATTCATGTTTAGGTCTCAAATGGTGTTTAAAGATAACAATCTGAAAAGTAAAATGAAGTACCTCAAAACTCATGAATAATGAAGTACCTCAACCCCTAGCTTTTGCCTGCAAAAGACCCACAAAACAAAGAAGAAAAAACATAAATGTCACACCAAAACAAAAGGAGGGATGAGATAACTCTTGTAATGTGGAACCTGTATGTACTTTGAATGCTGAGATATGAAGAAGAATAAGGAGAATATGAAAAGTGGTGGGTTGGGATAAATAAGAGAAAGAAAGCTTGGTTTGGATAAATAAGAGAAAGAAAGAGGGGTTGGTAAACGTGCAAGGTTAATTGGTGTGGATTTTCAAATTAATGTAACATTATCATGATTCTCGAACCAAGCGTAGGTGCACAGTTCACAGTATCCAGGCGGCACAGTGCACAATATGTCACAGTTAACATTTGTTGCACGACTCTCTAACATTTGTAACCTCTTTATGACGAATAGGTTGGAGTTGAAACGCTGTATTTCTAAACATACTGTATTTATTAGTGTTGCCACGTGTCAATCCTCTGTGAAGAGACACCAAAATTATATTATGTTATTAGATTAATAGTTTTTCAACCCTCGCAACTATGTTTGTGTTGTATAATTTTCTTATTAATATATATATATATATATATATATATATATATATATATATATATATACACACAAACACACGTACACATAAAAGAGTTTTTTGTAATAACCTCTTATATACATACCTTGGTTCAAATTATTTTTTTTAAATAACAAAAAATAGATTTTTCGATACAACTTTTTGTAAATGATCTCACAGTGGATATCATCTACAAAATGTTTTGTTACAAAAATTATTTTTTTTACTATTTTAGAAAAATGATATGCAAAATAAATGAATATATGTATTTTCAACTATTGAAACTTTTGATGATCATGTAAACCCACCTTTGGATTGAATTTTTGATGATTTTTTTTGTAGATGATCACCTCATTAAGTAGAGCATCTTCAAAAATACATTCAAAATTTTATTTTTTACTATTTTTAAAAATTGACGGCCTAATATGCATAGAGTCTCCTATAAGGAGCACTTATGTGTGTTTTTTGTTCTAACGATCCAACACATGGGATTTAATCTAATGATTTAATCTCTCTCTCTCTCTCTCTCTCTCTCACACACACACACACACACACACACCATTTCATTAAAATTTAATCCCTTTTTTATCAGTAAATTAAACTATAGTCTTAAAATTTTTATTTTTATATTATTGTCGAGATGCTTGAGGAGGAAAGTGTAATAGTGGGTTATTATATTTTTTGCAGGAAGCGGGAGTTGTTTTAAAGTTGTTTTGAAGATTAATCTTATCAAATACCTCTTATATATACACTAGCTCAGGTATATGAGATTTCTCTAATAGTTTATTTACTATGACAATTATGTTAAATCAATTCATGATATTCAAATATTGATCGAGTGTGTGGTGTGCATCACAAAAATTGATAAGTGAAATTGTATGATAGTTTTTAGTGACTCGATGTTTATAATGAAGCGCACTAGTTCAATTCCCGCCGATCATTATGCTAAAAAATGAAAGCACTATGAAATTAGTTTGAGTCACTCAGAATATGTAGGATATGTAGGCATAAAGAGTAATTGTACTTGAAAACAAAGCCTTACATATGTCAGTGATGAAATACGCTTATATAAAACGATAAAACGTAATCTCGTGAAAGGATACTGGTTTCAAAATAATGTGAAAATGTTATCTTTTCAATATATAAAATCATGTAATCCCCGTGATCTTTTAAGGACTTTTTAGAATGGAAAATGTATGAGCAGGTGGTAATGGTCATCACCTCAAAATGATTTTGTAGTTTTGAAGAAATGATGAACTTTGAAGAGTTACTTTTTTTTCTCTTCTTTTTATTGGAATTATTTGCTCTTTTTAATTCTTTATTTATATTTTTCTTTTCATTTTTTTCTATATTTTCTTCTCTTCTTTTATTTTTTTTCGTCCTTATTTTCACATTGCATTTATTTTTCGAATCAATTTTCAGGATGTTGGTGAAACAAATGAAATGATGAAATGAATTTCATTTGATCAAAAGTTAGGTTAAAACATTTTGTTTTTTTTTTGTTTCGTAAAAGATCATATCAGCATTCTTTAGTCGGTCAAAACAAAGATATTGAGATTATCAATGACTTAAAATATTTTTTTAAAGAATAATGAATAAGTGTATACATCACTCAGCATAGGAAAGAGAACACAAAGCTTACATGGTAGGTACATATATACATCTTTAAATTTATCGAGTCATTTAACTTTTAACAATTACGCAAGTAAAATTCCTATTGTGCATAAGGTGTCAATACATGAATCATGCGCATTAATAAAGCATAACAATGATATTAAATAACTAAGGATATGTTTATGCATGTTAATCCTAGCACCCGTTTATGATGTCTCGATGAGAGCGAAGCAGAAAAGGTGATGGAATAAATCCACGAATGAGAGTGTGTCCCTCACATGAGTGGTCACATGCTAGCCAAAAAGAGTATTCACTAATGGTATTACGAGACCACCCTTCAGCATGATTGCAACAAATACATCCAAAAGTATTCGAAATGCCAAGGATTCATAAATTTACAGCATCTACCTCCGAGGGAATAGTACAATGTGACATCACTTTGGCTATTTTCAACTTGGGGAATTGATATCATTAAGAAGGTAAATCTGAAAGCATACAATGGCCACGAGTTCATCTTGGTAGCCTTACATTGGTTCACTAAGTGGGTTGAAGAAGAATCATGCATTGTACCGAATGCCAAGAAAATGGCCCAATTAATACAAAAGAATATCATTTGCAAATATGGTGTACCATTTAAGCTAATCTCCTATAACAGAATGCACTTCAAGCCAGAGGTTATCAAGCTTGTCGAAGAATACGGAATTCAAAGACACAAGTTATCTCAATATTGCGCGCAGACCAATGGCATCGTAAAGTCGGCAAATAAGAACTTGAAAGTAATACTGAGCAAGATTTTTCAAGGGTATCGAGACTGGGCTAACCGTAATCCGTATGTGCTATGGGGATATCGAAATACTATGAGAATAGCTACCAGAGCCACGCCGTTCTCTCTTGTATATGGGATGGAAACTAGGGGTGCACAACGAAACCGAAAATCCGATGAACCGAACCAAACCGACTGCATTGGTTCAGTTTGGATCAATTTTTTTGCTCAATGGTTCAGTTCCGGTTCTAGGGAAAAACAACCAATCCAACCCGAAAACCGAACCGATTTATAATTACATATATATTTATTTTATATATTTAACACTTGTAATTTATATTTTTGTGATTACCTTAGTTTCTAACTTATATTATTGAGTATCAAAATTAATTTTGATCTTAAAAAAATTATTTGTGAAATACATTAATCTTAAGATTTCACTCAATTTGAAATATGACTTTGGAACCAAAAATCGATCCGATCCGATCTAGAACCGTTGGTTCGGTTCTGCATAACTGTCGGTTCGGTTCCGGTTCAAAAATTTTGGAATCGATCCATCTCGGTTCGGTTCTCGGATTAGTCTCAAAACCGATCCAAACCGAACCGTGTGCACCCCTAATGTTCCCAATTGAGATGGAAATTCCCTCAATAAGGGTACTGTTGGAAAACTAAATTTCCGAGGCCGATTGATGAAAAAAGATTACTAGCACATTATCACATGCAATGCTACCACAGATGGATTGTCGAGGCATTTAGCAAGAAAGTTAAAGACAAAGGAATCAAAGAAGGATACCTAGTGTTAAAGAGTTCTTATAACCCATATGGGATCCCCGAGGCAAGTTCCGTCCCAACTGGACGGGGCCATATGTGGTAAAGAGGATCGGCACAACTCTTCTGGGATTAGCTTGAACTTGAGTTATACAACATTTTAATAATCTCAATAGGTTCGAGGTCGTTAATCCTAGCAGGGTTAACTTTCAAAAGCTTAGGTTTGGACTTCTGTTTATGGATCATCGGGTGGGTTTCAAGTTAAATTCGAGGACACTTGTGTTTTGTGGGTTTTGTATATCCTATTGGGACATTTTCGAATTATAGTTACATTATCCTTTATCATATTTCCACTATTGTCTTCGAAATTTTTCTTGCATGCTATAAATTATATAATGTTAGATAACTCTTATATTTTGTGTCTAAAATTTACCATGTAATTTGTGAGAAATAGGGGTTGTCATATGTTTCATTATCTTTCGTCATTTTTTTACTTAATGTCGTTGAATTGCACTAATTTTTTAATGGAACAAAACAACATTAAAACATTTTATTTGACCAAAATGGTCAAATGCCTTGGAGATGGTTTAAATACCTTGATGGGGCTGAATAGTGAATAGTGAATAGTGAATAGTGAGTTGTTAATAGCTCACAAAGGATTTGGTACCATGCATAGCTGTCCTTGATATTTGATTCTTCACGTAGAGGTCTTTGATGCCTCACATAGAGGCTTGTTTTTTAAGGGGGGAAAAAGATTGAGTTGTGTTAAAAAGTACCCCTTATTTTTATCTTTATCACCACATCTTGCTTTAAAATACACTATACAGTGTTTATGAAGTGACACTACGATGGAAGATACAAAAAGATGTAAGTTCATCACAACCCATATATATTTCATTTTTTATATATATAACTATCTACGCAATTCAAGTTAACAAAACATTTTCTCAATCATTCATGAATCTTATTTTTCCATTTAGCGCTATTCGACGCAATATTTTCTATAAAATCACATGATATCATGTCATTTTTTTACAATATTACACCAAGTAAATTTAGACATACATCTATCTCGTGCGTTACCATCAATCAAATCACTCTTCCTTACGGGAACATCCGTCGATCTATACTTAACGTGTCCAAACCATCTAAGTCGATTTTCTCTCAATTTATCTTCTATCGTAGCTACTTTTGTCGTTTCACGAATTTATTCAATTCTAACTTTATCCTTTTGAATTTTACCACAAATCAATCTTAACATTCATATCTCAACTATATATAACTATCTTATAAATTTGGCGATTATGAAAAATTGAAAAATCTTTAAATGTATAGAAACTTCGTGCAGTAAAAATTGTTACTTCTTGTAAATGATAAACTATTTTGAAAAATAAAGCACTTGCCAAAGCCTGAGATTTGGCAAACATGTAATTATGTTAAATCCTAACCAGCATTGATAGTGTGGCTGCAAATATGTTATTATGTTAAAAGAAGCATTTGTTTAAAGCAAATATGTAATTATGTTCACACCCTTTTTTTTCCAACAATATTTTCATAAAGGTAGAAATTGTATTTCTTCTATGGTTTTCTCGATTAAGTACAAATGAGGCAACAAAATAGAATATAGTAAGCAAATAAGGTATTATGGGAGGAAGTATTTAGAGAGTAATATGGGCCATGTCACCACCAGGCATTTGTAACTTTTAGAATTTTGCCAAGGACTAACAGACTTAAATTATTGTCACAAAAATTGTTGTATTTATTATTATCGTACTTTATATCCGTGATGAGATTTATCATTACTAGAAACCAAAACGAATTTCTTAGAGCAATAAAACTAAAATGAATTTTTCTAACGTTAGAGATAAATCATAAAAAATGTCGTGAATGAATCAGTTAGAAATCAATGGACAATAATTGTCACGGGTCGAAAAACGTGATATATGTGACAAGCAGAATTCTAAGAACAGATCTCATCATGGATTTAAATTGTGACAATTTAGAACACGGGCATTGTCTGTTAGAAAACACCACCAAAAACACAGATGCGCACATAACCCACCCACCCCACCCCCAAAGGCCCTACATATACATAGGTCCAGCCCTGTTCAAGAGGAGAATATCCAAGATTCAAAACATTTCATCCAAGACCAAGTCCTTTAAACAATAATATTTAAAAAGATTTGAAGAAAATGCTAATTTCGCCATTGCGAACTATTTCCCAAATGGAGAAATCTCGTTGTGAAACCGAATATTTCGTCAATCCCATTCAATTAGAACCCTTCCATATTGTAACTGAGCCACAATCCTAGAACTATCATCCAAAAATCTGTCATCAAAATGACAGTGCATCTAAAATATGTGAATACTGTAGTTATATTAGTAACAGTTATATTAGTAAAATATGTTGGAAACAACCCTTTTTCTATGACATATTTATAACTAACCCCGTGATCTATTGTAACTGATATGTATATCCCCCATGGAATATGGTGGCGACAAATGCTTCTAATTATCGATATCATCTTCTGTATCTTGCAAAAGAACCCCTCGAACTTTTGCCCTGCAAAGTATCATTTTTTTGTCAAAATGAGAACGAAAAATAATGAATCGATTTAGTTAATACGATTTTGGAAAAGCTTACTAACCTGCGATATGCTGGTACAACACAATTAGTGGCTTTGGGGTTCGGACCGACTTGATTGTCTGCAGCTGCAAAACATGAAAACATTTTTTTTGTAGTTGTGCCACCTAAGAGAAATTAAAAAACAGTTTAACAGTTTAGACAAGAGAGTTTCGAAAACGAGACAGGTGTTTCTAACGCAACCCTCACTTGTGTTTTTTGTTCGCCTGTTTGATTTTTTGAGTTAATAAGCTAAGTTAGTTTGAACCACGCTTGAATCTACCAACTGGATCCCAGGCCCAGAGCAATATGAATGAGAGGTGTATTAATTTAATAATGTTTTCAAGTTTAACATATAACTCATCACATGATTTATGCAATTCATATATGGGACATTTACACTTGGGTTCCTCGCAAGCAATTTTATTACTCAAACCGGAGTATTTTTCTTTAAATGCGTAGGTGTCTTAAACAACATTTACCCAATATACTTTTATTTTCAAAAGTCTGCGCTAGCCCCCCCCCCCGCCCCCTTCGGGAGCTCCGTGAAGCCTCGTCGAAGCTCTAGTGATAGTCGCCGGAGCTCCGACAGTGGGGTGGGTGCTGCTAGCGCGGATTTTTAAAAATAAAAGGGTATTATGTAAATTAGTGTTTGAGGGACCTAGGTGTTAAATTTTTTTAGAGCAATAAAATTGTTTGTAAGGGACCTAATTGTAATTATTTCTTCATATATACCCATTCGTGTCAAATTAAGAGTATCTTCAGTGGTAGTGTACAATTTTGGTTTAAATCTTGGGTAAAGTAGGTTTTGAACTAAAAATTTACACTACTTTAGTTTGTACTCCAATGGTTTTCTTTCGACTTTTGGTGTCAAAATTGAAAAGGACCAATAAGATACCAACATATCAAAAATGGGTAAACTTAAACAATTTTTTTCAAGAATAAATTATCAAAAGTGGATCTCATTTGCTAACAAATATTACTTTCATACTATTCTAAACTCAGCTCAATAAAGCCTTTTCCCAATTATTTGGGGCTACATGAATCCTATTTTTCTATTCTGATATTCAACGCAATATCCTCAGTTAAACTGCATGATACCATGTCCTTTTTTAAAATATCACTATTTACGTATAGCTCTACCCTTAGCATTACCATCAATACTAACTAAATTACTCTTCATTACGGGAATATCTATTGGTCTACATTTGACCTATCCGAACTTTCAAACTAATCGGACATCTAAAAGAAAAGATGTATAATCGCTCATAGTGCTTTGTATATTCAAGGTGCATTTTGCACCTTTAATTTACACTTAGTTGAGTTGGCACTGTCATTTACACTTGGCAGAGTTGTTTACATTGTTGTTGGAGAAAAAAAATACATGCACTTACTGTAAAGTTCACTACTCCTACAAGAGATGCTCTCAGTCATTATTTGAAAGTCACCAGACACGTATGAGGGTAAGGGGACCCACAGGGTTGGCACACGAGAGAGGAAAATGTAGTCTTTTTATCTATCTATTTATTTCCTTCCATTTTCAGCATAATCTTTATTTCGGGAGAGCTTCAAAGTATGTTATGATATAAATTTGTATCCATCTTTTTTATCTTTATTTCCTTACCTTATTTCTTCTTTTTTTAATAAGAACCAAACTCTTATTGTTTATACATAAAAAAATACATGATTAGGGATTACAAAACCTGGAGTATACACGTCTCCCACGAAAGATTTTCAAACAGAGATAACAACCCTCTAATTGTTTACAATATCTGAATCTTTCAGTCCCTTTAAATTCTTTGGAAATATAAATTCCCAATGAGACGCAATGAATTTGATTTTCTCCCACAGCTCTTCCTTCTCAAAAAAAGTTCTTGAATTTTTCTCTAAATAAATCTGCCATGGACAGCATGATCATGATGCACCCTCATTAACATCAAATATCTTCTTATTTCCTTTCTTGTAAGTTCCTTATCGGAGTATCTCTGCCTCTCTTATAAATATAGGCTTAGCTTTCATTTATATCCATTCAGGATGAAATATTCCAATTCCAAAGCATGTAACTTGAGTTCACAAACACACTCTCAATTAGATGAGGGCTATGTAAGTTGGTTCAACAAACCACAACTCCGCATTGGTTTCAGGTCATTTTTTTAGATTTGGTCGGTGACACAACCCTTCGCTTCGTTATTACACAACTTTCAAACGATAAGGGGATCTTCAGATGCCCCAACAAGAGGAATGAAAAAAGTACAAACAACCAATAATTCGTTCTAATTAATAATTGCAAAGGTTGTTCGAATGATGTCGTGTGTGTGCCTCCCATTGCAATCCATGACCGCGACGACTTGTGCTCTAAGCCATGTTGACATTGATGATGATTCCTCGAAAGATTAATATTATTGTACCCTCTTATAGGTGGATGATCAAGATAATCCACTCACAAATCTTCTTTTGCTTGAGAAGCGAATGCACAACAATAGACGTGCAGATGACCCGAACTGTAACGGGAATATGGATACAAACGCATTCATTAAGGGTCCGTTTGGTTGGCCAAATTTGCCTAGTTGGCAAATATGAAAATTTACCCACATTTTGGCTGTTTGGTTGAATAATTTGGCTAGGCATTATTTGCCAATGTACAACACCTCCTATGCACAATCTGTGGGCAAATTTTGCTTACCTATTTGAATGGGAAATATTTGCTAACAAATTTGCCAACTTCTTAAACGGTTTTAATGTTTTAAAAAATAATTTAAAAACTGTTTTAAATAATTAAAAAATTGTTATGAATATTTAAAAATTATTTTGCAATGTTTTAAAAACTGTTTTTAATATTATAAAAAATTTTTAAGAAAATGTTTTATAATTTTTTTTAAAAACCGTATTAACAAAATATTGTAAAAACTATTGTGAATATATTATAAAAACAGTTTTAAAGCTTTAACAAAAAATTTTAAAAACTGTTTTAAATACTTAAAAAAATGTTATAAATATTTAAAAACTGTTTTGTAATGTTTTGAAAACTGGTTTTAATATTAGAAAAAATTGTTAAGAAAATGTTTTACAATTTTTTTAAAAAACCGTAATATAAAAATATTGTAAAAACTGTTTTTAACATTTTTGAATATAATATAAAAACTGTTTTTAAATAAATTAATTGGATTGACTTTAATTACGCCTAATGGTTGTTTGATAGCGTCATGTGAAAAAAACTAGGCAAAATTTTCCTAGGCAAATTTTGCCATGCCCACTCTTTTGCCTATATGCAACCAAACGGACCCTAATAGGCTAGATTCTATGGAAAAGATGTTTTGAGTACAAGGGCGTGACCGAAGTGAAATGTGATGCAGGAGCATGAGCTTTGAGGGATATTTTTGTACTTCTGTCCTTAGATATTTTGAGAACCTTCTAGAATGATGATGTCACCCATGAGGACCACTATCTTGTGACATCATCCTCTAGAAGCCTCTCCATCATTCCATTGTACTCTATAAATAGGCGGTTCATACTTGTTGTAATGACTGCTTTATCTTGAGAGATGAATGAGAAAAGAAAATTAGGCCCTTGGCCTATAAATGATGATGATGTTGTTGTGAGGACCACTATGACAACATCCTTCTAGAAGCCTCTCCATTATTCCACCCCATAAATAGGGGCTCCATTCCTATTGTAATGACTACTTTATTCGGAGAGATGAATGAGAAAGGGTAAATTGGGACATTGCTCTCTAAATGTTGTTGTTTTTGTTGTATAGTTTCATTAAAATGGCTTCCGCTCCCAACTACACATCAAATGTGAGACTAGTAATTGCCGAGTCCAAGGCTACGCTAAGGCGTGATGGAATGTAATCAAAAGGGGTGAAAATTGGGAGGTACCAGTGCAAACTTGGATATGTCGAACCCAAAGAACTGACTATTATCTCTTTGCTAGGGTGAAAACTCTCTAGCAAAACTTGATGCGGTGACCTAATACACTGACCGCTTTCACCTTTGTCATCAGGGAATACCTTACAGAATTGAGGGAACAACGAACAAGCCACTGCATAAGAAGGCTACAAGGTCAGAATAGACTTGGGATGTGTTCAAGGCCAAAGTTGTTCTGATTTCACTTGAAGCTGAAGTATTACACCTTTGAGCTTGAGGGCAAGCTTTCGTATGGGTGGGGTGGGGATGGGGGAGGATGTGTTTGGAGACGAAGGAGAATCTACATGGATCGACTGAAGAGAGAGGAACATGCATTTTTTTTTTGTTTTTGCATTATATTTTGTTTTGGGTAAGCTTATATGAAGATTAGGATTGAATACTTTATTCGTTTTGCTAATTTTCGCTTCTTATTATGAGACAAATATGTGGAAGCACGTTCACACAAATCAAGAAATAAGACTTTCCTCTCTAAAAAATCTCATTCAATATATCAAGTTTAATACAATGGGAAGAATACAATATATTAACTAGGCTTAATGAACTTGGTGGCCAAGTAAACCTAGTTTGAATAGAATACCAAACTAGCCAATCTAATGATGGATGGAATATTCCTCGTTCTACTAGCGTATAAAAATACTAAAATGAAATAACAATTACAAATCAAGTTGGAGCGACATGGGTCGAGGATGCAGGTTGTGACTGATCTACAATTTCCACCTTGTCTCAACAAGATCCTAATTGTAATCCTCAATCAAATTCATACCACACACTACACTAATACTGCCCCAAGAGCTTGACATAAATATGCGGAAGCATGAACATAAGCGATTTTTGTTTCTTTTCAAGGGCAACTACCAAAAACTTGGGTTGTTGCATTTCATCCAAGTTAGGTTGTGGTTGCAATTTATTAATGCTGCACAACATACATCACAAGCTCTTTAATAGAACATTAATTTCAAATTAATATATGATCAAGAACTAAAGTTATTTAAGTGCCAAAAAATTTAGTACATTGTTTTCAATCCACGACCCTTAAAATGTGCCTCTTAATTTGAGATTGATAGAGTATCAAGCTTCAATTGTGAATAGCATTATGCAAGTTTTCTCTCCCAGTGTAATTCGATTATATCTTGACCAATAATTAGATCATGGCAAGGTAATATCCATTTTTACCAATTAGAAAACACTACACACAAAACATAATACACCGCAAACCTGGAGGATTGGTGACAGTAGAAAAATCTGATGTCGCTTTATCAGTCATCATCTGTGAATTCTGCCTTTTTGAACACATAATTGTATCAAGTTGCCGCTGGATATTTTCATTCTCTTCCTGACAAATATAAATGCATAGAGCTGATTGGTGATCATTATAAAAGACGTTGTATGAACGATGATAAACCACACCCGGCCATATTAATCGGCAATAGCGAGATACTTTTTCGTTTTTTGGTTGCCAGATTTGGAAAGGGAAGTGCCCATTAAGTGTCCATAAGATCTGCAATGTAACTTTTGCCCAATGATCATATACTAATAAAAAACGGAGGAGATGATGTGAACTAAAGATGCATTCATAGATTATTAGAGTTCAAGGACTTAAATTAACCAAGTGGACATTCCAAAAGTCCATATTAATCAGAGGTTTTCGTTCACAAAAAATAAGAGAGCATGAAAATAATGTGCAAATGATTCCCTCGTTGAAACAATTGGAAGCAAGAACAGGTAAATTCTGACTATTAATTATCAATATTGAATGGTTGCATTCATGGTTCCTGCAAATCACAAGGATGTTGGACAGTATTAGAAACAAAGTTTCTTCACCAAACCAATCAAACTCGTGGGTTTGACCCGTAAATCGACCCTGGAACTATTTCATTAAATTGGATTTGGAAATTGGCTCACGTATGATATTTGAGATAAGTTACAGGTGTTGGTTTGCCTATATTGCTCACCCCCTACATAAACTAGTAAATGCCCTATATGCTAAAATTAAATATTGTGTATTGGATTAAACTTCCCAAACGTGGTGTAAGCAATATTGCCCCTTTGGAAATATTGTAATGACATACAAATTCTTTTTTATGTAACTACGTGGAATAAAAGACATAAACTTCATAAAATATTAATTATTCCATTGGCCTCATATGATAAAGAGGGACGAGAATGGATAATTAAAATTTTCCATTGGGCTAATATGACAAAGAGGGACGGGAATGGATAATTAAAGTTTAGCATGTCTCCCTATGGAGTCATGGTTTTATGACTATTTGGATATTATCATGAATGGGGGTGGAGTTGTTGGATTGGTTTTTGATCCGTACCAGATAAAAACGGCGGACATCTGCACTAGTGACCTCAGTAGTTAATTTGGGACTATTTGCGATAAAAACGGTAGACTTACGGGTTAGTGACCCCGTTAGTTAGTTGGGGCTAGTCACTGGTTATTTTGGTGTATTATGACCCCATTAGTTGAGGACTAACCCAACTTATGATTTGGTGTACTAGTGACCCCATAGTTAGTTGGAGGCTAGTATTAATTTATTTATGACGATATTATGATGGGTTATTGGATATACTAGCGATTTCTTAATTAATGGGAACTAGTAGGTTGTTAGCTCTATTATTTAGGTTGCGTGGCTTTTTATCTTGCAGTGGGCCTGACCCATCGCGTTGTTTCCAGGTGCTCCAATGGCACATCAGACTTAGCTTCCTCTCTCGTGAGCACCGAGCTATCATCCCACTCACCACCGGTTAGAGATGTAGGTGTTAACTCCATCTTTTATTTTTATGCATTTGAGTGATGTGAGGTTCATCTTCTATCTCATTAGATGTTGTACTCGGTTTATATTTTATGTTGGATGTTTTGAGACATCAGTTTTGGCATGTATTTTAGCGGTATTGTTTTGGGTTATTATATCAGACCTTATTCTTCCATTATTATAGTTAGCGGTGGTGATTGATTTTCATTCATTTTTATTTATGTTGAGGGTATTCATGTCATAATCTATCTTGTTCATCTTTATCTATTATTTGCATTTCCATTCCACTTTTAGTTATGTTATGTTGAGGGTATTCATGTCGTAATCTATCTTGTTCATCTTTATCTATTGAACCTGGAGCAATGGTAAGGTTGCCCCATTGTGACCTAGAGGTCACATGTTTGAGTCGCGAAAACAACCTCTCTGTTTATGTAGGGGTAAAACTGCGTACATCCAACCCCCTCAGCACCCGTCAGTAGCAAGAGCCTCGAGCACTGGGTTTGCCCTATAAAAACATGTGTAATTTAATAACTACACTTGATTAACCTAAGCTTTTGACATGAACCTTTTAGGATTCAACTGAAGATGATGTGTTTGTTGAGACCAAGGATTTGGTAGCGAAATTATCTTGTAATTTTTGTATAATTATTATCATTGATTACTTAGGATAATTATTTGTATTTATTAGATTTAATTTAAGATTGCCTTTCATATGTCTTTAAGTTTATCAAGGTTTATATAATGGTACAAAAAAGGTAAATCTAATACTAATCTCGTAAAACAAGTAAAGGTTCAAAAGGAATAAAGGACAAAATAGCTCACAAGGAAAATTACACAAAAGGGGCTACATAAGACTCTAGAACCTAGACATCATACTAAAAGGTACAAAAAAAGTAAATCTAATACTAATATGGTAAAACAAGTAAAGGAACAAAAGGAAAAAAGGACAAAATAGCTCACAAGGAAAATTACACAAATACCCCACACCTATCAGACACATCACTCCGCCCCCACGCACTATAAAAGAGCTCAACCACGAGCTCAAAGAGGTGGAGGCATCCTGATCGGGCAAGTCACTAATGCCTCGATAATTCACCCTCTAGGTCTCTGTCACGTACTCTCTCTCTCTCTCTCTCTCTCTCTCTCTAGGACCAACCTCTTCTTCAGTCGGACCATACTCATAACATTTGAATGTGGCCTTTGTATGCCCCTCTTGTGCCATTTGAGGGTACATTGAGAGAATATGGAAGCACGCCTGATTTAAAATACTCTACCAAACGGAGGGTGTAATTGAAGGCTTTCCCCATAAATGGAGTATCAAAAGATTCCGGCTAATGCAAGGCTATATGCCCTAAAGGTAGCGTAGCTACTCCTTGTTTAAACTAACTCGAGCGGGAGCAAAGTGACTAATACTTCTCAGCATAATCAATAACGAAGAAGGAATAGGTCTCAACGATAAGAGCATGGAATAATGGCCTCTTGGAGTAATTGTCCCACCACCTCCCACGAATGCACTAGCTCCAAACCCTCAACCTCTTTTTCTCCTTGTTAACTCATCCCACCACACCTTAGCACAGCCTTGGAATTCCGTTGTCACTAGTCACACACAATTTACTCCCCTCGAGTCATTGCACTCAAAGATCTTCTCGATCGAATCGAGTCATCTATGGAGGTGTCGTCCAATCATCAAGCGCGAACACCTCTACGTGAATACCACCGTGAAGGATCATTGGCCAATAGCCAAAGGCTTGGCCGAAATTATCCTAGCCCAACTCTCCAAGCTCATCCTCATCAACCATCGTCCCAAAACACATGGATTCCTCCCACTCAAATGGGGGCACAAGGCTCAAGGGGAGGCCTCCAGTCCCGAACGTCGAGCAAAGAGAAATCATCCATCTTATGACCAACCTCATAACACATAAATATGTATGTTTCTCTAACAATAATGCAGGTTCGTACTTTAGGACTGAAGTCCTCCAAAAAGAGAGGTTCGTCCTTCACTTTTCTCTCTCCATCCGCTCGATATCCTCATGGTTTGGGTAAAATGGCATGTCAAAGGCACCATATCTACATTGGGTCAGATATCATCACCAAACTAGATATTCACAAAACCACAAAACACAATCTAATGGGACGATGGTTATTGAACCCACACTAGGGTTCTCTTTCCCAATTTGAAGGTGCTGAAAATGTAGATTAAGTGTCGAGAGGAACCCTAGGTAGCTTAATTGGAGCTCGGCCCTTATTAAAATGATGTTGGCACCCGAAACTAGAGGTATGGTCTATTCGGCGCTTATGAAGGGCATACGTTGGTCCCTCTATTGGGAATCGTGAATGGATTGCAGGTCGCAAGGTATCTTCGGATAGTCTATCGGGCTTATTCCATAGCTTTTGGTCTCATCGTGAGGGTCAAGGGGCCCCTTCCCTTTGTCGACTGCTCTCAATGAAACCTCGGGAGTTGTCTTCCTTGGTTAAGGTCTCCACAACAAACCATAGGACGCCGTGTAGGTCGGGGGTGGTTTGTGATCCCTTAGGAAAGGTCGCGACAGCTACAAGGGAACAAGAGGACCGGTGGTCGGAGATGAAAGCGACGTTAGTGGGGTTGTAGCGGTGATCTAGTAGAGAGATTGTCTCATCTCAGCAACGAAGTAGTTCACGGTCTTCTCTAGACTCTTGGGCTGCTAGAGCGACGTTCCATTCAATTTGAAACAATTTCTTGAGTGCCATTTGAAGTTGTTACGATTTTTGTTTTACAACAACAGCATCAGGAGGTTCCTATAACTCTAATTCAAATTTGACATAACTCGACAACTGACACACAAGAGTAAGCACAAATTAGGATAAACCATATATATATATATATATATATATAATATGATGATCCCCAAATGGGGTGAGTACAAGTTTTTATATGGCATCGAGGAGTGCTTAGGACAGCATACTAAAATAGGCGAACACGACACAAAAGGACAAAAAAGAACTCTAGAATTTATCCCTTTATAGAATAGGTTTTACATCATACTAAAAGGTAAAGGAAGAGTAAATCTAATTCTAATTTGGTAAAAACAAAAGAATCAACCTCGACAGGGCCAAGTCCACTCCAAGGCTGTCGCATGGTCACAAGCCCCATCAACCTTTTTATTTTGGATTAATTAGGAGCTCACAACATGAAGGAACAAGGATATACGTCACCAAAATAAAAACTCAAAAATATTTTTTTGAAGCCAAATCAAAGATGAAGATGATATTATTCCTATTAAAAAATTACTTGTTGACTGGAAAGACAACTATTAGTTATCAGCAAGAATGAATTATTAGTTATTTCATATCACAAAAACGCAACTATAAAAACCTCGAGGAATATATACGAGATCTCAATTGTGTGGACTACATTCAGAAATATCCAAGGATATGGTAATTCCATTCAAATGTGTAGCCCTTATATGTAATACTAATGAACTAGGTATACGGCTTATGCACTGGTTATTAGTGAACTTATTCCGCAAATATTTCATTCATACCATATTTATAAGCCTAGCAGAATTGTCATACGTCCAGAACATTAGTTTCCATAAATGTGACATAGGAAAACTAACCTCGTCATTCACTAATAAATTGTCTCATGAACAAGTCCAAATGAGAGAACTATACTTATTAAGGTGAATTTTTTCTCAACAAGTATGGCCTAGAAGATCAGTTGCACATTCACTTCAAAATTTAAGTAATTCCATGAATTTTTTTCTGGATTTAGTTGGTTATATTTCGCATTGAAGTATACATGCATTATAATTTGGGTCTGGCACAGATTAGGACAAAGGCTTTGTTTTGGCTTGGGAGGGAGGGAGAGAGAGAGAGAGAGACTTACTGTTCCAGCAACAGATCTTGATGATATGAAAGTGTTTTCTTTAAATCTCGACAACCCAAAATCACATACCTGAGCATAATATGTAAAATGAGGTTAAGTTGTGACTGGCTAACGATAATATTTCATGGAAAATATAATAAGCGGTTAGTAGTTAAGACTCATACCTTAACGGTCCATTTTTCGTCAACTAACAAATTTGGAGATTTAAGATCCCAGTGAACTATAGGAGGGCTAAGACAATGAAGATAGTTAATACCCGTCGTCTGCATGTAGTACAAAATTGTAATGTACCCCAAGAATTTGTTAATGATGTATAAAGTAGAAAATATTAAAAAATCAGTTCAAACCACATCGAGAGCCAGGTGTAACCTCGTCTGCATATCCATCGTTTCCCCAGCTATTGGCTGGCGTATGAGTCAGTATATACTACCTCTGTTTATATAATAATAATAATAATAATAATAATAATAATAATAATAATAATAATAATAATAATAATAATAATAATAATAATAATAATAATAATAATAATAATAATAATAATAATAATAATAATAATAATAATAATAATAATAGATGGAGTCAGTATAGACTACCTCTGATATTAGCCGAGTATCCATAGTTGCATCGTCTTGATATTCTCTGTTTCTCGATTGTCGGGCTGTTATTCACATCAAACGCCTATCATCATCATCATATCATCAAATGAATCTACGTATTTCTCTTTCTGTCCAAGAATAATAAAGTGACTAAATTAGTTAACAACATTACTAGAAATTAATATACTAGTGCAATATATGCTAAAAATTTCACAAGATGACATTGTATATACATGGTCAATTTCCCAATTACACTAGAAATGTAGTGTCATGTCATTAAATAAGAAAAAATCTTTTACTGCTGCATTCTACTGCTTATATTTTACTAATGTTATTCTACTGCTCATTTACTGCTGCATCATTTACCAGTCACTCTGTGAATGGTATAAATGAAGTTAAACTGGAGATTCCTAACCCCGTGAAAGAAGAGCTGGAGATGTAACCCAGTCAGGGGATCCTATAGCCATATGCCTCATAATTCAATTTATATTGACTGAATTAATGACACTTTTCTGATGCTACGCAAATGAACATGTAACTTTCCATGAAACATTTTTGGATCAAATAAGATTCATAAGTAAAGTAATTTTATACTTTTCTTTTGTTATATAAATTAAAGGGATAGAGTATGCAATGCATCGAAATTGACTTTAAAAACCATTAATTCACACGGTGTGGATTGGTTATGGGGAAGCAGGTAAAGGTTTCTGGCAGGTGTGTTAAGTATGAAAATATCCCTTCGTTCTATGATTGTTGTGGAAAAAAGGGGTATGAAGTCTCTCATTGTAAAACGAATGTAGAACAGGAGAAAAATCTAAAACCTACAAGTACCGATTCCAAGCACTGATTCGAAAAAATGATGAGCAGCCAAAATAAGGAAAGCTCACTGGTGAAAGCCCCCAAAGAAATTATCCAGCTCAAAACAAGGCAGGTAACAATACTAAAAATGTAATTTAAGAGGGATAAATCCCCCCCAAAATATCCAATTCACCTACTCGGCAACGTAAGCCTACCTACACAAATCATATAACTGAACAACAAATAGACTCTACTTTGAATATAGACTTGGTCTCTGATACAGAACTTCAAAGAAACAAAAATCACGTATGTAATTCCTTTTCTCAAAGCATGATTTGCTATGATAACAGTTACAAGCAGTTAGAGACTACTGTCTAATAGACTGAAGCTACAAACGAGGACACTAACAATTCTGATTTATGTGAGGTATTAGCTACTGGATAAGACTGCCTTCATATAGTAGAGGACCCCAACCTATCCCCGAGAATGCCCCTATTGATAATGTCATTTGGACTGAAGTTGTAACTAAGAAGAAGAGGATAAAAAAGGCCAACAACAGATCCCCTAGCCCAAGAATAGCCTTAAGATCTGGCAGCAAACTTACTTCTGTTAAATTTCATCCCGTGGAATAGTAGAGGAATTGCTAAAAGGAGTGCTGTTAAAAGAGTGAAAAAATTAAAAAGACTTCACAATATGTCTATTTTGGCTTGTCTAGAACCAAAAGTAGATAAATTGAAGATTGATGATTTCAGAAGGAAATTCAGATTTGATTCTTGCATAGAAAATGACTCCAACTCGATTTGGCTGTTTAACTCTCATGGAGTGGACTTCACTCTAAAATCTTCATATTTCCCATCCCATATTACCCAACCTATCAAAATAACTATTGTGTATGCCAAATGTAATAGAACAGATAGGATGTCTCTTTGGAGCTATCTTATAAGTGAAGCCAGTCAAGAGCACCGAATTGTGGGAGGGGATTTTAACTTTTGCTTTAAAGTTACAAAGATTATGTAGGAGTTGAAAATATGGAAAAAAATGCTTTCAACATTAACAGTAGTATATAGCATCAAGGAGTGCTTAGGACAGCATACTAAAATAGGCGAACACGACACAAAAGGACAAAAAAGAACTTTAGAATTTATCCCTTTATAGAATACGTTTTACATCATACTAAAAGGTAAAGGAAGAGTAAATCTAATTCTAATTTGGTAAAAACAAAAGAATGACCATAAAAAGGAATAAAGGACAAAATAGCTCATCGGGAAAGTGACACAAATACCCCCAGCAATACCCATCAGATACGTCACATAATTTCCTCTAATTATTATGTGTGAGTTTTAATCCGTCGTGCTTACAAAAGAAGACGACGATATATTTGTTGATCTATTATATGGAGAGTATTGTGGGCAAGATATAACTAGTAGTATTGTGGGAAAGATATGACTAGTTTTAAATGGCATCCCGATGGCATGAGAACTTGGGGTAATACCTAAATTACTTTCTAGGGGCTTGTCAAAGTGTGAACTGCCAGATCATCATGAATCCTGCGTTACCAATGGTACTGATGATTTGCAGTGAGAATATACATGTACTTAAGATTATAATATTAGAACAAGAGATATAAAGGAAAAAAAAAGGCTTTGAAAATAACCATTAAACTCATCAATGGCCCAAACGTCTCATAACCAAAATTCTGGTGATAAAAAGACATTGATTATTTACTAATGTTTGCTAGTCCTTGGTTTTAAAAAAAGGCTACTAAAGGACTCATTAATCATTTGAAACATATTGCACACAAATATTGAGGGACTAATTAAAGATGGATTGTCAAGCTTGTAGAAGTGAAGACTAGTTTTTAGGATTCATAATTTTATCTATCCTATAATCTTGTCCATGACTTATTCAGTGCAACCCATGAAGCCCACGAATAAAAACATTTTGTTTGAAAAACGAATTAGATATGAAGTTTAATTTATTTTGTAATCAACGTAAAGTTTGAGTTAGGTTAATCTAAAGGTTTTAGGAAGGGCAACGAAGTACACTAGTGAAAGCTTTATTTTTTCTCACTTAGAACAAGTTCCTTTTAAGGCTTTATTAGAAAAACTTTACTGTCCCTAAAAAGAGATTCAAAATAATAGAGCACATGATGATAACTTTTCTTAAGTAATAATTAAATTGTTAAGGTTTCCTCTTCGTGAAAAAAATTGAAGTGAACAGTGTTTGACCTTTATTGGTAAGAAGAAAAGATAAATTACACCAAACCCCTCTGAACTATATCATGTTTATGGGTCACCCCCTGAATTATTTTACCCAAAAAATTCACCCCCTAAACTATCAACCCGTTACAAAAAGCCCCAAAAAACGGGTTACCACTTTTTTAGGGCATAAATGGACAAAAATGCACCTCAGACCAAATTTAAAAACCCACAACTAAAAAGGGAAAAAAATCTCTCTACACACCCGTTTCACCACTTCCCCCCCACCAACACAAACCAGTGTACCTCCCACCACCGCCTCCCCACCTCAGCCACCGAAAATAGTGTTGCATATGTACCGAATAAGCGATTCACCATTTCCCTTCCGTCCACACAAACAAACCCTAGATCTCCAAACCCCAATTGCACCTCAATCTCTCTAGATCTCAACCCATTCACCAAATACCTTTCAAATCTAAGAATGAGCTAGCTTATGCCCATTATGGCTAGCTAAACAGTGAGTAAGGCTTGAAACCTCATGACAATCACATTTTGATGTTGATGCAATTGCAAAAAAAGGGCCTCGATTTTTGTTAGACGATCAAACTGAACATGTTGTCAGTGTCCTATACGACAATATTGCTAGGTGAAATCATTGGACTAACACGTGAATTAGAGGTCAATCGGGATTCATTATTTTTAGGTGGCTAAGGTGGGGAGGTGAGTATGTTGGTTTGTGTTGGTCGGAGGTGGTGGTGGGAGGTGGGTTTTGGGTTTTGATCGAAACGGGTGTGTGTGGAGATAGATAGAGAGAGAGAGAGAGAGAGAGAGAGGGTGAGTTTTTTTTCTTCTTTTTTTTTTTGTTTTAGTTTTGGGTTTTTAAATTTGGGTTGAGGAGTATTTTTGTCCATTTACAACAAAAAAAAGCGGGAACCTGGTTTTGGAGATTATTTGTAACGGATTGATAGTTTATGGGGTGAGTGTGTTGGGTAAAATAATTCAAGGGGGTGACCCATAAACCCAAAATTGATGGAAATGGGTCATATTAGGGTTAATTGTCATTTTTAATATTACGTATTAGTTTTTCTTTTATTTTAGTTCTTTTATTTTGTCGTTCCCCAATTGGTGTATTGGTATAATCAAAATTCGTACACTACTTTTCGATGGACCCGAAGAAGACGAATCGATTTCAAGGCAAGAGAAATCAACCAAGAATTGAGAGAGAAAATATCAAGAATGGAAGAGAAGAACGATTGGATAATGGAAGAGATGTTACAAAAGAAACAAAAGCGATTTGAAGCCCTAATGGAACAATTCTCTGAGTTTCAAAACCCTAACACCACGAACGAGTCACCGGAACCTACCCCTAAAAGGCCCGGAAAAGAGACCATCACAGGAGAACCCCTCGGCCTTGTCCAGATCGCTGAACACCTCGAACAGTCCACTGAGAGATCAATTCTGCCCGGAAATTTCGGTTATGGTGTACATGCCGACCCGCGCTGCAACAACTCCAGCCAGCAATCACATTCAGGGAGGTCCCGACCTAAATTTCGAGACTCTCGGACTCTTCAGCGTCGTAAATCATGTCCCTGTTGAAACCCCAGGTCTCATCAGAATAACAGAGCACTCCGAAACCCTCAGAATTCCCGAAAAATCAAGAAAAACTAAACCCTTGCATTTCTTGCCAAAAAAATTGGGGTTTCTTGAAAGTAGGTACGCAAGTCGCATACAAGGGCGCCTCGCGCATCAAATTGAAGAATTCTTGGAAGGACGCCTAACCATGTTGACCGCTTACCCCTCAAGTTTGAGGACGAACTTTTTGGAAGATGGGGAGAGTGATGGAAATGGGTCATATTAGGGTTAATTGTCATTTTTAATATTTTGTATTAGTCTTTCTTTTATTTTAGTTCTTTTATTTTCTTTTTAGCTTTTTAATTGGTCTCCAAGCATGTTTGGGACTAATTAAGTATGCTTTTACTAGTATTTGTCGTTTTTGGTCATTTTAGGTAATTACTTGATTAGCAAGTCAAGTAATAACCCACCTAAAAATAACTTTGTAGTCGTCATTTGAAAACAGCTTCCATTCTTGAAATATAAGAAATTTTGTGTTCCTCTCTCTAGAAATCATATTTGTTTTTATTTTTAGGCCATTGACATGTAGGTTACGTCAAAGATAGTTCAGGGGTTTGGTGTAATTTACCCCAAAAAATTATAAAAGAAAGAAAAACAGAACATTATAAAATTGTATATAGTATCAACTTAAACTAGCCTAATCAATCCATTGGACTGAAAACGTGAAAACTGACCTAATTGAACTGTGGTTCTAAATTAATTAGCAACCTGAACCAACCCACAAAACAACCCTGTTTGGATCCTTTTAGTTTAAAAATAAATAATTAGAATATGTTATTTGGACATGGGTCCACCAATAGTTTTATCTGTTTGGAGAAAACTAATATAGGATTGAGACCCGACATAAACGCATTACGTCGGCAATTTAGCTGGACCATCTGGTCAATTTATAACTCTATATATTAGGCATTGTTGTTTAAGGAGCAAGGCACACCCAGGCGCAAAGGTGTCTCCGGAGCCTAAGAGCTAGGCGAAAGGCGAGGCGCGCGCTTGATTGAAGCTATACGCACTTTTTTTTTTTAAATAAAAAAAATGAAAGCAATATATTGATGTTATAATAATATCATGACATCAATGATAAACTTAATGGCATAATTAAGATTCCAAATATATAACGTATTATCATGTAAAGCTAAACTTTAACTAATAAACATAAAAGGGAACAATACAAAAACAAATTTAAATCCAACAAACAATATGAAATTTACTATAAAAATAGTAATTAAATTGCAAAACAAAGAGTTAAATGGTTAAATTGCAAAACAGTAATTAATTAAATTGCAAAACAAAGAAAAATCAGTCTTTTTTTTTCTTTTTATTTCAACTGATATTTTTTCTTTCTTTTTACAAAAAACAGTAGTTAATTAAATTGCAAAACAGTTTTAAAATAAAAAAAAAAAGTCGGTCTTTGTTCTTTCTTTTTATTTTCGGAACTGATATTTTTTTTTTACAGAAAACAATAAAACAAGTCAGAAAATGGAAGAAAAAACAGGGAGGAAAGGGAAAAAAGTTGCCGAAAACAGGATAAAATGAAGGAAAAAAAGAAAAGAAAGAAAAAAGAGATGGGCCGGAAAAAGGAAAGAAAAAAGAAAGAAAAGAAAAGTAAGCAGGAAAAAGGAAAAGAAAACAGAAAAAAAAATAGATACCTGTTAAGAGCCGCCGGAGAAAAATAAGTGCTGCAGGAGAAGAAATAAGAGCCGCCCGGTGAAGGAGAGAAGAGACTAGCTGCCGGAATACAGAGAGAAGAGTTTGGAGGGTTTTCTCAGACTAGGGTTCTTTTTTTTTTTTTTTTTGTTATGAAATAAGAGTTTGGTTTGTTTTGTTAAAAAAAAAGTGCGGTTATGTTTTACAAATAAAAGAAACGGGCTTTTACCAAAGCAAATATACCAAGATACATGTTAAAAAAAAATAAAAATGGAAAAGCGCGCCTGAGCGAGCGCCCGGAGCTTAATTGCGCCTAGCGCCTTCGTCCAATAGGCATGCGCCTCTCTCAACTCGCCTCGCCTGACCCCTCTTGAGGCGCTTGCCTAGTGCCTAGGCGCGCTTTTGACAACTATGATATTAGGGGCATCGGTTTGTGGGGTTCCACTAAAAACTGTAAGAAAACACCTCTTTAAGGACATGAAGTTTCAAAATGTTCTGCACCAAAAAGATTACCTCAAACTCGAATTCAATCATGCATCATTTGTCTATAAATATCAAGGAAAAAAATATTATGCCTTCCTCTTCTTAAATGGCAGTTAGTCTACGAGTGCGAGTACCATAAGCATGATGCATAATTTCAGCAAATGAGACAAACACATACCTGTTCAGCTGATATAACTCTCGTCAACTGACAACTGCGCTCTTGCTCTCTGAAGAAACAGTCAATGATAAAGTGATAGTTAATTTCCATATAATGCTATTGTGACATACAGTCATCAACTAAAAGGCATAACATATAAGAACACTATTTACATAACTATTAAAAAGTTAAGGGCAAAAGAAAATATATATATATATATATATATATATATATATATATATATATATATATATATATGTGTGTGTGTGTGTGTGTGTGTGTCAATATTACTGTGTTGAGGTTTTTTATGTAATTAGAGATATATAAAATAAGTGGGTACTTTTTAATTATGTAAATTAAGGGAATAATGGACTTTTTAGGAGTAGACTTAAAAGTAACTTCCAGCTCTTGGTGACGCTTAATATATAGTACAGATTAAAGAGATTAAGCAAACATGATACTTGAAAGACATACATCATAAAGCAGAGGACACACATAATATAATATACACCAAAACACAATAGGATGTGAACGTGTGGGACTTAACACTCAAAAGTATCCTTAAATTTTACTGCAAAAATTACACACCATCTATGTTCTACACACACACACATGTATAGAATCCTCAAATTTATTAGCAAAACGAAGCAAATTAAAAATCTTCACAGTTTCATCTACAGAAATTAACAAGTGCTAATTTGGTTTGGATTTGTGTTATGCATGGGTTGTGTGGAGTATTAGAGTGGATTTGTGTGTTTTGTATGGTTTGTGTGGAGTATTAGAGTTAATAATAAAGAGAAATAAGGGGTTTGGGAGAAGAAGGTGAAGGGGGAAAGAGATGAGGTTATGACCGAACCCAAGTATTCAGGGGGTAGATTAAAACACATGTTATTGAGGGTTTTCTAATGGAGATAAAAGCCTGTCCAATCCTAGGAGGTTATGTCTAATTTTTAAACATTATGGCGGTGGGGGATGGGGGGGAGTGGGGGGTGTAACCCCAAACTGTTAGCAAAACTGATTTAAATTAGATATCTCACGTTTTGTTCAAATTTAGAAATTAACTCCAACAAACATCACAGCAAAAAGACTAATTAAACAAATAAATTTCAAAACATGAGCAAAAAAAGAAATTCTGAAGGCAGGGGTGAGAAAAGGATAGCCAAATGCCAGTCCACCAGTTTACACTACTATATTTACATGAAACCGGTGAAGAAGTATTTCATATAATTACTAATACACATGTGTGACTAATATCCTTGTGTAGGTCCACGACAAAATACACACAAAAATCCTTATTATATTTACATTTATGTTGCAATGAGGTTTATTGAATTTAATTTAGATATTTCACATGTTTGCCATGTTAGAAGATTTACTAGTCGTCTAAATGATTTGTCATGAATTTTTTGTGAAGATGTATATGCATAAATTTGAAAGACAAACTATATATTTATTGGCATGTCCTTATTGTATGGTGTCCTTTTTTAGGATATGTAATGTCAGCATGTCTAGGCGATCTTGTGTCCATGTCCCTGCTTCGTAAGGTGGTGTTCTCATATATGCAGCTTCTAATTTTTGTTACTGTAGAAAACACTTCAAAGAGCATCCTTTAGCTCCTTCATTGCTATAATGCAATTTCATGAAGCAACCCAATTGCACAAGAACCATTAAACTCTATTGGGCATGTGATTCTACAAGAATGTGAACTGACAAAACTACAACAACAAACTAGCTGAATAAAATATCTGGTAAATATAAAAAGAAGAGATAGGCATTCCGTTAAAAACTAAAATGGCTGTTTGATAGGTGAATTTTTGCCATAGAAAATTTGAAAGATTTCTTTCCCATCGCTTGGTGTGTTTGATTGCACAAAATTTGCTTGAAATTTTTTTCCAGGTTTTTGCCTAAAATGCAACTCCCAAAATGCATGTTTTGGACATTTTCCCCAGGAAAAAAAATCATGGAAAAATTTTCCTTGAAATTTTTCCCCACCCCCTCCTATCAATTTATCAAACACACCCTAAAAGAGACTTTCTTCAACTAGACAAATATAAGAAGAACATGAACGTCGACAAAGATGAGAAATACAACTGTTGATCAGTAACTTGTTCACGCCATTGAATGCCTTGTAGAGCTCCAGCGAAAAATTTGCTATGGCATCGCTGGCAGCGGTGCCAAGAAGTTTAGTAAGAGGGAGAGAAATTAGTGGCACTCCTTTTGACTTTTGAGCGACCAGTTTTGCATATGCAGGACCTGAAATAGAGAAAGCGCATACACTATATGCATCAGGGAATTTTCTACCAAGTAAAAACAGTTGTGTTTTAAGAATGGTGGATTGGGAGAGAGAGGAGACAGAAAATAGACAACCAAGTGTGGGATCGTCATACATGTCTCACACCCATAAAATAAAGTAGGGAAGTGTTTGAAATTCCAAAATATAAAAGCACAATAAGGGCCGAGATTTGGCCACATATCCGAAGAAAAATGGAAGGTTGAGATGATAAGATCTGCTTACCCAATTTCATTTTGCTGCTCAAAATTTTTTCTATACCTTTTCATTCCAATTTCAAACTGTTATTCTCACCTATTATTTCCCCCTTAATTCAGTTAACCACCCACTTTCTCTCACTCCAGGATATTTCTGGCCTCTCTCTCTCTCACACACACACACATCCCATTTTCTCTCTCATCTCGATGAATAATACCCTCACATCAAACCGAACCCTCATAAAACTTTTATATCTCAAGTATAATCTGTGTTTTTTACATATATCTACTCTCTTCACAACACCATCTTCAAATTGGTTTAGGAATTTCGAAATTTGATTTTTCAGGTTCCATTTGTTAATGGGGTTTTTGATTTTTGGACACAAAATATGCTTTTTGCTTTCATATTTTGAAGGTTCATTGTAACTTAGGGGATTTAACATTTTTTAGATCTCTCACTATTTGGTACTTAATGTATCTAATTTAGTATTTATGTCTCGATGTTTTACATGTATTGATTTATTGTTCTGTATTGATTTTGCAGGTTTGTATATTCGATTTTTACTAGGGCCAGCAAATGGGCGGGTGTGGGAAGATTTGGTTGGGTCGTTAATGGGTTAGGGTCAAATATGGCGAGCTAATAGCGGGTTGATGGTTATTGCGGATCGGATTTGGGTTGGATTAATAGCCAACCCGTTTTCTCATTCAAAAATTTTAATTACAGATCCCTAGTTTATATGAGTAGGAAGCGCAGCCTATAAAGTACGGATACTCTCGAGAGGTCGCGAATTTTTGTTGGACACGTATAGGATACGGGATACGTTAGGATACGCTAGGATACGCGAATCCCAGATTATCCCTTTTTTTATTTGTTAAATGGATTGGATAAGCTAGGATACATCGGGGATACGCTGGGATATGTTTTGGATACATTTTTAGGATACGTTTTTTTATTTTTTTAACTGTGTTTTTTCATTCTTTAATTATTTTTCTTCCTTTACTATGTTTTTTTAACACTGTTATTTGTTTTTCATTCTTTGCTTGTGCTGTATTGTTTTTTGATTTTTTTCTTAACTTTTTTTATGTTTTGATTCTTTTTTTTATCTGTGTTGTTTTTAACTGTATTGTTTTACTGTTTTCACTCTCAGCTGTGTTATTTTTAACCTTTACATCCCACTGTTTGAATCCTTTAAAATGGTATTTGATGATGTGGTTAACGTAGATGATGATGCCGTTGAAATTGGGTCTACTTAGTGATTGAGATACTATGAAGCCTGGATGCTCTCGGGAGGCTTCTCTCTCTCTTATTTTGTGCTAAGGATATTATCTTTATTTTTGTCTTATGTTTTTGTTGGAACAACCTTTTATGTTAATAATGCTTTATTGTAATGGTGTTTGTTTGGTGACAACAATCATCATATTTGAGCACTTTGATATAATGGTGTTGGATGCTTTAGTTTCATTTTATCAAGTTTATCATTAATATATATAAAATAAAATAATAAATATTTAGCATATCCGTATCCTACATTTTGAAAAAAAACACGTATCCCGTATCCCGAATCGAGTCGTATCACGTATTACGTGTCGAGTCCGTGCTTCATAGAGCGCAGCGGGTCATTTCTCAACCCGCCTAAACCCGCAAATAACCGGTGAGTTTTTAGTGCCCGTATGCAACCTGCCTGAAACAAACATGATGGTGCCCATTCTCAACCATTGCGGGTAGAAATGGGTGGACGATATTGTTTGGGTTGGTCCATTTTGCCTTAATTTTCACCCAGTTTGTTTATTAAATCTACAGGTTTGTATGGATGTCTTTGCGGTGCAATTATAACATGAATACCATTTTTTGTCTCTTTGATCTGATCTCTTATTATGGGTTTTTGTTTTTGTCTGTTTTTGAATTTAACAGTTTATTTATTTTGGGTTTTTGGCCTTTGACCAAATTTTACCGTCTCCAGCTAACCCATCCCTATATCTCTGCAACAACGGAATTTACCTGCAACCCTCACCTTCTCCTTCCATCCGCTATTCGTACCAAGGCTTTACACGACCTATGAATCGTAGAGACGCTGTGAGTTCTTGAGTGTGGTTTTGGTTAATAGTCAGTATGTTAGAGCTCCTCCCTTATCTACTCCTCATCTCGGTCGGTGTTTCAACGAGTTAGGTGGAGGTTTGAAGGTTTCATTGTCGTTATCCTTGATAAAAAAAAAAAAATTCAAGTGATTGGGCTATTCTTTAATTTTCAGTGAGGTATCATTCTCCACCTTCTATGAATGTGTTTAGTTTTAGGAGCACCTATGTTTAGGTTAGTAAACTGTTGATATTTGGGTATATGTGCTTCCATTTGGTTTTGTTTTTTAAAATATTATATTAGCTTCACACCATGAGCTATATTGTTAGAGATAAAGTTTTGGAAACCATTTCAGGTTTATGTACCAGTGCAATATGGAGCAACGGTAAGGTTGCTCCATTGTGACCTGGAGGTCACAGGATCGAGTCGCGAAACAACCTCTCTGCATATACTGGTGTAAGGCGGCGTACATTCAAACCTCCCAGTACCCCGCCGTTGCGGGAGCCTCGTGCGCTGGGTTTGCCCTTTTTACATATTCCTTTAGCTCTGTTTTTGGACTTCGTGTATTGTAATTGTTTATAGGGAGCTTGGGCCTTTCCGAAATGTTTTAACCCCCAAACAAACACCACATCTCTCCCACTCTATAAACTTTGTAGAAATGTTTATAATGGGTGTTTTAATATAAAATCACTGATCACATTTTGAGGGACTAAGGCCTTGTATAATCACAAATCACACTTTAATAAATGTTGATTATTTGTTTTTGTTCTTTTGCAACTTCATGTAGTTTTTTACTTGATTAATTTACTACCTTTATATTTATGTTAAACTATGGTTCTGCTGACCTTTTATTATTAAGAAAAATTGCAGAATACAGGGGATGTATATTTTTTTGTCTCTATAGATTTAAAAAGGCAAACCCAGTGCATGAGGCTCCTGCCACTACGGGGTACTAGGGGTTGAATGTACGCAGCCTTACCCCTACATATGCAGAGAGGCTGTTTCCGTGACTCGAACCCGTGACCTCCATGTCACAGCGGGGGCAACCTTACCGTTGCGCCCGGGTTCACCCCTCTGTCTCTATAGATTTATTTCTTGATATTATGTTTTAAGAATTTTTTAAATTAATGCTTAAATATAACATGGTGAAATGTAACATTTTTTAAATATAACACGTTGGAAGCCATAATTGCTGGCAAAGGGGACTTATGATTATTGATCAATCTATAAGATTTTTTGTCCCATTGTTGATATATCCTCATTTATTTTTTTAAAAACTTGGGTCCTTGGCAAACAGGCGTATAAAGACTTTTGTAGCTCCATATATTTTTGGGACTTTGGTAATCTATTACTAATTTGATTAGACTTTAGTACCTCCATAATCACATCCTGGTGAAATGTTTACATTAAAAGACGATGAAAGTACTTAAGTCTACCTTAATAATCACATCCCGATGAAATGTTTACATTAAGAGAGGAACAAAGTACCAAAGTCTAATATGGACATTAGTGAAGCATAGTTGTCAAAATCGTCCGATTCGCGATTCGAATCGGACGATTCGATTCACTACCAAAACGATTCGAATCAACCTTAGAATCACAAATGTCTAAAGAATCGGACTGAATCGGCGATTCACGATTCGAATCTTCCGATTCGGTCCGATTCACTTTTTTTTTCGCGATTTTTTTACATTAAATTAATATATAGGCTCTTTATGATATATATTTGTTTTATGTAGGGTGTTTTAAATTAATATGTAGGCTGTTTTATGATATATTTTTGTTTTTTACATTTTTAAGCTTAAAATGAATGAGAACACGTGCTACGGTTAATTTTTGTGATATATTTTGGTATATTATCACGTGCTACGATTAGTTTTTTATCATATTACGCTTAATTACCAATTCTATAGTGTTAAATTTCATTTACGTATGTTTTACTACGTTTTTATCGTTTGGTTCCAATTCGACCGATACGATTCACGATTCGCGATTCGGGGGGTAAACGATTCACGATACGATTCGCGATTTGACAACTATGTAGTGAAGTACCAAAAATCACCCATATTTTTCTAATTTACTTTATAAATTTATTTGTTTCTTAGCACATGACTCGTCTATAACAAAAAGATTCAAAATTTTGGTGGTATGTTGATATCTACAACGTTGTTAGTTTTCTAATAAAAACTCTTTAAATGTGTCTGGCAGTCACACCATGTAATATGGTACTAATACTCGGCTCTTTTCTTTTTCAATGGTAGGTAAAAATCTATATTTGTCCCCTTCTGTTTAATTTTTGTTGATTTCCCTGGAAATTTGAGGTCTTTGGGGTTTTACCAAAATATGAGTGCTCTTTTGAGGTTTACGCTCTAACTTTGATAATTTTCTGATTTGGAATTGTATGAGTTTTGTGGGCCTCTATATTTTTGAGGTTTACTCTCTGTTTTCTGATTTTCATTAGTGAATAACCAAGAACCCAACTGCTGCTTGAATTGTGTGTATGCAACATGCGCGTGTCACCAGCTTAACATGTTACTACATATGGAATCCAAGGGACATTGGGATACACATATGTTTTGTACATTAAAACCAATATAACATCTTCAGCAACTGAGGAGGGTGCATGAAGAGTTAATATAATTCAACATGTACTCAATTTTTCATTGAGTTTTAAGTTGAATTATATGTTTTCCATGGTGTTAAAAGTTTGTTTTACATTTTTTTTTAGTGAGTGCTGATTCTAAATTTGGTTTATGTTTTATTGTAAGGTGTAACAGGAAGCCACACGTATTCATATTTATTTTGATTCGTAACCAAGAATTTGGACGTGGTATTGTTTGGTTAAACATAATTGATGGGAGGGAAGGTTTTTATATATGTAAATCATGTTGCCGTTTGAAAATCAATATTTTATGCCCTTATTCTATTGCAACCTATAAAATAATCGAAGGCGTTTTTGGGGTGGGGGGGGTGGGGGGGGGGGGGGTGAGATTCACATGCCAAAATAAATCATGCCATCGGGACCGGCATATCATTTTTTCTCATAAACTTCATTTGCTATGCGTCTAGATCTTAATTTTTTATGTTTGCTATGCGTTTTCTTATCACATCTTTTTAGAGGGTACCCGTCAAAGGCATTCTTGAGATACCTTTGCCTATTTTACTGTGGTGTTAAAGGTTTAAACAAGGAGGGGCTTGGGAGTTCAACAATTGCTTGGGTGTTGAGGAAATCAACTAAAGTGGCTTGGGTGAAGGGGGAATTGACTAAAGTTTCTTGAATCAGCTGCTTTGGTGCAAAGAAAATCATGTACAACTACTGATCTATCTCCTCTATCAACAAAACATAAATACATTTTTGTATATACCATTTGCATTTAATCTTTTCAGTTTAAAATTTTTGTATATCCATTTTTTTTTCTAATAGGCTTGAGGGATATATTGTTTTTGTTTGCTTATTCTTTTTGATTGTGGAACAGAAGAAACAAATATATTTTACTTGAAGAAGTCACTTTTTTTCCAAGCTGTAAATATCTTGGACACTGCTCGACTTTCCAAGTAGATGTTTTACATATTTAAGTTCACTCCAGCTATTATTTTTTTTTTCAAACTATTCTCATGGTCTTACATGATATTTCCCTCCTTTATAATTATATTAGTTTCCGGATATAACTATGGAATACAAAAAATTATTCTTCAAAATTGTTATGTTTCATTCTTTTCCCATAATAACCGTGGAGCTATAGTTTTTGTTTTAGGTTGTAATTTAGAATAGTGACTTTATGAGCTTTGTTTCCTATTATTTCAATTTTCTCACTTTCCATTTAATATAATATGTTTATTTTTTTCAATTTGGCCAGGATTAGCAGGTTTCCAATCTTGACCAATATTTATCTTCTAAGTTTGTTCATATTACCTTACCTGTGGTTGGTGTTTGAACTCAACTCAACAAAGCCTTTTCCAAGTTATTTGGGTTTGATGCATATGGCTTCCTTCAAGAAATTGGGCTTTATAATATTTATCTTCTAAGTTTATTCAGATTACCGAGACAAAGAATATTGGGCTTGATGTATATGGCCTCCTTTAAGAAAACGTTACAAGGTAGCATGACGAAGGAATGGACGGAGAATCATATCCACCAAGCTGATCACAAGTGTAAGCCATACACATCAATCAACAAAGGACATAGAAAATAGCACGAGCAAGAGGTGTACTCTTAAACACCGATCACAGTGAACAAAGTACATACAAAATGGCACCAACAAGATGTTTTCCTTTACACACTGATCAACAACAGGTATTCGAGCATCCATCAACAAAGGTTCCACAAAGTGTCCTACTGGAGATGTATTTTACTAAAACAAACAACAAAGGAACCTATTGGAGGTGTATTTTACTACAACAAACAACAAAGGAACCTATAAAAGGTCCAGAGACAATAGGTCAGTCTTTAAACACCTACAAAAAGGGACTATTTCCTCACCCGTCAACAAAGGATTCAATATTTGCCCATAAACAAGAGGTAATAAACATCTATTCAAGAAATGATGACTAACATCCATCTAGAAGATGTGATGAAACAACACCTATCAACAAAGATGAAATTTCCTAACAAAGGATGATGAAATACCTAGGGGCCGTTTAGTTGTGGAAAACTATTTTCCATTTTCCATTGTCACTTTTTGCTCTATATCTTTGCCAATGGGCCAATAAGATGGGAAGGCGGAGTGGAAAATTGATTTTCAACTTAAATAATTCTTGAAAACATGTATTATATGATTTTCAGATTAACTTAAGTTGGAAAACAATTTTCGATTAATTTTCATTCTTATTCCCATTTAGAGGGCATACTTTGCCAAGTTATAACACAAAATATGGAAAATGAAAATAGAAAACTATTTTCCATAACTAAACGGCCCCATACAGTCTATAAAAAAAAGGGTATAGATGACAACCAATCAGTTATTGACATTAAAAAAACGGGTACGAAGATCATAGGATAATGGTCAGTCTACCAAACAAACCATAAGGCCAAATAAGGCAAAAAGGCGACAATTGAGAGAGGATAATTGAAGTTAAATATTATCTCAAGATCTCTATGCTACCCAACTCATGGATCCACACATGTGAAGAAAACTCAAACTAGGAAAATGGCACATAACACAGTCAAAAGCAACTTTCACAAAATGACTAACTCTGAACAGAAAACACCTTTAACCAATGCAAAGCTAAACTCTGCAACACAAAAAAAACATCATTGAAATATAGCATGGACCAATCAACATGCAGAGGGTAAGCAGGCCCTGCCACTTGCAGACCAAAATGAACCAGGCTCCAAGAACAAATCGTAAGACTACTTGGAATTCCAGCTTGATAAACAGATCACAAGGGGATACCAAATCCAAGAATACAAACTGTTGCAAATATTAGTAAATAAGATCTTTAAATGTTATTTCTTATTTTTACATATTCTAGTAGGGGCTACTTAGGGGGATATCCCATTTATTTGTCCTTTTATGTACATCTGCCTTGTTTAGTAATTGCTCTAATCTCAAGACTGTATATAGTGTAATAGCCTTTATTTGGATTATTGAATATCATGGATACTTTTATCCTTTGGGGACATTTATGAGTGTTGCTTCTTAATTTCAAATTGGTATCCGAGAAACATTCCATCATGGCATGTGTTTGCGAGTCACTTATGTGTGTTACACGAAACGTCAAAGTTATGCCCAAAACTCGCAAACAAACTGAGATGGAAGAACATAAACAATTGGCGGAGGAACACGATAGACATGCTGAAGAATGAGAGAGGCAGAAATGCGAACAATGGAGGATGAACGCTTCAATCACATGATGGAGCTACTAGTGGTGCAACTCGGTCAAGCCTGTTGTTGCAACTCGGAGCCATCTCACCTAGGCCGTAAATCTCAGGAAGCTGTTGGGAACCAGACCTCTACTCTCAGCATGGGCAGTAGCAGGGCTTTCGTGAGGGACCACAACAATCACACTGACATCACCCTTGGATTTGGTGAAGGACAACATGAGAAATGGGTCGAATAGGTAAAAGTTCTATAAGACCTGTGCAGCTGTTGCTGCTAGTTTGTACTGTTGGGATGGGACCAATCAAAACGATCTAGGTCAGGTTTGGAAACCTGCACCGGGATATTCTTGTAGATGTAGCGATATTTGGATGCATGGACCCTGACAATTTCATGAATTGTCTTGACTGAATAGAGAAAATCTTGCACAAGAATATTTTGGGGTGAAGTGCATTAGGTTGGCGGTGACCAAGTTGCAAGAATTTACCAAGGTGTGGTAAATGAGTTCACCCGGGAACATATGGAGACAGGAGGCGTCCTATTCAGTCTTGCCCAAAGATGAAGAACAATGTGAAGTATGCTTTCTTACTGTAAACATACTAGAGAGACCTATTTACTAGAGTCAATAGGTTTGGCTACAACAAAGAAGTATAAAGATCAGTTTCTACTGTTATGCACTTAAGCCACGTTGCATGAGACTGACGAGCAGCGTATTGGGAGGTATATTCACGGCCTACAACCCCACATCAGCCATGAGTTGGGCCTAAGGGACATCCTTACTTTGGGATTTCGTCGGGACAGGAAGCTCTTGCCACCACCACGGGCCGGAGATGGACAATATTCCCCACTTAGCTCAAAGGCCATCGCTTTTTAAGAGAGGAAGAGTGATACAAATAGTAGTAAATACGGGACATTATTTTTATTCCTTTTTATTCCATATACTGATAGAGGCTAGTTGGAAGAAAATGACCATCATTTGTCATTTTTTGTACTTTACCTTTTTTGTTGGTTTCCATAATCCCAAGGCTATATATAGTGTTGTAATATTCTCTGTTTAGATCATTCAATATCAATGAGAGTATCTCTTTTAGGTATATGTGACTGGTTATTTTTAATTCCGTTGCGTGTGTTTGCATCACAATGAGCCCCAAAGAATAAGAGACAACCAAATAGGTTCATCATTCTCAAAGAGCAAAGAATATCCTTAACAGGTAAGAGAGAAGCAGCAAAGACATGAGTTAATGATAATATATTGGAGGAGGAAAGAGAGAGAAATGACAGCAGCAACATAAACTGCGATAAATACAAAACAGAAAATCAACTCTTTGAAAGTTTTGTTCCATATAAAACCTATAAAAATGAGCAATGAAGAGCTGATTAATATCCTCATAACTATTTCTGTAGCAAAACTCCCAATTACTAAGGTTTCTTCTTAAAGAATTCTCATAATAGGAACTTTTGAGTTCTCAGGATACCACCGGAGATGTGGGATTATGAGAATTGAATCGATTGATAGATATCCTATGAAGTTCAGGAATAGAATTACACAAAGGAGAGCTTTCCCAATCCACTTCTCTTCCCAAAACTGAACTCCATCCCCTTCCAAACAAAATCATTAAGAAAAGAGTTCGATCCTAGAGAGATTTATTTACATAAGCTAGCAGACACAACTTCATCACATTTGGATTCCCACCCACTTCCTTTAGACCATACTTATTCCGAATTCACCAAAGTATATCCTTTCAAGGTGAAACCTCCACAACCATTATCATAAGAGAAAAGATTTATTTCTAGTAAATTACCGGATCGCACCACCCCCTTCTCTAACTTCTAGCCTTCCATTTAACTAACTGTTCTTTTTTACCTTCCCCGTTATCTTCCCGCGAGGAATTTATCATAGTTTTTTCGGCACACCACAAGGGAGTTTGAAAAAGACATGAAGTATGTGGGAATACAACTAAAGATCGGTTGCTCAGAGTATGTGGGGATACAAGGAGTGGATCAATGTTTATAGATCTCGACGAGTGCTTTTTAAAATTTTAAATTTATAATAATAGGACATGTAAAATAAATGATATAACATTTTAATGTTTTGCATGAGATATAATTCTAACGTGGTGGTATATAATTATGGTGCATTTTGCATTACTATTCTACACTTAGTTGAGGTGGCAATCACTTTTAAAAAGTTATACCCAAGGTTTTAAAAGGCGCGAGGCGTAGTTGAGGCATTTTGCCTCTGTGAGGCGAGGCGTAAGTCTTGAGGCGGTCCGAGGCGTAAGCCTCAACTTATATCTATACAGCAGAATATAAATATATATATACAGCAAAAAAAAAAAATATATATATATATATATCAAAAATATATATATATATACAGCAAAAAAAATATATATATATATATATATACAGCAAAATATATATATATATACAGCAAAAAATATATATATAAAGCAAAAAATATATATATATAGCAAAAAATATACATCAGCAACATTTATATATATATACAGCAGGATATATATATATATATATATATATTTATATAACCCAAAAAAGACACAACATCTATCTATCTATCTATATATATATATGTGTGTGTGTGTGTGTGTACAGCAGAATATATATACATAAACATATATTTATAAGCGAAATCTTAAAAAACAGGGGGGATATAAGCGAAAAAGGGGGTATTACCTGATAGAGTAGACGATCGGCTGTTTTCCTCTGTAAATGTTTCGGCACTAGGGTTTCTCTTAGAGAAGACTAACTGCTGTTTTCCACTTTTCTGTTTACATACGACTTTTATTTACTGGTCTATACTTAAAATAAAACCCACGTGGGTTTTTTTTTTTTTAGGCGGACACCTCATACGCCTCAAGGCGTACACCTCTCGCACACAAGGCGTACGCCTCTCGCACACAAGGCGTAAGCCTCACTGAACTGCACCTGAGGCGTAAGCCTCACACCTGCTTCCCTCTGCCTCGCCTCGAGGCGCGCCTCATTTCGCCTTTTAAAACCTTGGTTATACCTAATGTTACACTGAATCAACTTTTGCAGGAGATGCTCTAGGAGTTAGGATAGAGCATCTAGTTCTCCCTTGCACCTTCATTCGGTATCTGGAAATTAACTTCCAACTCAATCGGAAACACTATTTATCAGCACTTTTCTAATAAGAAACATATAAACTATTTAAGTTTTATATGGAAAAAAAAGTAAATACACATACACAATGGGGACCACCCAGTAAAAATAAAAATAGAAGGCATGCACTATTTGTCTACATTAAATACATGTTATCGTATACGTAACTCAACAATATACAAAGAACAGGCATAACTCTTTTCAGAAAAAATTACAACTATCCAGAACACATTGGCTCTTCAGAACTAGAAAGTATTCAATGTAACGGTTATTTTGCTAACATGGTATCACATACTAACATAATCTCATAATTTCTATCTCCTCCAACTCATAATTTTACTTATTTTTAGAAATATAGAGATATTGCATTATTTTAAGACGCGGCATCAACAAAATAACAGCTAAGCTCAATATATTTTTCTTCAGAACAGAATTCTTAGATTATTTATACAGAGAGAAGTAGCCTAAAGTTGTAATTATCACCTGATTCTGATTGACCCTCCAAAACAAGCTTTGTGTCTTCTGATTTTATGGAAGCTATGACATAATCTAAAAACTCAGACCATGAGCCCCCAATTTATCCCTCTGTACACAAAAATAAGAATAATTATCTAATAGCACTTGGTTACACAACAACACTTCTATTACATTTTTTCAGAGACGTGCCGGCGATTACCCATCTGAAATCCAATTAACTAAGGGTTGGTTTGATTGTCGTTGAATTGTTTTCCATGAAAAATACTCATTTTAGCTCCATTTTTACTTTTGAGATGCCTGATTTCAAATACATTCTATGAAAACACTACTCTTTATCGTTTCAACGCATTTTCCTACCTCTAATAAAAAGAACTATTTCTCAACCATTTTCCAACTTTGTAATCAAACACACCCTAAGGGCCTATTTGATAGCACAGGGTGGAAGTAATTTCAGAGGCATTGGTTTCCATGAAACCAATCCCTACCCACCCCCCAATGAATTGGTTTTCATGGAAAATCATCAAATTGTCCATTAGGTAGTAATATTTAGTGTAGCCTGAGAAACTTCTCCAAGACAAGTGAAAGCTATAAAACGTGCTCAAAAGCCGGTAAATCATGGGTAGCTGGAACAAAGCAACAGTGAAATAAATGAAAAATATAGATCGAACGCCCATTAGAATCAACCTGGGCCGGGCCAAGTCCACTCCAAGGTTGTCGCATGGTCACAAGCCCCATCAACCTTTGTATTTTGGATTAATTAGGAGCTCACAACATGAAGGAACAAGGATATACGTCACCAAAATAAAAACTCAAAAACATTTTTTTGAAGCCAAATCAAAGATGAAGATGAAATTATTCCTATTAAAAAATTACTTGTTGACTAGAAAGACAATTATTAGTTATCAGCAATAATGAATTATTAGTTATTAACAGGAATGAACTCACATCACAAAAACGCAACTATAAAAACCTCGAGGAATATATACGAGATCTCAATTGTGTGGACTACATTCAGAAATATCCAAGGATATGGTAATTCCATTCAAATGTGTAGCCCTTATATGTAATACTTATGAACTAGGTATACTGCTTACGCACTGGTTATTAGTGAACTTATTCCGCAAATATTTCATTCATACCATATTTATAAGCCTAGCAGAATTGTCATACGTCCAGATCATTAGTTTCCATAAATGTGAAATAGGAAAATTAACCTCGTCATTCACTAATAAATTGTCTAATGAACAAGTCCAAATGCCCAAATGAGAGAACTATACTTATTAAGGTGAATTTTTTCTCACCAAGTATGGCCTAGAAGATCAGTTGCACATCACTTCAAAATTTAAGTAATTCCATGAATTTTTTTCTGGATTTAGTTGGTTATATTTGGCATTGAAGTATGCATGCATTATAATTTGGGTCTGGCACAGATTAGGACAAAGGCTTTGTTTTGGCTTGGGAGGGAGAGAGAGAGAGAGAGAGAGAGACTTACTGTTCCAGCAACAGATCTTGATGATATGAAAGTGTTTGCTTTAAATCTCGACAACCCAAAATCACATACCTGAGCATAATATGTAAAATGAGGTTAAGTTGTGACTGGCTAACGATAATATTTCATGGAAAATATAATAAGCGGTTAGTAGTTAAGACTCGTGCCTTAACGGTCCATTTTTTGTCAACTAACAAATTTGGAGATTTAAGATCCCAGTGAACTATAGGAGGGCTAAGACAATGAAGATAGTTAATACCCGTCGCCTGCATGTAGTACAAAATTGTAATGTACCCCAAGAATTTGTTAATGATATATAAAATAGAAAATATTAAAAAATCAGTTCAAAACACATCGAGAGCCAGGCGTAACCTCCTCTGCATATCCATCGTTTCCCCAGCTATTGGCTGGTGTATGAGTCAATATTTACTACCTCTGTTTATAATAATACTAATAATAATAATAATAATAGATGGAGTCTGGCTATTGGCTGGTGTATGAGCCGGTAAATACTACCTCTGATATTAGCCGACTATCCATAGTTGCATCGTCTTGATATTCTCTATTTCTCGATTGCCGGGCTGTTATTCACATCAAACGCCTATCATCATCATCATATCATCAAATGAAACTACGTATTTCTCTTTCTGTCAAAGAATAATAAAGTGATTAAATTAGTTAACAACATTACTAGAAATTAATATACTAGTGCAATATATGCTAAAAATTTCACAAGATGGCATTGTATATACATGGTCAATTTCCCAACTACACTAGAAATGTAGTGTCATGTCATTAAATAAGAAAAAATCTTTTACTGCTGCATTCTACTGCTTATATTTTACTAATGTTATTCTACTGCTCATTTACTGCTGCATCATTTACCAGTCACTCTGTGAATGGTATAAATGAAGTTAAACTGGAGATTCCTAACCCCATGAAAGAAGAGATGGAGATGTAACCCAGTCAGGGGATCCTTTAGCCATATGCCTCATAATTCAATTTATATTGACTGAATTAATGACACTTTTCTGATGCTACGCAAATGCACATGTAACTCTCCTTGAAATATTTTTGGATCAAATAAGATTCATAAGTAAAGTAATTTTATGCTTTTCTTTAGTTAGTTTGTTATATAAATTAAAGGGATAGTATGCAATGCATCGAAATTGACTTTAAAAACCATTAATTCACACGGTGTGGATTGGTTATGGGGAAGCAGGTAAAGGTTTCTGGCAGTGTGTTAAGTATGAAAATGTCCCTTCGTTCTATGATTGTTGTGGAAAAAATGGGTATGAAGTCTCTCATTGTAAAATGAATGTAGAACAGGAGAAAAATCTAAAACCTACAAGTACCGATTCCAAGCACCGATTCGAAAAAATAATGAGCAGCCAAAATAAGGAAAGTTCACTGATGAAAGCCCCCAAAGAAATTATCCAGCTCAAAACAAGGCAGGTAACAATACTAAAAATGTAATTTAAGAGGGATAAATCCCCCCCAAAATATCCAATTCACCTACTCGGCAACGTAAGCCTACCTACACAAATCATATAACTGAACAACAAATAGACTCTACTTTGAATATAGACTTGGTCTCTGATACAGAACTTCAAAGAAACAAAAATCACGTATGTAATTCCTTTTCTCAAAGCATGATTTGCTATGATAACAATTACAAGCAGTTAGAGACTACTGTCTATTAGACTGAAGCTACAAACGAGGACACTAACAATTCTGATTTATGTGAGGTATTAGCTACTGGATAAGACTGCCTTCATATAGTAGAGGACCCCAACCTATCCCCGAGAATTCCCCTATTGATAATGTCATTTGGACTGAAATTGTAACTAAGAAGAAGAGGATAAAAAAGGCCAACAACAGATCCCCTAGCCCAAGAATAGCCTTAAGATCTGGTAGAAAACTTACTTCCCATAACCTGCCTAAATGTTAAATTTCATCCCGTGGAATAGTAGAGGAATTGCTAAAAGGCGTGCTGTTAAAAGAGTGAAAAAATTAAAAAGACTTCACAATATGTCTATTTTGGCTTGTCTAGAACCAAAAGTAGATAAATTGAAGATTGATGATTTCAGAAGGAAATTCAGATTTGATTCTTGCATAGAAAATGACTCCAACTCGATTTGGCTGTTTAACTCTCATGGAGTGGACTTCACTCTTAAATCTTCATATTTCCCATCCCATATTACCCAACCTATCAAAATAACTATTGTGTATGCCAAATGTAATAGAACAGATAGGATGTCTCTTTGGAGCTATCTTATAAGTGAAGCCAGTCAAGAGCCCTGAATTGTGGGAGGGGATTTTAACTTTTGCTTTAAAGTTACAAAGATTATATAGGAGTTGAAAATATGGAAAAAAAAATGCTTTCAACATTAACAGTGGTATATGATTTTTTAGGTATAAAAAGGATTAAGACACGTACCATAATTTCCTCAAGACCTGCATAGCCCAACTCACTAAGTTTGTGGTTAAACTTATTCTTTGCTCGCCTTTCTCGTTGTAAATCACATAATTTTTGTGCATTGAATACATAATTAATGTCAAAATTCAATCAAATTATATATAAATTGTTAAACATTTACATAATAAAAACAATTTAATATATACCTGAAACTTTTCAGATAGCCTTCCTCTTACAAACTCATCCCAATCCTCCTTATCAATAAACTTTCTATACTTTTCTGGGCCGTTCCAAATATTAGCGGGATCATCTTTTAGTGGCTTGACGTAGTTTTTGGTGAGTTCTCCTTTCAAATTTCTCCATGCACAACCAATATCAGATATTATTGTCTTCTTTGATTTCGGGTCCATATTGAATTTAGCCTATATTTAATTAATATTATATTAAATAATGAAAACTTGATATAATGCTAATATAAACTCCAAATATAAACAATATAGATAATAATTTATTAGTACTTACCTCCATGGTTACCCATAAATTCTCTTTTAACGACTTTGGAACTTTTGGCCAACTTGAATATCTTATAGGCACCATTGTCCTTGCCAAAATCCCCCTATAACTTGCAAAATAATACCTTGTTTCACCATTTGGCTGTCCTTTTTTGTGGTAAGTTACATGTAATCGTTCACAAGAAACCATTTTGCTTATCCGTTTCAAAATGGCCATGCCTCTAACATTTCGTTTCTTCTTACTTGACGTCTCATATGACTTTTCTAAATTGCATTAAAGTGAGTAAAAAAGAAAACCTGCATTAGGAAAATCATGTATAACTTACTTTAACCAGATGCCCCCATTCTTATCAAACTTAAACAAATCAAACTACATATGAATGTTTGAATGTACAATAACTAACGAGCTAATAATGGAAACAAATCAAAATACAACCACATAATGTTCAACCAAAAGTAGTTCATAATAATAAGGCAACAAATTTAATGTCTTAATAACATATACCAGCAAAATATGGATCACATCCAAAACCCAACCGTCATAAAAAGCATACAAGTACGTAACCCCAAGTGCAACACAACTGACTCTACTTTTTATAAAAAGCATACGATTCTTCACTTTCATTGGTCAATTCAGCGTTTGGCAATCCGTTAGTGGCGACATCTAGGGGTGTGCAAAAAAAACCTATCGGCCCGAAAACCGAACCGAACTGAAACCGACAGTTTTTTAGCCCGGTTCGGTCTACGGTTTACGGATATAAAAAAACCGACCATGTCGGTTCGGTTGACGGTTTAGACATGGGAAAAACTGATTCAAACCGAACCGACCTGAAACCAACATTTATATTTAAAAAAAAAAACTAAATGACTTATATTTTTATATCCAAAAGCCATCAAACACCCTCAAAAACCGACCTTAAAAAATTGACCAAAACAGAAAATCGCCAAAAACCGACCCGCAACCTCCCCGAACCGAAATCGATGTGAACCGAAACCGACGGTTTTTTTCATCGCCGGTTTGGTTTCGGTTTGACTTTTTTCAAAACCGAACCGATCGGTTCAGTTTGAATTACGGACCAAAAACGACCTGAACTCACCCGAGAACACCCCTAGCGACATCAACACATCCAGTTGTGTACTCACCCTCATCACACTCATAATTATAAACTCTTTGTGGATTTATAAGAACGATTGACCACTTAGCATCGAATTGGTCTTCAATATAAAAAACATGTTTCGCTTGATAAGCCAATATAAATGGCTCGTTCTTATGGCCAATTCTACAAAGATCAACAGATTTAAAGCCAAGCTCATCTACTTTGATACCACTGCTGTTGTCGATCCAATCACATTTATAAACTGGAATCTTAAAAGTGTAATCATCAAACATACATAATTCAATGATGATGCCACAAAGATTTTAATTCGATACCACGGGATTCTTATCCTTTGCACTAGCAACTTGCATTGTTGTGGCCGTGATGTTAACCCCACTGTTTTGGTTTACTCGGTAAGCGTCGCGATCTTTGGTATGGTAACAACATCCATTAGCGATATAACCCTGATATTTTATTACGTCTCAGTGGGGTTCTCGAGCTACCCATTTCAAGATGTCTGAAACGTCATTGGTAACGACATTTCAAATAAATATAGTGATGAAATGCCACGGCAAGATATCACGTTTGAAATGCACTGAAATGCAGTGCATTTTCATTTGAAATGTTGGATGCTAAAAGGTATTGTTAACGTCATGTTAATATAAAGAAATCAAACTTTGTTTGCTATCATTTTCACAAACGGAAAGCTTAAAATACCACTCTAATATAGCAATTCATAAAATGGAGCAAAACTTGTCCACTCTAAACCTAATGTCTTGGGTCAAACCAACCATGACTCTAAAGAGTGATCAAGGCATGTATACCTAATTTGTAAAATAAGACAATTTCAAACCTAAAAAATATATCCCACAAATAATACACTCATGCCAATTTAACATATAAATGCATTATGTGAAATTCACTCCATTTTTAAATCCAAGAAGCATCTAAAAATCTAATATTATTCTAAATATTTACCATAATAATGTTATCACTTCACAATTTGAACATGTTGCAAAATGCTTGAAAAAATCTCGAGATTTCGTAAATGAGCAATACAAAATATGTAAAAAAAAGGTACATTCTTAATAATGTACATGTTGAATTCGTCAAAATATGAAGTATGCCACTTTTATTTTTCTTGAAACATGGATTATACATGAATCTCAATCAGGCCGAAGTGGAAATGACGGGGCTCGATCAGCCTCCCAATTCCGAGGTTTCAAATGGGAAAATATATCCGCATTCAGAATCATCTTCTTCCAATATATCTCCCCAAAATATGAGTATGCTCACGTTGGTCTTGAGTTGTACCATCGCTGCCGGTGTCCAATTTGGTTGGGCTTTGCAACTTTTGCTTCTCACCATACATTCAGACACTTGGAATAGGGCATGCCTTTTCTTCATTTATCTGGCTTTGTGGTCCGATTACAGGCCTTGTGGTTCAACCTTGTGTTGGCATTTGGAGTGATAAATGCTCTTCAAAATATGGAAGAAGACGACCATTTATATTAGTTGGATCTCTCATGATCTCGATTGCTGTGATAATGATCGGATTTTCTGCAGACATTGGATACATTTTAGGGGATTCAAAGGAACATTGCAGCATATATAAAGGTACTCGCACAAGAGCAGCTGTTGTCTTCATCCTAGGATTTTGGATGCTGGATCTTGCTAATAACACTGTCCAGGGCCCAGCCCGAGCTCTTCTTGCTGAATTAGCAGGTCCTGATCAAAGAAATTCAGCAAATGCTATATTTTGCTCATGGATGGCTGTTGGAAACATTCTAGGTTTTTCTTCTGGTGCAAGTGGAGATTGGCACAGATGGTTTCCTTTCCTGACGAGTAGAGCTTGTTGTGAAGCCTGTGGAAATCTTAAGGCAACATTTCTAGTCGCGGTGGTCTTCCTGACTTTATGTACCCTTGTGACCCTCCATTTCACAAAGGAGGTTCCATTAGCAACAAAGCAGCCTCAACGCTTATCAGATTTTGCTCCCCTCTTGGACGATCCTCAAAGGATTGGATTTGACGTTTCAAAATCAAAAAGTGATATGCCTTTGGTTGAAAATACATCAGAGAAGGTGTCAAAGAGTAGTTATGAAATGGTTAGTAATGGAAAGAATGAAAACCAAAAAATTGAGGAAGATCAAGTCCAAAGTTTTAGTGATAGCCCCGGAGCAGTCTTAGTTAATTTGTTGGCCAGCTTACGACATTTACCACCAGCAATGCATTCAGTGCTTATTGTAATGGCTTTTACCTGGTTGTCCTGGTTTCCATTTTTCCTCTTTGATACGGATTGGATGGGGAGAGAAGTTTATCATGGTGACCCAAAAGGGGACCTAACCGAAGTTCATGCTTATGATCAAGGTGTCAGAGAAGGTGCATTTGGTTTGCTATTGAATTCAGTTGTTCTTGGAATTAGCTCTTTCCTGATTGAACCCATGTGTCAGCGGATGGGTGCAAGATTAGTTTGGGTATTGAGCAATTTTATTGTGTTTGCTTGTATGGTAGCCACTGCCATTATTAGTTTGGTTTCTGTCAGAGATAATTCAAAAGGGATTGAACATGATATTGGAGAAAATGAAACACTCAAGACGGCCTCTTTGGTTGTTTTTGCTCTCTTGGCCTCCCTCTTGCTATTACTTATAGTGCTCCATACTCTGTCACAGCAGGGTTGACTGCAGATACGGGAGGTGGCCAAGGATTAGCAATAGGAGTTCTAAATCTAGCAATTGTTATACCTCAGATGATTGTATCCCTTGGTGCGGGTCCATGGGATGCTTTATTTGGTGGAGGGAACGTACCAGCATTTGTTCTGGCCTCCTTAACTGCCCTTGCTGCTGGTATAATTGCGACTCTCAAGCTCCCAAATCTCACATGCAGTTCCTACAACTCGACAGGTTTTCATTTTTGGTTGACTTCTATAGTTCGGTGAAATTACAAATCAACATGTACATGATACACATCAACCCCACAAACAAATTGAGCAGAAATACTTTTCGAGAGTAGTGGATTTGTTGCTGTGTGTGTGGTCCTATGTCTATCATATCACGGACCTGTGCAGTCAGTATTCAAATTCATTCTTTTTCGCACACCTTTTGGGTCCTGTATTGTATATGTGGAGTGTAAAATTTGGTTTACATTGAAAATCATATAGTGATATATACGACAGTTTTCTTCAATTACGGCTGCCTGGTCCCGGCACATCTTCCCGAGAAGCAATTGAACTATGCGTACCCTCAGCCAGTCCATATTATTTTCCAGGGTCAGTTGAACGTATTGTATAATTGAGAAACATGAAAATTTGACAAAAAAAAAGTAAAGGCTCACCCATGATATGATTTTCATCAACCTCTTCTTGTCACTCGGAACTAGGCATAGATACTTAATGGTGTTGAGTTCGACATCCATAGACTACCATGTTAATCTACAACATTACATAACCCTCAAACTGACCTGTAAAACGGAGCATCAATAATACACAGAGAAATACAGAAGGATGATTATCCTCTTAAAGCTCCCAGTTGTATCAATAATATACAGATAAATGAAAAACAGAGCATTAATGATAACGAAATCTTACTCTCAATGAGTAGGCTACAACGTCTTAAAAACAGAAACATATCATCCTTCAAAGAAAGAAATAGTATCTTTAATTTTCATAATGAAATCTTATTTTGGAATGTCCCCCCAAAAGGCAAAGCTCTTACTGGTTAAAAACTCATTAGAATTTTTTCTTATAAATATAGAAACCAACTTCATAACAGATTTCAACGGATCATTTTTTACCCTTTCCCCATAATTTGTTCCTTATTTATTGGACCCTACGCGCCTAATAAGATAAATATAGGATCCCATACAATGGATAACAAATATAATCTAAAATACAATTATCTTATTAATCTCTAAAATACAACTCAAACGAAATCATGTATACATATTTGTCCCGAAAGAGAATATATACATATAAAGAAGTTTCATAGTGCATGTAAACATCTTAACAAAAGGTCTAACCCACTCTACTGTTATGCGCAAGTAGAAGAGGTTCAAGAAACCTAGGTGAAATTTCAAAGATACCCTTCCCAAATAATAGCACGTGGATGGTTTCTCAAGTTATACACTTCTATTTATGACATAATAAACTTAACATATCTTTTGTCTGTAATATTGCTATCGGATTTGAAAAGTTTCTCTTTTAGCATTTATTTATAACATCATTATTGGAAGAAGGATACTTTTATAAGAATTTACCATTGTAATTGGTTCATTGCATTTCAAAGAAGGGTAAAAGTCTGGACTTCTATTCTACAGTGTGTTATTGATTTGTTATTATTTGATTAATGGAGTATCTATGATGATGTTATGCATTGCAATCGGAAAGTATGCATTCGAAGCAAGGGAAATGATTTCCTTCATTTCTCCCCTCTTTTCTAGATATATTCAAATAGTATATTCAAATAGTACGCCATGGAAGTAGCTGTATTGTAGTTGAAAAATTGCCCAGTATGGGGAAGTTTAAGAAGTTCATAGGTGATTTGTATCATCTCAGAATTAGAGTAAAAGTTCGAAGTCAGTGATCTGTACATGAGTGTTTATAAATACATGTCTCATTTTGATAAATTAATTTAATAATATCTTTAAGTTGATGTACTTACAAAAAAATTTGATGAATCCAATCAACCCTCGTGATTGATATCATTCATTCATATTATCTCCAACAGCCACTCACCACTGCCGCCTACCAGGATTGGCTAGGCCTGCCCTGTGCATTTTTTTCCAGTTGTAATGGGTTATTTAATTTTTAACTGGATGTGAATGGCATTTCACTGACAGGATTAGGGAGGGGGCGTGTGAATGAGGGAAAATTGCTCAACTACTCAATAAACCTTCATATCACATGTTGGCTAGTAAGTTCCACGCATTAACTTTAAAAAAAAACATTTCTTGACTTAACCTTAATAACAACAAGGCCCCGGGCCTTGTTTCTTTGAAGGGACACAAGAATAAGTTGGAAGTATAAACAAGGTTGAAAAGGATCTGCATATGAAAGAAGCGTCTTCACTTTTTCCACCAGTTATGTTGCTGTTAGAAAGAGGAAATACACGAGAAGAGAAAGAAAACAAAGTAAAAAAAGCACATTCTGAAGATCCAACAGTATGTGCTCATTTGTTTGCCATCCACTCATCTGATACAAATTCTGGCTACTTTTTTCCCTTGCATTAGTGTTAAGTGCTTGGTGTACTTCTGTATACATAATGGAGATTTTGAATGAGGGGCTAGTGGGATACTCATTACATATCAACCCAATCATTGGAACCAACCCCGACACCAGCACAACAAATCATTATCCACCAAGACAGTTCTGCGTTTCCTACCCGAGTCACGCTGGATGAGACCAATTATTCATTATGGTCTCAACTCATGGAGATGCATATTGGCGCTCGCAAGAAAGCTAGATACCTCACTGGATAAGAGAAAAACCTGTAACTGGAGATCCCAACCTTGAAACATGGATTACTAAGAATGACAAAGTGAAAAGTTGGCTTATTGACTCTCCACGGATGCAGCGATTTATTCGTCTCTCCACGGCCAAGGAGATATGGGATGTTGTATCAAAAACCTTCTATGATGGATCGGACGAACCTGTACGTTCGCATTAAACCAGAGATCCTTTGGTACCATGCAAAATGGTCGACCATTACCAACGTACTATAATGAACTTCTTGCTATTTTCCAGGAAATCGATCACAGGACTATCTCATAAGAAGGAACAGTTGAAGGGGTGGTCCAGTTGCATTCTGCGATGGCTAGGCTTCGAGTTCATATTTTTCTAAGTGGACTCGACTCCGAGTTTGAGCATGTCCGTGGAGAAATCTTACGAAAAGATCCAAAACTTGATTTGGAGAGTACGTATGCATATGTGATGTATGTGATCAAATGCTTAAAACTTTAGTAGTTTTTTACGATGTTTTCATCAATGAATTTTTATGCTCCTTTACTATTAAAAAAAAACATGGTAGCAAAGCTACAGAGTGTTGTGGCTAACACTTCATATACAATCTCATGGTCATTTTCTGTGAATCCGTTCATTGCAGCAGTTAATTGCTATTTAACCCACCAAAGATAGAGAACTTTAACTCAAAGATCAATTGCAAAGCATATTGAAGGAAAATTGGTGGACAACTATCTGAAGAAATTTAAGGAGCTATATGATGGCTCAGCTTCAATAAGCAAACCAGCTGACGAAGATACCAAAGTAATCACATATGTTAAAGGGCTTGGTCTTAAATATGCTACCTCCATAACAGTAATGCTGGGTAAACCAACCTATCCTATGATGACTCAGTCGGTTAATACTCTAAGGTGATTTGATCTTCAGGAAAGAAAGCAGGAGACTCCTCAACAACCAGTTGATCATAACATGATTATATCACACGACCGTTTCCTACGAGTTACATCGATCCCGTGCGAGGCGTTCGTGCCTCTTACGGGACCATTTTGTGCTTGTTTTACGTTTTCACCCTTCGATTGCATATTTTTATGCTTAAGGCTAATTTTTTTGCAAATTTACGTCGTACACTCAAACCGGGAGTCACGTGACGACGCGGTAGGTTCCTACGAGTCAGGTTGGTCCCGTGCGAGGTGTTCGTGACTCTTACCGGACCATTTTGTGTATGTTTTACGTTTTCACCCTTCGATGGTATGTTTTTATGCTTAAGTCTAATTTTTTGCAAATTTATGTCGTACACTCAAACCGGGACGCGGTCGGTTCCTACTAGTCACATTGGTCCCGTGCGAGGTGTTCGTGACTCTTACCGGCCCGTTTTGTGGCTGTTTTACGTTTTCACCCTTCGATGGCATGTTTTTATGCTCAAGTCTAACTTTTTGCAAATTTACGTCGTACACTGAAACCGAGATCCTCATGACTAACCGGTCGGTTCCGACAAGTCACATCGATCCCGTGCGAGGCGTTCGTGCCTCTTACGGGACCATTTTGTGCTTGTTTTACGTTTTCACCATTCGATAGCATGTTTTTATGCTTAAGTCTAAATGTTTTGCAAATTTACGCTCTACACTGAAACAGGGATCCCCGTGACTACGCGGTCGGTTCCTATGAGTCACATTGGTCTCGTGCGAGGTGTTCGTGACTTTTACCGGACCGCTTTGTGGCTGTTTTACATTTTCACCCTTCGATGGCATGTTTTTATGCTCAACTCTAACTTGTTGCAAATTTACGTCGTACACTCAAACTGGAAGCCCTGTGACTACGCGCTCGGTTCCTACGAGCCACATTGGTCCCGTGTGAGGTGTTCGTGACTCTTACGAGACCGTTTTGTGTTTGTTTTACGTTTTCACCCTTCGCTGAAATTTTTTTATGCTCAAGTCTAACTTTTTGCAAATTTACGTCATACACTCAAACCGGGAGCGCCGTGACTACGCGGTCGGTTCCTACGAGTCACATCGATCCCGTGTGAGGCGTTCGTGCCTCTACGGGACCGTTTTGTTCTGTTTTACATTTTCACCCTTCGATTGTATGTTTTTATGCTTAAGTTTAAATTTTTTGCAAATTTACGTCGTACACTCAAACTGGGAGCCCCGTGACTACGCAGTAGGTTCCTATGAGTCACATTGATCCCGTGCGAGGTGTTCGTGACTACGCGTGCCTCATTCCGGAATGTTTATTTGTTGTTTTACGTTTTCATTCACCAATGTTCAATTTTCAAATGTTGTATGCTCGCCTTAATCAATTTAGAACAGTTGCTTATTTCATAAAATTTTGACAGAGTTTCCTTTGTTTATTCATGAAATTTAATATTAAAATAAACCCAACAACAACAACAAGCACAAAAGTCGCATCTAAACCACCAATAAATCCCTTCCACCAATTTAACATCTAAAAATAGTATATAAATCCATATAGCTCCTTCCTCCATGTCAACCACTTATTAAGGCCTTAAGACACACACATCTTACACAACACACACACGCGCGCACAACTAAATAAAGAATTTACTTTGGTAAAGGTGCACTACATTATAAAATCTTCTATCATCAATATAAAATACTTACCAAATTTATTCGCAAGTTGAGATCCTCCGAATAAGCTCCCTCATTCTTGATCCTTGCGTATTTGTGCAAACAACTTGAGATCTTCCCTTTTCCGATCACTTCTTCGGGTTCCGCTTTGGCTTTCACCATTGTCTCTGATTGCGCAGTACCTCTGCCATAGCCCATTCCAGTGTGCTGATGTTGTATCAGTCCCGACACAAAAAGGTCCTACAATACCAAAATTATATTTTAAAAAGATATATTAACCATTATGTAGGGAAAGTAGTCATTTTACAACCATATGTGACTTAATTTTCTGACTTGTGAAATGTTCTTGATTTTTTGTTTTATTTACCAGTTTTTCAATTTTGGCATAGGACAAACATGAAGAATTGGTGAAAATGAGTAATTGAGAAAGGCGACAAACCAAGCACATGTGTTCGATGTGGGTCCTTTCTATTTATTCTGAGTTCTACTGTGAAATATTGAGTGTTGTCCTCACCCTGAGTTTGTACGGGGAAGTAATTCGAATAGGGATCCAAATTAGGAACATACACAAGCAAGAATACATCAAATAAAACTATTATTCAAAACAACTTACACTCTTTGATAGAACAGGGTAATACATCTTTTCAGTGTAGAGAAGCTGGTATGCATAATAAAATGGAAGTAAATACTTGTAAACATAAGATCCGTTCCATCAAATTCAACTATAGAACCGGGCAACCAATCACTACTGGTGTTATTTTTGTAAAGGAAAAATAAAGAACAGTTTCTACTATTGCTATTACCTCAATCTATAAAGATATTCTAGATGATATAAATATCAATGACTAATCTGTAAATAAATCAGGCCACAAATTAACATAAAATGCGTAAGAAAACTCACACACTAAGCATAACTAAATAGATTTGAAATCCACAACAGAAATTAATTGAACAACTAGAAGACAGGCTCAATTGAAAATATAGGTAACTAACTAAATGAAACGCAATCACAAACCTTAGGTCGAAAACATGAAGTAATGATATAAATTGAAAGTAACAAAGAATACGAAGGAGAAGATGAGATTACGGGACTGAACCTTTGTAAATGAACAAGTTAATACCTTCTTAAGCAGCGGTACACCAAGTTTGCAAGTAGATGAGATTACGGGTAGATGAGAGAGAGAACCTGCGAAGGAGAAGATGAGAGAGAGCGTCGTCAAAGGAGAGGGACTGATGGGGGTAGGGTTTCGCAGGTGAGAGAGCGGCGTGGGCGTGTGTGGGTTTGGGGGGAAGAAGACAATCGATTTTTTTTTTTTAATAATTTGATATACTTTGGTATTTTACATTTAAAAAAATATATAAAACACCTTTGGCATCACAATTTCCTTTGTTGCCAAAAGTGATCTATTTTTCTCAACAGAGTGTTATGTTGCCAAAAGTTAGGTCATGTTTGGCAACAAACAACTATCATGCTAAAAGCTAAAATAATCCCTCCTTTTATTTTGTTAGCTTCCCGCTTAAAATTTCAACATTTGGCAACAAGATTTATTTTATGTTGCCAAAAGTTCAATGTAAAATGGTCTTTTGGCAACATAAATAAGACTTTGTTGCCAAAGAGGTACCTTTGGCAACAAAAATAGCTTGTGTTGCTACATATTGTCGCTAATGGCGCAAATTCTTGTAGTGTCTCCTGGATGAGATTAAATCTAGTGGGGACTGACAGTTGGTAGGTAGGGTCCCCACTTGGCTAAAGGAAATATGACCAAAGGAGGGGGACAAAAACACAAAAATTTCCACACTTGTGCCAGGGCAAAGCATCAAAGATCATCTATTCATATAATTAAAGACTCTTAGAGTTCCTGGCTGCTGGAGCAAGATTAAAAACACAACAGTTAATTTTTTTCATGATATTCTTTGCAACGAGTAGGTGGACATTATAAAATTCCATTAAATTAGATTAGAGGGGCACTAGATTTATTACCTTGGCTATCCCTAGGATTGTCACAATTGATTGCTTGAGACGAATGTGCAGAATCTCCGGATTGCATGGCTTGTACAATGGGAGGTTGCACATCTTGTACAGTAACATTGAATAAACAACTTGAAAATAAAAGTTTGCGTATGTCTTTTGGGTTGAAGTGTTTAATTGAATCCAATTAAACACATTTGACGTTCAATAAAAGTTTGATCATCAAAACCTCAAAGCCTTAATAACCTGTGGCATATATAAAACAGAGTGAAGTAGTGAACGTGTTATTGCTTATTATGTGGATTTGATGAGCTTCCTGAAATTTGAAACAGGTGCGATTGTGTGAACGTGTTATTGAACCCGTTGTACACCAGATTTATTTCAGTTATTTATTTAAATTTTGTATTTTTTTAATTATAGTTGGAACTCATTATTCGTTTTGATGTCATTTATAAAGTAACGATTTTATTCGATGATGTTCAATGTCTATAATGTGTTGTATGTGGAGAAAACAGTATGTGTTTGATAGGTTCGCTCAGTATAATGTTATAGAGAAAACAAAGGATTCTTAAACTATATTCCCGTAATGGATCAACAACTGGATCTAATTGATGATTTCATACCTGTATATAAATTTGGAAATCAGTTTCTTATAAACTGCCTATAGCTTCAATCATCCAATTGGAGTAATTTTTTCTTCCTATTTTTAAATATTTCTGTTAATTTGAATTTTACTGTATCAGCTTTTCAATTACAATCTCTATTATCTTTTTGATGATACAAATCTATATTTTCAATTATACAAAATAATTGATAACTTCCTCTAATTGCTTACTCCATAACCACAAATCATTTTAGAATAGGATTTTGGGTCACTATTTTTTCTTTACAATAATTTGATGTTTTGATTAGAGTTTACCTCTATTTTTAGTGCTGATGTTTTTGGTAGTTTTTCATTTGTGCAATCAATGTTTAAAGTGCAAAACTCTAGCCCAGTTCCCCTCCCTTCTTTTGTTTGCTATTGTGTATGTTCTCTTCGTTTAATAGTATACTAATCTTACCCAAAACCAACTGATCACTATAACAAACAAACAACTTGTAACCACAAACAACATATATGTAGAACAGTTCTGTTTGTGGGTTTGAGGTGATTCCAAGAAAGAGGTTAATGCATGCATTCACATTTTTAGTTTTCATATCATATATCTCATACTACAATAAATAGGTACTTTATTCATACGCAAATAACAATAAGCTTAATCGAAACGAAATCATGAATTCACCCTACTATCGATCACTATACACTTGCATCCGAAGACATTTCAACTTCCAAATCAAAATCAGTGCATTAAGGTACTCATACTGCAAGGTTCGCTGCTTTATGGTGCACAATGTTGAAGAGGATAATGACGAAGGACCAAGTTCCAAACGCCAGAATAGAACAACTTACTCTCACTACCAATGTAAGCCGTTGACAACAGTGAAATTTCCGCCATCCTTTGTTTAGGATGTCATTACAACACATTAAAATTTCATACAGAACAAAGAGCCATGCCTATAATATTATTGCCCTCTCAATCATCTCAGTCAAAATTGGAATCATAATTATATTCATAATGGTCCGCTTACAACAGAATGCCAGAACTCTTCACAGAACTTTCCAACTAAGAAAAGAAACCGAGAAAGAAACAAATAACATGTCTTAAGCTATCCAATTACTAATTATGCTAAATCTCATTAAATAAACAACCTGAAAATAAAAGTTTTTGCTAAGTACTAAGGCATTTACAATTTCTAAGCTTACATTAGAATTTCAGAAAGTTCTGAAACACGCACAATTTCAGAAATTTGTGCATATGTGTTTTGGTGTGCGTGTTTGTGAGAGATAGGGAGAGAGGGAGTGAGAATTACCTTAAGAAGTTGGCAGACGAGCAGCGACGGAGGTAGCACGGCAGCGGTGGCGGAGTTAGTGCAAAGGAGCGCTGGCGGAGGGAGGAAAGGCAAGGGGAAGAGGAGATCGGAGAGGGGGGGGAGAGAAATAGGTGGGAACCAAGAGATGGAAACGAGGGGGAATGGGTGGGAACGTGGTGTTATATTAGGTCAAGGAATTTTTTTCTTGTTTTGCCCCTCAAATTGAACTTTTGGCTTCAAAAATATTTTGTAACAAAATAGTAAATCAATTACCTATGAAATATTTCATGATTGATTGTAATTATTTCGTTGAGAAAAAATTCGTGCTTATGTCTTGTGCGGGGAAAAAATGGCGCCTATTTTTTATTGACAATTTGGCAACAAAATTTGCTAATTCGTGGCCAATATTTACTTAATGACCACAATTTAAATTTTGTTGCTAAAAGTGATATTTACCCACGAAATTATCTTTGTAGCCAAATAAATCGTTGTTAAATGTAATATTTGTTGTAGTGAAAATATAAAATAAGAAGTCAGGAAAGAGACTATGATGTCCCATCTAACACCCCCGGTCTGGAGAAGTCAATGAATGCAGGATACCAACAACAATATTATGGAAACAGATAAATTAGCTCATATAAACAATCTCTCTTCCATCCCAATTATAAATGAAATCATAACAAATGCCAAACTCAAAAGTTCTATTGCAAGATGATCAAAAGGAATATATTATACCACAAGCCGTTAGAGCATAGCCTTAGACGAATTAAAGAAAACCAGAATAAAACCCAACACAAACACATGACCCATTTGATCACACAAATTGAAGATGGTTACCCATTTTTGCACCCTTAACCCAGTGATTACCAGTAGGGTTCAAACTAAGTTTATGAGGGAAGTTATGGAATTGGGGCAAAGCAGAAACCAATATTATCTAAAAATCAAAAAACTAAGGAATGAAAAAACAAAGGAAAACTGTTGTTGAAGTGAGGTGAGAGATGCAGAGATTGTTGTTTGTGAGGTTTATTGAGTTATAGAGAAAAAAGTTTGATGTTTTCTGTAAATCCTTGAATAAACCCAACCCAAAGAGTGGGATTGTTAAGTGAGTTAAAACCCATTTGTGTGGGTTGAATAAATGGTTAAAAGAAAGCATGGGTTAGAATAAGAATACCCTTTGGTGTATGATGAAACACGATTCATCTTTTAAGGCTTGGAAACACGATTCACCACCGGTTTGTTTGTGGAATCGAGAGATATAACGATTTCCCTTTATCTAGAAAAATCAAATCCCTTAAAGCAGGGTATGAAAAAGAAAAAGGAAAACCGGCAGGGTGGAAAACCAAAAAAAATTGAAGGATTGATGAAAGAAATTTGGGATTTACACCTGAAATGGATTTGGTCGCAGAGGGGAAATGATCCAGCCATTGGGGTGGGTGACAGACATCCCAGCCACCATCCTCTTTATTGGGTCCATCATCATCACTCGGAAAGGACGCACTTATGAAGATCTGTGGTGTGAATGAGGATGATGATCGACCTAATAAAGATGAGAGTCAGGGATGTGCTGCTGCTGGTGCTGGTGATGCTTCATCTTCATTTTATTTATGGAAATGGACAAGAGAGGACAAACAAAAGTGGGTTCGCACAAAACAAAACAACCCATTTTAAAGTGCACATGAAACAACTGGACAAAGGAATATAAAAAATGGAGCGACGTGATTCATTAATGACACATCCAAGCATTAGGGCCTCTTTTTCTTTTAAGAGGAGGGAGAGGAAAGAGGGGGATCATGTACCCATCTTCATCTTCAAATAAATCAAACATACACGTGGCACCAAATAGAGACAAGAATTTAGGAGAGTTGGATATACGGAGGGATGCAAGGAATAGAAATCAAGAGAGCCTCTAAACAAACTATAAAATTATCATTTAATGAAAGACACATGTCCATTAATGGAATAATTTAACAATTTCCTCTTTTTAGTTAATACAATAGAATAAAATAGAATAGAACGTGAAGAGACAAACACACGAAAAGTTTCATTTTCTCAATTTAATGGTATGTGCCATATAAATATTGTCAATATACATCAAGATCTTCTTATTTTCTCTCATCTCAACTTACAAAATATATAAACAAAACATGGATTTGGGTCTGAAATTCGTTGCGTTGATAACCATGCTGCTCATTTGTTCTTCACTAAAAGTATCTAATGCAAATTTTTACATGGTTGGGGACACAAAAGGTTGGACCCATATGAACGTTAATTACACGAACTGGGTTGGTAATCGCCAATTTCACATTTTTGATATCCTCCGTGAGTACTTTCTGCTTCTCTTATATATATATATATATATCTTTGTGTTTGTGTGTGTTATTTTAGTTTTGTTTGTAGTTTGTGTTGGGTAATTTTATTTTATTTATCTTGTCATGCATCAATAATTCTTTTTTTTTTTAATTTAACACATTATAATCTTCGATTTCATATTTTAATAAAAACTTAAATTTCATCACTAAAAGTGATCATTGGTGACTTTTTGTCCAATAATCTGATAATATTGTACTAAAGTAAAAAAAATCCATAATTCTTATTGGTATTTATAAATAAATTGCAAAAGGATGTGCAACAGTCTTTTGTAAATGAGACGTTTCTCTATTAGAAATAAACGTCTGTTAGAAAAAAAAATAGTTATGTCTCTTAAACTTTGACTCTTAGTTGACTTTATTTTTTTATGGTTTTAGTTCCCAAACAAAGCATGGGTTTTATACATAGTGTTAAAATCTTAAAATTCACAATGAGACTTGCTATTCATAGCACACACTGACACAATTGATGAGAATTGCGTTGTAAATTCCACTTGCTATATGACTCGTGCAATTCAATTCCAATACGTTTAATTGATAGCTTAGTATATATATATTCTTAAAATGTGCATGAAAGTACATAACCATATATATATATATATTCTTAAAATGTGTATGAAAGTACATGACCATTCATATTACGGGTTTACAATTTTACTGATCGAATAGCGAATATCAATGAATTTAGGCATTAATTGCGTTTTATTTTTTTTGTGTTATGTTTCAATGTTATATTATATTTAATACAAGTGAAAACTCAAAATAGTGCTAACGTGTCATAAAATGTCATGCAACACAACACGAAATCGACAATGTCTAATCAGATCAATTGAGAGATTTATAATATCCTATTCTGCTCTTCTCTTGTATTTTAATTTTATTAAAAAAAAGATTTTGAGACAAAGTGAAGAAAATAGTTATTCTATGTTATTTGCAAATGATCATTAATTAGCGAACTTCACTTTCAGTAGATTATGTTATGTTGAACTATAATACATGATATGTTAAAATAATTTGAGATTAAAGATAAATAATAATATATCTTCCTTGTCATATCTCATAAATGTCATTGTGCACAGTTTTTCGGTACTCGCTAGATGATGGCAGCAATGTGGTGCAAGTTGATACAAAAGAAAAGTATTTATCATGCGATGCGACATCCCCTCTTGCCACCTACGCAACAGGAAATGACTTCATCGCTCTCAAGAATATCGGATATAATTATTTCATTTGTGGAGACCTCGATAATTGCATGGCCGGACAAAAGGTGGAAATCAATGTGGTTGAATTCGGTCCAGATGCTACATCTCCCTCTCTATATCCATCTCCCTTTGCATCTTCTTTTCCCTCCCCTCAAGTTTCGGTGGATAAAGGTTCACATAGTGAAGCATCTACATTGTATTCTGTGGGTAGGCTTTTTGGTGAGATTCTATTAGCTATGGTTGTTATTGTAGCTCATGTTTAATTTTTTAACAATCATGTATGTTTCCTTTCATATACTCTAATAAACGAAAGTATTTCTAGAGGTCGATATCTAGTTTACCTTTAATGGTATTTTGGCTTAGTGAAAGCATACTTATGAACACCATAATATTAATAAAGAACACATTAATTTGATTAAACTCAGTATCCAATTTTTCTTAATAAAAGGATCTTTAATCTTCATTTTTTCATAAATATGCCTAAATGATAGAAATGAAGACTTACCTTGATCCAATTCATTGATCAAGTACGTTGTAAAAATCTCTTTGAATCATCTTGATGATTGCTCCACTATAAGCTTCATCAATTTTATAGAAAATAAATGTTGTTATATCAAATTTTCCCCCTCTTACCCAATATATTGTGTTTAATGCAAATTATTTGATAGAGAATAATCTACTATATATAAGGTGAGATATGACCCAATTTCCTAGTTAGACTATAATTCTACCACCCATCACAATAGGGTTTAATTAGGATTTAACCACCCATCAAAGTCGTTAATATTTAAATGATTTATTTAAAAGAATCCTATCAAATCCAAATTCTTATGTAGAAAAAATTAAATTGGACACTTATATTTAATTAAATAACTAATTTCAAACTATCTTAATTTCAAAATTAGATATTTATTAAATATTTCCAATAGTCTTCCACTTGGACCATATAATCATTTCACTTTATGATTTGATTCAAGGAACATAAGACACATAATAAACTTTAGAATAATCATAATCAAGTATTTACCTTAATTAAATAATACACTAATGTGATTCATGGAAATTCCAGACTTATTCAAGCGCATGGTTTCTTCCATGTACTACGCCACTAATGTCATATTCAATTAGGCCAAAAGTGTGGGTTGTCAATAATGGTCCTATAATATCTTTATAAAAGAACTATTCATGTCACTGATAGGAAGGGTTTTACCGCGACGCAAGAGTCACCTACGCGCCGATCGTTTTATATTCGGCTCACCAACTCTATACAAAAACCTAAGTTACGACTCTACTTGCGATACAAGTACAGCGGTAAGTCGGGTATCGAATCCACAAAGAATGTTCGATAGATCGTAACAGATTATTAATTCAGGAATAAAAGTGTAAAAGGGTGATGTGTGCTAGGAAATAAAAGAAAAGAATAAGTTAAGTCTAAATAAAGTAAAAGCAAGGATTGGGATATCATCCAACCCTACGGCTCGAAACAACTATTAGTCAGAATTCCGGCTCGAGGGCAATTTAATCAAGCATTAACAATTAATCATAAACTTCACACAATAAGGAATTTAAGCCAAAGTTGCGTGAATAAATAATTAACGGAAAATGGTCGCATGCGGATTAAACTCAGATTATCGCTATAAACACTAACGTTGCATGACAAAGAAAGTTAAACGCGTAATAATCCGACTTTAATACGCGCGGGTTCAATTAAACGTAATTTTGCACAAAACCTAATTTTCGGAGCTCGGGGCCTGTTAATGGCGAAACGACATCCTGACCCTAATTATCTAAGGGCACATAATGATTAAAATAAATTACAACTAATTAAACTAGGAAATCAAGTAATAAAGCAATTAAACTAATTAACAAATCATGGAAATTACTCTACAAAGCAATGAATAAACAAGAACAACTTATATAAATGGAGATGGAAGTGGAAAGTTCAACATACACAAACCATATGGTTGTCAACCCAAAGAGAAATGAAGCCAAGCTCTCCAAACCCGCAAACCCTAGGCTAAACTAATTAAAACTGAATATTTTTAAGTATATCTGATATTACAAGAAAAATTGGGTTATATAGTAAGTTGGAATAAAAGAAAAGAAAAAAGAAAAGAAGGCAAAAATATCTGCAGAAACAGGGGATCGATCGATCGACCCCTTTAGTCGATCGATCGATCATCGAAATCATGGCAAATTTATAAAGGATCGATCGATCGATCCTTTTTATCGATCGATCGATCAAGTAGGGGAGAACCTCATTTCCTCCTGTTTTGGCATGTTTTCTTCTCCGCTAGAATCTCCGTAACTTCTTCATTCGGGATCGGAATAGTGCACCGTTCACGGCCACGCGAAGCTTGCGAGGAGGGCTACAACTTTTGTGAGATGTCGGGCGAGGTTCCCAAACTGTGAATTGACCTAATTGCCCTTGAACATGCAATTGCGTACGGGACTAGAGCGGAATGAGTCTGAACTCCATTCTTAGTACCTAAATACCTACAAAAGCCCAATTATACCTCATATAGCATGTTAACAATATAAACCGAGGTTGTCTGGTTAACGGGCTTAAATAAAGAGGTTAAGGCACCTGAGGGGGCTAAAATGCATAGGTTCGACGGATGAAATACGCAATATTTACGTAATATCACACCCCCTAACCCTAGCAATGAAATAGGATGCAACAAGAACAACAAATAAACCAAAAATAGGAGATAGTACAAAAATATGGTATAAAAGCAATAAAAAGATAAGGCCACTTTCGCGGGCAAACGATTGCATTTAGCGTATGCAATAAGCCATTAAACCCCTAGGTTATCCTAGTGGACGAGTGTCGTCTCGTGAGAGTATTCAGGGATGATACCCACAAACATCATAATGTTTCCTCAAAATATGCCCAATCACATGCGACAAACTCAACAATATGAACAAGATTTCAACATGTTATTAGCATAACAAACGAATTCACGTGAAAAGTCCGTAGCTATTAACATTATAGAATGCACCTCAATGAATTGAAACTTTAACATGTGGGAGGGGAGTGAGCACACGCAAAATATGATTTGGCAAAAACTTAAATAACTCATATCTTAAATATCAAAGAATGCATAAAAGTCAATCCTCACGGTAATTACACTCATCAAATGAATTCACTTGAAATAGGGAGGTAACACACGGGACATGCGGGCATAAGGAGTAAATGTAAAGAGAAACTAGGCCGCTGTCACAAATGAAGAACACTATATAGAAAATAAAAATTGTAATCTCAGTGAAAGATACCGCACATATAAAAGAGGCGAAATGCATTTTCACAGATTATCAAAACAATTTAAACCTTTGAATTACATCTACTTAAGATCACATAGGACTTCAATAGGGTTGTGATGTAGGCTAGGCTAGGGTACGAAATGAAGGATATGTATGTACGAATTCAAAGTGTTAGGAATAAAAACTCGGGATAATGGGAAAATGCGGGCAATATCAAAATTGGAAAACAAGTTTCAAAAAGGCATTAGATATAACAATTGGAGAGAGTAATCAAATCTTATTGAACACTATACACAACATTTACAACTTTCTCTTTCTTTTCTTTTCTTCTTTTTCTCACTTTTTTTTTTCTTTTTCTTTTTCTTTTTCTTTTTCACTACACTTTCTTTTCTTTACTTTTCACACTCTCACATGCCTAAATTACCACTGCAATGCAACATCATTCAATCCCAAGTAATATTCCAAACAAAAGGTATAGAAGGTAATATATATGGTATATAACTCCAATTCGGAGTCGGTTATGGGAATTGGGTTATGAAACGAAAGGCTAATATTTAGGCTCAAAGGGATTGACGATGGGAAACATATAAGGTGAGGTCAAGGTCATATGGGTGATATACAAAGATGGCCTATGATCATTTCAAAAAGTTTACGCAATTCTCGAGTCAAAATAATATATGAAAATCATGCTCAAGTAATACATTTCAAGAATGAACTCAATTAATGAACGGTCAATGAAAGAATAAAGAGATTATCAACGACTATAACGTTTTCAAAGAGGAAAGAATAGTGTATACACTCACAAATGAAGATAAGTCTCTAATCTCACTCGGTGTAAGTATATACAATGCAACAAAAGCTTACCGAGTTATAAAAATCTTAAACCAAATCAATAAAATAAGAAAAACGCATATGCTCATGGGATTAAAGTTTAATTCATGAAGTTATTCATAATATCAATAATTAGGACTAAAGTCTAATAACTTCTAAAATCGAGAACATGCATCGTTGAATTGTCTAATGGATCGGACAATTATTAAAATTTATCATCGAAAACAAGGGCAAAATGCCCAACAAAGGAGAAAAAAGAAAGAAAATCTTTTTGAAATTTTTTCAAATTTTTAACAAAAACATGCTTTATAACTAAATTGTAGTCAAATTCAAGGACTAAACAGTGAAATGGATAGAATATCTCACACCCACTAACTTAAATGTTGCATTGTCCCCAATGCGTCCAGTAAAGAACACAACACAGATAGGAAAAGAATGATATTACCCAAATATGGAGCGATCTCCATAAGTACAAGTCCAAATGAATCTGCAAAACAAGTTAGTACAAAGCACAGGAAGAATATATACCTATGTATTAAGTTTAAAGAATCTATGTCACAAGTCACCATAATATAGAGGGGCTGAAGTGCAAATATTAGATAAATTTATGGTGAACTTTTTGATTTTATAAAATGGAAGGTCACACACATCAAAATCCAATAAATAACCTCAAACTACATTCTCATTTCTCATTTCTCATTTCATAAGTTCGATACAAAACAACTTAATACATTACAACTAATAAAAAGAAAGAAAGAAAAAAAAAAAAATACAACATAATATCCGCCCCAGAAATGCAAAAAAAATGACCCAATACAACAGTAGCCTAGTGGCCGGAACCACTAGGATCAGAAGGATCCTGAAAATGAGGAGGTAATCATGCCTCTGCAAGTAAATATCTCTCATCATCGCCTGCATCATTCGGTACTCATGCCTCTATTGCGCTCTCACCTGCCTCTGCTCGGCCTGCTGCTGGTCCAGGCAGGACTCCCATGTAGCCCACCTGAGCTAGGTCTCCTCCCAACGCTAGTCCTGCACTGCCTGAAATGCCTCAAAGCGGGCATCTAAATCTGTGTGTGGCACGTGAGAATCCTCACCCTACTCCATACCTCTAATCTCCATGTCCTTTTTGCCATATTAGATGCCTCTGCCCTCGGCCTTTTGTTCCCCGGCTCCACCCAAGCGTGAGTTAACATCTTCGAGATATTATCCTTTGTGAGAAGCCCTAGTGGCTCATGCTTATGATCAGCGTCATACTCTGGGCAATCGTGAGAAATGCGGATCCTGGTGGTGAGGGCAGGAAAAGGAAGGGAATACCTCTAGGCGATCTCCTTGGATGTCACCAGCATCGTCTCCAAAAATATGTTTGGCAAACTGATATCGCCCAAATCATGAAGCATGGTGTAGATCAATGTTGCGTGCTTGTGATGAACCTCTGATCGGTTGTTCGTCACCATGAATGAGTGCACGTTGATGTAGTGGAGAAGTCTCAGTAAATTCGCCATTACGGCCGAACATAACGCACCTTTCTTTTATAACTCGCCCGGCGCAAGGGCCTCAATCAACGTCGCACGACCAAACATATCCCCATCCAAAAAGCAGATAGGATCCACAGGGTCTGGCACACTCATAAAATCTGCCAAGTCAAAACGGCAGAAAGGCGTCCGCACCCCACGGACCATGGCCTCATACATAGTAGGCCCCTGCCCCCTCACCTCTACCAATATCGCGTAAAACATACGGACGAGCTCTTCATTGACACGCCCATTGGTAGCGAGAAATGGCTCCCATCCCCGTCGGTGCAAAAAAGATCACGCCTCCTGTGGTATGTGATCAAGGGTCCAGGAAAAATGATAACCCGACGATCGCTCGGATGTCTGAAAATAGGCCTGATACCAATCTCGCTCCTGCTCACAGCGAAACCCCTCGACGCCCCCATTGGGCATGGACCTGGTGAATTTGTATTTTTTGATGTTTGCCATTTCAACCTACAAAACAGTAATTAAGCAATACAAAAAAAAAAAATTATAAGCACAATTAATGATTACTTAGTGTACAAGTTGAAATTGCGGGTGCACGTGCGCAAAACCGAGCGAAAAAAATACAACATTGCGATAACAATTGTCGAAATGCGACAACGAGTGAAAATACCCAAGTGTGCGCCAAAAATGGATTGAAAACTATTTGGGGCATTTTAGCGAACACTTGGCGTGCGCAATGTGCGGCGAGGGTGAAAAATACCATTTTGAACCAATAAATTAGCCCTATTCATGAACACAATCACAATGCAACATCAAAAATGTGTTCATGAATGGATATATAGCAAGAATCATAAGTAAAATCAGTTGGAACAACACAAACAGGGAGAAATCCACACACATTCAATATATGTCAAAAAATGGGTTAAACATGGAAATTATGACAAATATGAACCAAAATCAACAACTACACAATTAATTAGGAAGAATGATACCTTGCAAGTATAAAAAATGGTTGAGATTTGAAAGAAAATGTGGTGGGGGATTTTAGGGCACGAAATTGGGAGAAGAGAGATAATAGGAATGAGGAGAAGGTCGGAAAAAACAAGTCGTTCTCAGCCTTTTACTGGTCGATAGATCGATCGACCCTTGGGCTTCGATCGATCGATCAAGCAATAAAAGCCCTACTGCCTCGAGTTTTTAAAAACGGGGGGAAATGCAATTAGGGGTATAAGGGGGGTAGAAATGTAAATATATATATATCACTGTTCTAAAAAATCTGTCTAGGCTCCGCCTAGGCTTAAGGCTTGAAAGAAACGCCTCGCCGTACGCTTTTCACGTCTTATTCTTGGTAAAACCCTTAAGTCGCACTTTTTTCTAAAAACAACAATGATTTAGTGAAACGATGTCGCCTTTTAAAGAATTTGTTTACAAACCGGACCATTATCTCATCCAAAATAATCAAATAGTATTTTAATTTGCATATATTCAGACATATTTTTATGATATGTGAAATTTTTGTATTTTAATAGCCTTATTATGGTTAAAAAATATTAAAATATATTAAGAAGGCCTAAACGCCTTTTCACGCCTACCCCCGCCTAGGTTTCTAAGGCTTAAGGCTTGGCCTCCACACCTCAATCACGCCCCGCGTTTTTTAGAACCTTGATATATATATATATATATATATATAGGAAAATAAAAATACAAAGAACAAAATAAAAAAAAATAAAAAAAAAATAAAAAAACAAAGAATTGGGCTAAGCATGCATATACCTACACATATACTAACCAAAAAAAGAAAAATATGTACAACGATCGACACACACGCATGTTCATAAAGAAATAAAAAAATAAAATAAAAAGAGAAAGAAAAACAAATGCAAATGCGTGAGAATGGTGTGTGTAAAATAAAGAAAAAAATTATTTTTGTGACTTTTTTCATTGTTTTCTTAACAAGTGTGTGCCGGGGCGCATAGTCTCCGCAAATTCAAGTCCATTGAACCTACAAAATAGTTAGAACCAAGCATAGAAAAATAAGTAAAAAGAGATTAACTAATTACACTATACTAGATTAAGAGAAAATAAAATTGAAGAAGTTAGTATATACAACCTACACATAGGATGTCCAATTAGCTATATACTAAAAGTTGAAATTTTTGAGGGTCCATCCAAAACACAATTTGACTATGACGGATCAATGTTGGACCCTCCTGAACACGCATGCCTCCCGGAAAATAGGAATTCCGTTCAAACGATGGAAGGCATGTGTAAGGCGGTAAAAGTGAACCATCCCCAATTACAAATTTGGGAGGGAGGATGGGGGATTTGGATAGGAAGGGAGATAAGTCACACCCAAAATAACCTCCAAAACCCTTCTTCTCTAACCGAACTACTAAAAATAAGATAAAAACTATAATGAAAGATATGTCTTCAAATACCAAAAACCCACTTATGTAGTAAGTGGTAAAAGAACAAAGATAAAAGAAAAGAAAATGATTTGTCCTAAGTGTTTTTGGTGTTGTCCTTCCTTCGCTGGAAATCTCGTAACTTCTTCATTATTGATCGAAATCGTGCACCGTCAGCGGCCACGCGAAGATGACTCAGAGGCTCCTACTTTAGTGAAGACATTAGGAAAAAATATGTAAGGACATTATTTTATTGTTCGGTTTACATTAGTATATGTCGTATACCGCTACAAACCGTAGAAGAAAAAGTTCAAGTTTGAAGATACATCAAGACGGACCCGAATATTAAAGTTCTTCAACATTCAAGCCTCCGCAAGATTAATTTTAGTAAGGTTGTGTTTTGGTTACTTTATGGTTCACTTAGAGTGTTGGGATAATTTTGCTAAAATATTTTCTAAGTGTCGAGGCGGAGTTTTTCGTCAGAATTTTTTCTAAGTGTTGAGGTGGAGGTTTTGACAAAATATTTTTTTTTCTCAGTCGTTCGAGCGACTTGAGCTTCTCATTCGAGCGACATGTTAATGTTGCATGAAGCTCGTTCGAGGGACACGTGGCATCATTCGAGCGACTTCCCTATTTCGTTCGAGTCATGCGTCGACTTAAGTTTTTTTTATATAAAGAGTGTTAAACCACTACGTTTTCGTCAAGAAGACCTGACATTTTTCATTCTGCAGAACTGCAAACCAGCAGAATTTTTTCTCTTCTTCGTTTAAGGGTTTAATCATTTTTGTTGTCAAATCCCAAAACATCCAAATCTTTATGTGAATTGTTTTGGAACTCAAGATTCAACTTTGGTGAAGTTATTTCTTTGTGGAGTGTTATCTCTATGGCTGACTACGATTGCGTGTCGATTGGGAGTGCTCGAGGGTGTTCCTGGATGAATTGAACGGCGTGTTCTTGTGGGCTACTGCGGTCGTGTCTATTTGATTGTTCTAAGGAGTAATCATTGTGAATTTCATTATGTATGTAAGTTGCGATTTATATTACATAGTGAAATAAACAGTTTTATCCGAAAGTTTTTTTTTCCTGAAATCTGTGAGTTAGCAATTTTATTTGTGATGGTTTGTCACACACACACACACACACACACACACACACACGTAGTTGCATGTTTAGGGGCTAAATTAATTTGGATTGAAAATTGACACTAATTAAATAAGGTTAACTTGGAAAATTGCGAATTTGGTTTAATCAGTATCACACATACATTTACAAATTGGTATCAAAGCTTATTTAAGCGATCACCACTTTTAGAAATTGGTATCAGAGCGGGTTTCTCTAATTTATCGAATGATCCTTGTTTTTAGCAAAAAATTATGTGATATTGATTTTTTTTGAAAAATATATTTTGTGAAAAATCGTAATTTTTCTAATGCAGCACTTATGTAATTAGTTGCCCCTCCCTATTAGCACAAGTCAAAGTTTTGATGATTTAAATAGTTTGAATTTGACGTTTACTAAAAGAATTAAAGTTTTAGAAAAAGAAAATTCTCGTTTTAAATCCGCTATGGATCTTTTACAAATGATTCAAAATCAAAGAGATTTTTACCATGAAAAATTTATTTCTTTGGACCATGAATTTAATGCTTTAAAATTGTTCAAAAATGAGAGTGATGATAGAGTCCTATTTTAAAAAAAAGAATTTGAGGACTTCAAAAATTCTATAATTTGTGTTTGTGCCAATGAGGATAAAGATATTTTAATCGATGAGTTTGTGGCACGCGAGGAGACTCTTAGGGATAAGTGTGCATATTTTAATGGAGAACGTTATAACCTTCTTGGAATAATTGAAAATTTAGAGAAGGAGTCCCTAAAATTGGAAGAGTCTAAATCTATGCTTGAGTAAAAAAATTTGGAGTTAAAAAATGATTTGACAGACTCGAGTAGTGTTGGTAGCAATGGTAGTGGCTCGTCGTGTTCTCATATTTCTAGTGTTAAAGCTAATACCATTATTTATTTTAGAGGGTCAATAAATACCAAGGATGTTAGAAAAGGTCAACCCATAGGTGTCGTTCCACCCGTTTACACATGTTCACATTGTGGTAGGAAAGCTCACCTGAGGCGTTTTTGTTTTTATCTTGGAAGAGGTCCTAGGAAATTGAAGTCTATAATTTCGTTGGTTCCCGAAACCCCTATTCGACGTTTCACGTCTATTTGGGTTAGGAAATCACTTTTAGAGGAGCTAGATGGTAAACTAGTTGATTCTCACATGCTTGCACAAGATGCATCACTTGTTATTTCTTATGGATAGTTGATTGCATGCTTTATTTGTCATATACTAGTTGTGTTTCATGATATATGTTTGCTAGTGTGATGACACATGTACTTTTCGTATTAGATCTTTGTTTTTGATAAAACTTTTGGAAAATCCAAAAAGATTTTATTTTGATAAATTTTTTGGAAAAAGACAAAAAGAGTTTTGTATTTTGTTTACACCATATATGGATGGACATTTAGGAAGACCCGATCATAATTTCATTCCATATCCATGTAAATATTTTATAGTATTTTGATATGCGTCATCATTTTATTTTTGTGCTTTACAATGTTTGGAGTCATTGAGATGTGATTTGTTGTTACCTACATGTTTGGCTCAAGAGTTCCTCTAATGTACACTTGCACAAATTTGTTTGACTATTGTTCTTATCTATCACATGTTGGTCGATGTGTTTTCATCTCAATTCTGTCTTTGAAATGAACCAAATGCGATCAAACTTGGCAATGAAAGTAGTTCATGTAAAAACCGTTGTCGTGAGTTTAAGGGATTTATTATGAAAAATGGGTAAGGGCTACGAAAGGTACTCATTTATTCTTTGACATTAATCCACTGTTTAAATCGGACCTAGAAAAAGTGTGGCACGATTTATATTTGTCAAGGTCCAAAGAGGTTGAAAAGATCCCGAAAAAATTTATAGTCAATAAAAAGAAAAATATGTCATAAGTGGGCCAATTTGTTTAGTTTTATCACCTCTAAAGAAAAATAAAAAGCATTATTATTTATGAGGTAGTTTGGATGGAATATAAAACGGGTTTGCACATCTTGACAAAGTCATGAAAAAGCATTACATAGTTTTAGACGTTATTGGTGTGAAAATCATGTCTGACTTTGATTTGTCGATTAGATTAAGACGATGTCATCTAAATTCACATTTTTCGACGCCTAAGGATGATTTTGAGATTCATTCATTAGTAGTACACACATTCATCGTGCACATATGTTATGCGCGATTACATTGATTTGCCTATTGAATTGTTCACACCCATTCATTCCGTTTCCATGATTTGGTTATCTTAGTGTAAATTCATGGTGTGTGATTTTTGTAAAATTATTTTTGCATTGTTATATGAAAAATTGAAAAATAAAAAATAGTTTGTGGAAAGATTTTGAGTTACTCCTTTGCACGAACATAGTTTGTTTCGTGTTTGCTATGCATATTTGTCTTGAGAACTCCATGTTTGTTTTGTTTATTCGTTTCCTTATCTATTTCAGACAAATAAAAAAGGGGAGAACAAATTATGGGGGAGATTTGATTATTGATGATTGATTTATTCTTATATCATTTCAAACTCGATATGTCACAAAGGTATTTGCTTTGTCTCATGTGCGTAGGTACAAAATTGAAGATCATTATGTTTCACACCCTGATGAGAAAAGCTTAAAGATTTGATGTTGAAGATTTTTTTTTAAGAAAAGCTTGATACTTGCATTTTTATACCTTTTCAGTTTTGGGTTCATGGGAGGGTATTAAATTTGTATAGGCATTTTGATCTGATAATTCAGATGTTTTTATTTTGTACCGGCATAGACATAGGAGGAGATTTATAAGAACATTATTTTATTGTTTGGTTTACATTAGTGTATGTCGTATACTATTACAAACCATCGAAGAAAAAGTTCAAGTTTGAAGATACATCAAGATGGACCCAAATATCAAAGTTCTTCACCATTCAAGACTCCAAAATATTAATTTTGCTAAGGTTGTGTTTTGGTTACTTTACGGTTCATTTAGAGTGTTGGGATAATTTTTCTAAATATTTTCTAAGTGTTGAGGCAAAAATTTTCGTCAGAATTTTTTCGAGTGTTGAGGCGGAGTTTTTGACGAAATAATTTTTTTTATTTTTGCTCAGTCGTTCGAGCGACTTGAGCTTCTCATTCGAGAGGCAGGTTGATGTCGCACGAAGCTCGTTCGAGAAACCCATGGCATCATTCGAGCGACATCCCTATTTCGTTCGAGCGACGCGCTGACTTAAGTTTTTTCTATAAAGCGTGTTAAACCACTCCGTTTTTGTTAAGAAGACCTGACATTTTTCATTTTGCACAAACTACAAACCAACATAATTATTTGTCTTCTTCGTTTAAGGGTTTATTCCTTTTTGTTTTCAATTCACAAAACATCTAAATATTTATGTGAATTATTTTGGAACCGAAGAATCAACTTTGGCGAAGTTATTTCTTTGTGGAGTATTATCTCTACGGCTGACTACGATTGCGTGTCGATTGGGAGTGCTCGAGGGGGTTTCTGATTGAATTGGACTGCGTGTTCTTGTGGGCTACTGCGGTTGTTCCATTGCTGACTCTAGGCCACGTGTCTATGTGATTGTTTTGAGGAGTAATCATTGCGGATTTCATTGTGTATGTAAGTTGCGATTTATTTTACATAATGAAATAAAAGGTTTTACCCGAAAGGGGTTTTTTCCTAAAATTTATGAGTTAGCAGTTTTATTTGTGATGGTTTGACACACACACACACACACACACACACACACACACACGTAGTTGTATGTTTAGGGGATGAATTAATTTGGTTTGAAAATTGACACTGATTAAATAAGGTTAACTTGAAAATTTACGAATTTGGTTTAATCAGTATCACACATACTTTTAGAAATTGGTATCAGAGCTTATTTAAGCGATCACCACTTTTACAAAATCCCAAAGTGTGAAATGACTAAATTGCTTCAGCAAGTGCGATTGTCGACAAAACTTTACCAGAACGCTATTGAACTTCACACTAACATCGTAATACCAACAAAAGCTCAATTATACCTCATAAAGCATGTAAACATATAAAAAGGAGGTTGTCTTGGTTAACGGGCATAATTATAGGAATTAAAGTACCGAAGGGGGGTAAAATACATAAGTAAAGAGGGTGAATATATGCAATATTCTAGTCAAATCAATCCCCCCAACTTACACATTGCTAGTCCCTAGCAATGAAATATAAAGCAAGAAGAACTACAAGTAAACCATGAGAAAGGAAATATATTCAAAGGAGATAAATGCCACTTTCATGGGCGAACGATTGCATTTAGCATATGCAATAAACTGTTAAATCCCTAGGTTACCCTTGTGGACGAGTGTTTCCTTGTGAAGGTTTTTCAGGGATGGAACCCACAAACATCAGATTTCCTCAAAATATGCCCAACTAACCAATATGCCAAACTCAACAATAACTAAATATTTCAATATATTTTTAACAAATCAAAAGAGATTTTTTCCCAATAATCCAAACTATTAACATTAAAAGAATAACTATATGGAATTGAAACCTAAAATATGAGTGGTGTGCGTGCACATGCAAAAGCTTTGATTCAGTAAAAAGGCCTATAGCCCGGATAAAAAATTAGAGCATGCTTCCACTCAATCCTCTCCGGATATTACACTCAACAAATAAAAGCACTCGTAAAGGGGTGTAACACACAGGACATGCGGGCATAAAGAGTAAATGTAAATGAAAACTAGACCGCACACATGTCATCATCGAAGAATTCTATATATAAAATAAAAACATTTCAATCTCAATGAAAGGATATCATCATTAAAAAGGTGAAATGCATTTTCACAGATTATCACAATTATTTAAATTTTTGAATTACAATCAGCTTAGGATCACATAGGACTTGTATAGAGTTGTAATGTAGGTTTGGGGTTAAGGTTATTAAAGGAATGGAATATGTACGGATTCAATAGTGTTTGGGGATGAGCGACTTGGGATAATGGAAAAATGTGGGAAATTTTAAAATTGGAATATAATTTCCATAACAAGCATTGGATATAACATTGGAAAGTGACAAAGGTTATTGAACACTATGTACACAAATGAAATACTTTCTCTTTCTTTTGTTTTCTTCTTTTTCTCTTCTTTTCTTTTGTATTTGTTTTTTCACTTTTTCTTTTTTTTTTCACTTCATTTTTCTTCACTTTTTTCACTCTCACATGCTTAATTGCAACGACAAACAACAACATCATTCAATCCCAAGTATCATTTCAAATAAAGGTATGGAAGGTGATATATATGGCTTATAACTCCAATTTGGAGTTGGTTATGGGATTTTGAGCTATGAAACGAAGGGATATATTTAGGCTCAAAGAGGTTGACGAGGGAAAACATATAAGGTGAGGTTAAGGTCGATATGGGTGATATAACAAAGAGGGCCATGATCCTTTCCTAAAATTTACACAATTCTCGAGTTAAAACAACTTTGAAAATCATGCTCAAGTAACATATTTCATAATGAATTCAATTAATGAAAGAATAGTGAGATTACCAACAAATTTAACATTTTCAAGAAGGAAAGAGTAATGTACAAACACTCGCAAATGAATAAAATCACAAAGCTCGCTCGGTTTTAGTGTACACAAAGTAACAAAAAGATACCAAGTTATAATTGTCCTACCGAATCATTTATAAAATATGCTCAAGTGCTAATGAGTTTTCAAGGTTTAATTCATGCATTTATTCTCAATATTAAATAAATTGGGGACTAAAATTTAATAACATGAAAAAAAATACAAAATGCATCATTGAATTAGCAATTGAATAAGACAATTGTTGAATTTATCATAGGAAATTGGGGCAAAAGGCCAAGGAAAGAGAAAAGAAACTAAGAAAATAAATTTTAAAATTTTGAATTTTTTATCTTTTATTTATTTTTAAAATTTAATTAATAAATATAAACATGTCTCACGATGATAAAATAGAAATCAAGATGACACACCCCCTAACTTGAAATGCACATTGTCCTCAATGGAATTAAAGACACTATGAAATACGAGGGATAGATTTAAATCACACCAATTTGGAGCGATCCCAAAGGTAGTCAACGTGAGCCCCATACAAACCAAAGAAAAACAAAAATATTTACCGAAAGAATTAAGTTTAAAGAAATCATGTCATAAGTCACAACAATATAGAGGGGCTGAAGTGAAAATACTAGATAAATTGACAGTGAACATTTGATTTTATAAAAATGGGGGTTGCACACATCAAAATCTAATAGATAACCAACATCTACATTATTATTTCAAATCCCATAATTACACAAAACAACTTAATACAATAGAAAGAAAGAAAGAAATAAATAAATAAAATAAATAAACTCCCATTACAAAAGGAAAAACAGCTCAGAAACCAGGACCACCAGAGGATCCCGGTGCATAACATCACCCCCCACACCATAGTCTCATTTGATGTTTTTCCCCTCCCCCCTTCACCACCATGAATGTCGCATGAAATATATGCACAAAGTCCTCAGTATTGCAAAAAAATTTGGCACAAAATCCTCCATGATGCAACCAATTTTGGTAAGAAAATATTTTTGTGAGTTAATTTTTTTAGCTTTTTAACAATTGCATGTTCGGAATGCACAATCTCCGTAAATTCTAGTTCGTTGAACCTACAAAAATTGTCAGAACTAAGCATACACAAAAAATAAAGAAAAAATAAATAATTATGCTAAAAGCTATACGAAAATAAAAAAGAAAAAAGAGAATTCACTATGTACAACCTAAATTTCAATTGCTCAATTAACTATACAAAAGGTGGTTAAATTTCTGAGGGTCCACCCAAACAATGATTTGACTTTAAGGGATAATTGGAGGCCCCTCAATTGAGTTCATACCTTTCGAAAAGTAAAAATTCGGTTTGAACAACGAAAGGTATTTATATGGCGGAATAAAATAACCATCATCCAAACGAATTCAATGGCTTTGCAACTTTCCCACTTAGATTAATTTGAGAACTATTATCGTAACTTTCAGGATTATTAGTATAACAACTTTGAAAGTTATTGTCATAATAGTCCGGAGAACTACTATCGCGATGGCTTTCAACTTCGTTATTGTAATGAGTTTAAGGCATTTTGTCATTAGAATAAGTTTCAAAAATTTCCAAATCATTATTTTTATTTTGTAAATACTCGCCAAAAGTAATTTTGGGATTTTCATTCTTCTCAACATAAAAATACTCACCAAAAGTTATAGGCTTAGAGGGACTTTGAAAATTATTCTTAGGGAAAACTCCCAAACCCAAATCATTGCAACTATCGAAATCATTAATGTAAGACATACTTACCCAAACTGGTTCCTCGATGGATGCTTAACAGTGTGGTGTGCAGACGAGAATTCGACGTTTCTTGGCGCTCAGATGTCCAAGTCTGCGAAACCGGTTAAAAAAAAATACAAATAAAAAGAAAAAATATAAGGAAATATTAAGTCAATAAAATTCTAGCAAAAACTAGCCCCCGACAACGACGCCATTTTGATAACAAGAGAAAATCGCGGCGCAAGTGTATAAAGATATACGCCGATCGTTATGCTCGGCTCCCCCGCTATGCAAAAATCTCAACTATGACTACACTCTCTTAAGGGAGTATAGCAGCCAATCCGTAAATTGAACCCACATAGACTAGTTGTTAGAATTCCATTAATTTAATACTTCTCAAATAAAAGTGTAAAAGATGATATGTGAACAAAATATTAAACTAGGCATATATTTAAACTTAGATTAACAAAATGAATAAAAACTATAGATTGCGACTAATATCCCTCACTTGGAGTTAATTGATATAAATGGTTACATGGGACAACAAGTTTAACAAGATTGAATCTCATTTCAATAATTAATTAAATCTAGAGTTGTCACCCCCTAAATCGTCATAAAAGCCTACTATTATTTTGGTATCAACAAATATCCGAAAATTATACACGCAAAGTCGTAAATACGGAGTATACATAATATACCCCGTTAAATTTCCTAAGAGTAAAATCAAGAACAACCCAATCGAATTAAACTCATAAAACCCAACACCAAAGCAAATCAACCAAATAAACCCAAGGTGAGTTCAATCAATCACAACCTAAACTAAGTTACCTACAAAACATGTTAAATGGCATTAATTAAATGAAAGCAACTAAGTGAAAGAAGGTAAACCTAGTTAATAAAGCAAGAAAACTAAATAACACAACAAGAAATAAATAATGGAAGCTTGGATTAATGAAAGAGTTGATGAATAGTGTTCTAACAAATCAAAGTGGGTAAAACCCTAGGAGAGAGAGAAGTCACACCTAAAATAACCTCCAAGACGCTTCTTCTCTAACCTAACTATTAAAAACAAGGTAAAAAATATAATGAAAGATATGTCTTCAAATACCAAAAACCCACTTATGTAGTAAGTGGTAAAAAAATAAAGATAAAAGAGAACAAAATGATTTGTCCTAAGTGGTTTTGGTGTTTTCCATCCTCCGCGAGAAATCCCATAACTTCTTCGTTATTGATCGGAATCGTGCATCGTCAGCGGCCATGCAAAAATGACTCGTAGGGCTTCAACTTCCGTGAAGACATTAGGAAACAATACCAAAGTTTGAAATGATTAAAATGCCCCTGCAAGTGCGATTGTTGACAGAACTTTACCAGAATGCTACTGAACTTCACACTAAGCACCTTAATACCTACAAAAGTTCAATTATACGTCATAAAGCATGTAAACATATAAAAAGGAGTGTAAGGACAATTTGTCCATCTTTATGTATTTATGTCATACGCCGTTACAAGAATGTGAGTTGGAAAGGTCACATCGTCATCAACGAAATCCGAAGATCAAAAGAAGAAGGAATTTGGGAATCAGACGTGGCCGGACCGATCCGGTTCAGAAAAAGAACCGATCCGGCCTACCGGACCGATCCGCCTAAAGGGACCGGACCGATCCGCTTGCTGAGGTGAAGCCAGTGTGCCCCGGATCCATAGCGAACCGATGAAGGTAAAAGTCCCGGACCGATCCGATGCCAACCAGTCCGATCTAGGTTCAGAAAAAGAACCGATCCGACTTAACCGGACCGATCTGCCTAATCGGCCGGACCGATCCGGCGAGGATAATCACTGCCAGATCGTGCAGCAGATTTTTTAGGGTTTTCGATCCCTTATTTAAACCACGATCAGCAGTTGGTTTTATTAAGACTTACACACGATTTTCTGAGTTCCATAACTCTTAAGTATTCATGGTATTTGAGTCCATTGATTCATACCTTTGATTCACACAAATTCCATACATTTGTGAATCACTTTTGGTAACCCAAGAACACCATTGCTGCTGTTCAACCTTGTGAAGTGGACCGCTTCTTCCTCTTCATTGCTGCCCTACTGGACAGGGATAGTTCCAGCCGTCAACCCTACTGGAAAGGGATATTCCAGCCGCGACTACAGAATTCGATACCCGAGGGTAATTCTTAGTCAAAAATATGTATTTCATTGTAATCCGATTGTAAACCGTCTTTTACAAATTATAGTGAATATACAAATGGTTTTGCCCCTGTGGGGGATTTTTCCTTAACTTTGTGTGTTCAATAATTCTTGCATGATTTCATATTGTTTCAATCACACCTAGTTGCATGCTTAGGGTTAATTTGGGTTAAAAAGGAATTTATTATATTATTTCTTAATTGAACGCAAGCGCCAACTCTTTCAAATTGGTATCAGAGCAGGTTACGCTAATCTATCGCATATTCCTATTTTCCGCAAATTTTTTCTAAAGATATCAATTTTTGAAATAAATTAATTTTTGAAAAGAGCGTGTTCATATGGAGAAGTCATATTATAAAATGCCTATTTTTGACGGGTCAAATTATGCTTATTGGAAAGCCCGTATGAGGTCGGCTTTAAAAGCCATTGATGAACGTGTCTGGATTTTGGTTGAACGAGGGTGGACTCCTCCCACCGTTACTGTTGATAATGTGACCAACTTGAAACCTGACATTACTTGGACTGATGAAGAATTTAAATGGTCATCTTTTAATTCTAAGGGTCTAAGTGCTATTTCTGGGTCTGTCACACCTGATGAGTTTAAACGCATAATGACGTGTACCACGTCAAAAGAGGCATGGGATGTATTGCAACTTACCCATGAAGGAACAAATGCTGTTAAAGAGTCAAAATTGCAAAATTTAACAACTCAATTTGAAACCATCACCATGCATGAAAATGAATGTTTTGATGAATTTTATGCTAGACTTTCTGACATTGTTAATACTAGCTATAATCTTGGTGAACATATTCCTAATGCCAGAGTTGTTAAAAAGATTCTTCGTTCCCTTCCCAAGCGTTTTATACCTAAAGTCACTGTGCTAAATTCCTTGGGTAATTTAAATACACTAAAATTGGAAGAACTGGTAGGAGATTTACAAACTTATGAAATAGACATGTTTCCTAAATCTGCCAAGCCAAAAGATAAGGGAATTGCCCTTAAAGCCCAAGAGAGAAAAAGTGAGGGGTCGGTAAGAAAGAAAGTCGAGTCATCTAGAAAGATAGAAAATTCTGATTCTGAATGTGAATTTGACTTAGATGATTTGGCATTATTTGCTAAAAACTTCAAGAAAATTCTGAAATTTAAAAAAGGTGGAAACTTCAAAGATAAAAAGAATTTTCAGAAAAATAAGTTTAAAAAGAAAGATTTCAAAGAACCCCCTAAAGACAGTGAGAGGTGTTTTGAGTGCGACGGTAAGGGACACAGAGCGTTTGAGTGTGCCACTCGTCTTAATAGGGAAAAGGGTAAAGCTGTCCTAAATGCTACCCTTAGTGACGACAGTGAGGTCGAGTCGGTGGACTCAGGAGATGAGTCACCGCATGAGCGTAACTTCACTGCGTTCATGGCTAGTCATGTGAGTACTCCTAGTGCATCTCACGACGATGAGGATGCTACTTCACAGGGACACCTCGACAGCGAGAGCGAAGAGAATGAGGGAGAGGAGGAAGGTAGTGAGGACGAGAGTAACCTTCAACGTGCCTACGCCGAGTTATATAATGAGTCTTTCAAAACTAAAAAACGTAACAAGGCGTTAGTTATTAGAATCACCGCGTTAGAAGAAGAGTTAGAAGAGACGAGAGAGAGAGAGAGTCCTCCACCTGCACCGCCATGAGAGAGAGAGAGTCTGCCTGTGTTAGTAAAGAGAATTTGCTTAGAGAGAAAGAGAGAGCAGTTTTGAGAAAGAAAAAGCGGACTTGACTAAACAAGTGGCTAGTATTACGAGTGAGCTCCATTCCTCCCTGGAGACTCGAAAGAAACTTGAAGCCCTTGTTTCTCAGCTTACTCATGACCTTGAGAGAGCTAGGAAAGTCAAGGTACAAATCGAGGACAGATCTGGGAAGATGGGAAAGATGCTCCTCGGTCCCGCTTTAGGTTTTGGTGACAGGCAAGGAATAGGTTTTGATGGTGCCTCCTCGTCCCAAATTGCACCCGAACCAATTCCTGAGTTTACTACGACTCCTTATGGCCGTCATAAAAAACCAAGAAGGAGAGTTCGACCAAGAAAAGCAAACCAAGGTCCTCCTAATACTGTGCTCTTTTGCTCCCATTGCAAAAGAAATGGACACCTTAGGGATGATTGCTATAAGTTGGGTCGGACACGACGTACATTTCCTCCACCACATCAGACTGATGAGTTTTCCAGTCTGAGAGAGCGTGTTGAGTTTCTAGCCGCCACATCACAGAGTTTGATGGAGGAATTCCGACAGATGACCTTACCATCAATGAATGCGCCCTGCATTCCGGCTAAAACCAACAACAACAAGGGAATACAAAAAGGTACCTACTCTTGGGTTCCTAAGAAAGAGAAAAAGGCCCTTGTTGTCCATGTCGCTCTCAAAGCACATAATACCTCACAGTGGTATTTTGATAGTGGATGCTCCAGACACATGACAGGTGATGTCTCATATTTTAACCATCTTGAGGATTATAATGATGGGAGAGTCACCTTTGGAGATGGTAGCAAACTTAGCATAATTGGACGAGGTACAGTAGAGTTACCAGGATTTCCAAAGCTAGAGAACGTGCTGTACGTCAAAGGTTTGAAAGCAAACCTTCTTAGCATCAGCCAGCTGTGCGACGATGACTTTGCAGTAAAGTTTGACCGGGAAGCTTGTAAGGTCTATAATCAAGCCGGTAAACTTTTAGTGCAAGGGGTGAGGGCAAAGGATAACTGCTATGGGACTGAGCCCACATCCTCACTAGTTTGCAACAGCACCACGATCACTCATATGGATCTATGGCACCAACGTCTAGGTCATATGAACGTTAGAGACTTATCTCGTTTAGTCAAAAAGGACCTAGTATGTGGCTTACCATCTCTTGGAAAGCCAACTTCTATGATTTGTGGACCCTGTCAGTTGGGAAAACAAATTCGTAGCCCTCATAGGAAGTTGAATTCCATTACCACCTCCCGTGCTCTTAAGTTGATTCACATGGATCTTATGGGTCCTACTCGCATGGAGAGTCTATGTGGTAAGAGATACATTCTAGTGATGGTAGACGATTTCTCCAGGTACTCCATTGTAGGTTTTCTGAGAGAGAAATCCGATGCTGTAGATTTCTTAACGACCAAGTGCCGTGTCCTGCAAAATCAACACGGAGTCACTATTAATAGGATACGCAGTGACAACGGCACTGAATTTAAGGAAGCAAAAGTAGATCTTTATTGTGATAGCCTTGGGATCAAACATGATTTTTCCGCGGTGAGAACTCCTCAGCAAAATGGGACTGTTGAGAGAAAGAATAGAACGATCCAAGAGATGGCTAGATCTATGCTTCTAGGTCGTAAAGTCTCTAGGAGATTTTGGGCAGAGGCAGTGTCTACTGCATGCCACACGGTGAATAGGGTGTATCTGCGTCCACACACACTTCACACTCCTTATGAGTTGTGGACTGGCAAGAAGCCCAACTTGGCATATTTCCATGTTTTTGGGAGTAAATGCTACATTCTACGGGATAGAGAGCAATTAGTAAAGTTTGACTCCCGGAGCGACGAGGGAATATTGCTAGGATATTCATCGAACAGTAGAGCGTACCGGGTTTTTAACCTTAAGAGCTCTAAGGTTATGGAATTAATAAACGTCACTGTGCAAGATGACGAACCTCCGACGGTTATTGATCCCAACCTTCAGTGTGAGGATGAGGATTGTTCTGACAGTGATTTTCATGTTCCTCTCCCACACTCTGTGGACCCTATTCCTGTGTTAGGGGACACACCTGCTTGGGTTCACAAGAGTCATGATCCTTCAGCCATTGTTGGCGATCCCACTCTAGGGGTCAAGACTCGTGCTCAACTAGAGAACGTTGTTAGTCATCACTGCTACACGTCCAAAGTCGAGCCCAAGAACCACAAAGAAGCACTCAAAGATGAACACTGGATATCTGCTATGCAGGATGAGTTGCTTCAGTTTAAGAAGAACAATGTCTGGGAACTTGTCCCCCAACCTAGTGATACTAATGTTATTGGTACCCGATGGATTTTCAAGAATAAAATGGATGAAAATGGTACCATAATCAGAAATAAGGCTAGGTTGGTCGCTCAAGGCTACACACAGATAGAGGGTGTAGACTTTGGGGAGACATTTGCTCCTGTTGCGAGGCTTGAGTCCGTTCGTCTTCTACTCGCCATCGCATGTCATCTGCACTTCAAGGTATATCAGATGGATGTCAAGAGTGCCTTTCTGAATGGCATTCTACAGGAAGAGGTTTATGTGGAACAACCAAAAGGGTTTGAAGACCCTAAGCACCCTGATCACGTCTACTATCTGAGGAAAGCCTTGTATGGTTTGAAGCAAGCACCCCGTGCTTGGTACGAGAGGCTTACTTCCTATCTCTTAGCCCGTGGCTTCAAGAGAGGGGGAGTTGATATGACGTTGTTCGTCAGGAGAGATGACGGTGCTATCTTGGTTGCCCAAGTCTATGTGGACGACATAGTCTTTGGATCCACATGCTCCCAGCATGCCCACCACTTTGAGGAGGAGATGAAAAGTGAGTTTGAGATGAGCATGGTTGGTGAGCTCACATTCTTCCTTGGTCTCCAGGTTCGTCAGCTAGAGGATGGGATGTTCATCTCCCAATCCAAGTATGCTAGAGACCTAGTGAAGAAATTTGGTTTAGACTCCGCTAAGCATGCACGTACACCTATGAGTACTTCTACCAAGCTTAGTAAGGACACTTCAGGCAAGGACGTAGAGCAAACCTTGTATCGGAGTATGATAGGCAGTCTTCTCTACTTGACTGCTAGTCGTCCCGACATTGCCTTTAGTGTTGGAGTCTGTGCGCGTTATCAGGCGTCTCCTAAAGAGTCACACTTACTCGCTCTAAAACGTTTTATCAAATACGTGAGTGGGACTCTCTCATACGGTATTTGGTATTCCTTTGATACCGATGACCGTTTGTCCGCCTATTCGGATGCCGATTGGGCCGGAGACGTAGATGGATGTAAGTGCACTTCGGGTGGGTATTTCTACTTTGGTTCTGCTCTTGTCTCTTGGTTGAGCAAGAAGCAAAACTCCATCTCTTTGTCCACTGCGGAGGCTGAGTACATTGCCGCCGAGAGTTGTTGCACGCAACTCATGTGGATGAAGCAAATGTTGGAGGATTATGGGATTTCATAGGACACCATGTTCATTTCCTGTGATAACACGAGCGCGATACACATATCCCGCAATCCCGTCCAACATTTGCGCACAGAGCACATCAGGTTACGCGAGCACTTTATACGTCAGTTAGTTGAGGAGAAGGTCGTAACCCTGAGTTTTGTTCCTACCGACCGTCAGTTAGCCGATATTTTCACGAAACCTTTAGATGCCCTTAGATTTGAGAGTCTTGGGAAATCTTTAGGGATTTGCACAGTTGACTGAGGGGTTGGTCTATGTCTAGAATAGGATGCTTCTTCATGATCATATCATATGCTTCCTATTGCTAGTCTGTTTATATCTACTATTCTTTGTTGTACAACTTTTCTGTACTCTTTTTGCTGTTTATACTGCTTTTGAAAAACACAAAAAGATTTTATGTTGATAAAATTTTTGAAAAATTCAAAAAGAGATTTGCCTTTTATGGATGTGCATTAAGATAGCCAAGTCACAACTTCATTCCATATATCCATGTGACTGTTTGATAGAGATTTGAGAGGCTACATCATTTCATCCATGTGCTTAACATTGATTGGAGTCCTTGAGATGTAATTAGTGATATTTCCTACATGCTTGACTCCTATATCCTTTATTGCACACATGCACGGCTATATTTGATTGTTGCACTTGTCAATCTCATATTGGCTTGAGTGTTTCCATCTCAATCTTGTCTATACAATGTATAAAATGCGATAAAACTTGACAAAATTGGATTGCATGTAAAAACCGTTTTGGTGAGACTGTGTGATTATTTGCATAACGGGGAGGGGCTGCGAAAGTTGATTCTTATCCTTTGTGCAAAAGCCACCGTTAAAAAGGACCTAAAAAATGGAGGAATTTTAATATCCGAGGTCCTAAGAGGTTAAAAGAGCACGAAAAAATTTAAAGGCAATAAAAAGCAATTCATGCCAAATATGGGCCATTGTAGGTTTCACCATCAATTCTCCAAAGTTTGAGAATTTAGTATACCTCTATTCAAAATATAAATCTTAGGGAGTTTGGTTGGAGATTGAAAATGGGTTTGCACTTCCTTGAAAGTCCTGAAAAAGCATGAAAATCATTTTGGACGTTATTGGTGTAGAAATCACTTTGAGCTTTGATTTGTAGATTTGATATAGTCAATATCTTATATTTCCAATCTTTTACACCAAAGGAAGCATTTGAGTTCATTCGTTAGGAATATCCAATATTCATCGTGCACATATGTCATGTTTGTATGCATTGATTTTCCTATCGAATTTTGATCACACCCATTCATTTACGCCATCACCGACTTGGTTGTTTTATGTTCATTCATGGTGTGATTTCATGCTTTGTGTCACCTCGGTACTTGTTTGCTTGATTTATTTCTCTCTTTTGTCTATTTGGGGACATCATAAAAAGGGGGAGAATGAATTATCTGATTATGGGGGAGTTTTGAAATTTGAGGTTCATCATAAATCTGGTATATATTGCTTATGTTTATCTCATTTCAAACTCGATACGTCACTTGGTATTTTGCTTTGTCTCATGTGTGTAGGTACATCCTTGATAATCCCATGATACACACCCTGATGAGAAAAGCGTGAAGATTCCTGAAGAATTGAAGAACAAACGATGCAGCCTTAGTCATATGTACCTCTTTCAGTTTTGGGTTCATGGAAGGGTAGATTTGTATAGGCATTGTTCATACTTGATAATTCAGATTTTTTTATGTTTGTTCCGGCATAGACATAGGGGGAGATTTTTAAGGACAATTTGTCCATCTTTATGTATTTATGTCATACGCCGTTACAAGAATGTGAGTTGGAAAGGTCACATCGTCATCAACGAAATCCGAAGATCAAAAGAAGAAGGAATTTGGGAATCAGACGTGGCCGGACCGATCCGGTTCAGAAAAAGAACCGATCCGGCCTACCGGACCGATCCGCCTAAAGGGACCGGACCGATCCGCTTGCTGAGGTGAAGCCAGTGTGCCCCGGATCCATAGCGAACCGATGAAGGTAAAAGTCCCTGACCGATTCGATGCCAACTAGACCGATCTGGGTTCAGAAAAAGAACCGATCCAACTTAACCGGACCGATCCGCCTAATCGACCGGACCGATCCGGCGAGGATAATCACTGCCAGATCGTGAAGCAGATTTTTTAGGGTTTTCGATCCCTTATTTAAACCACGATCAGCAGTTGGTTTTATTAAGACTTACACACGATTTTCTGAGTTCCATAACTCTTAAGTCTTCATGGTATTTGAGTCCATTGATTCATACCTTTGATTCACACAAATTCCATACATTTGTGAATCACTTTTGGTAACCCAAGAACACCATTGCTGCTGTTCAACCTTGTGAAGTGGACCGCTTCTTCCTCTTCATTGCTGCCCTACTGGACAGGGATAGTTCCAGTCGCCAACCCTACTGGGAAGGGATATTCCAGCCGCGACTACAGAATCCGATACCCGAGGGTAATTCTTAGTCAAAAATCTGTATTTCATTGTAATCCGATTGTAAACCGTCTTTCACAAATTATAGTGAATATACAAATGGTTTTGCCCCTGTGGGGGATTTTTCCTTAACTTTGTGTGTTCAATAATTCTTGCATGATTTCATATTGTTTCAATCACACCTAGTTGCATGCTTAGGGTTAATTTGGGTTAAAAAGGAATTTATTATATTATTTCTTAACTGAACGCAAGCGTCAACTCTTTCAAGGAGGTTGTCTGGTTAACGAGCATAATTATAGGAATTAAAGTACCCAATGGCGCTAAAATGCATAAGTAAAGAGGGTGAATATATGCAATATTCGAGCCGAATCAACTTCCCTTCTTTTTCTAAAAAAAATGAGCAATGGGACAACTTCAATTTTGCACATCCATAAAATTTTGAATTTCAACCAAGGTGTGTTTGATTGCAAACATTAAAAATAGTTCATATGGATGAGAAGTTGTAAAATGAGTGAAAAGAATATATGAGTTTTAGTCTTTCTTTTTTCTATTTTCCATGGAAACCAATTGTTTGGTGGGTGGATAAAAAATATTCTTCACTAAAAATGAGATTTGAGATGAAGCTCTTGTTATGTGAACGAGTGTTGTTATTATATAATATATTCACATTAAAGTACTACAAAAGTAAAACGTGAGTATTTCCATGTCAATCAAACACAGTCTTTAAGAAAAAGTGGATAGAGATAATCAACTCGTGCACGAGTATCTAAAATTGAAGTTAATGACATATTGAGAGTTTAACCAAGAAATATATATCATTCAGAATTAACTTGTTATTAAATAAGAGTAGAAAATAAACTTGACATCATTTCTTATCGTGAGAGAGATTCAGTTAAATCCTCTCTTTTTTAGTGTATTGTATGGTTGTTTTTCAACTTCCAATCAACATCAAATGAGTACACTTGTAAAAATAAACAGGATATGGAATTCTTAGCATGACTATTTAAATAAACTATCTATTTTATGGAATAAGATGTGCTAGCACTTAGAGGTTTAAATGCTATAATTTTGAAATCTTAAATAGACTTTGTGATGAAATGTATACAACGTCTTTCACCAAAAGCGAAATCCCTATGGGTTTCGATTATGAAAAAATAAATGTCATCTCCAAACTAAAAGGCTCCTTAGTATACATCCAGCTTATAAGTCTACAAACTAAGTCATTCCCATAGAGTCAAACGCCTCTCTCAATGGCATTGATTTCATCCCCACCGCCTCATGCACCATAAACATCTTGGGAAGTAACACAAACATCTATATTTTCCCAATTCAATCTCCACTATCACTAACACCCGTCAATTCTAGTGATTTCAAAACCATTGGGTAAAATTTAAAACCTTTAATAACCAATCCATAAATTGGGGAACCGCTACCACCACCACTACACCTGAACCATGCCAAATTTTCATTTTCTGGCACGCTTTTGTCAAGCTTATAAAGCATGTCAAATTGTGTCATTCCCGTACTCATATTTGACAATTTTTCACGATTTTGGCACGATTTTGAAACGTGCTAAATTTTTCACGAAATAAAAAAATTATTATTTGCAAACAAATCAAGAGGATCAACAAATTGCAAATCTGTTATAAATAAATATTTATTATTTACAAAAACATCAAGAAAACCACAAATTGCGAAACTGGCACATTGTTGTTGATAAACTAATGTACATATTAAACTTCAAAATATTACAAGTGATAATAGTTCACATACCAAACAAAAAATGGGCAGAGTTTCCTTAGTTTTCTGGACATTCTGAAACCTGATAATATAAAACTTGCTTTAATGAAAAGCTCGCACGACCATAAAATTTAACAATAATATTACAAAAGTATGTGCAGACATAAAATTAAACAATGAAATCAAAATAGCCCGCAAGACCCTAAAAACAACAATCATGACTGTCGACACCAATAAATAAACAATCTCCTCCACTGTAAACCATTGACTAGTTCATGTGTTCCATGTGGATAAAAGCTAACACTAAATGTTAACCTGCAAAAAAAGGATACAAAAGAAAAAGGATACTTATTCCGTATCGTGACCTTATTCAACTCCCGGTAATCTACACACAATCTCAACGATCCATCCCTCTTTTTTACAAATAACACAGGGGCACCCCACGGTGAAGTACTCCTCCGTATAAACCCCTGACCCAATAACTGCTCAATCTGATCCCGTAACTCTCTCATCTCAGCTGGAGCCATACGGTAAGGTGCACGGGCAATAGGCCGAGTGCCCGGCGTCAAATCAATCACAAAATCTATCTCCCTACTCGGAGGTAGTCCAGGTATATCCTGAAATACATCGGCGAACTCACTAACAATGGGTATCGAATCAAGTGGTATCACCACTTCCTTAGAGGTCTCCTCCTCTATGTAGTACAAATGAATGGACGATCCTCCCTCAGGGCGAGGCATCGCCACTAAAAACATCTCCTGCCCGAGAATGGCAAAGATAGTACTCCTACTAAAACAATCAATCATGGCTCGGTACGCAACTAGCCAATCCATACCAATAATGACATCATACTCGGTCATCTCTAACACTAACATATCAGTGGGTAAAGTAAACCTCCCGATCTCTATACCCACACCTCTACAAATAAGGGAAATCACGGAACCCATACTCAACAGTGAATCTACACAAGTAACCGTACTCTCGGCGGTGTCTAACAACCCAATGGTGCGTGCAAATCTCATAGCAATAAAACAGTGTGTAGCCCCCGTGTCAAATAAAATGCGCCCCATAGTCCCCTGAATAGAGAACATACCCTTAATGGCCGGTGGATTCGGTGGGGCTGCGACCTGCTGGAGCTGATACAATCTCCCATACTAAAGCTGTCCCTGCTGAACTGGGATTGTTGGAATGGGTGGTAATGCTGCCATCTGTGGTGCTGGGAGGGCGACGGGAAACATAGGCCTCTGTGGCTCGTGTTAAACACCCTGCTGCTGCTGCTGCCGTGGGGCCTTGCCATTATCAGGACACTCCTGACGTTTGTGGCCAATCTTACCACAAATGAAACACTTCCCCTGGAAGATTCCCCCTCGCTGTCCCTGCTGACCACGGCCCTGGTGACCGTTACCATTTCTGCCCTGGCCTTGTTGGCCCTGGTGAAACTGCGGTTGTTGACCATTTTGACCCTGCTGGCCCTGATGGCCGTTCGGACCCTGCTGGCCATTTCGAAATCCTCCCTGACCATTCCTGAAACCCCATGATCGGAATCTCTTAGAATCCCCCTGCTGGGAACCCTGATCACCCTGCCTATACTGACCCTGAGCTGATTGTGCCCCGCTGGCACCATTTCCCCCTGTCCTGCCCTGATGACTGGACTCTCCTGATCGCTTCCCCTCTGTCAAGTGAAAGCGATGGTCCTGGAAATGGAGCAGTGCAGCGTTAACCACATCAGAGTAAGTGGCCAACGATTGATTCCCCAACAAGTGCTGACGGATCCTCCATGTCAATCCATCTGTAAACTTCTAAATCTTTTTCTCCTCTATTGGTATTTCATCCGGAACAATGTTCAGTAAATTAGTGAATTCGGCCTCATACTCGGCCGCAGTCCTTCCCTCCTATCTAAGGTTTATCAACTTCCTTCTCATTTCCGTGTGAATAGCTGACGGAAAATATTTGCGGTCGAACCGCACCCAGAACTCCTGTATCGTGAGAGTATCTCTCTCCTCCGCGGTGATAATAGACTCCCACCACTGCAATGAAGATCCCACTAGCTTGAAAGTAGCTAGAACCTGCATCTTAACATCGGTGCACTCATACATCCTCAAGTGCCTCTGAATATCCTTCCTCCACTGACTTGAAACTACAACATCGGAGCTACCTGCGAACTCCGGTGGGTGTGCTTTCTGAAAAGCATCACGAACGCGCTCCCAAGCAGACGGGAATGCATATGCCTGAACTGACGCGGCTACTGGCGCCTGGGGTGGTGCTTGCTGTACAACGGCTAGAGCGGCATTTACCGCTTGGGCTACAATGGCTGCAACCTCAGTGGCATTCATAGTGCCCTGTACTGGTGCTGGCTGGGGCTCCGGTTGTGCATCCCTAGGAACTCGCTGCGCACGTTGTGGAGGCATCTGAAATGAGAGTAAAGTCTATAAGTTCGCAGTTATAAACCCAAAATAGCTGAAGAGAGAAGCATACATAAAAGAATACAACAGTCCTAAAATATAGGGCTCTACATCAAAGAAAGCTCAGCGAAAACATAACAAGCCGTACAGATCCTAAAGGACACTAGAACCTGATGCTCTGATACCACCTGTGACACCCCGACTAATTAAATACCGGGTATCTACTCCTTTATTAATTCAATACAAAATGCCAAGTTGGTTCAGTTAATAACATCACTGTCGAAAACATTTTAATGATTACTAACCACCTAGTATTTAAAAAGTAAGTTGTCAAATTTTAGATTAAATCTGATTAATATGCGATAAATGAAATGTAAAAGAATAGCATCACCATACACCATAAAGTCTCAATAAAGTAACCAACAGATAATAAGTCCGGAGGAAAACTCCTCACATCAATCCCAATATGGAAATAAATAAAATAAGTCTGCATCCTGAATTAATTACAAACCAAAGTCTGAATAACTGAAATCTAAAATGTCTTAAAAGGAAATGGGCAACATGCCCTATAAATGATGAAACTGAATATGGAGTCAAGACTAGAAAGAAGCGTCTACTAGCAAGGCCCTGTAACTTCCACAACAGCTACAGCTCGTCACCTGATTGGAAATACTATGCATGGTGTCCTTGTGGCTGGGCACCTAAAAGGTTTTTACAAAAATAGATTTGAAAGCAAACGGGTCAGAGCCCGAAAGTGGAGAGTATTTTAAAAAATAGCAAGTGCTTTAATAACATTAAAACAATGAATGCAAAATACATGTTAGGACGTGCCCTCACATGAAGTACTCACCTCTCGACTAATAGTGCACTCCTAACGTACCGTACCCATCTAAGTGGTCTTTATATCTAACCAAACCGACATAAGTTCTAACCCATCTCCTCGATTCACAATATGAATTCCCAATGTTATCACTTGAATAGATAGCTTTACTTAAACTCGGATTCTCAATTATTAGCATTACCAATTACTGGAGGTTATCCCCTTATTTATCTTCTCAAGGAGTTACTAAAAATTATTCTCATAATTAAACATGACAAGTCTGTTCATTTAACCGTATATCATTCACATCATAAATATACAATACAAGCACCCCGAGGCTAAGCTGCGGTGCACACATACTCTGCTATCCATCCCGGTACATCACGTACATAAGGATTACAAATTCCGAATCTCTCAGGAATTGTTAGAATAAGCACAACACACAAAAATGGAGGCGAACATAATTCAACATATCCATGGGTCACGTACATACCTACGCTCCATAGTCATCTGACTTATTAACTCACAAATAAGTCATTTTAGCATTATGTTCTTAAGGTACCAATCTAACTCCGGGCACACAAGGATTAGATGGCCCTAAGCGAACGTAAACCTCCCGTGATAGCAAGTATGGTAAGTATGTCATACACATAAAATCATATACATATACTAAGCCTGCACACATCTTAGTAATTACCATAATTTATTAGTGGTATACTTCTCATTCTTATACCAATACATGTTCCCCCGGTTTATATATACACATTATCCATTATCCTCACGTCGTGATTAGTTATTCGCGTCCTAACCCACAATTACCATTTGGTTCAAATCATTCTTCTATATTTTACTCCCCAATATATCCCGAATATCCCAACTATATCAATTAGTCATCAAGGTAATGTTATCTCTACAATTAAACAAGGTTACGGACACTATAAATCAAACCAGGCCAAAAAGTCCAATCTGTCAACTCGAAAGAAGTCTCGTTCGAACGAGGTCGTTCCAACGAGAGTTCGTTCGAACGAAGTGGGCATCTAACGAGATCTCGTTTGAACGAAAGGCATCGAACGAACATCCCACTCGTTAGAAGTCAAACTGTCAACTCGTTAGAAGCTCGTTCGAACGACCTGGGCAGGCCTTCTAACGAGGTGACAGTTTCGAGCCCAGAATTTTCCTATCTCGTTTTTCCCAATTTTCTTCACCTATAATCTCATCTAAACATCATTCCAACAGTAGTTCAAGGTTTCTAATCATTCTTAAATCTACTTAGGTCATATATTAACATATATATGGGATCAAATCATCCTAAACCACATCTAATCATCAAATCTCCCCAATTTTTCCCAAACCTTATGAACATGAACCCTAAAAATTTAAAGTCTTCAATTTCCATAAATAAATCCATTTTTGTAACATAAAAAGTAGTAATTCTTTTAGTTCAATCACCCAATAACAATTCTACATGCAAACCTATATCAAAATCTGAATTTATAACTCCAAATTACATGGGTTTTTACAAGTCTCCCAATAAAATGCAATTATATCAATTTCTAAGCATGGAAGAAGCATTCGCTTGAAATTAACGTGATTAAACCACTTGCCTTGGATTATTCTCTGAATTTGGTGTAGAATGATGAAGGTTGCACTCTCTCTTTTCCTCCCAAGGTTGAAGGTTGAAGATGGAGGTTGTGTTTTCTCTTTGGAAACTCTCTCTAACTTCCTCCTCTAACTCCCGTTGTCCTTTAGTTGGTTAAGTGCTGGTAATGGCTTAGTGGGTCACTAAATATCCTAATATTTAACTCCCAAAATTCGTTGGTTAATTATCCTAAAATTTCAAAATTACCAAAATACCCTTTTAAGTTGCCGGTATGGCCCAAAAATGCCCCGGGACCCAAACTAAACCCCCGACTAGTGTTTTCTGACTATTTCGACCCTTCCGAACTCGTTGGCGCACTCAAATGGCCATACAGTTGATACAAATAAAATTCACTTTTTAATTTAAAGAATTACATTCCTGACGCGACTGTCACGAGCGTCCTAACAAAATTTCCCAAATTATCGTATTTCTATCTCACGACAAATTCATTATTTTCAATATTCATATATTTCCATATATACACATTATAATCAAATACCAACTCACATCTCGTTAGTATTTTATCCGGATTAATTCTCAATTAGTTCACATTTAATTTAATTAATCCCATAAATAAATATCGATAAAAATGCGGGGTATTACATACTTCCCCCCTAATAACAGAATTTCGTCCCGAAATTCGGAACTAAAAAGTACCTGGTAAAAATAACTTTGGATAACGTTCGCGCATCTCATCCTCGTGCTCCCATGTGGAATCCTCGACATTATGATGTCGCCACTGAACACGCGCTAACAGAACTACCTTTGACCGGAGTTTCCGCTCACTTCGGTCCAAAATAGTAATCGGCCCCTCCTCATAGGAGCTATCGGGCTGGAGATCGATGTCCTCCAAAGCAATGTGAGAATGAGCCAAATCATCTCTAAGATATTTCCTTAGCGAGGAAATATGAAACATATCATGAATCCTGTGCAAATGCTCCGGTAACCCAAGTCTATACGCAACAGACGCAATCTGCTCGATGATAGGAAATGGTCCCACATATCTCGGTGCCAGCTTCCCCTTCTTCCCAAATCGTATAATCCCCTTTATAGGAGATACTCTGAGTAAAACCTAGTCCCCCACTTGGAACTCCCTAAAGAACCTCTTCGCATTAGCATAGCTCTTCTGCCGATCTTGAGCTACCCGAATGCGACTCCATATCAATTCTATCCTTGCCGAAGTATCCTGAATCACTTTCGGCCCAAGTAGTTTGTTGTCCCCCACCTCCAACCAACATGCTGGGGAACGACAAGGTCTACCGTATAATGCCTCAAATGGAGCCATGCCAATGGCTAACTGGTAGGAGTTGTTGTAAGAAAACTCCACCAGTGGAAGATACTGCTCCCATCCACCCCCGAAATCAATGATGCACATACGCAACATGTCCTCCAACATCTGATTTGTATGCTCGGTTTGCCCATCGGTCTGCGGATGATAAGCCGTACTTATCCGCAATTCCGTGCCCATGGTCTCTTGAAAACTCTCCCAAAATCGTGAAACAAATATCTTGTCTCTGTCAGATACGATATTTAGGGGCACACCGTGAAGTCTCACTATTTCTGCAATAAAAAGTTGCGCATACTGTCCCGTAGTGTAATTTGTCCTTACGGGTAGAAAATGAGCAACTTTGGTCAACCTGTTCACAATTACCCAAATGGAGTCGTGACCCCTCTGTGACGTAGGTAACCCCATGATAAAGTCCATGGAGATGCTCTCCCACATCCACATCGGGACCTCTAATGGCTGTAGAAGTCCTGCCGGTCTCTGATGATCCACTTTTACCAGCTGACGAGTGGCGCATTTAGAAACAAACACAGCAATATCTCTCTTCATCCCGCTCCACCAATACTGTCGTCTCATGTCTTGGTACATTTTGTCCCCACCGGGATGTACCGCGAACCGTGAGCCGTGCGACTCTGCCATCACCTCGTGTCGCAATTCTTCCCCTTCCGGAACTACCAGTCTCCCATTGAAGCGTAATCCCCTGTCTGAGCTAACGGTATAGGACTCGGCTCCCTCTGCTAGTAATCAAACTATCTGTTCTTGACATAACGCGTCATTTGCCTGTGCCTGTACCACCTTCGTGACAATCTGCGGTGTAACAGTCATCACAAACATGAACGATCGGGCCACTGCATCCTGGTGTCCCAACTCCTTCCACTTTGCCTTCCATACCCCTGCCACCTCATCTACTGGTCTACGGCTCAACGCGTCTGCTACCACGTTAGCCTTCCCCGGGTGATATTGGATATCAAACTGATAGTCCTTCACAAACTCAATCCACCTCCGTTGTCGCATATTCAACTCCTTCTGCGTGAACAGGTACTGTAGGGACTTGTGGTCCGTGAACAATCAAAACTTCTCCCCCAAAAAGATAATGTCTCCAAATTCGAAGGGCAAATACCACTGCCGCTAACTCCAAGTCATAGGTGGGGTAATTCTTCTCATGAGGCTTAAGCTTACGGGAAGCATAAGCTATGGTCTGACTCTCCTGCTGTAATACACCTCCAAGTCCTTGTAAGGACGCATCGGTGTAAACTAGATACTCAACTCCAGGTCTCAGCAATGCTAACACAGGTGCTGAGGTCAATTTGTCCTTCATCTCATCGAATGCCAACTGACAGGCATCACTCCAGATGAATGGCACACCCTTACGAGTCAGATGTGTCATGGGACCCGCTATCTTGGAGAAACCCCGAATAAACCTCCTGTAGTATCCTGCTAAGCACAAGAAACTACGGATCTCAGTATGTGTCGTGGGGTGTCCCCACTCCCTCGCCACGGATACCTTCCCCGGATCAACAGATATCCCCCGGTCCGAAATAATATGTCCCAAAAACTGAACCTCCTTCAGCCAAAACCCACACTTCTCATACTTTGCATACAACTCGTTCTGACGTAGCGTCTGCAAAACCTGCCTCAAATGCTCGGCGTGCTCCTCCTCTGTCTGGGAGTAAACTAGAATGTCATCAATGAAGACAATGACGAACTAGTCCAGGAACTCTCTGAACACCCTATTCATTAAGTCCATAAACACGGCTGGAGCGTTGGTCAAGCCAAAAGTCATAACCCGAAACTCGTAGGAACCATATCTCGTTAAGAAAGAAGTCTTCAAGACGTCCTCTTCCCTGATACGCAACTGATGGTATCTCGATCGCAAATCAATCTTTGAGAAGAAAGAAGCTCCCCTCAGCTGGTCGAATAAGTCATCGATTCAGGGCAACGGATACTTATTTCGTATCGTGACCTTATTCAACTCCCGGTAATCTACACACAATCTCAACGATCCATCCCTCTTCTTTACAAATAACACAGGGGCACCCCACGGCGAAGTACTCCTCCGTATAAACCCCTGACCCAATAACTGCTCAATCTGATCCCGTAACTCTCTCATCTCAGCTGGAGCCATACGGTAAGGTGCGCAGGTAATAGGCCGAGTGTCCGGCGTCAAATCAATCACAAAATCTATCTCCCTACTCGGAGGTAGTCCAGGTATATCCTGAAATACATCGGCGAACTCACTAACAACGGGTATCGAATCAAGTGGTATCACCACTTCCTTAGAGGTCTCCTCCTCTATGTAGTACAAATGAATGGACGATCCTCCCTCAGGGCGAGGCATCACCACTAAAAACATCTCCTGCCCAGGAATGGCAAAGATAATACTCCTACTAAAACAATCAATCATGGCTCGGTACACAACTAGCCAATTCATACCAATAATGGCATCATACTCGGTCATCTCTAACACTAGCATATCAGCGGGTAAAGTAAACCTCCCGATCTCTATACCCACACCTCTACAAATAAGGGAAATCACAGAACCCCTACTCAATGGTGAATCTACCCAAGTAACCGTACTCTCGGCGGTGTCTAACAACCCAATGGTGCGTGCAAATCTCATAGAAATAAAACAGTGTGTAGCCCCCGTGTCAAATAAAATGCGCCCCATAGTCCCCTGAATAGAGAACATACCCTCAATGGCCGGTGGATTCTATGGGGCTGCGACCTGTTGGAGCTGATACACTCTCCCATACTGAAGTTGTCCCTGCTAAACTGGGACTACTGGAATGGGTGGTAATGCTGCCATATGTGGTGCTGGGAGGGCGGCGGGAAACATAGGCTTTTGTGGCTCGTGTCGAGCACCCTGCTGCTGCTGCTGTGGGCCTTGCCCTTATCAGGACACTCCTGACGTTTGTGGCCAATCTTACCACAAATGAAACACTTCCCCTGGAAGTTTCCCCCTCGCTGTCCCTGGTGACCACGACCCTGGTGACCGTTACCATTTCTGCCCTGGCCTTGTTAGCCCTGGTGAAACTGCTGCTGCTAACCATTTTGACCCTGCTGGCCCTGATGGCCGTTCGGACCCTGCTGGCCATTTCGAAATCCTCCCTGACCGTTCCTGAAACACCCTGTTCGGAATCTCTTAGAATCCCCCTGCCGGGAATCCTGATCACCCTGCCTATACTGACCCTGAGCTGATTGTGCCCCGCTGGCACCATTTCCCCCTGTCCTGTCCTGATGGATGGACTCTCCTGATCGCTTCCCCTCTGTCAAGTGAAAGCGATGGTCCTGGCAATGGAGCAGTGCAACGTTAACCATATCAGAGTAAGTGGCCAACGATCGATTCCCCAACAAGTGCTGACGGATCCTCCATGTCAATCCATCTGTAAACTTATGAATATTTTTCTCCTCTGTCGGTATTTCATCCGGAACAATGATCAGTAAATTAGTGAATTCGGACTTATACTCGGCCGCAGTCCTTCCGTCCTGTCTAAGGTTTATCAACTTCCTTCTCATTTCCGTGTGAACAGCTAACGGAAAATATTTGCGGTCGAACCGCACCCAGAACTCCTATATCGTGAGAGTATCTCTCTCCTCTGCGGTGGTAATAGACTCCCACCACTGCAATGCAGATCCCACTAGCTTGAAAGTAGCTAGAACCTGCTTCATAACATCGGTGCACTCATACATCCTCAAGTGCCTCTGAATATCCTTCCTCCACTGACTTGAAACTACAACATCGGAGCTACCTGCGAACTCCGGTGGGTGTGCTTTCTGAAAAGCATCACGAACGCGTTCCCAAGCAGACGGGAATGCATATGCCTGAACTGGCGCGGCTACTGGCGCCTGGGGTGGTGCTTGCTGTACAACGGCTAGAGCGACATTTACCGCTTGGGCTACAATGGCTGCAACCTCAGTGGCATTCATAGTGCCCTGTACTGGTGCTGGCTGGGGCTCCGGTTGTGCATCCCTAGGAACTCACTACGCACGTCGTGGAGGCATCTGAAATGAGAGTAAAGTCTATAAGTTCGCAGTTATAAACCCAAAATAGCTGAAGAGCGAAGCATACATAAAAGAATACAACAGTCCTAAAATATAGGGCTCTACATCAAAGAAAGCTCAGCGAAAACATAACAAGCCGTACAGATCCTAAAGGACACTAGAACCTGATGCTCTGATACCACCTGTGACACCCCGACTAATTAAATACCGGGTAGCTACTCCTTTATTAAATCAATACAAAATGCCAAGTTGGTTCAGTTAATAGCATCACTGTCGAAAACATTTTAATGATTACTAACCACCTAGTATTTAAAAAGTAAGTTGTCAAATTTTAGATTAAATCTGATTAATATGCGATAAATGAAATGTAAAAGAATAGCATCACCATACACCATAAAGTCTCAATAAAGTAACCAACAGATAATAAGTCCAGAGGAAAACTCCTCACATCCATCCCAATATGGAAATAAATAAAATAAGTCTGCATCCTGAATTAATTACAAACCAAAGTCTGAATAACTGAAATCTAAAATGTCTTAAAAGGAAATGGGCAACATGCCCTATAAATGATGAAACTGAATATGGAGTCAAGACTAGAAAGAAGGGTCTACTAGCAAGGCCCTGTAACTTCCACAACAGCTACAGCTCGTCACCTGATTGGAAATACTATGCATGGTGTCCTTGTGGCTGGGCACCTAAAAGGTTTTTACAAAAATAGATTTGAAAGCAAACGGGTCAGAGCCCGAAAGTGGAGAGTATTTTAAAAAATAGCAAGTGCTTTAATAACATTAAAACAATGAATGCAAAATACATGTTAGGACGTGCCCTCACATGAAGTACTCACCTCTCGACTAATAGTGCACTCCTAACGTACCGTACCCATCTAAGTGGTCTTTATATCTAACCAAACCGACATAAGTTCTAACCCATCTCCTCGATTCACAATATGAATTCTCAATTATTAGCATTACCATTTACTGGAGGTTATCCCCTTATTTATCTTCTCAAGGAGTTACTACAAATTATTCTCATAATTAAACATGACAAGTCTGTTCATTTAACCGTATATCATTCACATCATAAATATACAATACAAGCACCCCGAGGCTATGCTGCGGTGCACACATACTCTGCTATCCATCCCGGTACATCACGTACATAAGGATTACAAATTCCGAATCTCCCAGGAATTGTTAGAATAAGCACAACACACAATAATGGAGGCGAACATAATTCAACATATCCATGGGTCACGTACATACCTACGCTCCATAGTCATCTGACTTATTAACTCACAAATAAGTCATTCTAGCATTATGTTCTTAAGGTACCAATCTAACTCCGAGCACACAAGGATTAGATGGCCCTAAGCGAACGTAAACCTCCCGTGATAGAAAGTATGGTAGGTATGTCATACACATAAAATCATATACATATACTAAGCATGCACACATCTTAGTAATTACCATAATTTATTAGTGGTATACTTCTCATTCTTATACCAATACATGTGCCCCCGGTTTATATATACACATTATCCATTATCCTCACGTCGTGATTAGTTATTCGCGTCCTAACCCACAATTACCATTTGGTTCAAATCATTCTTCTATATTTTACTCCCCAATATATCCCGAATATCCCAACTATATCAATTAGTCATCAAGGTAATGTTATCTCTACAATTAAACAAGGTTACGGACACTATAAATCAAACCAGGCCAAAAAGTCCAATCTGTCAACTCGAAAGAAGTCTCGTTCGAACGAGAGTTCGTTCGAACGAAGTGGGGATCTAACGAGATCTCGTTCGAACGAAAGGCATCGAACGGACATCCCACTCGTTAGAAGTCAAACTGTCAACTCGTTAGAAGCTCGTTCGAACGAGCTCATTCGAACGACCTGGGCAGGCCTTCTTACGAGGTGACAGTTTCGAGCCCAGAATTTTCCTATCTCATTTTTCCCAATTTTCTTCACCTCTAATCTCATCTAAACATCATTCCAACAGTAGTTCAAGGTTTCTAATCATTCTTAAATCTACTTAGGTCGTATATTAACATATATATGGGATCAAATCATCCTAAACCATATCTAATCATCAAATCTCCCCAATTTTTCCCAAACCTTATGAATATGAACCCTAGAAATTTAAAGTCTTCAATTTCCATAAATAAATCCATTTTTGTAACATAAAAGTATTAAATCTTTTAGTTCAATCACCCAATAACAATTCTACATGCAAACCTATATCAAAATCTGAATTTATAACTCCAAATTACATGGGTTTTTACAAGTCTCCCAATAAAATGCAATTATATCAATTTCTAAGCATGGAAGAAGCATTCGCTTGAAATTAACGTAATTAAACCACTTGCCTTGGATTATTCTCTGAATTTGGTGTAGAATGATGAAGGTTTCACTCTCTCTTTTCCTCCCAAGGTTGAAGGTTGAAGATGGAGGTTGTGTTTTCTCTTTGGAAACTCTCTCTAACTTCCTCCTCTAACTCCCGTTGCCCTTTAGTTGGTTAAGTGCTGGTAATGGCTTAGTGGGTCACTAAATATCCTAATATTTAACTACCAAAATTCGTTGGTTAATTATCCTAAAATTTCAAAATTACCAAAATACCCTTTTAAGTTGCTGGTATGGCCCAAAAATGCCCCGGGACCCAAACTAAACCCCCCGCTAGTGTTTTCTGACTATTTCGACCCTTCCGGACTCGGTGGCGCACTCAAAATGACCATACGGTTGATAAAAATAAAATTCACTTTTTAATTTAAAGAATTACATTCCTGACGCAACTGTCACGCGCGTCCCAACAAAATTTTCCAAATTGTCGTATTTCTATCTCACGACAAATTCAATATTTTCAATATTCATATATTGCCATATATACACATTATAATCAAATACTAACTCACATCTCGTTAGTATTTTATCCGGATTAATTCTCAATTAATTCACATTTAATTTAATTAATCCCATAAATAAATATCGATAAAAATGTGGGGTATTACAGATATGTTTTAAAGCCTAAGTCTATATATTTACAAATTACTGTCATATTCTCAAACCCGGAGTCCCATGACTACGCGATCAGTTTCTACGATTACATTGGTCTCATGCGAGGTGTTCGTGCCTTTTATAGTGATATTTGGGGTTGTTTTAGGTTTTCTTCCTTGAACAACATGTTTTTAATTTTAGGCTAGATATTTGCAAATTATCGTTATATTCTCAAAAGGGGTCCCGTGATTACGCAAAAAGTCCTACGAGTTACATTTGTTTCGTGCGATGTGCTGATGCCTCTTATAGGGCAGTATGGGGGGCTTTTTGGGCTTTCGCCCTTTGACGCCATATTTTTAAACTTAACTCTAGATATTTTCAAATTATCTTCGTACTCATAAATCGAGAGTCCCGTGACGACGCGGTCAGTTCCTATAATTTACATTGGTCCTGTGACTAAGCTCAAATCTAGATATTTTCACATTATCGTCAAATTCTCAAACTGGGAGTCCCGTGATGATACGGTTAGGGGTGAGAGTGCACATAAGCCTAGTGGTTCATACTGTACTATCCCCCTCAGTCTAGAGAAAGTGATGGGAATTACTCAAGATTGATAAATATACTCATAATTTATAAGTGATGTGAATTAACAGTGCATGGGCGTAATTGTAATATTTCCATATGTACACGTCATAGTCTCACGCTAGGAAGCACGGACTCGACACGTAATACGGGATATGACTCGATTCGAAATACGGGATACGGAATCTTTTCAAAATGTAGGATATGGATACGTGAGGATACGTTATATATTTATTATTTTATTTTATATATATTAATGATAAACTAGAATAAAATGATGATAAACTAGAATAAAATGAAAGTAAAGCATCAAACACCATTCTATTAAAGTTGTCAAAAGATGATGATTGTTAGCACCAAAAAAACGCCGTTACAATAAAACATCATTAACATAAATGGTTGTTCTAACAAAAACATAAGAAAAAAATAAAGATAATATCCATAGCATAAAAATAAGATAGAGAGAAGCCTCCCGATAGTATTCGTGCTTAATAGTATCACGATAACTAAGTATATAAACCATCAACGGCTTGTACTAGATACAGTAGCTCCAGCTACCATTTCAATTCAAACAGTTTTTACAAAGAAAAAATGGATTAAAACAGTAAAATGAAATGCCATTTCAGAAAACATTAGAATGAAATCCCATTTCAAAAAACATTTGATTTTAACTCAGACAAAAAAAGAATGAAAACAAAAAAAAAATTGCAGTTAAGAAAGGAAAAAAAAAAAGAACAACACAGTTAAGGTCGGAAGTGAAAAATCTAGCCGAAATTTTTAAGAGATTGGAAAAAAAAACTCTAAACAAGTATTTTAACGTATCCTAACGTATCTAAAATGTATCCAAAAACATATCCAACGTATCAAGGCCATTTAAAAAATAAAACATAGGATACTCTTGGATTAATATATCCTATCGTATCAGAGCGTATCCCGTATCCCATACGTGTACAAACAAATTTACGACCTCCCTAAAGCATATGTGCTTCATAGGTGGTAAGCACCATGTATTGCATTACATCCTCATGCAATACATGGTGCTGACCCACGAAGTAATACATAATTTCTAAGTCCAGAATGATGAAACATACCATGTAAGAAATCATCTAAGCTGCACATTGCCAAGTAATCATAGATAATAAAATTTGCAGTAGGGATCGTGCAATAACCTATCAGATTGACCGGGTTTATATGCTTGACACTACCCAAGATTTCCACCTCCCTCTGAAATACCTAATCATAACCTTTACGACTGCGATCAATTATCTTAACAATGAATGTACCATAATCATTCTTAACCATCCGATTAACAGTACCAAACCCTCCAGACCCAACAACATCCTCCCTATCAAGTGATTCAACCTTTTATATAATCTCACATGAAGGATATGGAAGCTCACTGTGAAAAGTGATAAGCTTGGTGCCTATGAAATCATTAAAAAAATAAAACGATTATATGGAAAATGAAAAGGGAATGTAAAATATTGATAGGATGTCTGCTTTACCTATTTCTTTATGAATTTCTTTTTTAACTTCTGTTTTTCACTTGCAACAATCACAACTCATAAATGAGACCATCGTTTAGTATGTACTGCATAGATTCAGCCCATGATCAATATAGAATTAGAAGAGTTATTTCTTGTCAAATCACACTATAAAAAAAGATACCTAGCACATGCTTGCAACTGAACTTTCAAGATGTAACACCACCCTATGGAAACCTAGCGATGTTCGACATGGCTTGGATACTTGTAGCTCTAAGAATCTACTGATAACAAAAGAGCATTTAGTTTTTTTTTTTGCCAAAAAAAGAGCATTTAGTTAGTGTCCAATATAAGTGCATTTACTTACATCACTTTTGTGTTATATAAATCCCTAATTATGACCTGTTCAAAATTAATTTCATTTTTAGCATTTTCTGCCATAACAACATAAACACATACCTTTTACTATCAATCCCGTAAATAGTTTGGGGCATAAAAAATGTTTAATTAGGAACACATTGACAGAGACACTATCACAGTTGTCTTTAGGAATAATTGGTTACATACCAATGACTAGTCAATTGGTTACATACCATAACTAGTCACATAAAGTCCAACAAAAACCTCCCCAAACCTCCACTTTTGCAACATCAACATATGTAAATAACAATAAAAATAATGATAACTTGAGAAAAACAATACCCTGACTAAGAATAAAAAAAATGGATTCCAAGACAACTTTATAACCAACTATCTTGACTGCAAAAATCATGCTCAAATGCAGGTCTAAAGCCAGAGGACAACATTACTGATACACATAGCAGCAAAGAAAAATTTAGGCAGATTCATTATGTTAAAACTGGAAAGAGGCAACACCAAGTAAAAGGAAGATTCCTTATGAAAAACAAAAATGTACTATTTAGCTGAAATGTTAACCAATATAGTGATCTTAAAATCACCAAATAAATGCAGATCGCATAAGTTTCTTAAAGAACATCTGAACCTTCTGCAATCCTAACAACTTCAACCAGCTCTCCTCCAAACTAATCCTTAAAGGACACCCGTGTTTCCCAAATCCTCTTAGAAGACCTCTCTATCAGACGCTTGTCATCTCTGCCTATTGATTTAGACATTAAGCCTGGTTTAGTAAGACCATAGATATTTAGAAATGTGTTATAAGCCAAAACAACTTCTTCGTCAGAAGGTCAGCGGGTGTGGGAATATTGATTTCTGAGGGTAGTGGTGTGAAGGAAAAAGAGCTGCATTGTTCTTTCTCAATATATAAATTATTATCGAGGAAGCAAACCGCAAAGACTGCCCTGCCTCAAGCTCAACTGGGGAATCTTTTATTAGTCGCTAATTGGCAACAAGCGTACCGTGTGCAGATCCCAAATCAACTACATGTATGCTGCATGCGAAAGGTAAAACTGGGTCAATTCACTAGATTTTAAAAAGAGAGTTCTCACTTTTAGTTGATTTATTGGGGATTATTTGTATTTTGGGGTCCACTAGTTCTTTGTAATGCACATTTGACTCCAATTTGATATTATTTGCACTTTGAGGTCCGTCTTCACTTTTTGATACACATTTTTTAAAATTTTCATGCCACTATTTTCTACAAAATTGTAAATGGACCCCAGAGTGCGAATAGTGAAACGTTTGGACATTCAAAGGTAGAAATAACCCCTTCTCTTTATAAGAGAAGAACCTATTTAGTATTAACAAGTTGAACTAGGGGTGATAAATCATGAAATATCTTCAAGTTTCATAACGAAGGATTGAACATATGGCAAGTTAGGTCACAACTGAAATTACACACATGGATATGGGGAAACGACAAAAAAAACATTTACCAAATATATATTTGAGTACAAGATCCATTGGATCTGAACCTTTGGTTTAAATGAATATGATTTGATAAAACGATGACATCCCAGTACAGTGAAACACATTAAGATCCATCTCAGCTATTACACAAAAAACAAATTTGAACATAATAGATCTGAACAGTTGAAGACAATAGCCTTAGGATCTCGACTTGACCCTAAAACTATCTGAAAAGACCACTCAAAAACACTCTGTGCAGACATGCTGGGGCCCAACAATCTAAGCTTTGCATCTATCTCCCTGGAAACAGCCGGCAAATGATCCCATGTGCATCTGAAATCATTCTGAATCTTTAGATCGATCCAGCGATAAGGAACCAATGGATTACCCCATAACACTTGGGATCCAAATTCAATCATGAAATCGTGAACAAACATCAAGGAAGGAACCCATGTATATATGGATTCCTCCTGTTGAAAAAAATAAAGCGTTAACAAGGATGAGCCGCCACCGACCCACCATCCGGCATCTCAGATCTAAATCTGGAAAATAGATCCAACTGTTGAAACCATTCACTATTGAAATCCAATCCCAAAACTATTAAACACTATGGATGAATCCCCAAAAGAGTTGGGATTAGCCAAAGAAGAGCCCGAGATGAAGCAAATCCTATGGAAAACCTAGAATCGCCGAAACCGCCCCCTCTCTCTAGGGCTACATCTCTCTAGATACTTTTATTTCATTAGTTTAGTTTCCCCACTAGTTCATCAACCTGACAAAATATTTTCTAGACTGACAATCATTCTGATCCATCAATCATAAAACAGAATTATAGGCTACTTCTTACTGTTAGACGCTAAAATCATGTCCTAATATTGGTTTTATAGTGTGTTCTCTAAATATAGAGAACGTACTTATCAACTAGAGAATTAATAGAGAACACACTATAAAAACAATATTAGGATAGAGAACACACTATAAAACCAATATTAGGACATGATTACGTCTAGTAGTAAGAAGTTTAACTTTGTGAGAAAAAGAAAAGGTTCAATTCATACCATAATCTTTGTTATTATAAAAGAATTAGAATAAAAAAGATTAAGAGAATACGTTAAACATAATAGACTTTCTTTTGAATTACGGTAAAATCCAACAATAAGCTATGTTGATGCTGAATAATATGGACCAATACGACTACAATACAGTGCTATTCATCCGAGACACCACACAAAAACAACAATGTGATTTCACTGATATTCATTGACTATAGTTATATGATAGTATAATTAGCAAGATATACAAGTCAAACCTTCCACATTTGCGAGGAACAACAGCAGCATGCTGGCACGAGACAGACTGATGATCAAGCACACAATCACAAGTACGAAACTTCCTACCAAATATGTGCCTTCGCTTGTCAACTCGAACTAATTCATTATGAAGTTTCCATAATATTAACCCCTACAATGAATCCTGGCTTCACCCTTGAATAGAATTCTTCAATGTAACGATGCCATTATACAAAATGCATAGTAAACAGTTGGCACAAGAACAAAGAATTGCTGAATTATATGTTGGGTTCAAAATGCTGAAGAAAATATAAATGAGATTTTGTACAGGTAAAGCTTTCGAATTTTTTTTCTAGGTACATGACAAACTTCGAGTTATGTATATACACAAATATCGGCACTTTGGAGTCCAGTTTTTAGTTTCTGTCCCAACGTTTTGTGTATTTGCACTTTGGAATCAATTTTCACTTTTTAAGGCACAAAAAAGTGGAATTAAACCCCAAAATACAAATATGTAAATCTTTAGATCCCACATTAAATATATGCATATCTACTATACCTTAAAAATACAAATAACTCGTAACATTAAAATGATGAACCAACAAATTGCCAACCGGTCGATAAAACCACCCCTGACTCGAATATTTCCCACCAGCTATTGATGAGATCCAATGTGTTGTACACCATTTTGATACTCTGCTGGCCCAATGAAAATCATAGCCTTTTCCCTTAGTTAATTTTAAAATGTCAGAAACAATAGCTCTTATGTTGTGTTATACCTTTACAAATCTAAACTCCTCGACGCAAATCCAAATAATGAAACCATTATTAGTTGTGTTTAACATGAATAAAAATTGAGGAACCAATTGTTATTTCATGAAGTGAATATATACAGTCATAAAAGGTAAAAATGAGAAAATCATACAAAGTAGGCATGTATTATTAATATCTCAATAGCATTGAAAAGAATTCAAAGAATGCAATAGGTAAACTATTGTTTCGTATTATCAGTAATGCATGGCTGAAACTCTTAATCCAAAAGGAAAACCCCTGAAGAGGTAGCTTACTGTATTTCTTGGAGGCTCTTGATTTTTCATCGTCGAATGATCAGGTTCTGTAAAAAATATACAAAACTAAGCAGGAATACCTATATCTGTTAATTAGCTGGAGCCCAAAATACACACGTCATTTTAGTTGGAAGAATCACTATGGCAAACCTAAATCAAAGCCCAATAATTTAAAATAATGAAATGTAAAATTGAACAAAAAAAACTATCAATAAAACAAAATAGATGTATAAAGTGAAATACTAAACAAACTCTACTGTTTAATTAGTTGCAAAACAGAAAGAAAAAATCACTAATAAATGTTTCCAGAATCAAAAACTTGTTACTCAAACAGAATATATCAAAATCCATAAATTCCTAAGAATATCAAAATTCCATAAGAGAAGGGAACTGATACTTCAAATAAATCTAAAACTCCAGAGAATATCTAAATTGAAATAACCTGAACTATTTAAAAGGTCAAAATTAAGAATTATATTAGATAAACTGTCAGAAATGATTTACTATTTATGTGTTCAATTAGTACTTATGACAATTAAGTGAGATACAAATCATAGTGTAAAACTTACATATATATATATATAAGATGGAATGGTTTTTGAATTGGCAAAAATGTAAAAGCACAATAACGTTCCAGATTTTGCCACATCTTTCCCTTTTCGAACCAACAATTCTGATTCACTCCAAAAAGTTTTTGCCCGCCTAAACGTTTCACTATCCCTCCCAACTTCTATTATCCCACCCAAAAAGCCTCGGTAAACTCTCCATCCTCTCTCCGTTATCTCTCTCTTAAACAACGTTTCCTTCTCTCCTCTTTTTGCACAGCACACTCTCTCTCTCTAATCCATGTCTTATTTACAAATTCAGGTAGACTCTTCTCCCTTCTGCAGATATTTGGCTTTACAAATTCAAATATTTTGTGGTGTTTGTATTTTTTTGACATTTTGTTTGAATTTCTCTCTCACTACCGACCAGGTTTTTGGGTTTTGATTATATTTAGGTTTTGAATGTATTTTATATGTTCATTAATTCTATTTTACAGGTTCTCTCTTGATTCGCACTCTATCACCACTATTCAAGGTATCCTCTAATCTCTCCATAAGGTTTTTATATCACAGATGGTTTTCGTTTGGATTGAAATATAGGGGTTTAATTTGGGTTTCTAAGAGTTTGAGTTTTTAATTTTTTTGGTTCTAATATGTGTGTGCGCACTTTTGTTTGGTTTTAAAACATGGGTATTTGTGTTCCTCTTTGTGTAGGGATGGAACAAATGATCAATTGCTTTTAAGGTGTTTGATAAATTGTCTTATAGGTAACCCAACAAATTTCTGTATTGGAATATTTGTAATAAGCCTGGGTTTGTTCATGTAGTTAGATGATTGTGAAGTCCGAAAATCAAATATTACGATTTGTTTGGATTTACATGTAGTTAGATTAATGTACATAGGCACATATGCTTTAGTTTATTATTTTTACTCGAAAAGTAGTATTTTATTTTATTGTTTTTCCATCAGGTTCTCCCTATCTACATTATTTTGCTATTGATTTTTAAGCAAAAAATCCTGATTTTGGTCAATTGCGCTTTTATTTGGCCCACACCCATCTCAAACTTCATCACTTTCTGTGTGTATCCCAATCTTTTATTTTATTCCATTGTTCTCTATATCCAATGCTTTTATTACTGAAATTTGTTTAGAAAATTGCATTTGATATTAGTTAAATTATCCGATCCTATTTGAGGTTTTGGATTTGTGATATGTGTCTATTTTAATTATTTATGATCAGTCCCCCTCTTTTTTACTAACATTTAGTTTTATTGTTTTTACTTTTATACACGAGTGATACGTCCAAAATCCCATTTGAACCCCATAAAGTGAGTTTGTATCTAATAGAATTTCTTATAAGTGGATGCTACTAAAGTTTAGGCCATAGATTCTGCTAAATTTTATGGATAAAGAATTTACTACTAATCTTTGTTTGGCTTCTCAGTTATTCATTCAAGAATGAGCAACTCAGTATTTTGTCTGCTTGGGTTCCATTAGTTTGGTTGAGATGTTGCGGAGGATCTTTGCATTTCAAAAAAAGACACAAGTTAATGTTTATTTACATTATTGGCACTATGGACATATGTTTAGTAAACATATGGCTATATATTGATTTTTATTATGGTTATATTACTGTATGATTTATGATTGTTTTTTTCAGTATTTTTTGGACATTTTATATTTTGTTCTGGGAAAGCCCGAACTTTTCACTTTTGCTCTGTTCGATCACAATTTGTGCAGCAGGTTATTGAAGAAAATGGGGAAAAGTTTACATGATATGCTAAAGTAAACGGGGAAGAAAATGTGGTAAACATATTCTCTCATATTATCATTTAATTTTAATTTCCAGAATACATGTATCTATCTTTAAATATTTCCAAGTTCACATGATTTGTATTGTGTTGAGGGTTTTCATTTTTTCAAGTAAGAGTTTACCATATGTAAATTACCACATATTATTGACAACATATTACATGTTTGATAATCTATTGAACATATAAACAAATCCATTTATGGTTGGGTTTTTAAAAGCATAAACATATGTTTGGGTTTTTAAAAGCAACTAATATTTGTTGAGTTGTGGTTTTTGATCTGGTAAACAGTGGTGATTTGGGTGGATTTTAGGAATGAAATTCTCTCAAAGTAGAGGTTTGACAAGAGTTTGTAGGGTAGTGCAATATTTTCAGGTTCTCTAATATGTCTGAATACACCAAGTTATAAAAATTGAAAATAACAATAATCTATACATACATGTATTCACCACCACGAACTGTATTTGCAGCTCCTTTTCTGTTTTCCCCGGCCTCTTTCTCTCGCTCCTTACAACTTTCATAGGCATGATCATCCGTTTGTAGTTCATGCCGACAGATTGGACAAGAATTATGCTCATTCAACCATTGCTTCAGGCAAAGAGGATGGAATGTGTGCTTGCAGGGCAACTCTTGCATCTTATCACTTACAACTAAATTGTCCTTGAAAATGCAATACTCTGCTTCTGGTCCAAGGTTGGTCAAGATCTCATCTGTAATAGTAATAACTGGAAGATTTGCAACCACTTCTTTATTGGCAGGTGGAACCCTTGGGGCTACAGGACCATCCTCCAAAATCAGTGGCACAACATCATCGAGTCTATCTACCAGCTCTTGGAGTAGATTAGCAGCAGCATCTCCTGATGTGTTGTTTTTTTGAGAAGATTCAGATGGAAACATATTCTTGATATATAGAACTCTGTTAATTATTGCGTTGATTTTTAATTTTGGTTTTATGGACATAGACATCCGGAGGTGAATGGGTCCGGATATAAGCATAGACACCCGAATGCCGAATGGGTTGGTAGTAGCATCTGAGTAGATTTCTCAGTCTCAAGCTACAATTATTGTTATGTGCAGGGGAGTTTGAGTTCGTAGTTATGGTTTGTCTTAATACTATTTCCACGTGATTTATTTATATATTTTTTTATTAGTATTACGAAACAATCCATTCATTTTCAAAGTCAGTTTGTACACGACACGACACTATTTTTTTCATAGGAACAAGGTATTACACGTACACTTGGGAACATCTCATCATCGCACACCCTTGGAATTTATTTTAAAAGCAAGTAGTGTGTCAATGCACAAGCCAACGTCTTTGTTTCACCATGCACTTCACACTTTACACTTATGGTTTCACTATTGTCATCTCAATGATATGCTTTGTTTGGTGTTAACTATAGGAGCTGCCGTTGCTAGGCCGAACGACGTTGTTGTGGACATTGACGGAGATGGAAGTTTCATGATGAATGTTAAAGGATTAGCAACTATCCAAGCAAAGAATTAGAAACTATTGCTTCTCTTTATTCTTGGAATTATAGCTTGCTATACTGGGATTTTGTTAAAGCGTTATTTGGATAGCTTCCCTGGACTCCAAACTTACCCATATCAAAAAAGTCACTTTTGGGTTTGCTGGAATTTATCTGAGCTGTTGTGCTTTAGTTATACATTATAGTTTCAGGTTCTCTACCCAGCTTCAAACTGTTGTGCTTTAGTTATACATTATATTTGAGTATCTTTTCTGCTGCAGTCTTCGTGCTGGAGTACTTAATTATGATGATCGATAACCTATCCACGTTGTTCCCAAACGTCCACATGAATCTTGCCGGAATTTATCTGAATTCATGTCAAATATGTGCTCTCACATAAACTATTTTGATTCTTCCAATTGTTCATTGAAGGAAAGTTTTTTCCCCTCACTTTTATCCTGTTTGATGCATGTTTCATGTATAACTATTCTAGATACTCTATTCAAATTCCTTTGATTCATTAGTATGTATGTAATGTGTTTTTATACTCTCTGCTCTCTATCTTCTTCTCCCTTTATGTTTTAATTCAAGCACAAGGAGCTTTTTTTGTGTGCCTTTATCCTCACTATTTATACATATTATTTACATTACTATCAATTGAGATTACTTATTACTATCAATTGAGATTACTTATTACTATTTATACATATTATTTACATTACTATCACTATTTATACATATTATATACATATTTTTTGTGTGCCTTCTTCCTTTACTTATTACTATCAATTGAGATTACTATGTATCTATTTACATTATTATTACACATACATTTGCCGTCAATGTAAACACACAATCATATTATAAAATCAATAATCAATATGTGTATGTTATTTTGAGCACTAAGTATATATCTGTGACATTAAATTAATAAAATGTAGGGTTTTCATTCAAAGATATTCACATTAAAAAACCAGTAGGGTAAGAATCAATTCAGCCTATTTAGATATATGACTCTCATTTATTTTGTTTGATATTTCATCTGCAGATATGTCTGCTTATGGAAGCATTAGCAGCAATAGTGGTTGTTGGAGCAAACATGGGTAAACTAAGTTAGGAATTTATTTCCCCCTTTTTGGGACTCAAACAATTATTTTAAGAGAAAATTTGCTGACAACACCATTGTGATCTCGAAACTATCAATTTTAAGAGAAAATTTGCTGATAACTCCATTATTTTATTATTTTAAACTAAAATGTACACTAATTAAACTAATTAAATATAAAAAGGGTTAATTACATTTTCGTTTAACAATCTCCCCCTTTTTGATGATGACAAACAATAATTCACAAATATTCATCAAATGAAATATTAGGCACAAATAGTGAATCATGAATATTTCTCCCCCTTTGACATTATCAAAAAGATTTTTCATATAAATTCAGTGTCACGGGTAAAAAGGGCGAAGCTCCCCCTATTAAAAATAATTCGAGCATGGGATATAACCATAAATCTCAAGGATCATATAAATAACATGAAAATTTTCAATACGCACACAAGTCATCATAAATTTTTCATAGCATATATTTGAATGTGTAGATAGATAATAATATCATCAAATAATGCATAAGTCACAAAAATGATAAATGATAAATGATACCAATAGTTGTCTGATACCAATTGTTGTAGTCACACAAGCCGTGCGTTGCACACAATAAATTCTCGAAACAACTTTTTACGCATAAAAAGGAATCACAACTCAATGTTCTCAAATAGTATAAATATGAGAGATATATCAATGTGCATAAATAATTCGCTCAATGATGAAAAAAAAAATTGCAACATAAATTTTCAAAAGGCGCAATATCATTTGTTGTATAAATCCTCATGAAGGAATAAACTTTTAAGCGCTCAACAAGAAACATTTCATAACTCGATGTTTACAAATAATTTGAATTAAGCACATAACATGAGTTAGAAATAGCGGCAAAAAAAAATAGCATTTTGCTCAAGCTTTGCCGACTTCAAGATACGAGCTAAAATTCTCGGAATAGTCAACTAAATTGCAAAATCCATAATGATATATCAAGATTATGATTAAGCATTTTTCGAACAAAAGATCAAACAAATTTGAATAAACTTTTATCTCCCCCTAAGGGATAACAATTAAGGCAAATATGCATATAACAAATAATGTGCATCTTTTTGATGAGATAAAATATTTTTTTTATATTTTTTTTAATTATCTTCTAATAAGATGTAACATTTCCATGAAAGTCATTAAATCAATTTTCCAAGAATGAAACATATCATGAGGCCATAAGAAATTAAACTCAATAATTTCAGATTTTTAATAACGAGAAGCTCGACACAAAATCAATATATTCAGATTTTCAACAAATACCAAACAATTTGTTCAAGAACTTCAAAAACAATCAATCAATAAATTTCTCAATAAAGAAAGTGACATAAGTTAATCAACTTCAATATATTTTCAAATTTTTAAGCACAAACATTACAAGAGTCATTTTGTTCCAAAAAAAAAATGTTCTTTATAAAAGACAATATTATTCAACTAATCATGCCATGAAACTTAAAACATAAAAATCTCAATAATCATCTGATTTTTCAAGTAAGCACACGTAACACAAATGTTAACTAAAAAAAATTATATACTTCATGAAATGTCACTAATATTTAATTAATGGCACAAAATATGTAGCATGTCTTAAATTTTGCTCACTAAGATTAATATGATCATATCATCAAATTTAATGAGTGCATATCATAAAATCATCAAGTAGCTCATATGACTAACATTTATACAAATGACACTTTATCAAAAAGAAATTCTCAAATGACATTTTCGTTTGAATTTTAATATACGATTAAGTCGTGAATTAATCCAATATAATTTATCAATAAATATATGTCAAGATGTGATACAAAAAAAATTATGAATATTCACCAACGAAAAATATATCATCAAAATCAAGTGCATGTTTCAACATAAACCAATCGATAATAAATGTATAAATTAACATATGATGTCTAAATCATCTAGAGCAAGCTTATATGAGTTAACAACTAATCTAAGTATGGAAATATATCGTAAAATAAATCATCAACAAATATATGATTTTAAATTCATGAAAGGTGTTCCTTACCATCTTACCAATACCAAAGATATTTTCATGAAGATTTCTTCCAAGTGTGGCATTTCCAACATTAGGCAATGATAATTGAAATTTGTAATATGACCAAATCATATGCCTTGAAAATCCACATTCCATCTAAAAATGCAACCTACACAACTTTAAAGATTTTCTCTTTTCCATCCAAGAATGTGTTAGGTCCATAAAATATTAATAAACAAATGTAACTAATCATGAAGCATGGACTTATTAAATCAATGTCATTTTTATCACGTATAAGAATAAATTTTTCATTAATCCATATACAAAGAAATTTATCATCCATAGTAAATTTTTGACATAATAAAAATATTCACATTTTCAACCATTTGAGATTAATATAAAATAAATCAAATTATAAGTCATTAATCACAACAAAGATATTATCAAGTAATGAATGGTGTCTATTTCAAGTAAGCATATAGACATGAAAATAATCACAAAGAAAAATAATCAGATTATTGAGCATATAAGATATGAAAATAATATTTCACAAAATTAAAAAAAAATAATACTAATTATATTTTCAAAAAAAATTGTGTTCATGTTCCAATACCGGTTTTGCACTTAGAAACTTTATCTTTTGGAACCCAATATGTGTGAGGTTGATAAGGGTTAACATACATAGTTGTTTCCTTTGGAATCCAAGCTAATTTTGTATTATATTTTCTTTTTCTAAATTTACAAAATTTGGAGTAATGTGTATGTCTACCACAATATGTGCATAAGGAGTTAGGATGACTAGATGAGGCTCCATTTTTAAATACACTAGAATAGCTCTTTTTCTCATTTTGTTCATCATATCATATACCATTATTATTAAAACGAATTCTTTGATTTTCTATAATTTTATAAAAATATTCATTTCCTTTAGTAAAGGTATCTAAAGATTTCTTTAAATAATCAATCTCTCTTTTTAAATCATTATTTTCAATTTCAAGAGGGTGAGTAACATTTACAGATTTATCCTTTTTAAATGTTTTAATCTCATTTTTCAATGATTCATTTTCTAATTTCAAATCATCAAAATCATTTGACATAGAATCATAGTTAGTTGAGAGTAATGAATGAGACTTTTTCAGATTAATATATTTCTTTTTAAGTTCTTCAAAACTTTCACATAATTCATCAAAAACATTTTGTAATACCTCATAATCATCAACATTATCATCAGAGTTAGGATTAGAGTCGACCTCCTCATTATCATTTGCCATGAGACAAGTAGCATTTGTCTCCTCACTGCTTGATTCATCAATATTAGCATATAAGCAAGGATTGAATTCTTCCTTTAAAATAAAGCTTGAGATGCAAGGTTGAGTATGTGTCCATTTTCTTCTCACATAATGAAACAATGAATAACTACAAGATATCAAACATTTTAGCATACAAATAATAAAAATGTAGAGTGCAACATTTAAAATAAATACAGAAAAGTTTGCCATGATCTTTAACTCTAAGATTGTTAGATCAAAGAAAATAAGAAGAGCACTAGCTCTGATACCAAATTGTTGCCCAGAAAAATACTCAAGAGGGGGGGTGAATTGAGATTTTACAAACTTTTCGGGTTAAATTAAAATTTCAGAAAATATTTAATTTAAAACACTTAATACAAATTTCAGATTAAATAAATCTTAAATGATTAAACCAATAATGATTAAATAAATGTAACCAATTAATTTAAACAATATAAATTAGAGATTATAACACACAATAAATAAGCTATCAAATTAATACTTCCAAATGATTAAACAAGAGATTACAACATCCAACTATAAAGAATAAATCCAACAATATCAAATAAATGCAACTAACTGATTTAAACAACTAGAGATGCAGATTTTAACACACTAGGAATATTAAGTTAATTTTCGTATTTTAATATACTGGATTTAATATAAAGTGAATCACACAAGAATAACAATTAAATACTCTCAATAAATTAAACAAGTTATATTTTGAGATTATAAGATCCAAATAAAGTTATAAACAATTTTCGTAATTAATAAAAATAATATTCTGAAATTAATTAAATATTACGAAAATAATTATTTCTGTCTTAAAATAAAATTATCAAATTTTCAGAATTAATTCAATTGCAAGTGTAAGTGCTTAAAATAAAGATAACCAATCACACACAAGCAAATAAATAAATATAATGCTGAAAATAAATGACACCGTATTTTAACGTGGTTCGGCCAAAACCCGGCCTACGTCCACGCGCCAAGAGCAAGCTTCCGTCTCCCGCGCTTCACTAGTCCTGATCCATTTGAAGGTAGGATCAAACCACCTCTTGTACAACCGAGCAGCAAAAACCCGCTACTAGTACAACCACCGAAGCTAAAAACCCAAGCTTCAAATCTTTACACAAATGGAGTAGAAATGAAGTACAGTTTCTGAAACTCTTTAAAGATACAAAATGAGTCTGAGTTTCTTCTTGGTTGAGACACCCAAAAATTAAATCTGATTTTTGGTCTCTTAAACTTCTCTTGAGATTATAGCAAAATAGAATTGTTGTGCTATGTTTCTCTTGATCTTCAACGATTTGGAAGAATGCTGAAATTATTGCTTTGTAGAGCTGATTGCAAGTTTGAGTTGCTCTCTTTTCTGTGTGTATATGGAGCTGAATAAAATTTTCTGAATGCTCTTTTGTTTTTCGTGTGTCTGCTACCTTCCAACTGAATATGGACTCTTCTTTTGTAGCTTAAAAAAAATAGCCGTTGAAGAAAGCTTTGGAATGGTCTGAATGTAGCATTAAATGCACTGAACTTACTGAGATAAAATATTCTGCAAATCCTCATTTTGCTTCTGAAAGAAATAGCTGATGATGACGCATGGAAATAGTATTCTGAAAAGCAGGTCTTCCTTTTTTTTAAGTAGACATATCTCTTGTGACAAAAGAGGACCAAAGCCATAAAAGGCATGACACGGTCTGAGGTCACAAACTCACGCCAACTGGAAGTTTGTAAGGCAAGGCCCAACAGGTAATCGTGTACATGCCTAAAGCTTGTAGGCAGTCAGCCTGAAGCAGCCTAAGGCATAGCCAATGATTTTCTGTACAGATATAATTCATTTACGGACAAAAAAATTATTCATTTCAGAACAGATATATACGAAAAAATTTGGACTGAAATATTTATATAAAAAATTTCCAACCAGATATAACGTCAAAAAGAAATCGGACTTCAGATATATATATAAAATAGATTTCCGAACAGCTATATAGAAAAGGATTTTCGTACAAAAAAAATTTCGGACAAATATTTATAGAAAGGATTTTGGACAAAAAATATATTTCGAACAGATATTTTATAAAAAGATTTCGGACAGAAAAAAAATCTGAATATAAAAGATTCGAACAGATTTTTTTTTTTTCGTAAAAAACGGACTGAAATATATATCTAAAAAATATTTTTGAACAGATATAAAAACAATTTTTTTCGGACAGATAAAAAAAAATATTCATTTCAGAACAGATTTTAAAATTCGGACCAAGAAGTATATATATATATAAATATATAAGATATCTCGAACAGATAAAAAATTCGTACACTTTGTGAAGAAAGAGAGAGAAACAATTTGTGTTCCCAAAACCAATCCAATTTTGTGTTCCCAAAACAAATCATTTTATTTCTTAGAAATGACCATCTGACAAGTTGATTGACAAGTTGGTAGACTTTATGAGATGGCAAACTTGAGTTGGACCAAAAGTCTTCAAAGCTTATTTTTTTGATAAAATCGTTTTGGAACCATAAACAAATGTTATAATAATAATATATTCAGTAAAAGTTACTAAATCAGATTTAACCAATGAAATGTACACAAGCAGGTACAAAGACATCTTAATCTCCTATGTGGTCAAATCCCTAAGGGATATAAACGAACTTACCAAAGTAATAAAAATGAAACCAAGGCCAAAAAATATTATTTCGAAGTTCATTTTAGTTAAAAAAAATTACGAAAATTATTTTAGAATAAGAAATTATTTTATTTTGTAAACAAAGATACATCAGTTTTATAAAGCAATATTTTAACAAAAATTTGTTTTTGAAAATGTTTCGGCCCATAATTAATTTGTCACACCATAGAAGTTATATATCAAGATATATGCATGTGTGTCTAATGTGTCAAGTGCAAAAATAAATATATGAAATGATAACAAGCCTATATATGAGTGTAAACACCAACTTGATACATCTCCTAAGTATAACAGCATATGTAAGTACGTGGAGATGATATTTGCTAAAAGTTATAGTTTTATAAAAAGTGGCCAAATTTACTTATATAAAGGAGTTAATAACAAAACTAAATAATAAAATATATATATTGCACAACTAAATAAATAGTAAGACAGATAATTATATAAATATATAAAATGCTAACTATAGTAGAAGATTGCACAATTAATAATAGTTATATAAACAATGAACTATTATACTACATATATATATTTATAAGTAGTATGTACAAATATATTCTACGGTAATATTTACATGAAAGTATAAAAACAAAATATATATATTAAATTAAGAAATATCTACATATTACTTAATAAAAGTATGTTTGGAATCATCAAAATTAATATATTATTTTAAACTAAAATGTACACTAATTAAACTAATTAAATATAAAAAGGGTTAATTACATTTTCGTTTAACACGATGTGTTTCAGGAGATACCAGGCCTACCCCCCAGTCGAGAGATAGACTTTGTCATTGACTTATTACCAGATACGAGACCTATAGCCCGAGCACCGTACCGTATGGCTCCAGCAGAGATGCGAGAGCCACGAGATCAGATAGAGCAGCTGTTGGGTCAGGGCCTTATTCGCAGGAGTACCTCACCTTGGGGCGCTCCAGTTTTGTTTGTAAAGAAGAGAGATAGTTCACTAAGATTGTGTGTGGACTACCGGGAGTTGAACAAGGCCACGATACGGAATAAGTATCCGTTGCCTCGAATCGATGATCTATTCGACCAGTTGAGAGGAGCTTCTTTCTTCTCGAAGATTGATTTGCGATCGGGATACCATCAGTTGTGTATCAGGGAAGAGGATTTCTCGAAGACTGCGTTCTTAACGAGATATGGTTCTTACGAATTTCGGGTTATGCCTTTTGGCTTGACCAACGCTCCAGCAGTGTTTATGGACTTGATGAATAGGGTGTTCAGAGAGTTCCTTGATCAGTTCGTCATTGTCTTCATTGATGATATTCTAGTTTACTCCCAGACAGAGGAGGAGCACGCAGAGCATTTGAGACAAGTTTTGCAGACGCTACGTCAGAACGAGTTGTATGCAAAGTATGAGAAGTGCGGGTTTTTGCTGAAGGAGGTCCAGTTTTTGGGACACATTATTTCCGACAGGGGATATCTGTTGATCCGGGGAAGGTATCCGAGGTGAGGGAGTGGGGACAGCCCACGACACCGACTGAGATCCGTAGTTTCTTGGTCCTAACAGGATACTACAAGAGGTTTATTCGGGGTTTCTCCAAGATAGCAGGTTCTTTGACACATCTGACTCGTAAAGGTGTGACATTCATTTGGAGTGATGCCTGTCAGTTGGCATTTGATGAGTTGAAGGACAAGTTGACCTCAGCACCTGTGTTAGCATTGCCGAGACCGTGAATTGAGTATCTAGTTTACACCGATGCGTCCTTACAAGGACTTGGAGGTGTATAACAGCAGGAGAGTCAGGCCATAACTTATGCTTCCCGTAAGCTTAAGCCTCACGAGAAAAATTACCCCACCCATGACTTGGAGCTAGCGGCAGTTGTATTTGCCCTACGAATTTAGAGACATTACCTTTTGGGGGAGAAGTTCCGATTATTCACGGACCACAAGTCCCTATAGTACCTATTCACGCAGAAGGAGTTGAATATGCGGTAGCGAAGGTGGCTTGAGTTTGTGAAGGATTATCAGTTAGATATCCAATATCACCCGGGGAAGGCTAACGTGGTGGCAGACGCGTTGAGCCGTAGACCAATAGATGAGGTGGCAGATGTGTGGAAGGCAAAGTGGAAGGAGTTGGGACACCAGGATGCAGTGGCCCGATCATTCATGTCAGTGATGACTGTTACACCGCAGATTGTCACGAGAGTGGTAAAGGCACAAGCAGATGACTCGTTTTGTCAGGAGCAGATAGTTCGGTTATTGACAGAGGGAGTCGAGTCCTATACCGTTAGCTCAGACGGGGGATTACGCTTCAATGGGCGACTGGTAGTTCCATAAGGGGAGGAATTGCGACACGAGGTGATGGCAGAGTCGCACGGCTAACGGTTCGCGGTACATCCCGGTGGGGACAAAATGTACCAAGACATGAGACGACAGTATTGGTGGAGCAGAATGAAGAGAGATATTGTCGTGTTTGTTCCTAAATGCGCCACTTGTCAGCTAGTAAAAGTGGATCATCAGAGACCGGCAGGACTTCTCCAGCCATTGGAGGTCCCGATGTGGATGTGGGAGAGCATATCCATGGATTTTATCACGGGTTTGCCTACGTCATAGAGAGGTCACGATTCCATTTGGGTAATTATGGACAGGTTGACAAAGGTCTCTCATTTTCTACCCGTAAGGACAGACTACACTACGGGACAGTATGCCCAGCTCTGTAGTGCAGAAATAGTGAGACTTCATGGTGTGCCCTTAAATATCGTGTCTGACAGAGACAAGATATTTGTATCACGGTTTTGGGAGAGTTTTCAGGAGGCCATGGGCATGGAATTGCGGTTGAGTACGGCATATCACCCGCAGACCGATAGGCAAATCGAGCGTACAAACCAGATGTTGGAGGACATGTTGCGTATGTGCATTATTGATTTCGGGGGTGGATGGGAGCAGTATCTTCCACTGGTGGAGTTTTCTTACAACAACTCCTACCAGTTCACCATTGGCATGGCTCCATTTGAGGCATTGTACGGTAGACCTTGTCGTTCCCCAGCATGTTGGTTAGAAGTGGGGGACAACAAACTACTTGGGCCGGAAGTGATTCAGGATACTTCGACGAGGATAGAATTGATTCGGAGTCGCATTCGGGTAGCTCAGGATCGACAGAAGAGCTATGCTGATGCAAAGAGGTTCTTCAGGGAGTTCCAAATGGGGGACCGGGTTTTACTCAGAGTATATCCCATGAAGGGGATTATGCGATTTGGGAAGAAGGGGAAGTTGTCACCGAGATATGTAGGGCCATTCCCTATCATCTAGCGGATTGGGTCTGTTGCTTATAGACTTAGGTTGCCGGAGCATTTGCATCGGATTCATGATGTGTTTCATATTTCCTCGCTAAGGAAATATCTTAGAGACGATTTGGCTCATTCTCACATTGCTTTGGAGGACATCGACCTCCAGCCTGATAGCTCCTACGAGGAGGGGCCGATTGCTATTCTAGACCGAAGTGAGCGGAAACTGCGGTCAAAGATTGTTCCGTTAGTGCGTGTTCAGTGGCGACATCATAATGTCAAGGAGTCCACATGGGAGCGCGAGGTTGAGATGCGCGAACGTTATCCAGAGTTGTTCTTACCAGGTACTTTCTAGTTCCGAATTTTGGGACTAAATTTTGTTATTAGGGGGGAAGTATGTAATACCCCGTATTTTTGTGATATTTATTTTTGGGATTAATTAAATTATATGTGAATTAATTGGAAATTAATCCGGATAACATACTAACGAAATGTGAGTTGGTATTTGATTATAATGAGTATATATGGCTATATATGAATATGGAATTATGAAATTTGTCGTGAGATTGAAATACGGCAATTTGGAAATTTTGTTGAGACGCGTGTGATAGTCGCGTCAGGAATATAATTATTTTAATTATAAATGTGAATTTAAATTCCATTAACCGTATGGTCATTTTGAGTGAGCCAACGCATCCCAAAGGGTCGAAATAGTCAGAAAACACTAGTCGGGGGTTTAGTTTGGGTCCCGGGACATTTTTAGGCCATACCGGCAACGTAAAAGGGTAGTTTGGTAATTTTGAATTTTTGGGAATTAAAACCAACGAAAATTAGGAATTAAAAATCTGATTTGGTAATTACCCACTAAACCCACTAACTACACCTTATGACCTAATGGGCTACGGGGGTTATTAGAATTGGTTCCAAGAATTTCCTAAGGCAAACCCTAGCCACCATTGTCACCTTGGAGAAGAAGAGCTTGTAGAGAGAAAAGAGAGGAAAAATCCTGCAGATAGAGAGAGAGTAATTCAATCTTCAACATCGAAATCAGAGAAATATATAAGGCAAGTGGTTTAATTCACATTATTTTGCAGTGAATGTTTCTTCCATGCTTAGACAATTCTAAAATTTCATTTGTTTGGGAGATTGATGAAAACCCATAAAATTGGAGTTATAAATTTAATTTTGGATATAGGTTTGCATGTAGAAATGTTATTGGATGATGGACTAAAAGAATTAATACCTTTTGTGTTACAAAAACGGATTTTATTAGGCTCATTGATGATCAAAAATTTTCTAGGGTTCATGTTCTTGAGATTGGGGAAAAATGTAGAGTTTTGATATTTGGATGATGTTTAGGATGAATTAACCCCACAAAACCCGTTAGTATATGACCTAAGTATGTTTAGGGACGATTAGAAACCTTGAACAATTGTTGTATTGATGTTTAGATGAGATTAGAGAGGAAGAAAAGTTGGAAAAACGAAATAAGGAAAATCTGGGCTCAAAACTGGCCTCTCGTTAGAAGACCTGCCCAGGTCGTTCGAACCAACTTGTTCGAACGAGATTCTAACGAGTTGACCTTTGACTTCTAACGAGGGTGATGTTCATTCGATGCCTTTCGTTCGAACGAGATCTCGTTAGAAAGCCCACTTCGTTCGAACGAACTCTCGTTCGAATGAACTCTCGTTCGAACGAACTCTCGTTCGAACAGCCTCGTTCGAACGAGACTTTTAACGAGCTGACAGTTTAGGCTTTTTGGCTTGTTTTGATTTCGCGTGTCACGTAACCTTGTTTATATGTAGAGATAACCTTTTCTCTATGATTAATTATTATATTTGGGATGATAAGGGATATAATGAGGAGTAAAACTTAGAAGGGTGATTTGAACCAAATGGAAATTATGGGTTAGGACGTGAGTGCCTATTACGATGTGAGAACAATTGACGGCATGAATAGTTATATTAACCGGGGTTATGTAAATTGTGTAATATTATAAATTGGTAGGAGAATGAGAAGTGACCCACAAATAAACTATGGTGATTACTAAGATGTGTGCATACTTAGTATATGTATATGATTTTATGTGTATGACATACCTACCATACTTGCTATCAAGGGAGGTTTACGTTCGCTTAGGGCCTTCTAATCCTTGTGTTGCCCGGATTTAGATTGGTTACCTCGAGGACATAGGTCAGAGAAGGACTTATTGGGATGTTAATAAGTCTGCTGATCGTGGGAGCGTAGGTATGTGCGTGACCCATGTGATGTGACTGTGTTCGCCTCCATTGTTTGTGATTGTTGTTATCGGAACGATTCCTGAGAGATTCGAAATGCGTGATCCTTATGTACGTGATGTACCGGGATTGATAGCAGAGTGTGTGTGCACCGCAGCTTAGTCTCGGGGTGCTTGTATCGTATATTTATGACGTGAATATTATACACTTGATTAATGAGAACTTTCATGTGGTATTGTGTGTATAAATATGGAATCGCCTTGAGAAAATATAAAGTGACAACCTATATTGTATTGTATGGATAATAGTTGAGAATCCGAGTTTAAGTAAAACCCTTTATCTAATTGATAACGCTGGAATGTATAATGGGATTCAAGTAGTAAGGGGTCGAACTTATTACGGTTTGGTTAGATATGTATGTCACTTAGATGGGTACGGTACGTTAGGATTGCACAATTAGTCGAGAGGTGAGTATTTCATGTGAGTGTACGTCCTAACATGTATTTTGCATTTATTGTTTTAATGTTGTTAAAACACTTGCTATTTTTAAATACTCTCCACTTGCGGGCTCTGACCCGTTTGCTTTCAAATCTATCTTTTTGTAAAAACCATTTTAGGTGCCCAGCCACAAGGACGCCATGCTTAGGATCTTTATTCAGGTGACGAGCTGTAGCTGTTTGTGGAAGTTACAGGACTTTGCTAGTAGACGCTTCATCTATCTTGACTCTATATTCAGCCTTCATCAGTTTTAGGGCATGCCATTTCTCTTAGAAACATTTCCTATTTCAGATTTTCAGACTGTTTGCATGTAATTTAATTCAGGATACTTTGTTTTACTTATTTCAGTTGTGGGACTGTTGTGAGGAGTTTCCCTCCTGACTTATTATTTTGTTGGTTACTCTATTATTTCGTTATGGTGAAGGGATTATGTTGTTCTTCCATTATTCTTTTATTGCATGTTAATCGGATTTAATTTAAAATTTGACAACTTACTTTTTAAATACTAGGTGGTTAGTAATCATTAAAATATTTTCGACAGTGATGCTATTAACTGAACCAACTTGACATTTTGTATTAATTTAATAAAGGAGTAGCTACCCAGTATTTAATTATTTGGGGTGTCACAATAACAAGTTATGAATTTATTATAAGCAGTTCAAACAAGTTTGAATAAGTCCTTAACGTTATCTCAGGTGGCGTATAATGATAAGAGTGAATGTCACGTGGGTTTAGATGCCGTCAATTTTATAAGGGAAGTAGCTACCACAGAGGTGCATTGTGTGTCGGATCAACTCAACAAAGGGAACGTGGAAAGCAATAAAAATAAAAACTCTAATGAGTTAAAAAAAAGTCTGAGAAAGTAAGGAGAATAACGTGAAAAAAATCAAATCAAATTCAAACAATTTCTTGGAAGAAATAGACCAATCAATTCAACTTTTGGATAAGAAGGGTCGGGATAGCAATTCAGGGACGTTTCAACGGACTAGAACTACGATCAACAATCAACATCATGGATCTTTTGTTGGAAATGCAATAAAGAAAAAACAAAGTTATATTCATCACTTAATCCAACGGGATTCCATCGTATTAATACGAGATAAACTTGTTTTGCGCAACGATCTTTTTGAGACTTCATCTTCTCATGCAAAATCTAAAAGTAATGAAGATATGACTCCTTTAGAGAATTTTAATACAAGTGATGAGTTATCCCAAGTTAATCCTATTAGTGTACAAACTCATGATGATCACGACATTGACTTATTCGTGGATCTCCCCAAACTTGATTCAGCATCTACGGTGAATTCCAATCTTATCTCGATTGATGTAAATCCTACTGCGAAAAATGACAATTGGAACGTCGTCCGCAAGCGAACCCATTCAAGAAATCGTAGAACATAAATGCTTTTTAAATTGACTTTAGATTGTTTTTTTTTTTTGCAAGAGTCCTGTTTTAGTGCTTGTAAGTGCCCTTGGAGAGGCTTTTTCTCCTCCTATTAATAAAAATTATTGTTACAAAATAAATAAATAAATCACAAATATAATGTTAACATAATAGTAATCACCAAAAAGATCCATATTAATATCATTAACACTGAAACGGTTCTAATATCACCAAGAGAAATTAGTGTATTATCATCAAATATTTAGTTATATAGTATATGTTGTCGATTAATAATATTTACCAATAACATATTATAAATATAATTTATTGAGCCTTCAACCTCTTTTTGGCATTTGATGCTTTGGACTCAAAGCGATATTTCCATGCCTCGCGTTAAGGTGTAAGCCTCGTGTAAATTTTATATTCTAATACATTAAGAAACTATTTATCTAAGGAAATTTTCAAAACTAGTTATAAATGTCAATCTAGTCTCTTTTCTCCGGGAACAAACATTAAACTTGTAATTCTAAAAAGTACGAAAAGTAGACATAAGCTCCGAAACTACTACTCAAAGAAGTAGATCGAACTAGGAAACTAATGTCGAATCCTAATGTTACTATAATTCATGTTTAACTGAATAACTAGAAACAAGCGAAATATAAAATAACTGAAGTAAAAATATATTTTCTTCCATGAATATGTCTTGATTTCCTGCTCACAATCCCCATCAGATATGATACGGAGCAAAAGGATACAAAATAGAGAAAAATAAGAATTTTGTAATTGATGTTATTTCCGTTGTTGGTATAATTTTTAGAATTTATCTTTAGCAATGTACTTTTCTCCTAGTCGAATTATGTTTATTTAGTCTATAATTAAGTTAAATATTGGTTATCGAATAAAATCTTGACTATGTAATATCATATTCCCATTTAAATTCACTTTCAAACAAACAAAGCCTTAGGGTTTATTTGGGTATTACACGTGTTTGTTACCAAACAAGGCACATAAAATCAAATATGCATTTAAATTTTAAAAAAAATTATTATTATTTTTTATTGTTAATAAAATATGTGAAACATTGATAGTTCTATATGGAAATGCTGTCACCTAAAATTGATCGTTACTTTACATGTATATTCAGCGGTAGACAACATGAAGAGTGTTGTCTACACATCTATCCCCATCAATCAATATTGTTTTTTGATAAATAAATGATTGTATTAAACCCCGTTAATTAATATTCAGTGAGTATGGATTGCAAAGTGGATCTATTTACACATTATTTCAATCGATGACAAAATCCCATTAAAATGAAATTAGTAGATAGGTGTTTGCCTCATAATCTATAAAGAAACTTCTGAATGTGCTCAAAGTCATATGTACTACTAAACAAATACTAAAGTCATGCATAGGTATAAAATTATCAATGGCCATAAACTAATGGAATGCCTCACTATATCCCTATTCCATAATGATATCATCATTTCAAAAGATACAAGACCAAAGTAAATAATATTTGGGTATTTGTAATGAAAGACAAGTGACAAACACAAATCTGTACGGTTTGATTTTTTCATGATATCAAATACATCTTTCTTTAATATTTCTATATATTGCATTTATAAAGAAGATATGTATTCTACAATTATACATACTTAATAAAACCTTCACGAGTGAGAAGAAATCGCAATAATGATCGTCTTTATATAAAGACCATTCTTTATATTTATATTGCTCAAAACTTATCATTCATTGTTCATAGCAGTCCCAGAAATATATAATTCATTTTACGTAGGGTAATTGTTGTATACATAAAAGACATAAATGCCTTTATAAAAAGACAAGAATTTTTCCAAACACTGACAAAATGATTCGATTTGCATTATGTATCAATTTATCACAAGTAACGAATATGTGATGCACGAAATCGCATTAGCACATTATTACGATAATCTGTCTTAAGATTGTTATATAATAATTATGTGCTTTTGTGTTTGAGATGAATCAAATATGATATATATTCACAAGAACGCAAATTCAAATAACAATATAAATAGCATATCAAATCTTATAGATAATACGAAGGAAATTGAAGTCAAGCCTTGTGTTTCACACAATTTCACTCATCGGTGTTTAAGGTTTGATGAACGTTTGCTTCCATAAATAGAACGAAATTTCCGTCTTTATATAAGTGACACTTCAATATATAAAGTGAATCCAAATTCTATGTTGTAATCTCTCATGGATTGACTCAAGAATTGAATGATAAGTGAGAGAGAATAGACTCTCAGAAATTAAGAACTGAAAAGAATGAAGGAGGGGTTTCTATTTATAGAAAGGTAGACACCCTTTCCGAATAGACATGCCAGTTAATGAATATTCACAACCTTTCATAAAAAGACAAAATTAGTCACAAACCATTGTGTATATAAAAAATAATTTTCACTCAATTAAAATTCTTATTATATTATAATAAAATAATTTTCAACACTTTATGCTTTATTTTTGCTAAGATGTCTACTGGTTTATTTTCATGTTAATCGTTACTTTCTCTTCATCTCTTGCGCTACTCTATTTGATATGCTTTTTCTTTAATGATTTATTCTACACTTTTTGTGTTCTTATTAAATAGAAGTATAATATAGATTATTATTTCATACTTTAGACTGTAACACTCCGCCCGCCCGGGGAGAGCGAACGGAGCGCTACTGTCGAAAAAACTAAACTAATTCCACAATTCACAAGGTATAGAACATCTAATTCCCATAATAAAAAAGAGAAACAACTAATCTCAAATCTCATCAAATTAAATACATCAATTCTCTCGATTAAAAATAACTATCTAAAAGAATAAATCTCCAATACTCTATACATCAAAATAAATAAATACAAGTCTTCTCATCTCTTGTATTAAAATTCTTCCCAAAATAATCCTCGCTAAAATCAATCTCCAAATCAAATCCAAAGCGCCCAAATCCGCGCTAATCTGCCAACTAAAAGAAAATATGGGGAAGTACACAATACGACAGGAAGATGCTCAACAAAAATTAGCGGTGAATAAAACGTCACAATACGAATACGAATATTCAAATCAAATGCGAATCACATAAGCAATTATATCACTATAATTTCTCAATAACACATTAACCGGGTCACCAGGCCTCACCAACGTACCGCGCCTATACATTTTTCTAGCATATCCGGAAAAAGGAATATTGGCGGGTGCCCAACCTCCGTGCCATATTAAAATCTTCATGACAACATGCTCAACACAATAATAATACCACATGAATCATAAATAGATTCCAACAATAATTTCAAGATTCCAATGAATTTAGCAATTCAAATATGAGTCAATAATCACAAGAGAACAACGAGAATAATACTCGCGAGATTAAGGAGCATATTGTGTAAAACCCCATATCTTAAACCACCAAAAAGAACCAACATGAATCATCACATAATTCAGCCTCAAAATCTAATCACACCACCACGTTCTTCTCGCAAAAATAATCAAATCTCGTTCTAGCCCAAACTCGAGAAAACACCAAATAAGCCTTCTAATCTAAGGTTGAAATATTGAATAAGTTTTGGGCTATGGTTGGTAGATGAAAGGGAGTAATTTTGGAGAGGTCTTCTGGTTGAAAAGTTTGAGAAAAAGTGATTTGAAAAGCCAAGCCACAAATTTGTTGATATATAAAGGATTAAGTGTTTGATTAAGAAAAGAGTTCTAATGAGATACAAGTACTAAAAAAGACATTCCGGACGATCGGACCGTTATAATTGGATGAAATTTTACAGAGAATTAGCTGAAGATGATAGGAAGCTACAAAAAAAATTTCAGCTCGATCGGACTGTTCAATATTTTTAAATATTTTTTTTGCTAGAGAGTTTTATGTTCCGAGGACTCTTAGAGAGTTTTATGTTTTGAGGACTCTTCTAAATAATAAAAATTCAATTAAAATCCCATTTTAATTCCAATTCCGAAACCGTTTGAAATTCTCATCTTTAAAAATAAAATCCAACATATTTGAGAAATAAAAATAATTTTACCAAAAACTTTATTTTCCTCTAAATTTTGAAAATACCCCAAAATTTACGCGGGTTGTTACACTTCCCCACTAACAATGGAATTTCGCCCTCGAAATTCGCCGAATACCTAACTCTAAAAAATCAGGCCAACAATCTCCAAAAATAATCTCGTCTCCAAAATAATTTCCTCACATCTAATCTAGATGCTTAATACGAAACGATACTCTAAAATTTCTATCTCCAAAATACGCGCCACAAAAACGCAACAGACCCAAAACCCAAGACCCGAGGGTGGTCGTATACCTAAGCTCTGATACCACTTGTGACACCCCGACTAATTAAATACCGGGTAGCTAATCCTTTATAAAATTAATTCAAAATGCCAAGTTGGCTCAGTTAATAGCATCACTGTCGAAAACATTTTATTATTTCTAACCACCTAGTAATTAAAAAGCAAGTTGCCAAATTTTAATTTAAGTCTGATTAACATGCAACAAGTGTAATGAAGAAATAAATAACACCATACACCATGCTGAAGTAAAATGAATAACCATCACAATAGAGTAAATAAAGTCTGGAGGAAAAACTCCTCACTACAATCCCATAACTGAAATGAATAGCCGAAACTGAAATAAAACATGCTAAAGTCTGAAAACTGAAATGTAAATGATGTCTCTAAAGAAATGGGCAACATGCCCTACAAGTGATAGATAGTGACTCTGGAATCCAAAGAGATAGAAGCGTCTACATGAAAATCCCTGTAGCTTCCACAAGCAGCTACAGCTCGTCACCCGAATGAGTACCTATGTTGGGTGTCCTTGTGGCTGGGCACCTAAAATGGTTTTACAAAGAAAAAGAGATTTGAAAAGCAAGCGGGTCAGAGCCCGAATGTGGAGTTATATTTTAAAAACCTGCAAGTGCTTTAAAAACATTTAAAACATTAAATGCAAAGTACATGTTAGGACGTACACTCGCATGATATTCTCACCTCTCGTCTAACTGTGCACTCCTAACGTAAGTACCCATCTATATCGACCCATACTACTAGCTAACTGACAACATAACTAGCTAGACTGCCAAAGGTTCTACCCATATTACTCGGTTTCATTTAGCATAACAACGCTCGTAATTAAATAGGGGTTTAACGTAAACTCAGTTACTAAACATACCATTGATATAACTATCAGTTAACTCATTATATAACTCGAAATAACACCGTAATATTTTTATAACATTAACATGAGGATTCCCATCAATTTAATGTATATTATTCACATCATAAATATACGATACAAGCACCCCGCAATCTAAGCTATGGTGCACACATATTCTGCTATCCATCCTGGTACATCACGTACATAAGGATCACATATTCCGAATCTCTCAGGAATAGTTCAGATAACACAAATCACAAATAGTGGAGGCGAACACAGTCACCATCACATGGGTCACGCACATACCTACGCTCCCATGGTCAGCGGACTTATTAATATCACAATAAGTCTTTCTATGACCTATGTTCATCAAGGTACCAGTCTATATCCCCCCCGTAGGCACACAAGGATTAGAGGGTCCTAAGCGAACGTAACCTCCCGTGATAGCAAGTATGGTAGGTATGTCATACACACAATCCACATAACAATACTAAGTAAACACACATCTTAGTAATACCGTATTTTAATCGTAGTACATATTGCACTCTCGTACTAACTATAATTATCACAATTCGTAGTATTCCGGTTTGTAATTATACGCGCTATAATTCATCCTCACATCGTAGTAGACACTCACGTCTTAACCCAAATGGTTTATTGAATATAACTCTCGTATATAATTTACTCCTCTCAATAACCCAAAAGCCCCAAATCTATCCTTACATCATCAAAGAATGTTAACTCTACCCTCGAACCAGTTTCCGGGACTCCAAAAATCAAAACAGTCCAAAAAGGACCAAACTGTCAACTCGTTAGAAGTCTCGTTCGAACGAGACTTCGAACGAGTTTGGACTGTCAGGTCGTTAGAAGTCTCGTTCGAACGAGGCTGTTCGAACGAGATCCCAGTTCGTTCGAACGAACTGACCCTTCTAACGATATCTCGTTCGAACGAGATATCAAACGAAATCCCCACTCGCGTTAGTAGCGACTGGTCAACTCGTTAGAAGCTCGTTCGAACGAGTTCGTTCGAACGACCTGGGGGCTGCTTCTAACGAGGTACCAGTTTCGACCCAGATTTTTCCCCAATTCGTTTTTCAACATTTTTACTCCTCAAATCTCCTCCAAAATACATCCCAATGATTGATTTAAGATATCTAAACAATTCTAAACACAATATAACAACATCCTATCACGTTTTTATGGATTAACTCATCCTAATCATCCATCAAATTTGCAAATATTAAACTTTCCCCCCAAATTATTCATGAACAAGAACCCTAATTTATAAACCCTCAATTCATCAAATTAAATCCGTTTTTGTTTCACCCAATCATGTATAATCGTCATATAATTTCGGCCCATACTATTCTACGTGCAAATGGTCCTTAATAATCAAATTCTAAGTCCAATTAACATGGGTTTTCATTTATCTTCCAAGAACAATTTGTAAAACATCAATTTTCTAACATGGAAAGAACATCCTTTGATATTAAACATAGTTAAACCACTTGCCTTGTTTGTCTCTGAATTTGGTGTGGATTCGGTGTAGAATTTATGCAGAATTCCTCTCTCTCTCTCCTTCTCCAAGCTTTCTTCTCCAAAAGGCTATGGTGGCTAGGGTTTGCTTTGGGGAAACTTATGAAAACCTAATTTAATAAACCTCCGTAGCTTGTTGGGTTAATAAGGGTTGGTTGGGTCAATTCCTTATCAGATTACAACTCTCAATTTTCGTCACTTTTAATTACCCAAAAATACCAAATTACTAAAATACCCTTTATGGTGCCGGAATGGCCTAAAAATACCCCGGGACCCAAACTATACCCCCGGCTAGTGTTTTCTGACTATCTCGACCCTTCCGGACGCGTTGGCGCACTCAAAATGACCATCCGGATTATCGATTTTAAATTCACTTTTATTAACAAAATATTATACCGTGACGCGGCGGTCCCACGCGTCTCAACAAAATTTCTAAAATGCTGTATATAAATCTCACGACAAATTTTATAATACCAAATACATATATAATCACATATGCACCCAATCAAATACCAATTCGCATTTCATTAGTATTTATAACCCGGATTAATTTCCAATTACTACGCATATAATTAATTAATCCCAAAAATAAATATAGCCAAAAGTACGGGGTATTACATACTTTGTAACAACCCGCGTAAATTTTGGGGTATTTTCAAAATTTAGAGGAAAATAAAGTTTTTGGTAAAATTATTTTTATTGCTCAAATATGTTGGATTTTATTTTTAAAGATGAGAATTTCAAACGGTTTCGGAATTGGAATTAAAATGGGATTTTAATTGAATTTTTATTATTTAGAAGAGTCCTCAAAACATAAAACTCTCTAAGAGTCCTCGGAACATAAAACTCTCTAGCAAAAAAAATATTTAAAAATATTGAACAGTCCGATCGAGCTGAAATTTTTTTTGTAGCTTCCTATCATCTTCAGCTAATTCTCTGTAAAATTTCATCCAATTATAACGGTCCGATCGTCCGGAATGTCTTTTTTAGTACTTGTATCTCATTAGAACTCTTTTCTTAATCAAACACTTAATCCTTTATATATCAACAAATTTGTGGCTTGGCTTTTCAAATCACTTTTTCTCAAACTTTTCAACCAGAAGACCTCTCCAAAATTACTCCCTTTCATCTACCAACCATAGCCCAAAACTTATTCAATATTTCAACCTTAGATTAGAAGGCTTATTTGGTGTTTTCTCGAGTTTGGGCTAGAACGAGATTTGATTATTTTTGCGAGAAGAACGTGGTGGTGTGATTAGATTTTGAGGCTGAATTATGTGATGATTCATGTTGGTTCTTTTTGGTGGTTTAAGATATGGGGTTTTACACAATATGCTCCTTAATCTCGCGAGTATTATTCTCGTTGTTCTCTTGTGATTATTGACTCATATTTGAATTGCTAAATTCATTGGAATCTTGAAATTATTGTTGGAATCTATTTATGATTCATGTGGTATTATTATTGTGTTGAGCATGTTGTCATGAAGATTTTAATATGGCATGGAGGTTGGGCACCCGCCAATATTCCTTTTTCCGGATATGCTAGAAAAATGTATAGGCGCGGTACGTTGGTGAGGCCTGGTGACCCGGTTAATGTGTTGTTGAGAAATTATAGTGATATAATTGCTTATGTGATTCGCATTTGATTTGAATATTCGTATTCGTATTGTGACGTTTTATTCACCGCTAATTTTTGTTGAGCATCTTCCTGTCGTATTGTGTACTTCCCCATATTTTCTTTTAGTTGGCAGATTAGCGCGGATTTGGGCGCTTTGGATTTGATTTGGAGATTGATTTTAGCGAGGATTATTTTGGGAAGAATTTTAATACAAGAGATGAGAAGACTTGTATTTATTTATTTTGATGTATAGAGTATTGGAGATTTATTCTTTTAGATAGTTATTTTTATTCGAGAGAATTGATGTATTTAATTTGATGAGATTTGAGATTAGTTGTTTCTCTTTTTTATTATGGGAATTAGATGTTCTATACCTTGTGAATTGTGGAATTAGTTTAGTTTTTTCGACAGTAGCGCTCCGTTCGCTCTCCCCGGGTGGGCGGGGTGTTACATAGACCTGAATTGATCATGAAGTATAGTATAGGTTATTATATTTCGAGGTTCGGTTTATGGTCTTCGATCTCACTTTGTCAAGGTGTTGTTTAAATACATAACAGGTTTATGTTGGAATCTCAACGTGTTGTTTGTTATGTCCATTTAATTATTGCTTTTTTTCTTCATTTTAAATCTTATATCATCTTCTATTTTAATTAATCGTCTTTTTTGGCCATTTAACTTCAAGTAACCTTATTTCTTTCTTTTGTTTCTTATATTTTTTCCTCAATTGCAGAGTACTCTTTAATGGGTTTAAGGTTATGTTATCACACGATCTATGGAAATATGATTTTTTTGAGAGACTATTTCCAAAGGTCAGTGCGTATCCGTCTCTGAATAAAGTCAACTTTTTTTTTGTTATTATGTGATTGTGGAGGAATTTAAAAGGAGAGAAATGAGAACTATTTAAAGATAAAGTATTAAATGAAGCAACATGGAATAGTGAAGAAGAAACTAACATAATGTGGAATAAGATGGCCACATGCATTAGGAGAATAGCAAAAGAAATTCTTGGAGAATCAAAAGGCAAAGGGCCACAGTCTAAAGAAACTTGGTGGTGGAATGAAGCAGTACAGAATATAGTAAAAATTAAAAGGGAGTGTTTTAAAACATGGCAAACAAATAGAAATGAAGAGAATTTTGAGAAATATAAATGGGCTAAAAAGGAAGTTAAGAAAGTGGTAAGAGATGCTAAGTTAAAAGCGTATGATGATATTTATACAAAATTAGGAACACAAGAAGGGGAAAAAAGTATTTATAAGATTGCTAAACTTAGGGATAGGAAAACAAAAGATTTTAATAACGTTAAGTGCATCAAAAGTGATGATTCGAGAGTCCTAGTCAAAGATGATGAAATTAAGGAAAGATGGAAAAACTACTTTAAGAGATTATTAAATGGAGATAATGGGGGTAGACTAGCTATAGAGGAACTTAGGGAGACTCGAGAAGATATATATTTTTGTAGAATTAGGACAACAGAGGTCAGGATTGCTCTAAAAAATATGAAAAAAGGGAAGGCTTTAGGACCAGATGGTATCCCTATTGAGGTTTGGAAGTGCTTAGGGGAGGATGGAGTATCATAACTTACAAAATTATTTAATAGAATTTTAATGACTAATAGGATGCCCGATGAATGGAGAAAAAGTATTTTAGTACCTATTTATAAAAATAAAGGGGAGATACAAAGTTGTTCAAATTATCATGGTATTAAGTTAATGAGTCATACAATGAAACTTTGGGAGAGAGTGATTGAATATAGATTGAGATTGAAGACAACAGTATCTGAGAATCAATTTGGGTTTATGCCTGGGAGGTCAACAATGGAAGCAATGTATTTATTGAGGAGATTAATGGAGAGGTATAAAGAGAGAAAATAAGGATCTTCATATGATTTTTATAGATTTGGAGAAGGCGTATGATAGGATACCCAGAGATATAATATGGTGGGTTCTACATAAAAGAGGAGTGGCTCGCAGATATATTGACGTGATCAAGGATATGTATGATGGTGCGATGACTACAGTAAGAACATCAGCTGGAGAAAGTAGTGAATTTTCAATTACAATAGGGCTACACCAAGGTAAAGCATTAAGTCCTTATCTCTTTGCGCTTGTTATGGATGAGTTGACTGGAAAAATACAAGATGAGGTGCCATGGTGTATGCTATTTGCAGATGATATTGTTTTAGTCGATGAGACTAAGATGGGGATAAATGCTAGGTTGGAATTGTGGAGAGAAACTTTAGAAACAAGAGGATTTAAAATAAGCAGAACTAAAACAGAATATGTGGAGTGTAATTTTAGTAGTAATAGGAGGACAAATGGAGATGTGGTGAAATTAGAGGGTCAAGAAATACCTAGAAGTGACCATTTTCGTTATTTAGGATCGATTATACAAAAAGATGGAGATATTAGTGATGATATTACGCATAGGATTAGAGCAGGCTGGGTTAAGTGGACAAGTGCGACCGGCGTTCTGTGTGATAGGCGTATACCTTTGAAGTTAAATGAAAAATTTTATAGGACGGCCATTAAACTCTCCATGTTATATGGGACAGAGTGTTGGGCAACCAAGAAACAAAATGGGCAGAAAATGAGTGTGGCGGAGATGCGAATGCTAAGATGGATTTGTGGTAAAACTCGAAAGGATAAAATTAAAAATGAAAAAATTCGTGAAACGGTAAAAGTAGCTCCTATAGAAGATAAATTGAGAGAAAATCGACTTAGATGGTTTGGACACGTTAAGCGTAGACCAATGGATGCTCTTGTAACGAAGGGTGATTTAGTTAGTATTGATGGTAACCCAAGGGGTAGAGGTAGGCCTAAATTAGCTTGGTGGGATATTATAAAAAAGGACATGATATCATGTGGTTTAACCGAAGATATTGCACTGGACAAAATGAAATGAAAAAATAGGATTCATGTAGCCGACCCCAAATAATTGGGAAAAGACTTTGTTGAGTTGAGTTTATGTGATTGTGGGGGAATACTGTAATTAAAATCTTGTTATTTTTTTGTCACAGTTGGTTTATTTGAATATGGGTCTCTATGTGCATTGGTTAGTGTGTGTCTGTGAGAGAGAGAATGACTCCTGTGTCTCCATCGAAAACACGAATTCTCAACTTACACCTTCATCTCCACAGACTAAATCAAGGTGATGACACTGTGTCTACCTATCTCCACAAAAAAAAAAATGATGAATTAAACGCTCTTAGACAGCCTCTCAGTCAAGCTGAATTTAATATCCACATTTTCAAAGGTCTCCGGACAAATTTCAAATGATAGCCATGAAGATTCTTTATTATCATTAAATTTCATGTTTTTTCTGTAATTTGTAATTTTTCCATCTGTTTGTGTGCTCTCAAAGATTTTAAAAATTATTTTTTGGGTAATTTTATGTTTTGTTGTTACATTGAGTTTTTTGCTTTCTTTTTTTTTTCATATTTTTTTTCTCTATTTCAATTTTTGTTTATGATACCTTCTCTCTAATTTGAAGTATTTTTAATGGGGATTGAGTATTTCAAAGATTATTTTTTCCCCTGTAATTTCCGTCATAGTTTTTTGAAATTTTAAAAGTTTATGAAAAAGAAAATTTTAAAGTTCTCAAAATTATAAATTGTTCATTTATATTATCTGAAGAAAAATAACTTCCTGTGTCATTCAGATGATAAACTTTTCAAGTAAAATGAACACGGTTCTAGTATAACATGGAACGTCTGAATAAGTTGATGAGCTTAAATCTAAGGAAAAAATGGGTAGTAAAACGAAAATGGGAGCAATTACAAATAACCCTTTTTAAATATTTTAAAGAGAACCCCTCGATGAGTTCAATAGTTTTCTAATAAAATAAGAAAAACATAACGTATTAATCAAATTAAAAAATAAAGTTGTTACAAAACAATAATTATAGTCGAACTCATTTTGTTTCAAAGTTTATCTCTAGCGCATGATATAGCCCCCTAGGGGAGGCTAATTTTTCTTCTCGTTTGTAAACAAAAAATAATGAATAAAAAACCCAAAATAATGAGAAAAATCGAGAAAGTGAATAAAACCCAAAAAAATGGAAAAAAACTGAATAAAAACAAAAAAATAATTTTAAAAAATATAGAAAGTTAATAAAAAACAAAAAATGATGGAAAATATTTAGAAAGTGAATAAAACCCCAAAAATGATGAAAAAAACAGAAAATGAATAAAAGCCCCAAAAATAATGAAAAAAAATCCAAAAAATGAATAAAGGCCCAAAAATAATTTAAAAAAATCCAAAAAATGAATAAAAACCCAAAAATAAAGAAAACAAATCTAGAAAGTGAACAAAAATCCAATAATAATGAAAAAAAATAAAGAAAGTGAATAAAACTCCAAAAATAATGAAAAAAAATCCTAAAAATGAATAAAACCCTAAAAATAACGAAATAAATACAAAAAATGAATAAAACCCCCAAAATAATGAGAAAAATTCAGAAAGTGAATAAAAACCCCAAAATAATGAAAAATCCAAATAATGAATAAAAACCAAAAATTAATGAAAAAAATCCATAAAGGGAATAAAAACCCAAAAATAATGGAAAAAAATTAGAAAGTGAATAGAACCCCAAAAATAATGAAAAAAATTCAGAAAATGAATAAAACCCCCCAAAATAATGAAAAAAGTCCAGAAAATAAACAAAAAATAATTGAAAAAATGCAGAAAATGAATTAAACTCTGAAAAACAATGAAAAATAATATCCCGAAATGAATAGAAACCCAAAAAAATTGAAAAAAATTTCCAGAAAGTGAATAAACATCCAAAAATATTGAAAAAAATACAAAAAGTGAAAAAAACCCAAAATAATAAAAAATACTAGCAAATGAATAAAAACCCCAAAATAATGAAAAAAAAACAAAAAGTGAATAAAAAAGGGAAAATGAATATTAACCCTGGAATTAATTTAAAAATACCCATAAATTTATTAAAAAGTCAGAAACTTATTAATTCAGAAAACAAATACGAGAAAATTAAAAATATGCTCAGAAAGTTTAAAAAAAGACAAAAATAATTAAAAACAAATAATAATGAAAAAAGTACAGAAAATAAAAAAAAATATTAAATAAATATTAGTCCCAGAATATCTTTAAAAAACCTAGAAAAAGAGGGAAATCAATAAAAACAGAAAATATAGAAAATGACTAAAAAATAGAAAGTAAATATTAACCCCTGAATTAATTTTAAAAAAAAGTCAAAAAATTTATTTGATAAGGCATAAATTAATTAATTAAGAAAAAAATAAAAGAAAATAAAAAAATCTCTCAAAAAATTAAAAGAATGGGAATGAATAAATACCATAGAAAATTAATAACAAAGAAAATATTAGAAAAAAGAAACAAGAGAAATAAAAAAATAAGAACAAACCTGGCAACAGGGGGGACAAAACTGTTGGGGGTTGGGGTGCGAGGATGGGTGGGGGCGTGGTCGATTTGGTTTTTATTCATTTTTGTTTTCTCTTAATACCCTTAATACATGTTTTCTGCTTTTTTATATTTGTCTTTTTAAATTCATTCTGGGGTTAATATTTATTTTCTGTTTTTTTTAATTTATCTTCTGCAATTTTTTATTTATTCATTTTTTTTGTCTTTTTAAAATTTTTTGGTTATTTTTATTAATTTTTCTGTTTTTTATATATATATTCTACTGTATTTCCATGGAAAATATTGGGAATCAAACACATAAAAGATGAAAAATAGAGCATTTTCCACCTGAAAAGTAATTGCAATCAAACAACACAAATAAATTTTTTCCATGGAAAATATTTCCAAAATTTCAATTCCATGAAAATTAACTATTACCATTTATTTTTTATCTTATATATCAAACACAACCTAATTATAGTGGAACTCATTTTGTTTCTAAGTTTATCTCTAGCGGATGAAAGAGTCCCCTAGGAGAGGCTTATTTTTCTTCTCGTTTGTAAATAAAAAAAATGTCAAAAAAATAAAATAATTATACACCGAATAATGATTGCGATACATAATTACTGTGTCACACTGGATTGATCTGTGTGTAAACTACCAGAGTGTTGGACCCAAAGACAGGAAGTTTACATCAGAGAGAATTAAAAAAATGTTAAAGTTAATGATTTTGTCACCAGATTTCATTTGGTACTTCTATTATATTTTCTTGGTTTCTTAAAAAAAAAGGGCTCTACAAGCCAAGAGTTTCTCTTTCCATCCTAAGAATCTGAAAATGAGGATGGGGTTCCATCTTCTTTTAATTTAAGAGAAAATTGCCATGTTTGTTGCCCCCCCCCCCCCCCCCCCCCCCCCTCTCTCTCTCACACACACACAAGGGTTGTGTAATAGACTTTTCCTTATTTTCCAGATGACTCATCAATGGTACCATACAGATGAATGGAACAATTTTGTAGAGAGAATGAACTCTTGCAATGAAGAAGAAGTTAGAGGGTCAAAGAAAGACCAACTACGCCTTTTGGCATCATTTAGAAGTATGGATTATGTGTATTTGTGAGTGTATGATTGGGCTAGTAAACCTATCCTCCAAGATGTTGGTGTTACATTTCAATGCATTAATTTAGCCTTTAAATGGACTAAAACATTATTATATCTAGTAAGAGGCATGATATACTACCGCAAACCTCAAATTTATTTAAAAAATAATAAAAATATCCAATTTTAAGTATAGAATTAAGCAATGCACAAAAGTATTTTAACACAACATAAAAGACGCAGCATTTTGGTCTCGTGAGTCAGGGGTTGAAGTTTGAACCTAAAAATTTGATGCAAGGTAAACGAAACATAAACAAGTAGGAGAGACCCGACAATTTAACTAACCTTAAGCAAGCACCAATAGATGGGCTAGCAAGCATCTTATAATATCCTTTAAGATTATAATGAAAATGAAAAAAAAATGACTAGACTAATAAGAAATGTCCAAAACATCTCTCCTTGTAATATCCTAAGCTCAAATAGAATGGATGTCTTACTCTTATGTGTCTTTCGTTTTATTGAAAAGCAGACGCATGTATTTAAAATGTAAAGGAAAGAAAACTAGAAACAAATTATATCTCACGTTATGTCCATTAAAATAAGAGCGTTTCTATTGGAACCGGACTTAATAGCTTTCCACCGAATGATGTGTAAAGTGATAATGATAGAATGAAATGGTCATGTGTACAAGAAATGAATTAAACCATCTATAGCCGCCGGTATTACATTGTAAAATAGCACTGCTATTTGTAAATCTCTTACAAGTTTCTCATTACATAGCAAAACAATTATTTTATATTAATAGATAGAACATTTTTTATAAGTTTCTTACTCTTTTATTTTTAACAATTGATATAAAAATAGTTTTTATATTAAAAAATTATATTAATATAAAAAACCATTTTTTTTAAATTAAAAGCAAATAGTCTTTTATTAAAATTAAAATAAAAAAGATATTTTTTCATAACTAAATAAACTATGTTTATTGACACGATAACAAAATATCGTGATTGATTAGTTTTTTTTAATTAAAATTAAACAGATTTTATTAAAATTAAAATTAAAAAAATATTTTTTCATAAAAAAAAAACAATGTTTATTTACATGATATCACTATTGATTAGTGTCACATTTCCGGACCCACATCACTTATTAATTGTGTGTCCGCGCCAGCGGCACTAATCAATTTCGAATCATGCATGTGGTGTTGTGTGTTTTTGGTGTTTTGAACAAATATTGCGTACTTATGTGGTATTTTGGACAAAATGGTGTTTTAGAGATATTTTTTTGGCAACAACTTTTAACTCACAACAGATATAAAAATAAATATTTAACAAAAAAAACTTATACAAAAACTTTTTACAAAAATTATATATAAAAAATAATTAAAAAAAAGTCAGATTTTTATTTATAAAAACAGTTTTTATTTGTAAAAAGATATTTTATGATAAAACTTATTATAAAAAAGTTATAAAAACCCATTTTTATAATAAAAGTTATAAATTAGAAAAAATACGTTTTATTAAAAAGTCAGTTTTTATATTTATATAAACAAGACTTTTATATACGTAATCTTTTTGTCTAATTAACACACCAACACAATTCAAATGAAACGTAATATGAGTTGGAAGTTTTGTTTTTTTTCACCAAATACGAACTCGGCTTAATAAAACACGCAACGACCTTGATATAAAAAACATTCCATTTTCCCTTTTGATGTAAAGGATATTTCTTCTTGTATTGTGTTCATGATTGGTAAAAAAAAAAGATTTTGTGCCAAGCCTATATCGTTTTCATTTGGACCGTGTTTATGTTAGCTAAAAAATAAGATTCTGTATTGTTACGTGTCGTGTCACGTTTTAATTTAATTGTGGCTGTGCTTGGTAAAAAAAATATGTTTCATGTCGCTTTTATTTGAGTCGTTGAAGTTAGGTAGGAATATCATAAATTGTGTCTTGCCGTATCTTAACTGAGATGTTTTTGTGTTTTGCTAAAAAATAATATTTTGTCTTGTGTCTCTTTTGTTCGAGTCGTGTTCGTGTTTTGTAAAGAAAAAATTTGTGCCTCTTGTTATATTTCAATTGAGACGTGTTCGTATTTGGTAAATAAAAATATTGTGTCAGTTGACCGTTAAGTAGTTCATTTTGAGACTAAAATTATCCAAAATGTCCCTCATTCATTACCAAATACCTACTATTTATAAAGAAAAAATATATTTTTTTTTTATTTTAAAAACAGTTCCTTGTTTTTTTCTAAATTAGTATAACTTACAGAACATTTCAAAGTTTTTTTTTCAAATATATTTTTTTTAATTTTAAAACAGCTGTTATTTTTTTAAACAGTTTCAAAAACTTGAAAAGAGTGTTTATGAAAAACTATATTTTTTTAAATTACTATTAAAAACGTTTTTTGAATAAATAGTTAAATATTATTTTTCATTGTAAGACAGAAGATTTTTAGAGGAAGCATATTTTTTATTTCAAAAGAGATAAGTCTTTGTATGTGGTTTGAAAATAAAGAAAAGGTACAGAGGGTTTAGAAGAAGAGAAGAAGCTTAGTTTATGTGTCTTTCGTCTATTGAAAAGCAGACGCATGTATTAAAAATGTAAAGGAAAGAAAACTAGAAACAAATTATTTCTCAGGCTATGTCCCTTTAAAGAAGAGCGTTTCTATTGGAACCGAACAATCGACTTAGTAGTTTTTAACTGAATGATGTGTAAAGTGATAATGATAGAATGAAAAGGTTCTGTGTACAAGAAATGAATTAAACCAGTTATAGCCACCGGTATTACATTGTAAAATAGGACTGCTATTTGTAAGGCTCTTATAAGTTTCTCATTACATTGCAAAACAATTATTTTATATTAATAGATAGAACAGTTTTTTTTTTATAAGTTTCTTACTCTTTTATTTTTAACAATTGATATAAAAATAATTTTTTATATTAAAAAAATTATATTAATATAAAAAACCTTTTTTTAAAATTAAAAGCAAATAGTTTTTTATTAAAATTAAAATTAAAATTAAAAAAATATTTTTTTTATAACTAAAAAAACTATGTTTATTGACATGATATCAAAATATCATGATTGATTAGTTTTTTTTATTAAAATTAAACAGATTTTATTAAAATTAAAATTAAAAAAATATTTATTTCATAAATAAATAAAAAACTATGTTTATTGACATGATATCACTATTGATTAGTGCCACTAGTACGGACCCACATTCCCGGACCCACGTCACTTGTTAATTGTGTGTCCGCGCCAGTGGCACCAATCAATTTCAAATCGTACATGTGGTGTTGTGTGTTTTTGGTATTTTTAACAAATATTGGGTACTTATGTGGTATTTTGGACAAAATGGTGTTTTAGAGATATTTTTTTGGTAACAACTTTTAACTCACAACAAATATAAAAATAAATATTTAACAAAAACAACTTATAAAAAAACTTTTTACAAAAATTATATATAAAAAATAATTAAAAAAAAGTCAGATTTTTATTTATGAAAACAGTTTTTATTTGTAAAAAGATATTTTATAATAAAACTTATTTTAAAAAAGTTATAAAAGCCCTTTTTATAATATAAGTTATAAGTTATAAAGAATATGTTTTATTAAAAAGTCAGTTTTTATATTTATAAAGAAAAAAGACTTTTATATACATAATCTTTTTGTCTAATTAACACAAACACGATTCAAATGAAACGTAATATGAGTTGGAAGTTTTGTTTTTTTTCACCAAATACGAACTCGGTTTAATAAAACACGCAACGACCTTGATATAAAAAACATTCCATTTTCCCTTTTGGTGTAAAGGATATTTCTTCTTGTATTGCGTTCATGATTGGTAGAAAAAAAAGATTTTGTGCCGCGCCTATATCGTTTTCATTTGGATCGTATTTATGTTAGCTAAAAAATAAGATTTTGTATTGTTAAGTGTCGTGTCACGTTTTAATTTAATTGTGGCTGTGCTTGGTAAAAAAAATTTGTTTCATGTCACTTTTATTTGAGTCGTTGAAGTTAGGTAAGAATATCATAAATTGTGTCTTGCCGTGTCTTAACTGAGATGTTTTTGTGTTTTGCTAAAAAAAATATTTGTGTTGTGTCTCTTTTGTTTGAGTCGTGTTCGTGTTTTGTAAAGAAAAAATTTCTGTGTCGTGTTATAATTCAATTGAGACGTGTTCGTATTTGGTAAATAAAAAAATTGTGTCAGTTGACCGTTAAGTAGTTCATTTTGAGACTAAAATTATACAAAATGTCCCTAATTCATTACCAAATACCTTCTATTTATAAAGAAAATATCTTTTTTATTTTAAAACTAGTTCCTTGTTTTTTTCTAAATTAGTATAACTTACAGAACATTTCAAAGTTTTTTTTTCGAAGTATTTTTTTTAATTTTAAAACAGCTATTATTTTTTTAAACAGTTTCAAAAAGTTGAAAAGAGTGTTTATGAAAAACTATTTTTTTTAAATTACTATAAAAAACGTTTTTTTAATTAAATAGTTAAATATTTTTTTTATTGTAAGACAGAAGATTTTTAAAGGAAACAATTTTTTTCTTTCAAAAGAGATAAGTCTTTGTATGTGGTTTGAAAATGAAGAAAAGGTAGAGAGGGTTTACAAGAAGAGAAGAAGCTTAGTTTAGAGTTCTTTTTTTTTTCTTCTTCCCGAGTTTTTTTCCTTTTGACTTTAGCACCTCTTGTCTTTTTGTTCACTAGTGTACCACATCATTCAGTCCATTTGCCTTCAGTCGAAAGTTCAGCGCTAATAGAATTTTTCTTTAAATAAACATATCGAGTAGAAATGGGAGAAACATGACCTACAATATATTTTAAAAAAATATTAGTTGGTGAACATATATTTGATGTGGTCAGTTTGAAAAAAGTACACAAATAGTGGTTGTTGGCTATTCCATACCATAAGTCATTCCATTTTCTGTTATGATTAGTCTATGAACGAGGCCATATTGAAAGATGAAAATCTTGCAATGATATCATTTATTCCACGTGTTTTGGTTCCTCCTTCCGCAGCGATTACTAACTTTCTTTATAGGGTATACCAAGGCTCACTGGATTCCTCGTCCAAGCATTCCATCCATGCCAATGATCAATAGTTCTCTTCCACTCTAAACAAGACAAATTGAATATGAAAGGGGAAAAGAGCCAGGACACCACCATAATCCACATCAATAGATTATACACAATATAATCTACTGATGTATCAGATTGTCCAAACATGTAGGACCCAAGAAGGGGGAACATTAGCTTTATATATAATATGTGTGTGTGTGTGTGTATAGGTTATATATAATATATTTTTAATTAATATTTATTGTATTCAATAATATTTTAAATATATATTATAATAGTTGTAATATTATATAAAAAAATTCCTCCTCATATAAAAGGAAAAAGACACACACACGGATCCTAAGAGTTAAAAATTAAAATGTTGCAAATCAAGTGGTCAAAAGTATATGTTTTGAAATATCATTATTTATATATTTTTAATGAAATTTATTATAAAAATAAATAAAAAATAATCTGTCGGATAATCGAATTGGATCCGTATCCGTTTAACCTAAACGGATGTGAATTTGGAACCCTAACAGATAATCCGACGAATAATCAGATCGAATCCTAATCCGTTTAACATAAACGTATATGAATTTGAATTTGCCTGATCCAGTCTGAATTCGACCCGCTTACAGGCCTACTAGTCTCCACCAATTGGCAATTTTGGATACACATTTGTTTCATTCTTATATCTTAGTAAAGAGGGCGAAATTTGTATTTTAATGTGTATCATATGATTTTCTCTAAGTGACAACAACATTCAATACACCACAACTAGTATTATGAGTCGGTCTCACATATTACTATATGAGCTGATCTATCATCCCAAAATGAATTATTTTAGTGCATTAACAAACAAGATGAATGTGTTTGAAAAATGTGAAAGTGACACCAACCCAATTTTTTGGGGAATCCCTTTTAAGCAAACTTATCTCATGTCTACATAATTGATCCCCCTAATTTTTTATCTCCACCTCATATATTTCCAATCACTCAAATACTCCCTTCATATTTTCTTCAATAGTAGGCTTTTTATGGCCGAGAGTCGCAAAGAAGTATTTGCAGCTCAATATAATTATAAACTGAATATAAAAAAATAATATTCCGAGAAACAACATATATTTTGATTTATAAAATAGGAGGAGAATAAATAAAAATATCTAGACGAAGAAAATATATTCTAAAGTAGCTGGGAGTAACTAACTAGTGAAAAAATACTGGAATTTTCCAAACATGTGAACATATCATCTAGCTAGATCAGCATTACTTTCCCAAATATAGTTTTCGAACTCTCACAGAACACGTGTTATATTGTTTCTCCTTAATATTGTTATTTGTCAAATTTATTCCTCAATGAGTGGTCCTAACATATAGGTAGTCTATTTATTTATTTATTTTTTATTGTTTCTAGCTATAACTATAAACGAATCATTTTTATTTGTCAAATCTATGCCTCTACAGTTGATCATTTTCACATGACCAAGGTAGGGTACACCACAGATTCACAATATTTAACTAACATAAAAATGTCACTTTGAAAACATGATTAACACGATCAATGATTTTTAAACTCAATTTAACACAATAGTACACGAAGTCAAAAGTGAAAAATGAATCAGAAGGCACAACACAATAACACGAGTCAAAGTTTTGAGTTTAGTGAACAATGAATCAAAAGGAACATCACAATATTTAACTAACATAAAAATCGCATCATATATGATACAAAAATGACATATCACATCAATTTGAGTTTAGTTTCGTATTATGTTTTTGGGTATAGTCGTGTTTAAATAGGTGTATAGGTCATTAATCGTGATAGTCATGTTATAAATCGTTCATATTCGTGTTATGTAAAACAATATGATTTTCTGTCAAGTCGGCTTCGTATCCTAATGGTTTTTGTGCCATGTGGAGTGTCAGTACAAAAACACAACTCTAAAATAGGAATACACAACATGTCTAATATTATTTGTGCAATAATTTATTAAATTGTGACTTTGTCTTTTGGAGTACAAAATATGAATAGTTAGAATAATCAAATTTATTAAATGTCACAAGGATATGGTTTCCATTTTTCTTAGATAAAAATGCATCACAAATTTATAGATAAATTGATATAAGAGTCACCATTGATAAATTATAGATAAATTATAAATTATAGATAAATTGATATAGATAAATTGATAATTTATAGATGACGAGTGTAATTAAGACTTTTATATGTTTCCCTTTGAATTTTCAGTTATGTGGAAAAATACCACTTTTCCCATTCTCCTCTGGCTCTCTTATATTACTTTACCTTTCACATGATTTATAAAAAGGATAGAAAATAGGACAACCATGAAGATTTTTTTTATCATTATTTAATTTTTTTTTTTGTAATTTGAATTTTTTTTCTAGTTTGTTTGTTTCTCAAAGATTTTTAAAAAAGGTTTTTTCAGTAATTTTATGTTCTATTGTTATATCTGTTTTTTTTACTTTTTTCATATTTTAAAATCTCTTTTTTTCTGTAATTCAAGTTTTGTTTATGATAATTTTTTTGTAATTTGAAGACTTTTTTATGGTGATTGAATATTTTAAGGAATCTTTCTATCCCGTTATTTTTGTTATTGGTTTTTGTAATTTCTAAACTTTATCAAAAGTAAAATTTAAAAGTTCTCAAAATTATAAACTATTCATTATATTATTTGAAGAAAAATAACTTCATGTGTCATTCACATGATGAATTTTTCAACTAAAATTAACATGGTTCTAGTATAATATGGAACATTTTAATAAGTTGATGAGCTTAAATCTAGGAAAAAATGTGCAATAAAATGAAAATGAGAGCAATTACAATTAACTGTTTTAAATATTTAAAAGAGAACCCCTCAATTAGTCTTGAGTTCAAGAGTGAAAAAACAAGAAAAACACAATGTGTTAATCAAATTAAAAAATAAACTTGTTATTAAACAATAATTATAATCTGACTCATTTTGTTTCTAAGTTTATCTCTAGCCTTTCTAAGAGTCTCTGAACATAGGCTACTTTTCCCTCTTGTTTATAAATAAAAAAAATTCAAAAAACTAAATAAATTACTGACTAATGATTGCGATACATAATTACTGTGTCATATCAACATTTATTTGTGTTTAAATTAAGATTGTGTTGGACTCAAATAAATATCATATTATCATCCAAAATGTGAGCACACAAGTGGGACTCAAACATCCCTATAAATATCATTGCTTGTCCAGCTAATCCACTCATCAATATACACGCAACCCTGTGTATTTGCACATATACATTCAGACATACATATGCACATGAAACCATGTATCTTATCATACTATTGTATATTAAAATGTAGCGAGGATGTTGAGAAGCCTCTGAATCTCAATCCCTATTACCTTTTTATGTATTAATTTTGCTCTAGATGTCTATAACTTATTTAGCTTACATTTTCAGTCATTATAGCACATTTCAGTCAATCGGAGGCATAACTGGGTAAGAGGGGCTGGTGGGTAGTGGAAGTTTTTTTCCAACACTCCCATACCGGTTTTTGTTCTATTTGTTCTTTTAATTTTTTTCTGTATGTATTGTTCTTTTAACAAATTATTATTTCAAATTTTAGACAAGAATTGATCAAGAAAAAACCATTAAAGGAATTTTAAAAAATAATCACTTTCATATGGGTTATATATTTCCATGTTGGTTTTATTGTCTTCAATCCCTTTTTGTCATATCAAATCATATTTTTACTGCAAGGGTGACCTAAAATAATCCAAATCGATTTGAAATTTAGGATATTAGCTCTCAAACATTCCTAGTCATTCTAATGTGTGTATGGATCTAGGATAGCATTTGATAGTGCGGATCAAAACGCTAAATGTTAGATTTGAAAATAACAAAATACTAGATAATCCACTCAAGAAGGGAATTGAGGATTATTAATTTTGTAACTGTACATTATCAATAACATAGATTCGAAAAATTGTTTCATTAAATCATACTTAATGAAACTGAGTAGGGCTACCGGGAAAGATCTTCTCATTCGATTGTAGGAATGTCAAAATGAGGATGGGATTCCATTATCTTTTACTTCAAGAAAGTTTTTCCATGTTTGTCTCCACCCCAAGGGCGCTATGTAATAATCTTTTCATTATTTTCCAATTGACTCACCAATGGTACCATACAGATAAATTGAACAATTTTCTAGAGAGAATGAACTCTTGAAATGAACAACTTAGAGGGTCGAAGAAAGACCAGTACACCTTTTGCCATCGTTCACATGTATGTATTTTGTGCATTTGTGTGTGTATTTGCGTGTGTGTTGTAATTGTGTGTGTGTGATTGCGCTACTAAAGCTAACGACAAAGATGTTGGTGTTATATTTCAATGCATTAATTTTGCCTTTAAATGGACTAAAACATTATCATATTTAGTACCTACCGTAAAGCCTTAGAACTTCAGTATTTGTCGACATCTTGAACTCGAGGTGTAAGTCTCAAGGCACATAGAGGCATAAATCTCAAATTTTTTCAAACTTAACAAAGTATTATAAAATATTCCAATAAATCACAAATATAATGTTCAAAAATCAATAATCACCGAAAAATCCTTATTAATATTAGTAACACTAAAACGAGTCTAATATCATGAACAAAAATATTATCATCTAATATTTAGTTATTTGGTATATGATGTCGATTAATAATATTAACCATAAACATATTATAAATATAATTTATTGAGTCATATGCCTCTTTTTTGGCATTTGACACTTAAGACAAAGCGATATGTTGATGCCTCACCCCGAGGTGTAAGCGCCGAGTGAATTTTTAAACATTTAAGAAAATATGTATGTTCTGCTGTAATAGGATAGCCCTTGGTCATATCTTAAAGAATAATGTCGAGGGTGGTGTAGTGTGAACAACATAAATACAAAAGATAATAAAATAAACTAAGGAAATTTCTGAATACTAGTTATAAATGTCAATCTACTCTCTTTTCTCCAACAACCGATCTTCAATTAATAAATCTAAAAAAATACGAAAAGTATACATAAGCTCGGAAACTACTTCTCAAAGAAGTAGATTGACCTAGGAAACTGATACTGAATTCTAGTGTTAATATAATTTGTATTTAACTTAACAACTAGAAACAAACAAAAAATAAAATTATTGAAGTAAAAAAGTATTTTCCTCCACGAATATGTCTAGATTTCGGCTCAGAATCCCCATCAGTTATGATGCGGAGCAAAATGATACAAAATTCGGAAAAATAAGAATTTTATAAGTGACGTAATAAGCACTTGTTAGTATATTTAGTTTGAATTTATCTTTTTTGAGGTACTTTTCTCGTAGTAGAATTAGGTTTATTTATTCTATAATTAAGTTAAATCTTGATTACAAAATAAAGGCATATGGTTCTCTTACAAAGATCAGTTCAACATATATGCTTAAAGGAATTAGTTGCAAATATTTTTTTATTTTTTATATTATTTTAGTTTGGAATGACCCTTCTACTTATTAACCTTCAGGAAGTTTCCATATTAACTTTTTAGATTTAAACATGTTTAAAAATCATCTAACATTTTTAGTACTATAATTCATCATAAAATTGTCAGCAAATAATATATAGTTGAACACAATTTCACATAGTCTACCATCGTTTGTTTGATATTAACAGGTGAGTGGAGATCGCAAAGTAGTGTATCCTTGTCATATTATTTACCCTAAGTCAAAAGCAATGCAAAAATAGTATAACAAACATTAATCATATATTGATGCGAATCGAATAAATAATTGCAATTGGGCGCAGAGATATGAATCAATTGATGCACTTGATAGCAATCTTAATAGATCGTTCATATTTTTTTAATCCACAATTGGCTAATATAAGTTTACAACGATTTTCACATTTTAGGTATAAACATGTCACATGAAGTATCAGTGACAGAAGGTTCACGGGATTAGGGATGGGTGTTTCTAGAAAATAGCTCGATGCCCAACGGATGATCCGCGGTATGATGTTTGTATTTATAATAGTAATAGCAATATTACTTATGATAATTGTCCTCAAAATTTCATATGAGTTTGGCGACACTCATTGAATTATTATTTTTTTTGATAAATAAATGAATCCATTAAAAACCAATAGCTAAGGGAGCGAATCTGTATACCGGAAGTATACATAGCGTAAGCAATACATGAAATGCCAAGAAAAAGTACAAACAGATATTACAATGAGATTAAATTTTAGTAACAATAGCAAAAAATTTGAGGTTATTTTAAAGGAAATTCATTTTAAAGTGATTTAAGGACGGAGGACTTGTATTGGCAGTGGATATCTAACCTCTTTCACCTTGGTGGGAAAATTTTCCAAGTCAAATGGCCTTCTTCTACAATTGTTAAGTATGTTTCCATATAATATAAAGGTATTACATGTAAAGGGAAGTTACCATGCCCATTATCATGTGCGAGGGTGGAATTGGATATCATTTTTTAAGAGGATTCCTGTGTTGACTACCTACATAGGTCATATTATGAACGTAAATAACATATTTGAAATATGGGATTGTATAAAATGGCATTAGTTCTTGAATATATTGAAAATGCTAGTAATTTATTTTATTCACCATTCATGATATTTGTTTTTATAAATATGGTAGTGCTGATTTTTTTTAGTAACATTATAAAAAAGGTCATTACCACCTTATGTTGGAGATTTTTAAAATAAGAGAGTAAGAGTTTTTTGGGTATAAAAGCCTTAAGAGCTTGTCCCACATTGGAAGTGTGAGGAAGAGGTGGGAAGCTAACCCAAATATAAAAGGGGATAGTGTCCCACATTGGAAAATGTACAAAGCTAAGTGTCACCACTAAGCTATAAAAGGGGTGGGCAACCTTTGAGTCCCACATTGGAAAAATGTTAAGAATTTGTACACTTAATAAGTACAAATGGAAGATGAAGAGTTAATTCATCTAGCATTTAAGAGGCTATTCAAGAGACCTCAATATGGTGGGAAGCACCGTACGCACACGCACACGCGCGCGCGCGTGCGGGTGCGAGGCAGTGGGCTGTAGAGGCGCTAGTGGCGCACTTTGCACTTCGCATGCCGCGTGTCCGCAGTGGTAGCGGGTTGTCGGGATTCGTCCGGGTCGGGCGCGGTCACTTTTTGGTTGACCCGTGAAAAACCGATTCGGTATTATTATACCTGTTCGGAAATGACTTGGGACTATTGGTAATTAACAGTCATACCATTTCGGAAATGACTTGAGACTGTTAATTCAACAGTCATGACTCTTGAAGACGAAGCCTTTCATTATCTATAAATAAAGGCTGCCTAAAAACGGAATTACATTGATAACAAAAACCAGTTTCAGATTTCCATACCCTGCTATTACTCTCTTACATTTTCAGGAGATACAAATTCTCTTATTCTATTTTGTGCACATAAACAGAATAAGAACTTGATTGACTGTTCTTCGCTGCTACATCCAAGGGATGTCTTCAAATATTCAAGTTGCAGACAGTGCAATTGCTTCATTGTATCTTGAGTACGGATTTGTTGATTCCCGTTTGTATACCGAAATTCTTCGTGTGGCGCAAATACTGTATTTAGGAAAGTGACATCACGCCTTGAAGTTTTATAGTGACTATTCAGAAATTACATTGTTGTATTAAAGTTGACATTTTGAGATATATAAAGAGTTCCATTTCTGTATTTGCATTCATAATATCCAACAATCTAAATACAGTATTTGGAAATGGCCGACTCTTCCAAGTCACTTCGACAAATAACAGAAAGCTTTGTCAAGTTGGACCGTTTTGATGGTGGTAATTTTCTGCGTTGGCAGAAAAAGGTTCATTTTCTTCTAACAAAATTGAAGATTGTATATGTCTTGTCACAACCGAAACCAAATGAAGATGAAGATGAAACCGTGGAACAGACTAGGCAACGCACAAAATGGGAGACCGATGATTACTTGTGTCGTGGTCACATTCTCAATGCACTTGCTGATAATTTGTTCGACTTGTACCAAAATGTTGGGACTGCAAAAACTTTGTGGGAAACATTGGAGACCAAATATCTTACAGAAGACGCTACAAGTAAGAAGTTCCTTATCGGTCAGTTTTTAAGCTTTAAAATGCATGATAATAGGCCTGTGCTAGAACAATTTCATGACATCCAACGCATCATAAATCATTGCAAACTGAAAAAATTAAATATGGATGATAATGTAATTGTTGCTTCCATAATTGAAAAACTTCCTCCTTCTTGGAAAGACTATAAGAAAGAACTCAAACACAAAAAGGAGGATCTTTCACTTGAAGAATTAGAGACTCATTTAAGAATTGAACAAGAGTCTCGAATTCTAGATGGTAAAGAGGAACAAGAAAATTCTGTTTCTAAGGTCCATGTGGTGGAGGAAGGAAAGGAGCAAAAATATGGCAATCATGGAAAAAATAACAAGTGGAAGAATTTTTCAAATAATTTTAAAGCAAACAAAAAGAAGAAAGGAAATTGTTTTCATTGCAACAAACCAGGTCACTTCAAGAAGGATTGTCGTGAGTTCAAGAAACTAAAAGAAAAAGGAGGGACATCAGACACAAAGCAAAAATTTGCTGCTATGATATCCGAGGCTAATATGCTTGGAGAAGACAACTCTTGGTGGGTTGATTCTGGTGCCACAAGGCATGTTTGTAAGGACAAGAACTTGTTCTCTGCCTATGAAACAGTGGAAGGAGATGTTCTCTACATGGGAAATTCATCTACTGCTGCGGTTAAAGGCAAAGGGACAGTGGATCTCTAATACACTTACGGAAAAATCCTTAGCCTCACCAATGTTTTTCATGTTCCTGATGTTAGGAAAAATTTAGTTTCTGGAAGTCTTCTTATCAAATTTGGCTTTAAGCTTGTATTTGAGTCAGACAAATTTATTCTGACTAAGAATGGTACCTTTGTAGGCAAAGGATATTTGTATGAGGGCATGTTTAAGCTCAATATCAATGAAAAGGATTCTTCTGCTTATATCATTGATTGTCTTTCATTATGGCATAGTCGTTTAGGACATGTTAATACAAAGAAAATGCATTCCATGGTTAATTTAAATTTAATTCCTAAATATGAGAATGATATGAATGAAAAGTGTAAAATATGCATGCAAACTAAAATAACAAGATTGCCTTTTCCAAAAATAGAAAAAACTACATCTTTGTTGCAATTAGTACATAGTGATGTTTGTGATTTGCATGGAACGCCTACTAGAGGTGGTAGTAAATATTTTGCTACATTTATTGATGACTTTTCAAAATATTGTTACGTATATCTTTTAAACTCTAAGGATGATGTGCTTAATAGATTTAAGACGTATAAAAATGAAGTTGAAAATCAATGTGATTCTAAAATAAAATGTCTTAGATCTGATAGAGGTGGTGAATATCACTTTCCTCAATTTTGTGAAGATATGGGAATTATACATGAAGTTACTGCACCTTATACACCACAACAAAATGGAGTAGCAGAAAGAAAAAATAGGACAGTAATTGAAATGGTTAATGCTATGCTTTCTTATTCTGGTTTAAGTAAAGGGTTTTGGGGAGAAGCACTTTTAACTGCATGTTATATTCTGAATAGGATACCTGTTAAAGATAATAAAAAAACTCCTTACGAATTATGGAAGAATAGAAAATCTAATTTAGGTTATCTTAAAGTTTGGGGTTGTAGAGCTATTGTAAGACTACCTGAAACTAAGAGAAAGAAATTAGGAAGCAAAGGTGTTGAGTGTATTTTCATAGGTTATGCACAACATAGTAAAGCCTATAGATTTTTGGTTAGTGAACCTAATGATTCTGTTGAGGTAAATACAATAATTGAATCGAGAGATGCAATTTTTTATGAACAAAGGTTTTCTTCTATTCCTAGAATTAATAATGAAAAAGAAGTAAGAACTCCTTCACAGTTACCTGAAACTCCACTAGTAGAACAAGAAGAGATTAGAAAAAGTAAAAGACCTAGGAAAGAAAAAAGCTTTGGTCCCGACTTTGTAGTCTATCTTGTTGAAGGAACTAGAGATACATCTTGTAATCAATATGCTTTGACTCTTAGCGTTGAAACAGACCCACAAACTTATAGTGAGGCAATTAAGTCTGTAGATTCAGCATTTTGGAAAGAAGCTATAAATGATGAAATGGATTCAATCTTGGGAAATAAAACTTGGAAATTAGAAGACTTACCTCCAGGATCTAAACCCATTAAGTGTAGATGGATTTTTAAAAAGAAAATGAAAATAGATGGAACAATTGATAAATTAAAGGCTAGATTGGTTGCTAAAGGTTTTACACAAAAAGAAGGAATTGATTATTTTGATACCTATGCACCTGTTGCTAGAACCGCCACTATTAGAATTTTAATTGCATTAGCATCTATATATAATTTTGAGATTCATCAAATGGATGTGAAAACTGCCTTTTTAAATGGTGACTTAGAAGAAGAAATTTACATGGAACAACCTGAAGGGTTTGTTATGCCTGGACAAGAAAACAAAGTATGTAAACTTATTAAGTCCTTATATGGCCTAAAACAAGCACCTAAACAATGGCATGAAAAATTTGATAAAGTCATTATTTCTTATGGTTTTAAAATTCATGAATCTGATAAGTGTGTTTATAGTAAATTTGCTAATGGTAAAGGTGTGATCATTTGTTTATATGTAGATGACATGTTAATTCTTGGTACTGATTTAGAAAGCATTAATAATACTAAGAGTTTTTTGTCTTCTAAATTTGATATGAAAGATATGGGTGTATCTGATGTCATATTAGGAATGAGAATAATAAGGAAAGATAAAAATATAATTCTCACTCAATCTCATTATGTTGAGAAAATTTTAAAGAAATTTAATCAGTTTGATTGCACACCTGTTAGTACACCTTTTGAACCACAGCTAAAGATGATCCCTAATAATGGTAGAGCTATTTCACAATTGGAATATGCACGAGTAATTGGTAGTTTAATGTATGCCATGACATGTACTCGACCAGATATTGCTTATGATGTTGGTAAATTAAGTAGATATACTAGTAATCCAAGTTTATTGCATTGGCATGCTGTCAATAGAATATTAAAATATTTGAAAGGAACTATGGACTATGGTATATACTATAGTGGATATCCTTCAGTATTAGAAGGGTTTTCTGATGCCAGTTGGATAACTGAGCGGGAGGATCATTCCTCAACAAGTGGATGGATTTTCACTCTTGGTGGAGGAGTTGTTTCTTGGGGATCAAAGAAACAAACTTGTATAGCTGACTCTACTATGTCAACTGAGTTTGTAGCATTACCTGCAACTAGTAAAGAGGCAGAATGGATAAGGAATTCATTAATTGAAATTCCAGTTTGGCCAAAACCAATGCCTCCAATATCTATACATTGTGATAGTGAGTCTACACTTTCCAGAGCTTATAGTAAAGTGTATAATGGAAAGTCTAGACATATTGGCCTGAGACATAGTTATGTCAGACAAATGATTACAGATAGTGTAATCACAGTGGATTATGTAAAATCAAGTCAAAATTTAGCTGATCCTTTTACAAAAGGTCTTGCAAGAGGACTGGTGTCTAAGACATCAATAGGGATGGGACTAAAGCCCATTAATGATAATCACTCTTGATGGAAACTCAACTTGAAACTTGATATATTCAAGTCTCAAGTTCAATGATTAAAGTACATCATACGACGTGATTGTAAGCACTATAAAATTTAACATCCCAAGGATAAGTGCTTAGAACATGTAATGAATAATGAAAGAGGATGAGTTTAACCTTAATAGATTTATGGTGTTTTAAGTTACATGGACACCTATGATAATCTACCTATATGAGTGTGGAAGTGGTGCCGCTTCCTATGAGTATTGGGCTTGACTCTAAAGCACTCATGAAATCAAGGTACAGACACAAGGCCTAATTCATGTGTCGGCTTATATGGATAATAAGTGACTAAAGACAAATCCGGATAATCAATATAGATTGATAGTTCAAAGAAAGTCTACTATACTTTCATGGTTAACCTTGATGAACCTTCACAGGGTATTGGTTCAAGTCGTGAGACACCAATGCTTAAACACAGTCTTACAGACAATCAAAGATTTACAAAACTTATTTTGAAAATGGTGGAGGAATGTTAGAGATTTTTAAAATAAGAGAGTAAGAGTTTTTTGGGTGTAAAAGCCTTAAGAGCTTGTCCCACATTGGAAGTGTGAGGAAGAGGTGGGAAGCTAACCCAAATATAAAAGGGGATAGTGTCCCACATTGGAAAATGTACAAAGCTAAGTGTCACCACTAAGCTATAAAAGGGGTGGGCAACCTTTGAGTCCCACATTGGAAAAATGTTAAGAATTTGTACACTTAATAAGTACAAATGGAAGATGAAGAGTTAATTCATCTAGCATTTAAGAGGATATTCAAGAGACCTCAATACGGTGCGAAGCACCATTCGCACACGCACACGCGCGCGCGCGCGTGTGCGGGTGCGGGGAAGTGGGTTGTAGAGGCGCTAGTGGCGCACTTTGCACTTCGCGTGTCCGCAGTGGTAGCGGGTTGCCGGGATTCGTCCGGGTCGGATCGCGGTAGCTCGGGCGCGGTCACTTTTTGGTTGACCCGTGAAAAACCGATTCGGTATTATTATACCTGTTCGGAAATGACTTGGGACTGTTGGTCATTAACAGTCATACCATTTCGGAAATGACTTAAGACTGTTGATTCAACAGTCATGACTCTTGAAGACGAAGCCTTTCATTATCTATAAATAAAGGCTGCCTAAAAACGGAATTACATTGATAACAAAAACCAGTTTCAGATTTCCATACCCTGCTATTACTCTCTTACATTTTCAGGAGATACAAATTCTCTTATTCTGTTTTGTGCACATAAACAGAATAAGAACTTGATTGACTGTTCTTCGCTGCTACATCCAAGGGCTATCTTCAAATATACAAGTTGCAGACAGTGCAATTGCTTCATTGTATCTTGAGTACAGATTTGATGATTCCCGTTTGTATACCGAAATTCTTCGTGTGGGGCAAATACTGTATTTAGGAAAGTGACATCACGCCTTGAAGTTTTATAGTGACTATTCAGAAATTACATTGTTGTATTGAAGTTGACATTTTGAGATATATAAAGAGTTCCATTTCTGTATTTGCATTCATAATATCCAACACCTTATTTATAAAAACAAATATTATGAATGGTGAACAAAATTATATCTAACATTTTCAAGATATTGAACTATTAATGCCCTTTTATACTATCCCTTATTTCAAAAGTCTATTATTTACATTCATAAGATGACATATGTAGATAGTAAACCAATGAATCCTCTTGAAAAATGGGATCCAATTCCGCCCTCGTAAATGCTAATGGGAATGGCAACTTCCCTTTACATCTGATAACCTTACGTTATACGGCAGCATATTTAATGCTAGTGCTGGAAGGTCAGTTGTCTTGGAAAATTTTCCCATCAAGGTGAAACAAGTTAAATGTCCACTGCCAATACATGTCCTTCATCCATAAATCACTTTAAAATGAATGTCTTTGAATGTGACGTCAAATTTTGGAGTATTATTACTAAAATTTAATCTTAATGTAATATCTCTCAAAGTAGGAATCACAAATGTATCTTTGTCTTCAGTAATGCCTATTAGATTTAATTAAGTGTCCTCAAAGTCATACAAAAATCTAAGGACAATTATCATAAGTATATAGCTATCATTATTGTAAATACAAATATCATACAACGGATATACATTGGAAACCCGTTGAGCCATTTTCCAAAAAGACCCAACCCTGATCCTGTGAACCTTCTGTCAGTGCTGCTTTGTATGACATGTTGATATGTAAAACGTGAAAGTGTTTATAACCTTATGATGGGCAATTGAGGATTATAAAAAATATGAAAGATATATTTAAATTTTTAAAAAGTGCAACAATTGGTTCATAACGATGTGCTCAATTACCATTAATTATCTGATTTGCATCGATATATGCTTAACATTTGTTATACTATTTTTTCATTGCGTTTATGATTTTATTGTAAATATGATAACAACGATAAATCTACTTAGAGATCTCAACTCTCCTTTTAATATCAAACAAATGATGGTAGACTCAGTTCAACTATGTTTTATATCTTAACAATTTTTGCTCAATTACTTGACTAAAAATGTTAAAAAAAAATTAATAATGTATACATCTGAAAAGTTAATTTGGAAACTTACATGAAGGCTAATAAATATAATTTTACTTTTTTGTAACAGTTATTCCTAACTTACATAAAATATAAATATAAAAATATTTATAACCAATTCTCATAAGCATTCATGTGGAACTGGTCTTTGCAACATAATCTTATGCTTTTACACTAATGCAATACATTCAACTTTTATAGCACACGAACACTATTAACTTCCTAGATAAGATTTTAAATATATGCATAAAAGCCTATATAGATAATGGGAAGATTTCAAATGTCAAGAATAACATTTTGAAAATGAAAACATTTTGCAATTCTCTCTCTCTCTCTCTCTCTCTCTATATATATATATATATATATATATATATATATATATATATATAGAGAGAGAGAGAGAGAGAGAATGAAAATGATGAAAAGTATTAGACCAAGTTAATAATAGATCTTATCTTGTGTATTTTTGAATTAGATTTTCAAATCTTGTGCGTATCTGATTTTTTTTTTAATTCTTTAAAAGAATCTAAAAACAGTTTTAAATAATAAAAGAACAGTTATGAATATTTAAAAACTGTTTTGTAATGTTTTAAAAATTTTATTTAATATTACAAAAAATTGATAAAAAAATGTTTTACAATTTTTTTTAAAAAACCGTATCAACAAAATATTGTAAAAACTGTTTTTAACAATTTAAAAAAATGTTATGAATATATTTTAAAATCTCTTTTAAAGTTTTTAAAAAAATTTCTAAAAACTATTTTATATAATCAAAAAACTGTTATGAAATGATACTAACAAAAGGGGTGTTGTTGGTGGGGCCATTTCTAGGTGGGGGTATTGTTGGCGGGGCCATTGCTAGGTGGAAACCTTATATTTTGTGTTACAGGAGACAAAGATGAGATATATGGATGATTGTAGCATTAGATCAATTTGGGGTGGGCGAGGGATCAAGTGGGTTAGTTTGGACGTTGTGGGTGTTTCAGGAGGGGTGGTGATTTTGTGGAATTCAGTAGTGGTCAAATTGTTGGGGAGCCTGGAGGGAAGGTGGTCGTTATCCTACCTTTTTATAAATGTGGATGATCGGTTTACTTGGGGTTTCTCGGGTATCTACGGGCCAGTTGAGGACAAGAGTCGGTGGGAGTTGTGGGAGGAATTGGCAGGGGTGAGTAGGGTATGGGATGTCCCTTTTTGCTTAGGAGGGGATTACAATGTGGTGCGTTTTGGAGTAGAGAAAAGTAGTGGTGGTAGAATGTTCATATATATGAGAGAGTTTTCCGACTTTATTGAAGAGATGGAGTTGATTGATTTGCCTCTTGAAGTTTTTTTTTACTTGGCCCAGTTTTAAGGACATGCCTTATATGTCTCGTTTAGACCGCTTTATTATTTCGCAGAGGTAGGAGGAGCATTTTCTAGGGGTGATTCAATCTTGCTTGCCTAGGGTTACTTCCGACTATTGTCCCATTTTGTTATAATGTGGGGGTTGGAGGGAGGGCATGATTCCTTTCAGATTCGAGAATATGTGGATCAAGGAGCATGATTTTTTCGAGAGAGTTAGAGTATGGTGCACAAGGTATGAGGTGGAGGGGAATTCTAGTTTTAGGTTGGCAGTTACATTGGGTTTGCTTAATGAAGACATTAAAGGGTGGAATAGAGAGGTTTTTGGTAATGTGCGCCTGGTCACACCGAGTTATATGGAGGAGGTTATATGAGAAGGAAGGGAGTGTCGGGCTCTCGGAGGAGGAGAGGAGAGGGAGGGTTGTTAAAAAAGAGGAAATGGGGAGTAGGTTAATTCAAGAAGATATTAGTTGGAGTAAAAAGTCGAGGGCTTTATGGTTAAGAGAAGGGGATTCGAATACCAAGTTTTTTCACTCGGTTTCCACCTCACAAAGGAGGGGTAACGACATTGGAAAAATCTCAGTTTGGGGAGAGGTATTTGAAGAAAATAGAGAGGTGAGGGGGGCTATTGCTCAGTTTTATGAGGATTTGTTCAGGGAAGAAGATAAGTGGAAGCCCTCTCTTGATGGGGCCGAGTTGGAGAGAATTTCGGCTATCTCGAAGGGAGACATCAAAGTCCTTTTTATGAGGAGGAAGTCGTGCAGGTACTCAAGTCTATGAGTGGGGATAAGGCACCGAGGACGGATGAATTAACGTTGGCTTTTTTTCAGCAGCTTTGGTTTGTTGTCAGGTCTGATGTGATGGATTTCTTTAACGAATTCCATGATTGGGGATACTTTTTTCCTATGATGAATGCAACCTTCATCACTTTGATATCTAAGAATGGGGGATCGATTGATATCAAAGATTTCAGACCGATCAGTTTAATTGGGAGTGTTTATAATCTCCTAGCCAAAGTGTTGTCTATTCAAATTAGGACGATCATTGACCATTTGATTTCGGAATCCTAAAATACCTTCGTTGGTGGAAGGAAGATTATTGATACTTTTTTGGTGGCTAATGAGTGTGTGGATTCTAGGTCTAGAAGTGGGAATCCTGGCATTGCGTGTAAGCTCGACATTGAGAAGGCGTATGACCACGTAAATTTGTAAGTTTCTTCTTTACTTGCTTAGGAGGATGGGCTTTGGGGATTGCTGGTGCCGGTGGATTCAGAGGTGTGTTTCGACAGCTAGGTTCTCGGTGCTGATTAACGGGGTGCCTGAGGGTTTTTTCCCCAGGTACTCGTGGGCTTAGGCCAGGAGATCCATTATCCCCCTTTCTTTCTTTTTTGTCTTTTTTATGAGGACATTGGATAATTTTTATTAAACAAGATTGCTTTCATCATTATTAAAAAATAATATATATATTTATTTTTAACAAGAACAATTTATTTATTGTAGGAGAAAAAGCCTCTCCTCAAGCACTTACATGCGTTAGAGAAAAGAAACTTAAGAAAAAAACACCATGAAACGTGCATAAAATTAAATGAATCCTTAAAAATAAATTTAGGACCTTCGATATCTTGAACGTGTTTTCCTGCGGACAACTTTCCATTTGTTATGATTTGAAGTAGAGTTTACGCCGTTCGAGTCAATATTGGGGATTTCCACATACAAATCAGTGCCTCGATCATCGTGAGAAGGAGTCTTAACTTCTTCACTTTTTTCAAAAGATGAAGACTCAATAAGACAATTGTTCAAAACTAATCTATCCCCCTTTAACACAATGGAATCATGTTGGATTAAATTTTGAAAATTTATGGTTGCATTTGCCAGATCACCGAAAAAACTTCATTCTTTTTCAAAAATCGATTCCGATTAGTAAGGAAGGATTCATGAATCTCAACTTTTGACAAATTATGTGTCTTCATTATCCGAAATATTCCGTGATGACATATTTTGAATATATTTTTGACCCATAAGTTTGGAAATATTTTGTTCCAATTAATTTTTTCTCCTTGTCTCTTTTTTTATCTATGCCTGCGGAGAAGTCAGCCGATATTTGTTGAACTCCTTTCAAATCTTTTGGGATATTCCCCATATTATTTGGGGAAAATGTTGACATCAACAAACTCCTTTTCGTAACCAATTATTAAAACAACTTTTTTCCTGATTCACAAGGACTTTGGAACCCTCCTAATTTGTGGGGATTCCATTTCTTATTTGAATAACACGCAACTTTAGATCACCGACCAACTGAGCTCCAGATCCATCACCATAATTAATCACATTTTTCTTTAAAAAATGCAAACAATTCGGAGTATTACAGTTCTGATCTGATTGATCGTTCAAGGGTCCTGTATTTACAGTAAACATGGATGCCTTTTAACTGACATCAACAGGAGGCGATCTAGGCTCATTACCTACTACATCTTTTGGACTATCAACCTTAGCTGTCATAGAACCTATATTTAGGTCTGTGACAGTGTGACATGTCTCAAATGCCTTCGATTTACCTGCTAACTTACCGATCGTAACTGCTGGACTAGTACCTGCTACATCGCTTGTTCTATTGACCTTAGTTGTCATCAGGTTTGAAGGTGTAATAGCTGTCGTATTGATTCCATATGCAATAGAAACCTTGTAACATACAGTTATGGACTTTGAAGGGAAATTTTTCCACATTAGAACGAGATTTAGTCACCTCTTTTTCAAGATGCATACAGTCATTGAATGAGTGACCAATAGCCATGCAAAAAGGACAATACAATGGGATTGTCTCATATTGAATATTGACATAAAAAGCACCACCATTTCTTTCAACTAATATTCGTTTAGGAAGTTTATTTGACAAATCAACTTCAATTGAAACTCTAGCATATGTACCACAAAACCTTTCCATTGTAGCCTTATCAACACGTAGTGGAAGACCAACACCCCTAGCAATCTGGAGAAGAAGACGAGGGTCCCAATAATCTTGACACAACCCAATAAATCTAACCCATAGAATTGTAGTAGAACTAACATGCATTTTTGGTTTGAAATACCCATGGAAATAACTTAAAATTTCCGGTAGAGAGTTTTAAGTGACGAAGAGCCATTACCCCACTCATATCATTAGCATAAGTGAAACGTAAATTGAAAAAAAACCTTACCTATGGGTGTAAGAGTCCATGACCTTTGAATCTGCCCAACACTTGTAAGCTCCATTTTCAACTCAGAAATATTCCAAGGTGTCACCTTTGACAACAGTAAGCCGGCCAATTAGTGTAGAGGATCTACAATCATTGAGAACATCTTTATAAGCATCATTTAGAAGTCGTACAACAAGGGAGTCGCCACTCAAGAAGGGGGGAGAGTGGTGGAACATAAGGTGTGGCCATATATTGATCTTGTGCAGAATTCTTACCAAGAATTCCCCCTTTCTTTTCATCTGGGACATAGAGACCTTTAGTAGGATGATGGGGCGATTGGCCGCAACAGGTTGGATCAGGGATTTCAGTTTTAGGTCTTGAGGATCTGGCAGGATTCAGGTATCACATCTCTTATTTGTTGATGATGCGATTATCTTTTGTGTTGTTGATCGTGGTCAGATCCGTGCTCTAAAGATTTTATTGATGACTTTTGAGGCTGTTTTGGGGCTACGAATCGATGCGGGGAAGTTCCATATGATCCCGATTGAGGAAGTGGATGTAATGGAGGACCTAGCTGGTATTCTTGGTTGCAGGTTTGGGACCTTCTCAAATACTTATCTTAGTTTACCCCTTGGATCTAAGTATAAGTCCAAGGCGATTTGGGACCCGGTCTTAGAAAGAATGATAAGGAAGCTGGCAGGGTGGACGAATGGATTTCTTTCAAAAGGGGGGAGGATGAATCTTATTAAAAGTTGCATGTCTAGTTTGCCTACCTATTACATGTCTATTTTCCCTTTGCCTTCTGTTGTACGTTTAAAAATGGAGAAGTTTACGAGAGATTTCTTGTGGAGAGGCGCTGAAGATATATTGAAGCACAACCTAGTAGGATGGGAGGAGGTTTGCAAGCCCATTAAGGAGGAGGGGGCTAGTGTAAGGAACTTGGGTATTTTCAATAGAGCTCTGCTAGGGAAGTGGCTGGGACGTTTCCCTAGGGAGGTAAATAGATTATGGAGAATGGTTTTAGGAGCGAGGTGGGGTTCTTCGCAGATGGGGTGGAGGTTGGTCGTGGGGTCTTTAGCCCATGGGGTGGGTATGTGGAAGCATATTGCGAGGGGGTAGGTGGATTACTCTAGGAACACGGAGTTTACTTTAGAGAAAGGGGACAAGATAAGATTATGAAAAGACAAATGGAGTGAGAATGGGTCTATTCAAGAGCTGTTTCCCGGGATCTTTAACCTAGGAACGAATCAAGATGGCATGGTGGCGGAGCATGTGAATGACAACAGTGATAGTGTGACATAGAGTCCTAAGCTTAGGAGAAGACTCTGGGATTGGTAACTTTAGGAGACTGACTTGTTCTTTGAGTGGTTGAGGTCGTCTCCCCTTCCGACGGTTGGAGAGGATTCGCTGAGATGGAAGGGGGGAGGGACTGGAATTTTCACGGTATGTGGATACTATGCTATATTGAGCGACAGTGGGACTCTCAGGGTTCGTTTCCCCTGGGAGAAGATTTGGATGGTTATGGCACCACCTAAGGTAAGATTCTTTGTTTGGACGGCATCTAGACATGCCATTTTGACGATGGAAGGTCTGCAGTAGAACAGATATCGCGTGGCTAGTCGATGTTGGTTATGCAAGGAGGATGATGAGAAGACTAACCATCTCCTTATGTACTGATGGGTGACGAGAGGTTTGTAGGACATTTTTCTCTCCTTATCTAAGACCATTTAGGTCATGCTTGCGTCAGTGAGAGAGATTTTAGAGGTGTGGAACCCTCCCTTGGGTTGGTTGGGTGGTAAACGGGTCTGACAGATTGTTCCTCACTGTATATGTTGGACAGTTTGGAAAGAGAGGAATGCTCGATGTTTCGAAGGTATTGAGATGGCGCCCTCGAGACTTCGTTATCTTTTTTTGAGCACCTTTCTAGTTGGTTCAAGGTGAAGACCTTCATTACGAATCAAGACTTTCTTGAGTTGGTGGAGGAGATCCACACTTCATTTTAATCTGGGTTTTAGTGTAGTTGGTGCCTTTGGCTTTTCATTTTTCTTGTTTTGCTTTTCTTTGTATACTCTCTGTATACGGGTTCGCTCCTTTAACGTTTGATTTTTAATGCAATGATTTATTTATCAAAAAATATATATTTAAAAACTGTTCTGTAATGTTTTGAAAAATGTTTTTAATATTATAAATAATTGTTAAGAAAATGTTTTACAACTATTTTAAAAAATCGTATTATAAAAATATTTTTAAATTTTTTTTAACATTTTTAATAAACACTTTTTTCGTAACATTTTTAAACAATTTTTTATAACGTAAAGAAGGGGAGTAAAAAGAAAAGAAAAATTATTTTTTTATTAAATATGAAAGTGTGGAATCCCCGGAGATTAAAATAATAATCTTCACAATTTAAAAATGTTTAATTTCCTTTTTAAAACAAATGCGGAAGCGTTGAATACAAGTGATGGTTCAACAAAACAACAAGGCCGGGTTTTAATATCTTGAGAAACAAATTAAAAAAAAATTCAAGTCCTAGAATTTGCCTAATTTATAATTAACAATTATTCAAAGTAAGGCGAAACCAATTTTAGCAAGTGACTTGAATAAACCAATTTTACCCAATATTTAATTTTAGTCTCAAATTAAATGAGTGTGAGAATTATATCCAATTTTATCTTGAAATTATCCTAAGCATGGATTCTAAATTATTGTGCAAGATAAAATAAACAAAGTCACACTACACCGCGATGTATGAGGAAAAACCCACTAACGGGAAAAAACCTCGGGACGGCCCTAGCCTCAAATCCACTAAAAATGGTATTACAAAATACAAGACAAAAGACTTACTTCCTAAACTCGAACCCTCTCAAGCCGTGATGATTCTTCTTGTATCAACCTCCAATTAGCGGATAACCAACGGATCTCCACCGTGGTCTCGGAATACACCGATGGGACAATTAGGCACACCGTCACCCAAGCATGGAGCCTTTCTCCAAACGGGTAGAAATGAAACGAACTTCTCTTCAATTCGGTGTAGAGAAAAACCGGTGCCAAAACAACCTCCAAAGAATTGATATTTATGTAGGAGAACTTGGATAAACAATTATTGGGTGTAAACTAGAGTGTGTGAATTTTTCTTTTAAAAGATGACACTCAAAACATGAACCTTTTCCCTAAACAATTATGCTCTCAAACTCTCTTTTTGAGATGGAAATGAGTTGGAAAAATTAGAAGGAAAAAAGTGTTTCCCGTCCCTCATAAGGCTGGAAAAAGTTGGTTGAAAAACAAGTGGGGATCATGGGAGAAAACTGCCAAAAAACTGCTCAAAACCGTTCCCGCCTGGCATTCTCGTTCGAACGACTTTGACTGTCTTTTGAACGAGGTTTCTAATGAGCGACCAGCCTGGGCTCGTTAGAACCTCGTTAGATACCTCGTTAGAACGAGAAAGTCGTTCGAACGACTTATCTAACGACTGACCAGTTAGGTTAGAAAGCAGTCTCGTTCGAACGAAGTTTGGTTCGAACGAAAAATCTCGTTCGAACGAAATTTCGAACGAGTTTCAGAATTTTTTGTTAAATTCTATTTTTGGCCCAGAAACATTTATATATATTAATATAAAGTTCTTTTTAAATTATTTCTGAAATAAACATGGCTTTTATTAAACCTAACACCCAAATAAACATTGTTCCAAGCTCCTATATACATATAATTACATTCATACCTTGGGAGCATGGAACCTTAGTTGATGACGTAGAAACGAGGCACACAAACAGGCATTTTGATGAAGCTTTAAGTTCTTTGCCGCTACGTCTTCAACATACACTTCATAGGCTTGAGAATATTACAATAAATACTATCCTATGAATAAATGTTTTTGTCCGGAATTGAGCCAAAACTATATATGGACTCAATTGGAAATTTGTGTCCTTACAAATCTCCCCCTTTGGCTATTCCGGGACAAAAACCAAACAAAAATCCTAAAGGGCCGTCAAGCTCTACTAGACTCAAAACATAACCCGCCCAATCTTGACTCAACCCAAGGATCAAACTCTTTGCCATAGAAAGATGCCGCTTTAAAATAATTCCTGGACACTTAAGCAAACTCATCAAATGCATAGGGAATATCAAAGTATTAAATGCAATTAATTAATTACTCCCCCTAAATTAATTCTCCCTTTAAACGCATGACCGCATGACCTACTTAGAAAGACGTCTCCCCGTAAGATAAATCTCCCCCAAACGAAGATACGATAATAATAGGATTAGATACCATTTCTCCCCCTATCATCATTCTCCCCCTTTTTTGTTCGGGAATAGGCAAAGGATAAAGAAGTAATAAACCGCATGTGAAAGCTTAAAGTGTTAAGACATGAAAGCATATGGGTAATTAAAAGCAAGGCAAAGATAAACGAATATCATATATATAGACATTAGAAATATACCAATATAGAACAAGCATATATATAGATATAAACACACACATGACACAAAATACAATAAGTTTGCACACTCGTATGGCAAAAATGTGTCATATGGAAACGGAAGTGTAGGGGTGTGAACTAGCAACAATTAAATTTAGACCCAAACACTTAAGAAACGTTCACGGAGTTCTCATTTGATTGCAATCTTCATCACAGTTAAATATAACCTCATGTGACAATATAAAGATTGAACTCAATGAACAAACATACACAATGCATACAAGCCTAGCATGATGGTGATTCTACAAACCAAATAGAGTCATGACATTAAAGACAACTAGGATAAACGGACATTGTGCAAACCGTTGATATACCATCCAATTCTCCCTCAACAAGCATATATATTCTTTTGTTTTTGAATGAACATATCAAACAAACATAGGCCTTGGCAATTGCTTTCTTTGAATGCCATATATTCTGTTTTTAGGCCTTTGGATCACGTATTTCTTTTAGATCCAATTAACGGTGGCTTACTATTCGCAAAGGATCACTTAGTCCTTTCGGAGCCCTTCCCCGTGCACATTTAAATTTATCATGTTTTCATTTTTCGCACAAATCTCACATGCAACGGATATTGACATGCACTAGTCCTCCTAGGTCATAGATATGTAGATGACTAGATTGATAGGAGAACACCTCAAAAAGCTCAAATATACCATGTGACATTAAGATTTCAAAAGAGCTCGTGCATGTGTGAATAGAGGCATATAGAAATAGAATCCATTTGAACAATACAAAGTCCAACTACTCCATATAAAACATGGTAAAGAACATTTTAAGGATTAAAAATCTAAACCAAAAGTTCTAGCCACATGGAAGCGTAAAACGATAGGATTCAAACACAAATATATGCCACATAAATTGTGTCAAACAAAAATACACACAAAACAAAATCTTTTTAAGTTTTTAACATGTGTCAAAAATAAATATTTACTCAAAAGGACAAACAAAAATCATTTGTATTTTTCATTAAGCTTAAATGGAATAAATAAAACACAAATGATAAACCAAAAATCTTTTTATATTATGCAGTCGATTCAAACACAAAATATAATACAAAAAGATAAACAAGATCAAATTTCTAGCATGTGATATGAAATAAGGCAATGACTAGAAAATGACTAAACAAGCATACATTTAGCATATGAATATAGCATGAAGTACAAACGCTAAAGTATGCAAACACTAACACATTTATCCTTTAGATTTAGCAAGGGAGGAAGCATGTGAAAGTGAATGAGAATCAAAATCCCTATTTTGTAAGGCAACCAAGTCGGATTTCCTAACCCATATTAATGAAGAATTACTATCTTGGGGTGTAGGAACATTAGCTATCGTGGTTACTTTACTATGGGATTTTCTAGGAATTCGTTTAAGATCTAAACAAAATTTCCTAAGATGACCTTGTCGACCACAATGTGTACAAGTAAGAGCATGTCGAAAAGATTTATCTGAGGAGTGATCATTAAATGCATTCCTAGAAGATTCTCCTAAAACATTGGTTTTGACTTTAGGGTTAAAATCATTACAAGAATTGAAGCCTAAACCAAAAGTGTCATTTTTAATTTGGACCGTTCCTAACATTTTATCTAGTTTTTTCCAACGACACTCCAAATAAAATTTGACATTACTAGAATCTTTTAATTTATTTTCCAATTCTAAAATTTTAGATTCTAGTAAAACATTTCGCTCTTCAAAACCAAGAAGCTCCTTTTTCAAGGATTCCATTAAACCCCTAAGGCTATCTCTCTCGCCTTATACATAGTTAAGCTTCTCTTGAAGAGTTCTCTCATGTGTCCTAAGGTCTTCTATTAAGGCACTTTCATCAATGACCTTGACACTTTCTTTTAAACTCGCTTCTAACTTCAAATTAGCTCTTTTCAATTTAATAGATTCTTTATAAAATTCATGAAAAGCATTTTAAAGTTCACTCATATTAACCTCATCTTCATTTTCACTCTCTTCTTCTTTTTCACTCTCACTATCATAAAAAATAAGAGAATCATGCACAATGACCTTGGAAGTGGCATGTGCTATAATTTCATCATCCGATGAGTTCTCATTATCACTCACATGTGCCATAAAAGCCACAAAATTTTTCTTAGTGGGGGATTCGGGCTTCTCTTCCTTATCACTATCACTAAGGGTCGTATTATATGAAATGGGTCGTTTACCCTCTTTCCTTAGTTTAGTGGGGCACTCAAAAGCCCTATGGCCATAACCTTCGCAACCGAAACATTTATTAGACTCGTCCCTATCAATATTTTCATTACTAGGTTTAGGGATCTTATCGGCTTTAGAAATCTTCTCATTTTTATCAAGTTTAGAAGATTCAAATTTCTTAAAATCATTTTTAACTTTATCTTTGTTAAATTTAAGAAATTTTCTAAATTTATGAGCAAACAAAGCCATATCTTCCGAGTCACTATCACTATCGCTCTCTACTACTTGTTTAACCTCTTTGCGGGCTTTTAAAGCAACGCCTTTTTCAATTTTCTTTTCAATTTTAGAGGGAAACATATCTAGTTCATAGGTTTGTAAATCACCTACAAGCTCTTCTAATTTCGTAGAGGCTAAAGTGGGTAAAGAATTTAAAACGGTCACTTTTGGAATAAATCTATCGGGTAGGGACCTTAAAATTTTCTTTACTACACGGTCGTCAGGTATTTTCTCTCCCAAGTTAAAGGATGAATTAACAATATCAGAAAGTCTAGCATAAAATTTATCAAATGTTTCTTTTTCATCCATTTTGATAGTTTCAAATTGAGTAGTGAGGTTTTGGAGTTTAGAAGCTTTAACGACACTCGTTCCTTCATGAGTTAATTATAAAATATCCCAAGCTTCTTTAGCGGTTTCACACGTCATAATACGTCGGAATTCATCCGGTGTGACAGCGCTAAATAAGGCGTTTAAACCTCGGGAATTAAAGTTTGCTAGCTTAAACTCATTTTCAGTCCATCTATCAACGGGTTTGGGAACATGTACATTTTCAATTAAATGTGTTGGTGGGGTCCAACCGTTAACAACAGACATCCAAACACGTTCATCAATAGATTTAAGTGCCGATTTCATTCGCGCTTTCCAATACGCGTAGTTAGAACCATCAAAAATAGGAAATTTTGAAAATGGGGAAAAATCCATATATAGCCAAAAAGTAAAGTATCTTTAACGAAATAATTTATCGTTTTTGGCTCTGATACCAATCTGAAAGTGTGGAATCCCCAGAGATTAAAATAATAATCTTCACAATTAAAAAATGTTTAATTTCCTTTTTAAAACAAATGCGGAAGCGTTGAATACAAGTGATGGTTCAACAAAACAACAAGACCGGGTTTTAATATCTTGAGAAACAAATTAAAACAAAATTCAAGTCCTAGAATTTGCCTAATTTATAATTAACAATTATTCAAAGTAAGGCGAAACCAATTTTAGCAAGTGACTTGAATAAACCAATTTTACCCAATATTTAATTTTAGTCTCAAATTAAATGAGTGTGAGAATTATATCCAATTTTATCTTGAAATTATCCTAAGCATGGATTCTAAATTATTGTGCAAGATAAAATAAACAAAGTCACACTACACCGCGATGTATGAGGAAAAACCCACTAACGGGAAAAAACCTCGGGACGGCCCTAGCCTCAAATCCACTAAAAATGGTATTACAAAATACAAGACAAAAGACTTACTTCCTAAACTCGAACCCTCTCAAGCCGTGATGATTCTTCTTGTATCAACCTCCAATTAGCGGATAACCAATGGAGCTCCACCGTGGTCTCGGAATACACCGATGGGACAATTAGGCACACCGTCACCCAAGCATGGAGCCTTTCTCCAAACGGGTAGAAATGAAACGAACTTCTCTTCAATTCGGTGTAGAGAAAAACCGGTGCCAAAACAACCTCCAAAGAATTGATATTTATGTAGGAGAACTTGGATAAACAATTATTGGGTGTAAACTAGAGTGTGTGAATTTTTCTTTTAAAAGATGACACTCAAAACATGAACCTTTTCCCTAAACAATTATGCTCTCAAACTCTCTTTTTGAGATGAAAATGAGTTGGAAAAGTTAGAAGGAAAAAAGTGTTTCCCGTCCCTCATAAGGCTGGAAAAAGTTGGTTGAAAAACAAGTGGGTATCATGGGAGAAAACTGCCAAAAAACTGCTCTAAACTGTTCACGCCTGGCATTCTCGTTCGAACGACTTTGACTGTCGTTCGAACGAGGTTTCTAACGAGCGACCAGCCTGGGCTCGTTAGAACGAGAAAGTCGTTCGAACGACTTATCTAACGACTGACCAGTTAGGTTAGAAAGCAGTCTCGTTCGAACGAAGTTTGGTTCGAACGAAAAATCTCGTTCGAACGAAATTTCGAACGAGTTTCAGAAATTTTTGTTAAATTCTATTTTTGGCCCAGAAACATTTATATAAATTAATATAAAGTTCTTTTTAAATTATTTCTGAAATAAACATGGCTTTTATTAAACCTAACACCCAAATAAACATTGTTCCAAGCTCCTATATACATATAATTACATTCATACCTTGGGAGCATGGAACCTTAGTTGATGACGTAGAAACGAGGCACACAAACAGGCATTTTGATGAAGCTTTAAGTTCTTTGCCGCTACGTCTTCAACATACACTTCATAGGCTTGAGAATATTACAATAAATACTATCCTATGAATAAATGTTTTTGTCCGGAATTGAGCCAAAACCATATATGGACTCAATTGGAAATTTGTGTCCTTACAAAATAAAACTTCGAACGACAATTAAAAAACATATTTTGTATTATTATATATGATAACATGGGCGAAAATGTGTTGATAAAATGTTTTTCCTAAAAAATCTATTTTACTACATGTGGTGGTTGATAGCCTAATGTGAGAAAAAAGTATTTGTCTTGGAAAAATTTGGCATGACAAATTTTTCCATGCCAACTCTTTTGCCCAACGTCAATCAAACATACCCTAAAAGTGTCAAGAGTAAGATTGACTCATGTGACGAGTCACGAAAAGAGTTTATTTGCCTATGCACGATCAGGTCGCGTACATATAAATCCCCCCCCCCCCCCCCCCCATGTATATCACCAAGAATGTGATCCCACTTAATAATAAACATAGAGCATAAAAGAATAATTATAAAATCTAGACATGCAACGTGTAAATAATTATGAAATGTATACATGTAAAAGACATGTTGCTAAACCAAGCAACACCGTATAGTCAATGTTAACCCACTTTCTGCAATTACAGGAACACACTCAAGATAACCAAATCACACCCACACTTGCTACTATCCCATATTCTCGGCAACAACAAGAGCTTATGAGTGTGTTAATGTTTGTGCAACACTGTTGGTTAATGTTTATGAAACACTATTGTGTTTATGCAACACTTGAGCAGGGTCATCTCAAGCAAAATCGGGGCCCTAGGCTAGAAATTAATATGGGGACCTTTTTATTTTAAAAATTATGTATGTATATAGTTAGCGACAAATATGAATATATTCACAAATCAAAAGTAAATCTAGCCGCTAAAATATAATTTCTTCTAATTATTTCACATAAACAAACAAATATTATTATAGAACAATAGAACCTGATCACGCCAATGTATATTCAATCTGATTATCCGAACAATAAACTTCTCCAATTGAAAAAAAAATCACTTTCAACCTGTCAACATTTAAAAACATATTAATAAAATAATCATTTAAGTTTAAACAATTTCATAAAATAAAAAAGTAAAAAAATATATATAACAATATTAAGAATATAATATACATAACATATAGTATATTATATTATTATATATATAAAACAAAAAACAAACCTTGTATGAGAGAAGTTTTATAGTGCCACCAGATTTTTTTTGAATGAGCAATTTTTTTTTCTTTGTATGAGCAAAATAGAATGAGGAAGAGGGGAGTGGAGTTTGGAGAGAGAGAGAGAATATATGAACCGTTAGTGGAGAGAGAGGAGAGAGAGAAGAAATGAAGGGATTGTTAGTTTAGAAGAAATGAATCGTGTACTTTTTATGGGTTTAGTTGTTTATTGAGTTGTTTTTAATAGCCTTGAAAATAGGAAGAGTTTTTACTTTTTTCAATGAATGTTTTTATTTATATATAATATAATAAATAGCTATTAAAACTAGGGGCCCTTAAATATGGTGAACTAGGCAGCCTCCTCACCTGCCTAGGGCTTGAGCCGGCACTGCACTTGAGATTGAGTTGGAGGTTTAGACAGGGAGAGTTTATGGAGATACATTTCTCTGATGATTTTATTAATTTACTCATAAGACTTATACATACTTATATAGTTGTTGTATACAATGAATGTAGTTACATTAATAGAGTTATTTAACATGAAGCAGGTGCGCATATTTCTAAACGCATGTGCATATATTTGAAATTCAAATAGCATCTAGTTTTGTGAGAACTAGAGATAGATTTGAAGTAGACTTCGAATTGGTGATATAACAAATTATATTATATTATTTTTAGATTATTTTATAACAACTATTACATTTTGTGTCAAATTCATTTTTTTCCTGCAATTAGTAAGAAGTAGTGATTAGTTGAAAAGAAATTTTAGATGTTGTAGCTTTAGCGCAATTTTTAATTGACTTCTGTAAAATGCTTGTGGGAAAAAAATCTTGCTTTACTAGGCATGTTATAATCTCAATTATTGGAGAATCATGAAAAAAATGAGATTTTATTTTTTTGTATCAAAACTATACAATATACCATGATAAAAAGTGAATAATTTAACATGCCAAATGACTATCACAATAGTCTAATTATATGCCTCATATCAGTGTGCACGACAAGCTACATCTCTTTGTTTGTATCACAAAATATCCGGGTGAAATAATTTTTGTAAATACTGTCTAAATTAGCCCTCTTGCTTTTGGAAAGTAGTGAATGTGTTTGGAAATTATATGCCACATATTAGTGTGCACGAAAAGCACCCTGGATTTTGTTGTTTAACCGAAGCTAATGCATTAAGGACAATCAAGACCAATGGTTATAAATCAACAACATATTTAAGATTTTAATAAAATAATATTTTTACTCTACTTTTAGTGTTTATATTATTATAATGTTATACAAAAAATATATATAAGATTGGATTGATGTTGTAACTTTATTCTACTTTATTTTGTATTTGAATGATGTTTCTTGAATCCTGAACGAATAAATGAAAAGTTCAATAAGACACAAGAATCTATTTTTTTTGGCAAGAAAGAAATTTTAATTTATAAACAATTAAAAGAAAAATCCGTGGTTCTTGCAAGCGCTAGGGAAAGTACGAAAAATTACAAAGTCTTGAAAGAGTACCAAATGACCTGAAATTATATTTAAGTGGCAATTGCTCCTCATCTGTTAGGGATGGAAAATAATTCACTTGAGAAAATTCGGTGTCTCCCTTTTGTTTAGTGCCAACCTTCACATCCTTACTGAAATTTGTTGAATCTCCAATGTTGCCTAAGACATAAAAGGAATTGCTAACTTGAGAACAAAACATTTTATACTGAATTTTTCCACATTTTTTACAACTGAACCTTCAATAAAAGCACGGTTTTGGGTTGAATTCGAAGATATTCCTAAATCAATCTATAGGATCTCGACATATAAATTTACTTAAGGACTAGGACCATCCTATTCTACCCTCAATGACATACTTCCATTTAAATTTGGAATGCCCACTAGAGGGGCATTTTATCATTGGAATCTTCATTATCAGAAGCAACTAAATCACCAAAATATTTTTGTATGATCAAAAATATTTTGCTTAGAAATACAACATTTAAGAATATATTCGGGTATTGGCCAAGGAAAATGATCATGTAAAAAGCTTTGTAATCTTTTTATTATGATTCAATTATTATTTGCCTTTATTGCGGGATAGAAAGACAACTCCTCCCATAATGTGAATTAATCTTTCTAGATGTTCATGTCTCGTGTGATTCATGTCTCCAAAAAGATAGATTCCATTTGCTACATCGTAATTAAGCTTATATTAAATCATTTGTAAGACTCACTGGAGCTTTGGTCTTCTTTTGGTGCCTCGTGGAGCTTCTTGAAATAATTTATGAAGAAGGCTTTATCTATTTTGGGTGATTTAAATGGTTTCCCCATTTTTAATTATCTTTCCTCAATCAGTTCCTTTTTTTTTATTTCATTTCCATCCTGAACATTTTTTTACATGTTTAAATGGTATACACACATTCTGCTCTAGGATTGTTCTTTTATTCCCAAGTGATTCGGAAAGGAGACTTCTGTGTTGCACAAAATTAGATTATCTTAATTCCTATCGTTAAAACTGCTTGTTGCCTAGGTTGTGGGCGACGGATTTATCGGGTCACTAACAGGTGAAGGATAACTGGGTTGGGACTAAACCCGCACAACAGAACATGTGGGTTTGGTTAGGTCAAGGTAAGCTTAATTTCGATCTTCATAGGTAAACTAGTTCAGCATGTACCTAACCTAATTATTTATCTATTTTTTTCTTAATATAGTTCTCTATAAAATCTAATATATTTTTTTCTTTTAAGAGTGTATTTGGGAACCCCAACCCTATGCCCTAGAATTGAAATTTTGAACTGAAAATCTTATAATTCCCAAACACACCCTAAGGCTTTGTTTGTTTGATAGAAAATTTTAACCGGAATAAGATATTATATAGTCAAGATTTTATTCTATAATCAAGATTTAACATAATTATAGACTAAATAAACATAATTCTACTAGGGGAAAAGTACATAACTAAAGATAAATTCTAAAAATTATACTATGTCCATCTCGTGACATTTTTTTACATGTGACAAGATGACAGGGAACGTTAGTGGTTGTTATATGGGGGTTATTATTAAATTTTCGGTGGATGAAGTGGGTAGTTTAAAGAGGTTATTATTTTAATTCCAATGAAAGGTATATGTAGGAAAGAATTAGTGGTTATTATAGAGAATTAATTCAAATTCAAAGTGAAAGTTACTCGGATCCAAAAAGAGGAAGTCATTTGTGGGTATTGTTGAAAATTAATTACTTGGTGCTAAAGAAAGTTAGTTATTGAAGACAACTATAAACTCAACCCATGAGAAAGACAAAATACATCTCCAAACGATAAGAATGTTATATGTATTTAAATTTCCACACCTTTCCTGGTACCCTTTATCCTTTAGATCAAGCTATGTAATCTTACTTTTCTTCATTTTTGAACAACTTAATTTATGTTTTAGCATTTACATTTTAGCATTTACTTTCGATCAATTTACATCCCTCGTTTTTTCACACTAAAAAATCCTATTAAGTTAGGCACGTCCAAAGAACCTACAAATATTTTGTGTGAATGAGTTCATTTTCAAGCAAACAAAGAGAGAGGTGAAAAGGTACTAGCGGTTGTGTTCAGCTTACGTAAAAAAATACGACTTCATGTCTTGCCATTTTCTCTATCAAAAATATTTTCTATGTTAGATAAAGAGGTTTCAAAAAACTACTACAATGTCCATTTCTATTTACCAACCGATATGATGTGGAAATGACTCATCTAAAAAAGTTTCCATACCATTTCTAAATGTAAAAACGTGTTTACACAATTTGAGTAACTTCAACCAAACTTCAGACATATAATGCGAGTTGTGTAATTTTTGACAAAAAGAAGTATGGGCTTAATAGGTTGCATAAAGTAACATATTGGGATTGTAGCTACGTTTTCAAAAAAGTGCAGGGCCATCTCTAACCTAATTATTTAAAAAAACTATTCTAAATGACAATCTTTATCTACATGGCATTTTTCCTGTCAATAATTGGGGTAGAATTTAATTCTTATGCACCCAAACAAAATGTTTTGTAGCCTTTCAAATGAATGTCTATGGCTTTTGGACTAACCACTCACAAATAGAACCCCAACAAAAGATGTATGCATTTCATATACACGCATCTATTTACAAACAAGTGAACCTTCTACTTGCATTGGCGACAATTGACTTGTAATCTGACATACAGCTCACATGTATACATGTAAATGAGATGTAGCGTCTTCATAATTAAAAAACAAACAAGGTGAGCCTTCTAGAAAAGTGTTTTCCAAGTTAACAGATTGGAGATGTAATATTTGAAGGCACGAAAAGTAAATTAATCACACTAATGTGATGGAGGGACTTAAGTATGGGAAACAATATGTTCTTTTTGCACGTATATGGATCGCTATATTATAATCTAACTTTAAAATCTCAAATGATTTATGAGTTGTAGGTCAACTAATTAGCTTACCTGATTTTTCCAGTGTAAGGTCGAGATCCGAATAATGATGAATACCAAAAAATTTCCCAAAATCTCCCCCAAAAGTGACATGGATTCGACTTATTCTCTCACTTGCCTATTAAGTGTTGCCTTGTGGCATGGGTCCCACCAGGGCACAAAAAATTATTGCTTTTGGGAAAGTTTTGAAAGAGTTATTTGGGACTCATAGCAGGACTGCCGAGTTCCACCTCCCGAAAATGATGTGCTACCCTGTTTATTCTCTGTTCATTTTTTTCATTCCTTTCAATTTCTTTTTTTAATCGTTTGTTCTCTTTCTTTTCTTTTTTATTATTTAATCAATTTTGTTACCCGATTTACCTTTTTCTTTTCATATTTTCTCCCTTTATCCCATGCCCCACTTGCCAACGTTATTGTCTTCTAAAATGTTTGGTAAAACAAAATTTCAGTTTTCAGCCATAAATGGGGATTCGTACACAATTTGTCGGATATCCAATTTTAGAAGAAAAGATTTTCTTAGGGGGAGCTCATTTTTAGTTGATTACTTGTGTAGTTTTTGGAGTAGTGTTATATTAAATTTTTCTTTCTTCTATTTTTTTTGTCACTTGAGTGTGAGGAATAATATATTTATTGAAACACAAATTGTGAATTGGGTGATATTTTTTAGTATCCTAAAATACAGTTTTGTGAGTGTAACTATTGTTCAAGTTCGGAAAGTTAATATCAAACGCAAGGAGACTTGGTTTAAATAATTGTTCTTATATTTGTTTTGTTTGTTATGCCTCTTATTCTGTTAATATTTTATTTTGTATGTAATAATTCCAAAATCAAAGGATAAATACCCATTCAAGGGGTGAGATGAAATCCTTAACGTAATTATTTATATTTTTAGTTTATTTATTTATTACGACCTTTTGAATATTGATATTTAAATTTTCCAATTTATATACGCTTGAAGAGAGGGGGAATTATTAGGAAATCGTATATTGTGATTACAATATTTATTTATTAATTAAATCTAATATAGGCAATTTTGAAATGATATTGCAGTTTGAATCTTTCAACGCTAAAGCTTATTGATTTAAAATAGCTTTAGTAAATTTTCCCTAGTGGGTGACTTACTAGAAACAATTTAAGTCTGACTTTTTACAGAGTTTGTAAAACTTTAATATTCATCTTTTAAAAAAATTATGTTTAATTTGACATTCGTCACAAGAGTTGATTTGAGGATTTATATATGTCTTGGCGTATTTCAAATTGATAAAGGAATTAATAAAAATAAATAGGCTAAGTGGGAAATTTTAATCCCTTGAATTATCTTATAATAGTTACTCCTCGTATTTAGTGCAATTTACCATTTTATTTAATTTTTAGTGTAATTAAAAAAAATTAGCGTTTTCGATGGTGGCCAGGTTTAGGGTTCTGGTTTTGATTATAGTAAATACCCATTGAATACGGGTTCCGCTCCCTTAGCGATCAGTTTTTATAATACATTCAATCAATAATAAAATTTAAATTTCAATATGTAAAATATATTAATCAAAATTAGTTTAAGGTGATAAAATCATATTTACATCTAAAACACAAGTTCAGGGGATAAGGGTAACTTGTAATCTTTATAATAAATATAAGGTAAACAACCAATTTGTTTGTATTAGTGACCTCTACTGTGACTCTCTTCTGTTAGAGCACCTTGATGCCATTTGCTGCATGGAGATGCGCTGAGGTGCAGGCTCATCCGGTTCCGACTCCCTTCCCGATGATTCTCATGATGATGCTCCTGCCCCTTGATTTACTTTGTTTTTTTTTCATCTACTTAATCGTTGTACTTGTGAGGCTGAGCGGATTATTTTCTTTCTTGTACTCTTTTATTTGGTTTGGATCTTTTTACTTATGACGTGTATGCACCTTGAATATTTTCCATTTCCCTTTGATTAATGAATCATCATGTTATTCCCGTTATCAATTATTCTTCTTCGATATTGCCTATTGCTCTCTCGATTACCTTTTAACATGCAGGCTCTTTATCCCTTTGTCTTTTTCGGCCAAAAAGGGGGAGAAACATTGATAGGGGGAATTACTAATTTAGGGGGAGTTAATTTCTTAATATTCAACATATGCATATTTTAAGGGGAGTTCATTTACTATTCACAACATGCGCTAACAAATTGTTTTATATATGTTACATTCTCTACTTCCCATGCGTTTATGAATTTGTTGTTTCATGTGTGTAGGATACATCACCTACTCTTTTGCAGCAGCATCAGTCGTGCTACTCTTTTACATTCTTTACTTCACATGAATTTGTTGTTTCATGTGTGTAGAATACAAAATTTTTATATTTCGATAATATATTTTGATACATCTCATATAACTTTTTTTCATAAAAATATACTTTTAAATTTATGAATTTTCTCTTTATCAATACACCATTATCCCTATACTCCTTATATATTTAATGTAATATTTAATTATTTTTAATAGAAAACTATATTTTTCATAAAAGTGATATTTTGAAACCTACCAGTTGAGCCTAATAAAACAATATCCATATTAAATAGAAAATTTGAATATATAAAAATAACATGTTCGGTTCATTTTTTTTATTATTGTGAATATTTATTGTATGTAATTTAGCGTAGTTAATGTTTAATGTGTAAAACGATTTGAGCTCCCGTAAACTAAGTAAAATTTTACTGTGTTTGTAATATGAGTAAATTAAATATTTATTGTGTATAATCTAATAACTAATGTATAGAACGATGTCTCCATTTGTGGATGTGCCATGTGGGGTATTCACTCTCTGTCACTATTTCGTTTACGGAGTTCATCCGTCTCTTGAGATATTAGACTATTCAGTTTCCTTATAATCCACTTACTCTTCCCATTTTTCTTCATGAGCATCGAGAAATAAACTTTGTTGCCTCCATTTTCCGCCCTTTAATATGCACATGGTAATTTCTTCCATTCTCTCTCTCTCTCTCTCTCTCCAAATTATAATTTCTGCCATTCAAATTAAATATTTTTAATTAAAATTATAAAAAAAGTTTTTTTATAAATAAAAAACTATGTTGACTATTAAAATTATAATTCTATTTTTTTTTTAAAAACTAGTCATCCCGATACTTTATCATCATTAACTAGTTATATTGAATGACCAGATTATTTTGGATTTAATTATAGTTATTTACTTGAGATAATTCCCGTGGTACCACTTGTTTTCAACAATAATATTGTTCTTCAAACAACCGTTTTACATGATTTAATCTGTCACATAGCCTCAATATTTGGCTAAAATCTCGCACGACGGACTTTGAAAAGGGGCTTTATAGATTCAGTGACATAATTTAACCTATTACATCCATGGTTCAAATTTAACAGCGTTTGATTTCCAAAGGCCCCTTGGAACAAATCTAACCTTGTGAAATTTTAAGATTTAAGTATTAAATAGATATGTAGATGCTACTTGTGTAAGAATTATATGGAATATATCCAATCATTATTTTAATCATATAAATTAACCATTATTTAATCATATAAATTTTCAATGAGGTGGCTGATTTTTTAGTCAAATTGGTGACATTACACCCTTTTGGAAGTATCATGTTTTTTATTATGGATGTTTCAAGGATTCAAAAGGAATTTTGAGATGTGGATCCAATAGTAATTATCAACATTACACCTTTAGTAAGATGAATGGGCAAGCCACAAACTTGTCATGTTACCAGAATTATCTTCAACCATTACGGGCCCTTTTTTCGTTATTTTGAACATGAAATTGAGAATATTAGTCTATTCTTACTGGGTCATAATTGATACGTGTTACCAAGTCTATTTTGACCAGTCACCGCATATTCTTTTCACGAACTTCGTAAGCTATTGTCATTCTCAAGTGACGAAGTATGATGATGCTTCCATTCAATATTAATTTTGATCTTTAGAAGTAAATTATGATATAAAACAAAACCAAAAAACATTAAATTTTACTCCTTTTAAAATTGTAGGTTGTGATAATTTTTACCATCATTTCCTTATGTTAATTTAGCTTAACCACAAAAACATTCAATTCATAAACTCTGACCCCCAAAATGAGTTTTCAGTTTCACCAAATTTTGTAGAAAAAAAATACTACTTTGTGGTCATAAAAAATAATTGGAGGTTAATAGTACAGCAAGTAAAATCTTGAAGGATGAGAACAGATTAGTACGTATCAAAAGAGACTAAACTAACCATCAAGCAAATGACCAGTAAAGGTCTATCCCCATGTGGGCTGCTCATATTGGTGAAATCCATATCGGAGGACTAAAAGAGTGCATGTGACGAACTCTTAAGCCGATAAATGATAAGATACGTAAATGGCATAATCTAACTTATTCATTGATAAGATGATTTGTTCATTGATACGTAAAAAATAACTATGAAGGGAAAATAATTTATTTAGTGTTATAATCTAGAGGTGTCGAACATGTTTAAAACTATAAATATCCATAATAATCTCCAAGGGTTAGAAGCACGACAAAGCAAAGCTAATAGCAAGACAAAGTTTAGCTATAAAGAGGAGTTGTCAAGCATTTAAAGTTCAATAAAAAAAAGCAAAAGTTAATAGTACGATCAGCCAAATCTGATTGACGACTCACCTAATCTATATATACTCACATACCAGCTTGTTTGTACCTATAAATACTCATTATAAACACTTTTATGTCCCTATTATGTGTTTAAGTTCTATTAATATGTATTATTACATTTATATCCTAATAAACAAAATAAAAAAGAAATTAGCACTATGTAGTAATTGCTTCACCAAATTTTGCAGAAAAAAATACTACTTTGTGGTCGTAAAAAGTAATTTGAGGTTAATAGTACAGTAAGTAAAATTTTAAAGGATGAGAACTAATTATTACTTACCAAAAGAGACTAAACTAACCATCAAACAAATTACCAACGAGGGTGTGTCCTCAATTGGGCTGCACGTTTTGGTGAAATCCGTATCGGATGATTAAAAGAGTTCATGTGACGAAATCTTTAGCCAAGAAATGCTAAGATAAGTAAATGGGATAATCTGACTTGTTCATTGATACATAAAAAATATTTATGAAGGGGAAATAATTTATCGAGTGTTACAATCTAGAGTTTTCGATGATGTATAAAACTTTGGATGTCCATAATAATCTCCAAGAGTTAGAAGCACGACAAAGAAAAGTAACTACCGGGTGTAAAGGTAGAAACAAGACAAAGTAAAGTTAACAGTAAGACATAGTTTAGTTGTAAAGCGGAGGTGTCATGGCATTTCGAGTTCAAGAAAAAGCCAAAGTTACTAGCACAATCAGGCAAGTCTAATTGATGACTCACCTAATCTATACATACTCACACACCAGCTTGTTTGTACCTATTAATACTGATTAAAAACATTTTTATGTTCTTATTTTGTAACTTACAAGTGAAATAAATGCAATATATTCTGAAGATTATATTCTATTATGTGTTTAAGTTCTATTAATATGTATTATTACATTTATATCCTAATAACCAAATAGAAAAGAAATTAGAAGTATCTAATAATTCCTCCACCCCACTCACACACACATATACATATATATACACACAATACAAGCATTCAACAATCTAAGTATAAAAAAGTTGGCTTGACCATTGGCTCTTAAACAATAGCACGACATATATATATATATATATATATATATATATATATATATATATATATATATATATATATATAGAATACAAGCATTCAAAATCTAATAATTTGCTCAAGTATTAAAAACTAGCTTGACTATTGGCTCTTAAACGATAGCACGACACATCACTGGTATACAAAAAGAAAATGCCCACATTATAGAAAAAATATCATATTTTATCATATTTATAATTCATTTAATACATGCAAGATCCTGTACAGCCTTACTTGAAACTTTTTAAGGACTTAGTCAAAGAAAACTTCGTTTTGGAGCAAAATGTGCATTGCTTTTAAAAATTAGAAAGAAAAGAAAAATGTTGATTTTGGGTCAAAACGACATCATTTGGCACCAAGTTCACACAAAGTCCGTAAGCAATGTAATACCCCGTATTTCTGAATATTCCAAATATTCTATTTAGTTAAATTGGAGAATTAAATAGGAAAAATATGGCTTAATTTAAATTACGCAAGAGTAGTAATTTAATGAGTTTTGTTTAAAAATTTTAATTATGGAATATTAATCGAGAGGTAGATACCGATTTATATCGCATCATTTTATTTACTTAGTGCGAGTGGTAAATAATTACGTAACGCGTGTAGACCGTGTTGGGGTGAGAAAGAATAATATTTTTAGTGACTCAAATGATAATTTGGAGGCCACAGATGAGTCCGGAAGGGTAAAAATAGTATACCCAGGGGTACTAGTTGAGTCCCGAGGTAATTTAGGACTAAACTGAGACCGTTCGGGGGCGTTTTGGTCTTTTAACATGAGAGGGTGTGGAGACCTACGAATTTGAGGGCTTGTTATCAGCCGTATGGAAGAGGGATTAGGGTTATAAAACCCATGTAAACACCAATACCATTAGAGAGAAGAAGAACACCATTCTCAAGGCTTAGAAGATGCTTTTGAGGAGGGTGGGATTGAATCTTGCACCCTAGGAGCCAAAGGAGGAAGGATTGAAGAAGAGAATCATCAATCCATCATCAACTCCACGAAATCAGACCCTACTGATCATAAGGCAAGTTGTTTATTGCAAAAATTAAAAAGTTATAATACCCATGTGTAGGGTTTTTGAATAGTATTGTTTAAATCAATATCTTGGTAGGAGAATAATGATATTTATACATGTTGGGATAGGAATCGCATGTAGAATGATTTAATATATGTAGAGGATTAATATTCAGATTAGACTTGATGAATATTTCGGAATAAAATCTGGATTTTGAATGAAAAATGGGAAGAACACCATAACTAGGGTTTCAAGAAATTCTGGGTTTAATTCACTATTTCTTTAAAGAAATTGGAATTTTAATGTATTTGGCACATTAGATATTGTCCTAGTACATGTGGAAATATATTATGATCATTGGGTCGAAGTTTGGTGGACTATAATGGAGTTTGGAGATTTGTTAATGGAGGAAAAGTTTAACGAAGAAGACGAACTGCGTCTGCCCCTGTTCGATCGATCGATCGATCTCGAACTGTCAATCGATCGACTAGGTCGATCGATCGAACCCAGCAGTCGATCGATCGACGCAAGCTATTTTCCCCGAATTTTCCGTGTTTAAGTCTTCGTTGATTTTCGAGAATGATTGAGTATCCTAGGATTTATATTATACTAATATGGGTGTGAGAATAAGACCAGTAGGTATATTGTTGAGGTCCGATAAGGCCATTGGGTGTAGGGCTTGGATTATGGACCAACAAAAATAATCCGATTTAGTAGAGTATCGGAGAATTTGGAATTGAGTTACGAGGTGAGGTAAATTCAATTTGAGTAATAGACCAGTAGGGTAAGCAATAACTACTGAAATTTCATATGAGGGGTAACTAGGACCCTTAGAGTTGTGTGAATACTCAAATAAATGCGATTAATGAGATAAGTCGTAAAGCAAAAATTGTACGGTAAATATAAGAGATTAAAATATTACGTACATATATAATTCGGTCGTGTACCTACTGAATTATATGATCATTTAGGTCGAGAGAATTATAACTAAATTAACTACGTTAGGGTCGATGTGACATTCCGAACTAACATAGGGTTATTGTATGTTTGGGGTCGATGTAAAATGCCGAACCAAACCTCTGAACTGGTGGCGTGATGAATGAGTCCGAGCCAAAATTTTGTGTATATAAATAATTGGGGTCGATGTATCATTTCGAACCAATTCTACCTTGGGGTCGATGAATCATTCCGAACCAAGAGTTCTTTATTTGTGTATATAAATAATTGGGGTCGATGTATCATTCCGAACCAATTCTTACTTGGGGTCGATGAACCATTCCGAACCAAGAGCCCTTTACGTGAGTGAAAAGGACAAGATAGTAATGACTGATATTTAGTATATATGTTGTGTGTGAAATATATATACTTGATGATATTCTACTTATGTGTATTAGTAGATTGATATGTATTATGTATTTAAAGATACATACCGAACTGGTAAGTTAAGTGGTGAAACTTAATTACGAAACGTAACGTTAAATAGAGATTATATATTTAGTAATTTAAGTAGTGAAACTTAATTACAAAAGTGGGAAGACAAAAACTATGATTATTGTAGAAATTTAGTAGTGAAACTAAATGAGAAGTTTTGAAACATAACATAGAGAAAATGTTACTTGTGTATTAGTTAACCTTCGCGAGATGTTAATGTAATGAATTGTACGGTGTGGGAAATATGAGAACTTAAGCATAGATAAGTTCAGATGATTTCTTAGTCCTAGATAGCTTGGAAGATATGTCTAGGTAGGCTAAGTGTAGAACGTTAGGTGTGCACAAAAGATGAGGGGTGAGTAAACTCAAGAGAGTGTACGAGAACCTAACATGTGTAATCAATAACCGCATTTTATATTTTGATATATGCTTGGTAAATATTTTCAAAATGTTTTGAGTACTAACTCTTGCTATAAAATATTTTCAAAACCTTTTAGGTGTCCATCCATAGGGACGCCATGTATGATGAATTCCTTCCAGGGAATCGAAGCTGTAGCACAGTGGAAGCTTACAGGATTTTGACTAGACGATATCTCTCATTCAGATCTAGTACAGGATCTCACACTATTATATGTATGGACTTGTGGTCCGGTGTTAGTCTCAGATGTTAGTTTCAGACTAGTGGTTATTCTGTTGTTGTCTGGGATTTTTAGCCGATGGTTTATTCGGGAATACTTTTGTTCTGTTGTACTTATACTTTGTTGATTGGATTATAGTACATGATTATTTTTTACTTTGTTCCGCGTGGTTGATTATTCTATTTTAAGAAAGATAAAATTTGGCACCGGTCTAATTTTACTTAGGGGATTAGTAATTAAAAAGTTTTCGACAGTGATGCTAAGAATGAACCATTTGAGAAACCTGTTTTAATTTAATAAAGGCCTGGTCACCCGATGTTTAATTAGGCGGGGTGTCACAGATGGTATTAGAGCATCAGGTTTTAGTGTCCATAGGATCTGTACGGCTTACTACGATTTCAACGTATCGCTTGCTTGATATAGAGCCCTATCTTAGGATTTTTGTACTCCTCTACGTACGTAGTTTACGTTCCCCTGCTATTTAGTAGATGTAGTGTTATATATACGAGTTCGATTGGGCATGGTACGTCGAACGTGGCGGTAGGACCAGCATTGGTGTTGGAGGGACTACAGGAGGGAGGAGCTCGGCACGAAGCATGGAATGTTCAAAGATGGTAATCATAGGAGAGATGACCATTATCGAGGTCACTCATAGTATGTAATGGGAATAGATGCTGCAAAGGTTGTTGAGGCATAGCAGGCATTTTCCAAGTGTCGCGACGGCAAGGGGCGATGCTAATCTAGACCCGCCCAATACAGTGATAGTGGGAGGGGGTCTGAAGAAATTTTTGATGAGAACGAACCGTAAAATGTGATAAAATGGCGACTGTGCATGTTAACCAATAGAAGTAGTATGTCGAGAGGTTTTGCCATTTTGAGAGAATGGACTCTTGAGTTGTAGTTCGCAATTTTGGTAAAACTCTCCTTGGACGACTTATGTATATGAAGACCGTAAGGTACTTCTTACAAGGTTGAGGTAAAGTGCTCCTAGGTGGGTGGAGCTAAGAGAGTTTAAGTATTTAGTTAAAGAGTAAGACTGAATGTAATGGGGCTGGTGCAAGCCATAAGTGGAAACCCACTAGGGGATTTAATGATTAGATTCTAAGTCAGGACTGTTAAGTCCCATAGTGCGCTCCTCTTGGTCAGCTGAACTAAGAGAACCAGGATGATAGTGCTCAGAATCGAGATTACCAAGTTCGAGAGGCGGGATACCCAAACCGGTCAATGTAGCCTGGAGTAAAGGGATTTTTGAAAAGATGTTTAGTGTGGGTTGTAGGGCCATGCATTTTATTTTAGCTTGAAGTTATTTGAAGAAATAATAACTCCGATAAGTTTTGCATTCCGGAGAGGACAAGCGTGTTATGTCCGGAGACCATCTGAACCACCAGAGTGATGGATAAGGAAGTATATGGGGTTTAGCCTCGAGTGAATGGGGTATATGAAGATGCCTCACCTGTAAGAGGATCGAGTTGTCATTATTCATCACTATATGAGAGACTTCATAGATTATGAACGTCTCATAGTAATTGATTTTGGTGTGTAGGAACCTAAATGATGTGAGTCAAGGTATGTCGTATGATCGATGAGCGGAGAGATCGAGCTCGCTATTGTAATCAGTGCTAAGGACTTAGCGATAGTATAAGCACAGTGCCACTTAACTCCTTTAGAAATATTGGAGTATGGTTGCACATATTGTCGAGGAATAGGATTTGAGTATCTCGACTATGTGTTGTTCCGACAATGCTGAGTAAGAATGCATGGGGAGAAGTCCCTTGTTTAAGTTCGGTTGCAAAAGGGGATACAACTGAATTTTTACGCATGTCAGGGGAAGAGACGTTGTTAGATGCTAGGACATTAGTGGATCCAGTAGTGTTGTGGAGAAACACTAAAAATCTTACTTCACCACGAAGGGATAAGTGGGACTTTATGGGCAGGAATTGATTTTTGGTCTATAGGGGATTGAGAATACCCGCAAGATTGTAGTCACGGTGTGTAGACTAGGCTAGAGTTGAGGAAAAGCATGTTAAGGGTGAGACGTTTGTAATGTTTTTGCAAATGTGCACGGAGAAAAGGGTGTATGGGCACCCTAGTCAACTGGCTTTCTTAGTCATCTGAAATAGAGAGATCTAGAAAGATGATGTTTAATAAGTGCGCTGGTGGGGAAGTTATGAGGCAAGTTGTATCGACGAAATGGATTGAGCGTTGAGAGAGATAGACGATGATCCAAGCTCATGTGCTGAGAGAGACAGCACACCCTATGGGATAAGAATCAGTGGGAAGCCGTTCAAAGGTTATCTGTAGATATGGGAGACCTAACGGTTGTGAAAAAGTAACGCAAGGTGCTACTTGACTAAGTGTTGAGAGTGACTTACGCATTACTAAAATGTTAACTCTTATAAAGTAACCAACCCCAAAAGTGCGCCAATTACGAAGAGTGCATGAGTTGTAGAGTATAATATACCCGGAGAGAAAAGGGGAATAGAGTACCACTTGAGGAAAGATGACGTAAGTGGGAAGCGGTGTTGAGGAAGAGACATAATGAGATTGTCTCCAGACTCACCACTAGTTGATAGAGAAGGATCGACTCGAAATGAGCAACCGGAATGTGGTAGTGAATCTACGTTTCCAATGATGGAAGGAGAAGACAAACTTATAAATTATGGATGGGCTGTGAACATAATAATTAAGCCAACATTTCGTTGGGATGGCGGAATGGGGTAACCGGGATGGATTAGTATGTAGTTAAAAAGGGAGAGTGCACAAGTGCACGGTGCCACTCTACATGATTGTGAATCAGGATGAAATCCAAAATAAAAAAAAATTCCACCCTGTGAGAGATGGTCAGGGAGGAATAGAGAAAAAGTATTATTTTGAGTATGTTGTGTTGCCTACGACTCAATGTTAGTGAGAAAGGACGATAATACACCCTTACGATAGTGGAATTTTGGAGAAGCCCACTGATCAATTCATAGGTTGAATGTATACCTATATGAGTATATTTGTAGGTAATGTGAGACTGCCTATATGGACTGTACATAAGGTTTAGGTTCTTGGATGCCTATTAATAACTTATGTGTACTTTGAGGTGTGGTTCGAGGAGACATTTCGAACTTTTAGTCCTTAACGCGTGATATGAGGACATTCTATTGGGGTATGACATTTTAGAATATAAAAAGTGTGAAATATATGGCTCACAAATTGTCTACTCATGTGCGATGAGATATATATACTTATATTGTGCTCGAAGTGTGATTCCGAGACAATATAACCAATCACTATTGGTGATCGAGATGGGATTCCGAGCCAATAACCCCAAAAGTGTTATAAAAGAGGGGTGATTTTAAAATAAACGTTGATAGTATATGCTAAGTGTAATATATATATACCTTGTGATTGCCTGCTTATGTGCAATAATGAGTATGCTTAAATTATGTATTGGGGTCGATGATGTTCCGGACCAATACATGAAGGATCGATTTGGAGTCGATGATTTTCCGAACCAAATCGATGATAAATTTAGTATCGACGGAAGGTCTAAACCAACATATGCGTTAAATTTACCTTAGGTTCGAGGAATTTCTGGACCAACGTAAATGAGAGGATTATTGGGGCCGATGGTTTTGCCGGACCAATTTCCTTATGGTATATATTGTGTGCGAAATATATACCTTATAATATTCTACTTATGAGTGATAGTAGACACATAAATGTGATATATAGAGATATACATCAAAAGGGTAAAATTAAGTAAGGAGGAACCTAATTTCAAGGGTTAACGTTAGATTGGGAAAAATCTATGGAGAAATTAAGTAGTGAGACTTAATTGCGATAGATGCGGCATGGGTAACATGCGATAAGAGTTTATAATAAAGCAAGGCATGTACTTGGGATGACCGTTAGGATGATAGAGGATGCAATGATGTTTAAGGTCCTTAGTCTTGATACCAGCCTTATCCTAATTTCGAGGATGAAATTCCTTTGTAAGGGGGGAAGTATGTAATACCCCGTATTTCTGAATATTCCAAATATTCTATTTAGTTAAATTGGAGAATTAAATAGGAAAAATACGGCTTAGTTTAAATTACGCAAGAGTAGTAATTAAATGAGTTTTGTTTAAAAATTTTAATTATGGAATATTAATCGAGAGGTAGATATCGATTTATATCGCCTCATTTTATTTACTTAGTACGAGTGGTAAATAATTACGTAACACGTGTAGACCGTGTTGGAGTGAGAACGAATAATATTTTTAGTGACTCAAATGATAATTTGGAGGCCACAGATGAGTCCGGAAGGGTCAAATTAGTCAAAATAGAATACCCGGGGGTACTAGTTGAGTCCCGGGGTAATTTTGGACTAAACCGAGACCGTTCGGGGGCGTTTTGGTCTTTTAACATGAGAGGGTGTGGAGACCTACGAATTTGAGGGCTTGTTATCAGCCGTATGAAAGAGGGATTAGGGTTATAAAACCCATGTAAACACCAATACCATTAGAGAGAAGAAGAACACCATTCTCAAGGCTTAGAAGATGCTTTTGAGGAGGGTGGGATTGAATCTTGCACCCTAGGAGCCAAAGGAGGAAGGATTGAAGAAGAGAATCATCAATCCATCATCAACTCCACGAAATCAGACCCTACTGATCATAAGGCAAGTTGTTTATTGAAAAAATAAAAAAGTTATAATACCCATGTGTGGGGTTTTTGAATAGTCTTGTTTAAATCAATATCTTGGTAGGAGAATAATGATATTTATACATGTTGGGATAGGAATCACATGTAGAATGATTTAATATATGTAGAGGATTAATATTCAGATTAGACTTGATGAATATTTCGGAATAAAATCTGGATTTTCAATGAAAAAAAGGGAAGAACACAATAACTAGGGTTTCAAGAAATTATGGGTTTAATTCACTATTTCTTTTAAGAAATTAGAATTTTGATGTATTTGGCACGTTAGATATTGTCCTAGTACATGTGGAAATATATTATGTTCATTGGGTCGAAGTTTGGTGGACTATAATGGAGTTTGGAGATTTGTTAATGGAGGAAAAGTTTAACGAAGAAGACGAACTGCGTCTGCCCCTGTTCGATCGATCGATCGATCTCGAACTGTCGATCGATCGACTAGGTCGATCGATCGAACCCAGCAGTCGATCGATCGACGCAAGCTATTTTCCCCGAATTTTCAGTGTTTAAGTTTTCGTTGATTTCCGGGAATGATTGAGTATCCTAGGATTTATATTATACTAATATGGGAGTGAGAATAAGACCAATAGGTATATTGTTGAGGTCCGATAAGGCCATTGGGTGTAGGGCTTGGATTATGGACCAACGGAAATAATCCGATTTAGTAGAGTATCGGAGAATTCGGAATTGAGTTACGAGGTGAGGTAAATTCAATTTGAGTAATAGACCAGTAGGGTAAGTAATAACTACTGAAATTTCATATGAGGGGTAACTAGGACCCTTAGAGTTGTGTGAATACTCAAATAAATGCGATTAAGGAGATAAGTCGTAAAGCAAAAAGTGTACGGTAAATATAAGAGATTAAAATATTACGTACATATATAATTCGGGCATGTACCTACTGAATTATATGATCATTTAGGTCGAGAGAATTATAACTAAATTAACTATGTTAGGGTCGATATGGCATTCCGAACTAACATAGGGTTATTATATGTTTGGGGTCGATGTAAAATGCCGAACCAAACCTCTGAACTGGTGGCGTGATGAATGAGTCCGAGCCAGAATTTTGTGTATATAAATAATTGGGGTCGATGTATCATTCCGAACCAATTCTACCTTGGGGTCGATGAATCACTCCGAACCAAGAGTTCTTTATTTGTGTATATAAATAATTGGGGTCGATGTATCATTCCGAACCAATTCTTACTTGGGGTCGATGAATCATTCCGAACCAAGAGTCCTTTACGTGAGTGAAAAGGACAAGATAGTAATGACTGATATTTAGTATATATGCTGTGTGTGAAATATATATACTTGATGATATTCTACTTATGTGTATTAGTAGATTGATATGTATTATGTATTTAAAGATACATACCGAACTGGTAAGTTAAGTGGTGAAACTTAATTACGAAATGTAACGTTAAATAGAGATTATATAATTAGTAATTTAAGTAGTGAAACTTAATTACAAAAGTGGGAAGACAAAAACTATGATTATTGTAGAAATTTAGTAGTGAAACTAAATGAGAAGTTTTGAAAAATAACATAGAGAAAATGTTACTTGTGTATTAATTAACCTTCGTGAGATGTTAATGTAATGAATTGTACGGTGTGGAAAATATGAGAACTTAAGCATAGGTAAGTTCAGATGATTTCTTAGTCCTAGATAGCTTGGAAGATATGTCTAGGTAGGATAAGTGTAGAACGTTAGGTGTGCACAAAAGATGAGGGGTGAGTAAACTAAAAAGAGTGTACGAGAACCTAACATGTGTAATCAATAACCACATTTTATATTGTGATAAACACTTGCTAAATATTTTGAAAATGTTTTGAGTACTAACTCTTGCTATAAAATATTTTCAAAACCTTTTAGGTGTCCAGCCACAGGGATGCCATGTATGATGAATTCCTTCTAGGGACTCGAAGCTGTAGCACAGTGGAAGCTTACAGGATTTTGACTAGACGATATCTCTCATTAAGATCTTGTACAGGATCTCACACTATTCTATGTATGAACTTGTGGTCCGGTGTTAGTCTCCGATGTTAGTTTCAGACTAGTGGTTATTATGTTGTTGTCTGGGATTTTTCGCCGATGGTTTATTCGGTAATAGTTTTGTTCTGTTGTACTTGTACTTTGTTGATTGGATTATAGTACATGATTATTTTTACTTTGTTCCGCATGGTTGATTATTCTATTTGAAGAAAGATAAAATTTGGCACCGGTCTAATTTTACGTAGGGGATTAGTAATTAAAAAGTTTTCGACAGTGATGCTAAGAATGAACCATTTGAGAAACCTGTTTTAATTTAATAAAGGCCTGATCACCCGATGTTTAATAAGGCGGGATGTCACAAGCAAGCCCACACTTGAGCCTGGCTCTCATTTAATATTTTTAATTTGCATAAGAATAAGTGTATAAAAAATTAGTAGTCAACTACAAAAAGGGGGGGGGGGGGGGGGGAGAACATATATTTTAATTGAACTTTATCTAACAGCTAAAAGTTGTGGTAGTAGATCAAATGTGATTAACTGGTCTAAAATTTCCTAGTTTTCTACTTATGAGTGTTTACTGCAACATTCAATGAAAAAAGGTATAAAGAATGAACATGTTAAGATGTTAATGAATTCATAATGAATTTTAAGATGTGGATCCGATATAAAAAATGAAAAAAAGAAAGATATATGAAAAATAAAATATACCTAGCCTCCAAGTTGAAAAAATGACACCATTTCACAAAACAAAACTAAAGATACGAAACCTCGAAATAGAGAAAAAGAGAATAAAAGAGAAGGAAACCTAATAGTCCCTCCTATTATAAAAGAGAAAAACTGAATAAAACAGAGCAAATGACACCATTTCACAAAACCTCAAAATAGAGAATAACGGTAAATAAGTTTTTTAGTTATGAGTGTTTACTGCAACATTAAATGAAAAAGGTAATAAAAAATTAACATGTTCAGAAGTTAAGAAACAACAAATGTGATTAACCTCAAAATAGAGAAAGACAAAGTAAAAGAGAAGGAAACCTAATAGTCCCTCCCATTATAAAAGAGGGGGAAAAAAAGAATAACACATAGGAAATGACACCATTTCACAAAACCTGAAAATAGAGAAAACGGAATAAAAGAGAGATACCTCATTCCGACGGGAGTGGGTGAGAGAGTAACTAGCGGCAGTCATGAGAAGGAAACCTAACAGTCCCGGTATATAATACATTTTTGCTTGAAATCGAAAATAAAACTGAAAATGAAAAAAAATGAAAAATAAAAGATATATGAAAAATAAAATATACCTATCCTCCAAGTTGAAAAAATGACACCATTTACCAAACCAAAACTAAAGACACGAAATAAAAAAAGAGAGAAAAGGAGAAGAAGATAGAAGAAAACCTAATGAAAAAGCTGTTACTTAGGCCGTTTAATAAAATATTAAACTATTGAAGTAACTCCGAACTATTTTTTGAAGAAACTCTTTTCTTTAAATCAAATCAGTTTAATCACAAGATGTGTTTAATAAAACATGCACGAGATCAGTTCAAAATTTGTTAACTAGTTTTGAAAAACAAAACTAAAATGTTTAAATCAGCACACCAAAAAGAATGGGATAAGGAGATGTAGAAAGATTAAGGATAAGGCATTTTTAATGTGGTAAAACCTCACCCAACCGAGGAAACATCCACGACTCTCTCTACGGAGTAAAACAAAAATCCACTAAAACAAAATATTCAAGTTACAAACTATATAACACACATGCACACGAATCAGACCTATTCATGTTTAGAAATGTACCCACTAGTTTGATTCTAACTTCTCTGCAGTTCTGATGTTGATGTGGCTTTTCCAGTTTTCTAACCTCCACTTTGTTACAGTCTTTGCATCGACTAATGAATATTCAAGATCTTATAACCAACACTTTTGTGTTTGTAGTGTGTCAAGTGTTTGTGATGGTGCTCTAACACATGCATGCACACACACAAGCTTATTTACACAGATAGTCCATCAAATTACAGATCAGATCTATATGTTGTGATTTTCAGTTTCTCTCCTCTTAGAAAACAAAAACTTTTTTTAACTTTTCAAATAATCCAAGAATCCAAGGTTACCTTGCTCGGAAGACGGTTCAAGGTCTTCATCAATTTCAGAGGGTTTTGAAAATATATCTGAAATTAAAAACCACCAATTGTGATTCTTAACTAGGCCAAAACTCTTGTTTCAAAGGAACTAGAAATAGAAAATGATTTTGTTGATTTAGAAGTTGAGAAAAACATTTACACAAAATAATCAACAAAAGATTTCTCAAGACGAGAAACTAAATATGCATATCAAAGTGTAATATAACATAAAATGACCAGATCTATAATTTTTATAAAACAGTAATACATTTATAACCTAAATGTTTAAGTTGGACACAAGATCTTGAGTTAAACCGTGAATAGGCTGTCAAACCAACCCAAAAGTAACTCTGAAACACTCAGGGTTGGTGTTTGGTTTAAACTGACTTTGAAAAAATGAGTTTTAGGTTTGAAACAGGGTTAGCGACTTGGAACATAGGGACTATGACAGGAAAAGGGATGGAGTTGGTAGATACCATGATAAGAAGAAAAGTTAACATATCTTGTTTACAAGAAACTAAATGGGTCGGTGAGAAAGCTAGAGAAATAGAAAATACATGATTTAAATTTTATTATACAGGAAAACATAGAAATAAGAACGGAGTTAGAATAATAGTAGATAAGAACTTTAAGGACGATATCGTAACCATTATTAGGAAAGGTGATAGACTTATACTTGTAAAATTGGTATTAGGTGAAAACATAATTAATATTGTTAGTGCTTATGCACCTCAAGTAGGATTAGATGAGCACACTAAAGTACAATTTTGGGAACAAATGGATGAACTAATTCAAGAAATACCCGTAGGTGAGAAAATCTATATAGGGGGAGATTTTAATGGCCATGTAGGAGAAGATCGTGTAGGATATGAGATAGTGCATGGAGGATATGGTTTTGGAGATAGGAATGATGGGGGAGAGTCTATCTTAGATTTTGCGATGGCTTATGATTTTGTACTAGTAAATACATGTTTTAAAAAGAGGCTTGAACACTTAATAACTTATAAAAGTGGAATGCACAAGAGCCAAATAGATTTTTTTATTACTAGAAAAGGAGATCGATTAACGTGTAAAGATTGCAAGGTTATCCCGGGAGAGAGCTTAACCTCACAACATAGGATAATGGTGTTGGATATAAATATTAAAAATCAATCACGAGTGCGAAAAGTGAAGATTAACCCAAGAACTAGGTGGTGGAACTTAAAAGGAGAGAAATTAGAACTATTTACAGAGAAATTATTAAATGAAGCAATATGGAATACTGAAGAAGAGACTAACAGAATGTGGAATAAGATGGCCACATCCATTAGGAGAATATCAAAAGAAATTCTTGGAGAATCAAAAGGCAAGGGGCCACAGTCTAAAGAAACTTGGTGGTGGAATGAAGAAGTACAAAATATAGTAAAAATTAAAAGGGAGTGCTTTAAAACATGGCAAACAAATAGAAATGAAGAAAATTTTGAGAAATATAAATGGGCTAAAAAGGAAGTTAAGAAAGTGGTAAGAGATGCTAAGTTAAAAGTGTATGATGATCTTTATACAAAATTTGGCACACAAGAAGGGGAAACAAGTATTTATAAGCTTGCTAAACTTAGGGAGAGGAAAACAAAATATTTTAATAACGTTAAGTGTATCAAAAGTGATGATTCAAGAGTCTTAGTCAAAGATGATGAAATTATGGAAAGATGGAAAAACTACTTTGAGAGGTTATTAAATGGAGATAATGGGAGTAGATTAGATATAAAGGAACTTAGGGAGACTCGAGAAAATATATTTTTCCGCAAAATTAGGACAACAGAGGTCAGGATTACTCTAAAAAAGATGAAAATAGGGAAGGCTTTAGGACCAGATGGTATCCCTATTGAGGTTTGGAAGTGCTTAGGGGAGGATGGAGTATCATGGCTTACAAAATTATTGAATAGAATTTTAATGACTAATAGGATGCCCGATGAATGGAGAAAAAGTGTTTTAGTACCTATTTATAAAATAAAGGGGACATACAAAGTTGTTCAAATTATCGTGGTATTAAGTTAATGAGTCATACAATGAAACTTTGGGATAGAGTTATTGAATATAGATTGAGATTAAAGACAACAGTATCTGAGAATCAATTTGGGTTTATGCCTGGGAGGTCAACAATGGAAGCGATCTATTTATTGAGGAGATTAATGGAGAGGTATAGGAAGAAAAAGAAGGATCTTCATATGATTTTTATAGATTTGAAGAAGGCGTATGATAGGATACCCAGAGATATAATATGGTGGGTTCTACATAAAAAAGGAGTGACTCGCAGATATATTGATGTGATCAAGGATATATATGATGGTGCGATGAGTACAGTAAGAACATCAGCCGGAGAGAGTAGTGAATTTTCAATTACGGTAGGTCTACACCAAGGTTCAACATTAAGTCCTTATCTCTTTGCACTTGTTATGGATGAGTTGACTGGACAAATACAAGATGAGGTGCCATGGTGTATGCTATTTGCAGATGATATTGTTTTAGTGGATGAGACTAAGACAGGGATTAATGCTAGGTTGGAATTGTGGAGAGAAACTTTAGAAATAAGAGGATTTAAAATAAGTAGAACAAAAAGAGAATATGTGGAGTGCAGTTTTAGTAGTAATAGGAGGACAAATGGAGATGTGGTGAAATTGAAGGGTCAAGAGATACTTAGAAATGATCATTTTCGTTATTTAGGATCGATTATCCAAAAAGATGGAGATATTAGTAATGATGTTACTCATAGGATTAGAGCAGGCTGGGTTAAGTGGAGAAGTGCTACCGACATTTTATGTGATAGGCGTATACCTTTGAAGTTAAAAGGTAAATATTGTAGGACGGCCATTAGACCTGCCATGTTATATGGGATAGAGTGTTGGGCAACCAAGAAACAAAATGTGCAGAAAATAAGTGTGGCGGAGATGTGAATGCTAAGATGGATTTGTATTAAACTCGGAAGGTAAAATTAAAAATGAATAAATTCGTGAAACGGTAAAAGTAGCTCCTAAAGAAGATAAATTGAGAGAAAATCGACTTAGATGGTTTGTACACGTCAAGCGTAGATGACGCGACTAAGATTTTGTCTCAAAAGGGCATTTTTCTCTAGGCTCAAGTGCAAGCCTGTCGCTCAAGTATAAACCCGGTAAGTCGGGATCGTATCCACTGGGATCGAGATTGCCAAATAGTAATAAGAAAAATTTTTAAATCTTGAAATGATTTCTTAAAAGAAACAAAAAGATGATTAATGGTTGGGAAAATTTCTAGTGAAATAAAAATTTACTTAAGAAAAAACAAACTGAAAATTGCAAAGAAATTTAGATCTGACAAATGGGAGAAAATAGGGTAGGGTACAATCCCTCAATCCTTAACAAATTACCGTATAGAATACTAGAATTGTAAATTAAAATTATTGACTAGATCCGGTCTTTATAAATTCTAAGCATTACATATATGAGGGATCTAGCCCGCATCATATGAAATCAAAGATAGATATAAAGCGGTGAATGATAAATTATACTCACAAAACGTTCTTAAACATCTCAAGTACCTAGGGCAAGAGAGATTAAAAGATTGACAATGTTTGTATGATTTTCATTCACGATTCAATCAATATTTTAATTTAATCTCTATTTTCTACATAAATAAGTTACCTTGGATTGAGTTCATGTACCCTAACCCTTGGGAATTTAGCTACTCATGATTTGGTTCAAGAACAAATTCACACATAAAATTATGGATCTACAAGACATTGTAAATAATTTGAAAATAATAAAACTAGAGAATGGAAAGATTTTACTTGAATTCAACAACAAAAATGGAATTGGAATTCAGAATTTCTTACAAATTAGGGTTCATGCAAGACTCTTGAAGAAATTGGAAACTAACCCTAGAATTACTTAAAATTCAACCTAGAACTCTCTCTAAAAATTGCCTAAATGCACTCAACCACCCTCAAATGATGTAGGGCATGGCTTTTATAGCACAAAGTATCGAAATTGACAGCTCAATTTGCTTGTGACACAAGTTTCACCATCTAGCACGCCAAAAATCTGAATAATTAATGCCAGGATTTCACATGACCGGACCGGTCCGATATCCATCGGATCGGTTCTTTTATTTCTACTGGATCGGTCTGGTCCTAGTCGGATCGGTTCTTTTTCCATCGATTTGTTATCCATCCGGGGTGTACTGGACTTAGGTATTTTGGATCGGTCCGATTCCAACCCGGATCGGTCCGATTTTCTTCTACTTTGACGTTTTCCTTGCAACTTTGACTGGCCATATCTTTTGATCTAGAACTCCGATTTGGGTGCCATTTCTTCCTATGCTCTTGTGAACTCATGCTCTTCAACTTCACTTTTGGTGTCGCTTTCGAATTTTGATTAGAACTTTACTCTTTTGCCCTTTGACTTTTCTTCTTTTCATCTTCTGGTTTCTTCAGGTTTCCTTTCTTGCTTTCCATTCCTGAAACTTCATCAAAATTACACGAAAACTAGGGAAAATTGTTAGAAATAGACAGTGGAGTGATATGGACTAAAATTTATTCAATTACCTTGTTCGAGATATTAAAATCACTAACTTAAGGGGCTAAATTCAGAAGAATTTACGCTTGGTCAAATCTCCCTAACTTAGGACTTTGCACGTCCCGGGCAATGTAACTGAATCTAACCAAAATTCTACTCTTGAAAATTCCTCTATTAAAATAAAATTCCACTTTCGCAGGCATGCGATTGCATTTAGCGTATGCAACAAGCCTTTAAACCTCTAGGTTACCCTAGTAGGACGAGTTTTGTCTCGTGAGGGTTTGCAGTGAATTTACCCACAAAATTCTTTATTGACTCAAATAAATATCAAAATACTTAAAAATTGTACAATTTAAACTTTTTGAAAAATAATCACCATCAATTCATATTCAACTGTCTCAAACCATAGTGTGTGTGTGCAAAGCCAAAAATTAAACCTCAAATTTCCACCGATTGAGCATTACGTTACTTTTCGAAAATTCGTTTTGATTCAAATTCTTACGGATTGCACTCACAAACGAATCACTCAGATTGTGGTTGTTTTCTGTCGGTATGCATGATATAAAGAGTAAATATAATGGACACAAATTCATGCATACAAAATTGAAAAGAAGGAAATATATGGTGAAAAGATATCATCATCAAAATACAGTTATTAGGAAACGGGAAACATCATCTCTTAATCACACCATTTAATCTCTCATATTATCTTTTCATGTCTAAGCTCTCCATGCAGTAATTAATTTCGCCATTCGGACTCAATTAGGACTTTTCGGGTTAAAAAGTTTAAAGGGTAAAATGAGAATGCATGGGCTATTCGGAATTGGAAAATGTCCTTATGACGTCCATTAGTGCTTTTTCGGGCATTTGCTCATTTTTCTCTTTCTTTTTCTCTTTTCATTTTTTTCTTTTCTTTTTCTTTTTTCACTATTTTTGTTGAGCATTTTTTTCTTCTTTTTTTTCTATTCTGTTTTTCTCTTGCCCCTTTTTATTGCACAATTTGGACTTGATGAATTTTCTCAAGTTTCACAATTCCGAGCTATTTGGGTTTTTCGGGTTATCAAACGAAAAGGAAATATTTTATTAGGCTCAAATTGGTTTGCAAAGGGATAATTTTGTTTTTCACAACTTTTTCTGGCTAATATTATTGGGTAACAAACGAGGGCCTACTTCATTGTCCAAATTGCTAATCACATTACCATATGCATCTCGAGATTAATTCAGTTTAGAGATATATTTAGCACGAATTTCGAGACAACATTTCACACATTTCCCATAACCGATCAAAACAAAGGATTGAGATCATCAACGACTTATTAAAACGCTGAAAAGAACTTTGAGTTAATCATAAACTCGGATTGATTTAAAAACTCAAAAAGATCGATAGGCTCAAAATCTCACCGGGTTTGATCAATCTCCACATTATTCGTAAAGTCGTCAATTTTCTTTCAATTTCCATATTTGGTCAATTTTGTCTTAGTGCAATTGATTTAACAATTTGAGACTTCAAATAGAATAAAGGTGATATTTTTGAAAAATTTAAATTCCAATTTTTATTTATTTTGAACAAAAATATTTTTTTGCTTTTTTCAAATTTTTTTTAGATACACAGAATACAAGCGAAGTTTTATGAATACGCACCTGTCATCCCCCCTAACTCAATGATTTGCATTGTCCTCAATCAAATGGATAAGAGAAATACGGAAGACAACATGAAGAGTGCGATAAATAAAACAAGCAAATATCATATTAAAACTGTATATTACAAACAAACTGTGAAACAACTGTGTGAGCAAAAAGAGAAAAAAATACAAACATAGTTATAAAAATCCTAAAGGGGGGAGGGTTATCCTAAGGGGCGGGTGGGCGATGGGAAGGTCCTGGAGCATTTGGATCATAGGGATTATAGTAGTAAGGAGGAAGAGGGGCCTCGGGTCCCAACTGAAGACGGTACAAGTCGGCCTGCATACACAGGACTAAACTCATGTCCCTCTCGTAGGAAGACACGTACTCGTCAAAATGCGTTTCAAGAGAGAGAACGAGCTCAGTCAAGCCCGTACCAATCGGAATGTAATCCGGATCAGTTGTCTCATCATATTCCTCCTCCTCACCTTCCTCCATCTCAACGTCCTCATCAGCGACATCCTCCTCCTCATCGGACTCCTCGTCACTCGAATCTTCACCGCGCCTTGCACGAACTAGCTGAATTTGCCTTTCACTACGAGTGCGGGATTCTTATCCTAAGGGCTTAGGCAAGTTGATAAGATCTTGAGGTGGTACTATCCCGGCATCCCGAAGCATGGATGTAATGAGGTGACCATAAGGAAGAGGTGCATGACCCTTTTTATTATAGGCCACAAAAAGAATAACGGTGTAAAATGTCCGGGATAAGTTGATCACTGTCGCAGGGTTGAACAAATGATACATCATAGTAGCTAGGCGTGGCCTCATCGCTGAATCATTGGAGATTTGCAAAATATTGGCACAAACGATATGAAAAGTGAATCGTGCCTTGTCGGATAAGCGATCGACGGGAAATGTCTCGGTATTCCAAACCGCACCGGGCTTGATCCTCGAGATACAAACTTCTTTGGTGAGAACGGGATCGGGACCCAGTCAAACTGGGATGGAGTGGTCACAACATAAGACTCGAGTTTCCGTGCCACAAGGTCAAGTGAGAAGGGAATAGGGATGGAATCCACAAAGGCTTGAGATCCGTAGAACTGACGCACTTCATTCTCCCAAACTGCCTCATAGGGTTCGTTGAAGAAACGACACCATCCCCTTGACATGAAAAGTGTTGTGATAGAATTGGGCATTTGGTTCCACAACACTTGACGTTTGATATGAATTTTTCGCGTAGGGCTGAAAAACCTACGACACCAATTTGCTTCGCGGCGTGAATGGTACTCTCCATTTTCGTCGGGAAGGACTTCAATGGAGGTATATTTCTGGGGAGCAGCCATGGATAGGGAGTATTGAGATAGTAATGGAGATAGAAGAGAGAAGATAGGTGGAGGTGTGAAGAAAATGGTAGGGGGATGGATGTATTTATAGGAAGGGATTGGGAAATTCGAGGGAATGAAAGGGTGGGAAAGGGGGGATGAATTTTTGAATAAAGGAATGGATTGGGGGAAGTGAAAAGGTGTGGATTGAAGAGGTGGATTGAAGAGGTGTGACCCTTGGGAATTGAACTTCCGCAGAAAACCGGACCGATCCGGTTTTGGGACCGGACCGATCCGCCTTAATCGGATCGGTTCTTTTAATTCAGTCGGATCAATCCGCCTGACCGGATCGGTTCTTTTAATTTCAGACCGGACCGATCCGGTCTGCTGATTCTTCTAAATTCTTCCTCTCTCTTCTTTTCACCATAAATGCTCCTATTCTCCATTCCAAACATGAGTTTTCAACCGCTCACACTTCAAACCTATGCTCAATGCTCATCGAAAATGAAACACCCCTCACCCGTCGGATTATCAACCCCGGGACTGACTCAAACCTACGACTCTTAATTCCTAATACTCATATGACAACAATCACCCCACACGTGTCAGGGGTGCGACGACCTCACCTCTCTTTGTTCAGTCAATCCCCATAAATGGGTTCCGACAGCCAGATTGTGTCGGCTCTTTGACCATTGCTTCCAAATAGGGCTTGAGACGATGCCCATTAACTTTAAATGTGTTTCCCTCTTTCTCATCTATGAGTTCAACAGCTCCATGGGGAAATAACTTTTTCACAATGAATGGACCTGACCATCTTGACCACAATTTTTCGGGAAACAAATGCAACCTCGATTTGTAGAGAAGTACTTTTTTTCCCGAATGAAACTCTTTCTTACGAATGATTCCATCATGAGCTCGTTTCATTCGGTCCTTGGATATTTTAGCACTTTCATACGCATCATTGCGTATTTCTTCCAACTCATTCAACTGAAGTTTACGTGTTTCACCGGCTTTATCCATATTGAAGTTCACCCTTTTGATAGCCCAATACGCTTTGTGTTCGATCTCAACCGGAAGATGACAAGGTTTGCCATACACAAATAGAAATGGGGACATCCCAAGGGGATTCTTGTATGCGGTTCTATAGGCCCAGAGTGCATCATTCAATCTAAGAGACCAGTCTTTCCTATTAGGATTGACGGTCTTTTCCAAGATATTTTTAATTTCCCGATTAGTGAGCTCGGCTTGGCCATTCGATTGAGGGTGATAAGTTGTTCCAACTTTATGGACAATTCCATACTTTCGCATTAGTTTCTCCATAGGCCTATTGCAAAAATGAGTCCCATTATCACTAATTATTGCCTTAGGCATTCCAAAATGAGAAAGTATGTTTTCTTGAATGAATTTTATCACCACCTTGCTGTCATTCGTCCTTGTAGCTATCGCCTCCACCCATTTTGAGACGTAATCTACAGCGACGAGGATGTATAGAAAACCAAAATAAGGTGGAAAGGGGCCCATGAAGTCAATACCCCAATAATCAAACAACTCAAATACTAGAATTGGGGTTAATGGCATCATGTCACGGCGAGTAATAGCTACCATTCTTTGGCATCTATCGCATGATTTACAAAAAGTATTCACATCCCGGAAGATTGTGGGCCAATAGAGACCACTTTGAAGGATTTTCGCAGCAGTTTTATTTTTGGAAAAATGACCTCCACATGCTTCCGAATGACAGAATTGAATTACCCCTTGGATTTCTTCATCGGGTAGACATCTCCGGATGATTTGATCAGCACAATACTTAAACAAATATGGATCATCGTAAAAGAACATGCGTGACCATGTAATGAACTTCCTTCTCTCTTGCGGATTCCAACTAGATGGAACAACTCCAATGACAAGGTAATTGACTATATCCGCAAACCAGGGGAGAGAAGAAGTAGCAAATAGATTCTCATCCGAAAAATACTCGTCTATGGGAATGGGATCAATAGGCACGTCGGACGAGAGTCATGACAAATGGTCAGCAACGACGTTTTCTACTCCTTTCTTATCTTGAATCGAGAGATTAAACTCTTGTAGGAGTAGGATCCAACTAATTAGATGGGGTTTGGCATCTTTTTTGCTCAAGAGATATTTAAGTGCCAAATGATCAGTGAAGCAAATGATAGGCGATCCAACAATGTAAGAGCGAAATTTGTCGAGAGTAAAAATGACTTGTAGTAACTCTTTCTCTGTAGTAGAGTAGTTAAGTTGAGGGCCAGATAATGTTCTGCTAGCATAGTAAATAACATGAGATTTCCTGTCTTTCCTCTGTCCAAGAACAGACCCAATCGCATAATCACTTGCATCACACATAAGTTCAAATGGAAGTAACCAATCCGGAGCTTGCATGATAGGAGCGGAAATAAGTATGCTTTTAAGTTTATCAAAAGCTTCTTGACATGCTTTATTCCACTCAAATGGAGTGTCTTTCATAAGAATATTACTCAAAGGTCTAGCGATGGCGCTAAAGTCTTTGATAAACCTCCTGTAAAATCCAGCATGGCCTAGAAAGGACCTCACATCTTTAAGTAATTTTGGCGGGGGTAACTCAGCTATTACTTCAATTTTTGCTCGATCAACTTCAATTCCTCTAGATGAGACTATGTGGCCTAAAACTACGCCCTCAGTAACCATAAAATGGCATTTTTCCCAATTGAGGACTAAGTCTTTCTCCACACACCGGAATAGAACTTTTTCCAGATTAGCGAAACATTAGTCAAAAGATGGACCAAAAACGCTGAAATCGTCCATGAACACCTCAAGACCTTTTTCAATCATATCGCTAAAGAGACTTAACATGCACCTTTGAAAAGTTGCTGGCGCATTACACAACCCAAATGGCATACGTTTATAGGCAAACATACCAAACGGACATGTAAAAGTCGTCTTTTCTTGATCAAGTACATCCACTTCAATCTGATTATATCTGGAATACCCATCTAGGAAACAATAGTAAGGATGGACCGCCACTCGTTCAATCACTTGATCGACGAACGGTAAGGGAAAATGATCTTTTCAAGTTCCGGCATTGAGCTTTCGATAGTCAATGCAAACACGCCACCCGGTGGTGGTGCGTTGAGGTATTAATTCTCCCTTAGCATTTTCAACCACGGTCATTCCTGACTTTTTTGGAATGACTTGAATTGGGCTCACCCATTTACTATCTGAAATGGGATAGATAATCCCAGCATCTAGCAATTTGATGATTTCCTCTCTTACTACGTCTTTCATGGTTGGGTTTAATCGCCTTTGCATCTCACGCGAGGGCTTCACTTCTTCCTCAAGATGGATTTTATGGGTACAAATCAATGGACTTATACCTTTCAAATCTTCTATAGTCCAACCAAAATCACTTCTATGCTTTCGCAACACATCCAATAACATACCCTCTTGCCCTTTTTCTGGACGGGAAGAAACAACAACATGAAATGTATCATTCTCTCCTAGAAAGGCATATTTGACATGGGAGGGTAGTTTCTTCAACTCAAGACTAGGAAATCTATTTTCATAGGGACTCAGGGTTGTCTCCCTCGGAGGCAATTCTTCATACCTAGAAATCCAATCAACATCTCTTACACTCTCAAAACTCTCTTCCTCTTGTAACCAAGTTTTCAACTCTTCCACCTCACGCTTAAACTCAGTATAAGAACTCTTTTTCTCACCACTTTGCACTAAACACACTTCAAATGCATCTCCTCCTATAATTTTCTCAATGTTCTCATCCACCACTTCTTCAATAAGATCAACCTCAAGAATCTCATCCTCATCACCCATTTTGTTAGCGACATTGAAAATATTGGTCTCGAGAGTCATGTTTCCAAAAGTGAGTTGCATTTGGCCATTCCGTGTATTGATCAAAGCATTAGCAGTAGCTAAGAATGGACGGCCCAATATTATTTTAACATGATTTCTCGTATGGGGAACAGGCTCAGTGTCCCAAATGACAAAATCAACAGGAAAGTAGAACGTGTCCACTTGAACTATCACGTCTTCTACAACCCCACGAGGCACTTTCACTGTTCGATCCGCTAACTGTAGAGTGATTCGGGTAGGTTTTAAATCACCTAAATCAAGCTGCTTATAGATGGAGTATGGAAGGATGTTTACACTCGCACCTAAGTTAAGCAATGCTTTTTCCACTCGTTTTTCTCCTATGACACACGAAATAGTGGGTGCACCTGGATCTTTAAATTTTGGTGGGAGATCATTGAGAAGGACCGAGCTCACATTTTGTGCCAAGAAAACATTTTTCTTCACCTTAAGCCGTCTTTTGATAGTCAAAAGATCTTTAATAACCTTAGCATATGCTGGAATTTGTTGAATAGCATCAAGAAATGTCAAGTTCAATTTTACTTGCTTCAACACATCCAACACCTCGGTATACGAAGCCCCTTTTATGGGTGGCTCTGAGCGTTGAGGAAATGGAGAAGCAGTGGGCAACTTAACTTTAATTTCAGTTTCAACTTCCTCATCTTTCAATTCCTTTTCTAAGGGAGTTTCTTCAGACTCGGAAGTTTTAGATTCCTTAGAAATTTCGGCTTCAACTCCATCATCGTTCACCTTTGGAAGTTTTGGTGCTAGATCAATTACGCGGCCACTACGAAGAGTAGTAACTGCTTGACATTGTTCTTGCAAATCCGATGATGTGGATCCAACCATGGGTTGACCTTGAAGAGGAGGTCTTTGTCCTTGGGCAGGAAGTTTGCCCTTCTCTTGAGTGTTCACTGCAGATTGCAACCTAGAGATGCTAGTATGAATTTCAGTGAACATTCGATCATATTTAGCTTTGCTCTCTTTTTTAGATTGGATGAATTGATTGAGATTATCTTTAAGAGATCTTCTAGGTGGAGCTACATACGGACCAGGAGGTGGTACTTGCATAGGATTTGGCATTGGAGGAGCCACTTGCTGAAATTAAGGAGGTGGTGGTAGAGTCATATGTGGGTTAGGAACCATCCCACCTTGGGCTTGTCCATAATTGAACCCAGGATTCCTCCATGATTGATTATATGCATTCCCTTGATGTGCATTATAATTTCCTCGAAAACCCCCTATTGCCTCAACCTGTTCAGTGTACATTGCCTTGTATGCAGGAATGGTAGGGCATCCTTTAGTAGAATGACCCGCATTACAAATGGCACACACTTTCTCCTTTCCGACTTGTACAATTCCAAACACATCTCTCAATCGCACTTCAAGCATATCTCTGAAATTCTTCTCCAATTGGTCAAATTTTCGATCCAACAAAGTGTCCTTGTCCAAGTGATAAATACCAGACGCAACAGGCAAGTTGGAAACTTGTTGATTTCGATTTTGACTATTGGGATCAGAAATATCCCATGCTTGGGTAGTCTCTGCCGCATATTTCAAATGAGCCTCAGCATCGCTCGAATCTAACTCACAAAAAGTTCTTTCACACATGGTTTGAACAAGTTGTTTAGATGCTAAAGTAAGGCCTTGATGGAAAAATGAAATCAGATGATGCTTTTCAAAACCATGATGTGGGCACGCACTAACTAACTCTTGAAATCTCTCCCAACACTTATCAAAAGCTCATTCTCATTTACCGAAAAGCTTGAATTTGGGCTTTAACAGAATTGGTTTTGTGTTGTGGAAATTTTTTTGATAAAAACTTGGCTTGCATATCTCTCCAAGATAACACAGAATTTGGGGGTAGGGACCATAACCATGTTTTAGCTTTATCCTTTAAGGAAAAAGGGAAAAGCTTCAACCGGATTACATCTTGTGGACAAGCTTGGTCACCAAATGTCTCACACGCTTCCTCGAACTCTCTAAGATGGAGATATGGTTTTTCAGAATCCATCCCATGAAATGTAGGAAGAATTTGGATCATACCATTCCGAAAGTGGAACTGACCGGCATTATACGGGAGTAAAATGCAACCAGGGGTAACTGTTCACTCCGGAAATAACAAATCTTTCATGGGAAGATATGGTATCTCATCCTCTCCAGCACCAACACCGACACTACCATGCTCCGACATATCGCTACCTAAAGATTTAGAATTCTCACTCAGTGTTTGACTCAATGAATGACTTATGATTGAATTATTAGGCGAAGGAGGTGGAACCCAAAAATGAGGAGACCCAGTGGTATGAGAATTTTAATAACTTGCTTCGGCAATAGGATTTTCGTGAACTTGGGTGGAAGATGAATTCTGCATATAACCACATAAGAGATGAAATGAAAAAAATTGTTTTTTTTTTAAATCACTTGTAGATAAAAATTACTTTCCTAAATCTATGACAATTAATGATCCCCAACGACGGCGCCAAAAACTTGACGCGACTAAGAATTTGTCTCAAAAGTGCATTTTTCTCTAGGCTCAAGGGCAAGCCTGTCGCTCAAGTATAAACCCGGTAAGTCGGGATCGTATCCACAGGGATCGAGATTGCCAAATAGTAATAAGAAAAATTATTAAATCTTGAAATGATTTCTTAAAAGAAACAAAAAGATGATTAATGATTGGGAAAATTTCTAGTGAAATAAAAATTTACTTAAGAAAAAACAAACTGAAAATTGCAAAGAAATTTAGATCTGACAAATGGGAGAAAATAGGGAAGGGTACAATTCCTCAATCCTTAACAAATTACCATATAGAATACTAGAATTGTAAATTAAAATTATTGACTAGATCCGGTCTTTATAAATTCTAAGCATTACATATATGAGGGATCTAGCCTGCATCATATGAAATCAAAGATAGATATAAAGGGTGAATGATAAATTATACTCACAAAACGTTCTTAAACATATCAAGTACCTAGGGCAAGAGAGATTAAAAGATTGACAATGTTTGTATGATTTTCATTCACGATTCAATCAATATTTTAATTTAATCTCTATTTTCTACATAAATAAGTTGCCATGGATTGAGTTCATGTACCCCAACCCTTGGGAATTTAGCTACTCATGATTTGGTTCAAGAACAAATTCACACATAACATTATGGATCTACAAGACATTGTAAATAATTTGAAAATAATAAAACTAGAGAATGGAAAGATTTTACTTGAATTCAGCAACAAAAACGGAATTGGAATTCAGAATTTCTTACAAACTAGGGGTCATGCAAGACTCTTGAAGAAATTGGAAACTAACCCTAGAATTACTTAAAATTCAACCTAGAACTCTCTCTAAAAATTGCCTAAATGCACTCAACCACCCTCAAATGATGTAGGGCATGGCTTTTATAGCACAAAGTATCGAAATTGACAGCTCAATTTGCTTGTGACACAAGTTTCACCATCTAGCATGCCAAAAATCTGCATAATTAATGCCAGGATTTCACATGACCGGACCGGTCCGAATTACCCTCGGATCGGTCTGATATCCACCGAATCGGTTCTTTTATTTCTACCGGATCGGTCCGGTCCTAGTCGGTTCTTTTTCCATCGGTTTCCTATCCATCCGGGGTGTACTGGACTTAGGTATTTCGGATCGGTCCGATTCCAACCCGGATCGGTCCTATTTTCTTCTACTTTGACTTTTTCCTTGCAACTTTGACTGGCCATATCTTTTGATCTAGAACTCATATTTGGGTGTCGTTTCTTCCTATGCTCTTGTGAACTCATGTTCTTCAACTTCACTTTTGGTGTCGCTTTCGAATTCTGATTAGAACTTTACTCTTTTGCCCTTTGACTTTTCTTCTTTTCATCTTCTGGTTTCTTCTGGTTTCCTTCTTTTCCTTTCTTGCATTCCATTCGTGAAAACTTCATCAAAATTACACGAAAACTAGGGAAAATTATTAGAAACAGACAGTGGAGTGATATGGACTAAAATTGATTCAATTACGTTGTTCGAGATATTAAAATCACTAACTTAAGGGGCTAAATTCAAAAGAATTTATGCTTGGTCAGTAGACCAATGGTTGCTCCTGTAAGGATGAGTGATTTAATTAGTATTGATGGTAACACAAGGGGTAGAGGTAGGCCTAAATTGACTTGGTGGGATATTATAAAAAAGGAAATGATGTCATGTGATTATACCGAAGATATTGCACTAGACAGAATGGAATGGAAAAATAGGATTCATGTAGCCGACCCCAAATAATTGGGAAAAGGCTTTGTTGAGTTGAATTGAGTAGGTTTGAAACAGGGTTAGGACGATTTAGAGTTTCTTTCTCTCTCTCTGGTTTCTCTCTCTTTTCTCTCTTCTCTCTCTACTTGGAAGAAATGCCAAAAATTTGTTCATGATGAGGGTAAGCCTCCGTTTATAGGAAGCAAGGAAGGATCGATAATGTCTGTTCAAAACCAAGGGTTGAGATTAAGTCAAGGGCGAAAGACTTTGATCCAACGGTTTAAGAACAATGGTGCATAAAACGGCTTCTGATTGGCCTAGAGAGGTTTCTCATAGATTGGTCCCAAACGTATGCAGAGCGTTGATTAACAACGATCCAAGGGCTAATAATGGACAAAGGTTATGTGTCTTCAAAGAAACACAAATCAGGCCGGTATAGTTTAGACAAGTGTAGGGCTACGATCGAACCTCAAACACGCCTTTCAAAATTATTACACAGCACCCCTGAAGTCTCTAGCGCTTTCGAATCCTACCCAAACCAACTTTCAAGTATGAAAACATAAAACCAGGAATTACAAAATGACCCCAAAATCTTTTTAATCCAAATTTGAATTTCTAAAAAAATCATTTAAATTATTAAAAATTCCCAAAAATCATTAGAACCAATTTTAAATGGGATTAAACACACAAAACTCTCACACAATCAATTTATACAATATACATGAAATGAATTCAATCCTAATGTGTGTGGATGTTTGTGAATATACCTTTGAACAATTAAACAAGAGGAATGGGGAGTAGAGCCTGAGGATTTTTGGATTCTAGGGAATGGACTCAATTTTGTTACTATTTCCAAATTATATGAGCACTTATATAATGTAGACTCAAGTGAGTCAAGAGTATAAGGTGATTCAATCTCCCCCTTTGGAAATATGTGACAAAATCTCCTTTTAGTCATCTAGGACTCGTAGGGCAACAAAGAAATAAGGAAAAACCTATTCCTATACAAAAATTCTATCTACCCATTTCCTATAAAAGAAAATTACATAACTCAACTAATTACAAAACAATACCCGATCACATCTGTTGAATACAACTGTACATAATTAGAATCCTGAAAATAATCACTAAGATCAAGCTTATTAGAAATATGTACAAAACAACAAACTCATAAGACTCAAATTTCTACCCTATTTTTTCTCAAATGGACAAAGGGAAAAAATATATAAGTCAAAGAGTTTATTCAGTACAAACCATTCCTATCGATTTATGCAAAACAATAAATCTATTGTAATCCAAAGGTTTGGTAAACATATCTGCGAGATGCAAATCAGTATGAAGATAATTGATTTCTAATTCCTTAGTCTCAACTAATTCGCATATAAAATGATGTCTTATTTTTATATGTTTGGTTTGTGAGTGTTAAACATGATTTTTAGAGATATTGATCGCGCTTTTATTATCACAATAGAGATGTAGTTGTTCTTCTTGAATACCATAATCACTTAGCATTTGCTTAAGCCAAAGTAATTGAGCACAACAACTTCTAACGGCTATATATTCAGATTCAGGTATTGATAAATAAATGCAGTTTTGTTTCTTACTACTCCATCCTACCAAATTATTACCTATATAGTAACACGGTACTGATGTGCTCTTACTATCATCAGTACACCCATCCCAATCGGCATCAGTGTATCCTATTATAGTGCTAGGAGTATCATTGGTGTACCAAAGTCGTAAATTTAGAGTGCCTTTTATGAATTTTATAATTCTCTTAACACAAGCTAGATGGCTCTCTTTAGGATTGTTTTGATAACGGGCACACATGCAAACAGCGTACATAATATCAGGACGGGAAGCAGTAAGGTATATCAAGGATCCTATCATACTACGATACAGAGTAAGATATATGATTTTTCCATTCTCATCTTTATATTTTTTTTACTGTAGTAGTCATGGGAGTTTTAGCTTCTTTGGCACTTTCAAGACCAAATTTTTTTATAATCTCCAAAGCATATTTTGATTGTGACACAAATAAACCTTATGAATTCTATTTGACTTGAAGAACCAAGAAAAATTGCAACTCATCAATAAGAGACATTTGAAATTCTTTATGCATAATTTCATAAAAGGATTTAACTTCTGAGGGAGAAGTTAATCCAAAGATGATATCATCAACATAAACTTGACCTATAATGATATGTTTGTCAAAAAGGGTTTGATCATTTTCGCCTCTCTTAAAACCTTTATCTAAGAGAAAATTGGAAAAACGCTCATACCAGGATCTTGGTGCTTATTTTATGCCATACAAGGCCTTTTTAAGACAAAAAACATGATTTGGATATTGAGAGTCAATGAACCCTTTTGGTTGTTCTACATAAGTCTCTTAAGTCAATATTCCATTCAGGAAGGCAGATTTGACATCCATTTCGTAAGGACACAATTCTCCAATTGAGTCTCAATGTTGTTTTGGCTCAATTCTGGACAAAAACGTTTATGTCATATGATAGTTTTAAATTGCATCCATTCAAGCCTATGACGAGAGAGTTGAAGATGTAGTGGCTAAGATATCAAAGCTTCATCAAATGTTGTGTGTACTGTTCCCCTGTTCTATGTCATCAACATTGTTACATTTCTCCTAAGGAATGAATGATTTTTAATAAATATATAGGAGCTTGGAACAATTTATTATTGGGTGAATTTTATTTTAAAATGTTATTTTTTTTTCAGAAAGATTTTATTAAAACTTTAAAATAAAGTATATAAAGTTTCTCGGCTAAAAAAATCAAAATTTACACTTTCTGGAAGTTCATTCGATATTGTCGTTCGAACGAGTTTTTCATTCGAACGAGAATTTCGTTCGAACGAGGTTTGCCAATGAGTTCCCCTATTGGCCACTGGAATGTCGTTCGAACGAGATTGTTTGTTCGAATGAGTTCAACTTTTATACACTGGAACTTTGTTAGAAGGCTCGTTCGAACGAAACTTCGTTCGAACGAATTTCTCGTTTGAACGAGATTTGGCGGGAACAATTATTTTGGCAGTTTTGAGCAGTTTTTCCCACATTCCCACCTCTTTTCCCACTAACTTTTTACCTGTATTATTAATTGAGGAAACCAACTTTTTCAACTTAACCTTTTCATATTCTACAACCTCCAAGAGAGAGTTTGAGAGCAAAATTCAAAGTAGAAAAAGTTCATGTTTAGAGTGTTAATTTTCCTAGAAAATCTTTAAAACACTTTTGTTATACACCCATTGATTGTTTATTCCAAGATTCCATATATATACTTTTCTTGGAGTGTTTGGCACCGGTTTATCTCTACATCTTGAAAAAGAGAAGTTTGGGTTTGCTTTTACATGTCTCAAAGAAGAAGTCCATGGTTTTGCTGCGACATTCTCACATGGTGAAAGGCACCATGTGTGGTTGACGTTGTACCTATTGTCTCATTGGTAAAGTCCAAGATTTCAGTGGAACTCCAGAGTTATCTACTAGGCGGAGGTGTTTACAAGAAGAAGCGTCAAGGCTTGAAAGGGGTCGAGTCGAGGAAGTATGTCATCTGTTTTGTAATTTGTAAAACCATACTTAGTGGACTTAAGGCTAGGATCGTCCGAGTTTTTTTTTCGTTGTGGGTTTTTCCTCGTACATCGCAGCAGTGTGATTCATTGTTTATTTTATCTTGCAAAATCACCTAGAACTCATGCTTAAGTAAAAAGATAAAATTTGGTTTAATCACTACTTGTTTAATTTGGTGCTATAGTAATTTTGGGTAATGTGTATTTATTTTAAGTCATTAATTGAATTTGTTAAAGTTGGTTTGGCCTAATTTGATAAAATTGAAAATATGACTTAGGCAAATTTCTAAGACTTGGGTTAATTGGTTTAAGTGAAATTAACATAAGTGTGTGTTTAATTTAATTTCACATTGTTTAATTTTAATTTGAGATAAATTAAAATTTGGTATTTTTGTGTTTCAACCATACCGCTTATGCATCTCCATTTTAAAAAGGAAATTACTCTTTTGTATAAGAAGTTTAAAATTGCGGTCCTTTAGATTGGTATCAGAGCCAAAACGATAATTATATCGTTAAGATCCTTTAATTATTTTTAGCTAAAATGGAATTTTCCCCATTCTCAAAATTTCCTCTTTTCGATGGTTCTAATTACGCGTACTGGAAAGCGCGAAGGAAATCGGCACTTAAATCTATCGACGAAAGGGTTTGGTTGTCTGTAGTTAATGGGTGGTCCCCACCAACACATTTGGTAGATAATGAACGTGTTCCCAAACCGATCGATAGGTGGAGTGAGAGTGAATTTAAACTTTCAAATTTTAATTCTCGAGGTTTAAATGCCCTTGTTTAGCGCGGTCACACCAGATGAATTCCGACGCATTATGACGTGTGAAATCGCTAAAGAAGCTTGGGATATTTTACAACTCACTCATGAAGGAACAAGTGTCGTTAAAGCTTTTAAAATCCAAAACCTCACCACTCAATTTGAAACCATCAAAATGAACGATATAGAAACTTTTGATGAATTTTATGCTAGACTTTGTGATATTGTTAATTCATCTTTAATTTGGGAGAGAAAATACCTGACAACCGAGTAGTAAAGAAAATTTTAAGGTCCTTACTCGATAGATTTATACCAAAAGTGACCGTTTTAAATTCTTTACCAACTTTAGCCTCTGCGAAATTAGAAGAGCTTGTAGGTGATTTACAAACCTATGGACTAGACATGTTTCACTCTAAAATTGAAAAGAAAATAGAAAAGGGTGTTGCTTTAAAATCCTGAAAAGAGGAAAAACAAGTAGTAGAGAGTGAAAGTGATAGCGACTCAGATGACATGGCTATGTTTGCTCGGAAATTTCATAAATTTCTTAAATTTAACAAAGATAAATTTAAAAATGATTATAGGAAATTTGAAAAATCTAAGCATGACAAAGCTGAGAAGATCCCTAAAACTTCTAATAAAAATTTAAATAGGGACGAGTCAAATAGGTATTATGGTTGTGAAGGGTATGGCCATAGGGCTTTTGAGTGCCCCACTAAACTAAGGAGAGAGGTTAAGCAACCAATTTCATATAATGCGACCCTTAGTGATAGGGATAAGGAAGAGGGATCCGATTCCCCCACTAAGCCCAACTTTGTGGCTTTTATGGCTAGTCATGTGAGCACTAATAGTGAATATTCTCATGAAGATATACAAACACATGACACTTCCGAGGTCAAATTTTTTTATTCCCTTATTTTTTATGGTAGTGAGAGTGAAAGAGAGAGACGGGGAGCGAAAATGAAGAGGTTGATATGAGTGAACTTCAAGTTGCTTTTCAAGAATTATTTGCAGAATCTATTAAATTGAAAAGAGATAATTTAAAGTTAGAAGCTTGTTTTAAAGAGCGTGCCAAGGTCATTGATGATGGTGCGTTAGTGGAAGACCTTAGGACACGAGAGAGAGCTCTTCGAGAGAAGCTAGAATATATAGAAGGCGAGAGAGATAGCCTTTGGGGTTTAATGGAATCCTTGAAAAATGAGATTCTTGTATTTGAAGAGATAAATGTTTTGTTAAAGTCTAAAATTCCAGAATTAGAAAATAAACTAAAAGACTCTAGCAAAGTCAAATTTGATTTGGAGTGTAGGTCCGAAAAAATAGATAAAATCTTAGGCAAGGTCCAAATAAAAAATGACATGTGTGGTTTAGGATTCAGCACTTGTAGTGAATCAACTCATAAAGCCAAAATCAATGTTTTAGGAGAATCCACTAGGAAAGCTTTTAAAGATCACTCCTTAGGTAAATCTTTTCGTCGTAACTTTAGGAGTCCACAATTGTGGTCGAAAAGGTCATCTTAGGAAATTATATTTTGATCTTAAAAGAGATCCTAGAAAATCCCTTCGTAAGGCAATCGAGGTAGCCAAGATTCCTACACCTCGAGTTAGACACTCGTCGTTAGTTTGGGTTAGGAGATCCGACTTGGTAGCTTTACAAAATATGATTTTTTATTCTCATTTACTTTCACATGCTTCCTCCCTTGCTTAATCTAAAGGTTGAATGTGTTAGTGTTTGCATACTTTAGCATTTGTACTTCATGCTATATTTTTATGCTAAATGTATGCTCGTTTAATCATTTTCTAGTCTATGCTCCATGCTTTATCACATGCTAGAATTATGATTTTTGTTTATCTTTTGTATTATATTTATTTATTTTTAGTTTTCATTATATGAAAAATACAAAAAGATTTTTGTTTATCATTTGTGTTTTATTTGTTTAGTAATTTATGCTTAATGAAAAATACAATTGATTTTGGTTTGTCTTTTGAGTATATAATTTTATTTTTTTGATTAAAAATTTCAAAAACTCAAAAAGATTTTATTTTGTGTATATTTTAGTTTGACACACTTTATGTGGCTTGTACTTGTGTTCGCTCCCATGTGGCTAGAACTTTTTGTTAAGATTGTCAATCCTTAAAATGTTCTTTACCATGTTTACATGGAGTAGTTGGATTTTGTTTTGATTAAATGGATTCTATTTTTATATGCCTCTATTCACATATGCCTCTTTTGAAATTTAATCATCACATGTTGTATTTGAGCATTGTGAGGTGTTCTCCTTCCAATATTGTCATCTACATATTTGTGACCTAGGAGGACTAGTGCATGTCAAAATTCGTTGCTCGTAAGATTTGTGTGAGTCATATAAAAATGTGCACGGGGAAGGGCCCCGAGAGGAATAATAATCCTTTGCGAATAGTAAGCCACCGTTTGAATGGACCTAATAGAAAAACGTGGTCCAAAGGCCTAAAAATATAATATGGCATTAAAAGAAAAATCATTTCCAAGTCCTATGTTTGATTGATATATTCATTCAAAAATTATATGCTTATTGAGGGAGATTGGATGGTATATCAACGGTTTACACGATGTCCATTTATCCTAGTTGTCCTTTCTTTCTCATGACTCTATTGGTTTGTAGAATCATCAAATTCTAGGCTTGTATACATTGTGTATGTTTGTTCATTGAGTTCACTTTATATTGTCATATGAGGTTATATTCAAATGTGATAAAGTTTGCAATCAATTGAGAACTCCGTGAACATGTTTTAAGCGTTTGGGTCTAGATTTAATTGTTACTAGTTCACACCCCTACATTTTCATTTCCATATGACACATTTTTGCCATACGAGTGTGAAAGACTCATATTAGATTTTGTGTGGATCATTTTGGTGTTTATATCTAAATATATGTGATTGTGCTTTATTGGTAAAATTAATGTATATATATGATATTTGTGTTTCATTGTCTATCTTTCTAGTCCATCTTTGCTTCCACTTCATTTTAGGTATCTATCTTGGTGCATTCTTGTTGATATCACATGCTTAATAATTTATGTATCATATTGGTATCATTTTATTGTATTTTAGTTGGTATCCTTTATTCTTTATATGGATTAGTTATGATCTTTTTGCCCATTCGCTTTAAATGTTTCTTAATAACTTATGCATTATCATGTTTAAACTAGTTAACAGCCTTTGTCTATTCCTGAACAAAAAGGGGGAATGATAGGGGGAGATATGGTATCTAATCCTATTATAATCACATCTTAGTTTGGGAGATTTATCTTAGGGGGAGACATCTTTCTAAGTTGATCATAGTTGATAGAATTAATTTAGGGGGAGTATTTATTTTAATAATTACCTATATATTTTGATATTCCCTATGCGTTTGATAGTTTTCTTAATTGTGCAGGAAATCCTCCAAGTGACAACTTCATCGGCAAAGTGTTTGATCCTTGGGTCTTGAGTCAATTTCGGGTGGGATGTTTTTTAGTCTAGTGAGCGTGACGACCCTTTAGGATTTTTGTTGGTTTTTGTGCCGGAATAGCCAAAGGGGGAGATTTGTAAGGACACAATTCTCCAATTGAGTCTCAATGTTGTTTTGGCTCGATTCTGGACAAAAATGTTTATGTCATAGGATAGTTTTAAATTGTATCCATTCAAGCCTATGACGAGAGAGTTAGAGACGTAGCGGTCAAGATATTAAAGCTTTATCAAATGCTATGTGTACTGTGCCCCGGTTCTACGTCATCAACATGGTTCCATTGATCCTAAGGTACGAATGCATTTTAATATATATATAGGAGCTTGGAACAATTTATTATAGGGTGAATTTTATTTTAAACTGTTATTTTGTTTTTAGAAAGATTTTATTAAAACTTTAAAATAAAGTATATAAAGTTTCTGGGCCAAAAAATCAAAATTTACACATTCTGGAAGTTTGTTCGATATTTTTGTTTTAATGAGTTGTTTGTTCGAACGAGAATGTCGTTCGAACGAGGTTTGCCAACGAGTTCCCCTATTGGCCACTGGAATCTCGTTCGAATTGTCGTTCGAACGAGATTATTTTTTCGAATGAGAATTCCAACGAGATTTCTAACGGATTCAACTTTTACACACTGGAATTTCATTAGAAGGCTCATTCGAACGAGACTTTGCTTGAACAAAAATCTCGTTCGAACGAGATTTGGCAGGAACAGTTATTTTGGCAGTTTTGAGCAGTTTTTCCCACTTTTCCGCCTCTTTTCCCACTAACTTTTTACGTGTATTATTAAGTGCGAAAACCAACTTTTTCAACTTAAAATTTTCATATCATACAACCTCCAAGAGAGAGTTTGAGAGCAAAATTCAAAGCAGAAAAAGTTCATGTTTAGAGTGTTAATTTTCTTAGAAAATTTTTAAAACACTTTTTTTATACACCCGTTGTTTGTTTATTCCAAGCTTCCATATATATACTTTGCTTGGAGTGTTTGGAACCAGTTTATCTCTACATCTTGAAGAAGAGAAGTTTTGGTTTTCTTCTACATCTCTCAAAGAAGAAGCCCATTGTTTTGTTGCGACATTCTCACATGGTGAAAGGCATCATTTGTTGTTGACGGTGTACCTAGTGTCTCATTGGTGAAGTCCAAGATTCCGTTGGAGCACCGGGGTTGTCTACTAGGCAGAGGTGTTTACAAGAAGGCGCATCAAGACTTGAAAGGGGTCGAGTCAAGGAAGTAAGTCACCTGTCTTGTAATTTGTAAAATCACACTTAGTGGACTTAAGGCTAGGACCGTCCGAGTTTTTTTTTCCGTTGTGGGTTTTTCCTCATACATCCCGGCGTGGTGATTCATTGTTTATTTTATCTTGCAAAATCACCTAGAATGCATGCTTAGGTAAAAAGATAAAATTTGGTTTAATTACTACTTGTTTAATTTGGTGTTATATTAATTTTTGGTAATGTGTATTTAATTCAAGTCATTAATATTGTTAAAATTGGTTTGGACTAATTTGATAAAATTAAAAATATGACGTAGGCAAATTTCTAAGACTTGGGTTGATTGGTTTAAGTGAAATTAACATAAGTGTGTGTTTAATTTAATTTTACGTTGTTTAATTTTAATTTGAGATAAACTAAAATTTGGTATTTTTGTGTTTGAACCATATTGCTTCTGCATCTCTATTTTAAAAAGGAAATTACTCTTTTATATAAGAAGTTTAAAATTGGGGTCCTTCACATTTGGTAAAGCGTAAAGTGTAAGTAACAAGTTATGGCAAAGAGCAGATGAACATACTCTAATCTAGTAACAGGTGCAAAGGTCTCGTTAAAATCTATTCCTTCAATTTGAGACTATCCTTGAGCAACTAATCTGGCTTTGTTTCTAATGATTATCCCACTTTCATCAGATTTATTTTTAAATATCCAACTTGTGTCAATAACCTTTTTATGATCAGGCCGGTATAAGATACCAAACATTATGAATGAAAAATTGAAGTAATTCTTCCTACATGGCAGAAATCCAATGAGGGTCATTTAGTGCCTCATTTACATTCTTTGGTTCCACAAGTGAAACAAAACATGCATAATGAGCATAGTTTCTTAATTGAGATCTTGTACATACAGGATCACTAGAGTTACCAACAACGTTATCTATGGGATGATCTTTAGAAACCCAGTTAGGTACTTCAGGTGTCTCTATTGGTAAAGAATCATCTATTTCTGGAGAGTCATTTTCGAAAACATTTTTAGACTCTTCCACAATAGTTGGTTCTCCAGTCTTACTCTCTACAGTAGTGTCACTTATAATAATATTTATAAATTCCAATAAGGTCTTTGTGTGAATATTATAGACACGATATGCTCTACTGTCAGGAGAATATTCTAGAAAAATAGCTTTATCTCCACGAGTCTAGAATTTGGATAAGTGTTCTCTGTCTTTGTAGACATAACACGTACTACCAAAGGTTCTAAGGTATTTAAGATTGGGCTTTTTCACATACCATAGTTCGTAAAGAGTTTGTTTGGAATTCTTTCTAAGATAGACCATATTGATAATATGACAAGCAGTTTGAATAGATTCTACCCAAAAATTTTTAGGTAAACCCTTGGCATGAATCATAACACGTGCCATCTCTTGAAGGGTATGATTCTTTCTCTTAGCAATACCATTTTGTTGAGGAGTCTTAGGAGCACTAAATTCATGTTTATAACCATTATAGTCACAATACTCTATAACACCATTCTCTATTAATTATCCACGTCTATCACTACGAATTCTATTTACTTGAGTGTCCTTCTCATTTTCGATTAGAAGTAAAATATTCAAAAAGGTTTGGAAAGTGTCAGAATTTTGTTTTAAGAAAGCCACCCGAGTAAATCTGGTGAAGTTATCAACCATAACAAGTACGTAACTGTGTCCACGGAGACTAACAGTTCGAGAAAGACCCATTAGGTCCATATGGATGAGATAAAAGGGTTTATAGGTTAGGATATCTTTAACTTTCTTATGAGGTGCCTTAACCATTTTTATTTACTGACATGATCCACAAACAATATTATAAATAGGTTTGATCTTTGTAATTCCTTTAACTATTTCTTGTGAAGACAATCTACTAAGGTTTTCGTAATTTATGTGACCCATCCTGTTATGCCATATTTTATTGTCATCCATTCTGGAAACATTACAGATTTTAGTACTGTTTATGACAGTATAACAATTTTCAGGAGTCCTGAATCCTTTAATTATGCATTCACCCTTTTCATTTAAAATTTTGTAATTGTTCTTTGAAAATGTGACAGTATGATTTGAATCACAACATTGCGAGATAATAAGTAGATTAGCCTTAAGACCTTTTACTAAAAGAATATTTTTAATCACAGGTAATCCTTCTTCTTGAAGTGTCCCTTTACCTATGATTTGAGATTATACACCATCACCAAAGATAACTTTTCCACCAACAAAGCTAGTTTTGTTTAAAAGTTTAGTATCATCCCCAGTCATGTGCTTTGGACATCTAGAGTCTAAATACCATCCAGAAGAGAGGTGTGTTTAGATTTTAAAGGATTAATCACAATGTTAAACTTCATCTGGGGTAATAGCTCTGTAAGAGGGTACTTTAGATTATAAATGGAGGCGTAACCCCTCCACAAGCTCATCTTTTCTAACCCAAATTGCTCCTATTTTCATTTTGCGCTTATTTCTCTCATTTGATAAATTTTGCGAGCATTAGATTTCTATTGAAAAATATTTTGCGCATGAGTTTGAATTTCATGGAAAGTATGAGCATTTGGTTTATAAAAGTGTCTAGGAATCCTTCTTGGAAATGATTTTTTAGGTTTGGTTTTTCTCTTTCTATAGTTCGAGCTTTTTTCTAGTTGTCTAGGCGGAACATAATTGTTACGACTTCTCTTAGAATAGTTAAAGTTTTGGTATAGAGGAGTATTACAGATAGGTTTTACTAAACGTCTAGAGTAGAAACCTTCAAATGAATGACCATATAAGTCACAGTATGAGCAATATAAATTGCTTGAAGAGATTATCTCCTTAGGAAAGTCTCTAAACATAGGTTTCATGGGATTTTGATTTTGAACCTTATTCTTAGGGAGTACAGTTTGAAACGCAGAATCACTCCTCCTAATCGGGGGACAAACATATTTAGCCTTAGGTGGACTTTCACACTTAGAGCAACTTGATTCCCCAATATCAAACTTTGATTATTTTCCATCAAACTCAAGATTTAGAGAATGAAAATCTGGGCAAGTTTCTATAGGTCTTTTGCCTCCCGACACAAACTTGATGGGTTCAAAGTTTTTAGTTTTTGTCTTTAAATTGGGGAAAAACCCTATTCCAGTTCGATCATTAGAATTGGTTTTTTAAATCAGCAACGAAACCATCAAAACAGTTTAAATTATTTTCAAATTTGTTGTCTTCTCTTCGGATTATTCCAATTCTAATAATGTCCCTTATATTTTTTCTCCAGATTTTCTTTTTCTTCAATTAAATTCTTCAATTTTTGATCAAAATTTTTAACTTCATTTTCATGAGTTAGACATTGGGTAGTATACTCTTCAGCGTTAAGTTTAACCATCAGGCTTAGGTCTTCTAGTTTCTTAGTGAGATCTTTCACTATATTCTCTAGTCTAGTGCTTTTCTTGAGAGTTTTTGCATAAAGTGTGTGAATATCAAGGAGGTATTCAGTGTCCGAATCACTAAGTATGATGTGTGAAGTCACCCCTAAGGATTCAATTCTTGAACTCAAACACCCATTGACATCGTCATTATCGCTTTCCCTTTAACTCACACACCCCGCGGTAGAACTAGCAATGTTCTCACAAATTAAAGCATCTAAACCACCAGTAGCATGATTCATAACAACAGAAGTAGAGATACTAACATCATTCTCATACACAGGCATAGGCATATCATCATTATAGATTATGTTGGAAAAGAAAGACATGTAAGGATCCAAAACATCAGATGATTCGGATTCCTTATTTTCAAAACCACTAGAATCATCCCATGTTTTGCAAATATTTCCCCTAGTGTGTTTATTGGTAGTGTTCAATTTAACTCTACAGTCATGTGCTATATCCCACGATTTTCCACATCTAAAACATTTAATGTTCTTTGAGTCTTTGTTAGGTCTCATATCATTGTGATGTTTGTCTTGACCTTTCTCACGAGGTTTGTAGTTAGACTGAGTTGGATAATTTGTCTTGCCTTATCTGTTTGCCATTTTATTTCTAAACTTAACCATTTTCTTAAACTGTTTTGACATCAAGGAAATTTAACTATCCAAACTATCTATATCACATTCCTCATCAGGGTCATCATTGGGAATAGTAAGCTCAGGTTTCATCAGTTTAGAAGTAAAACTCAAATTGGAACTAGTTTATTTCCTATAGGACTGGGTCATTTGTTTCTTAAATTCTGATTCCATTTCCACAGTTCTCAGTTTACTACTGATTAATTCAGGAGTGAGATTTTGGTCACTCATTTCCTCAATAGCATTTATTTTGTTGTCAAATTTATGTGGTAATGATCTTAGAATTTTAGATACAATTTCATGTCTGTCATATGTTATCCCATTAGCATGAAATTTGGTCACAATGTCAGTCAATTTCATGTAAAAGTCATCAAAGGATTTAGAGTCTGACATATTTTGAGAATTATACTGCTGGACAAGCATCTGTGTTTTAGCAGCCTTAACTCTAGTGTCACCTTCATGTGCAGTAATCAGTGTATCCCAAGCTTCCTTAGAAGTGGCATAAGATGAGATTCTTTTGAACTCATGTTCATTTATGGACATAAATATGGCATTATTTCCTATGTTATTGTTTCGAGAAACTTGCTTCTCTTCTTGTGTGAATTCACTTAATACTTTCTTAATCCTCTCATTACTTCCTTCAGTGGCTGGTTTAGTAGGATAAGTATATCCACTTTCAACAATATCCCAGACATCATCTCCCAAGGTTCCGTGTATGAAAGAAACCACCATTACCTTCCAGTAAGCAAAGTTGTTTCCATCAAAGAGTGGAGGTCTGGTCAAGTTACCAAATCTTTCATTTTTCTCGTCCATTGTTTTTATTTTAAGAAAACAATTTCAGAAACACAGGATTTTTTTTTAAAAAGAAATATCCAAAGCTCTGATTCCAAGTTTTGAAAAATAAAACTAAAATGTTTAAATCAGCACACCAGAAAGAATGGGATGAGGAGATGTAGAAAGACTAAGGACAAGGCATTTTTAACTTGGTAAAACCTCACCCAACTGAGGAAACATCCACGACTCCCTCTACGGAGTAAAACAAAAATTCACTAAAAAAAATATTCAAGTTACAAACTATATAACACACATGCACACAAATCAAACCTATTCAAATTTAGAAATATACCCACTGGTTTGATTCTAACTTCTCTGCAGTTCTGATATTAATGGGGCTTTCCTAGTTCGCTAACTTCCAATTTGTTTCAGTCTTTACGTCGAATCTTGAAGATTCAAGATCTTATACCCAACACTTATGTATTTGTAGTGTGTCAAGTGTTTGTGATGGCTCTCTAACACATGCATGCACACACACACACGCTTATTTATACAAATAGTCCTATCAAATTATAGATCAGATCTATAAGCTATGATTTTCAGTTTCTCTCTTCTTAGAAAACAAAAACTTTGTCTAACCTTTCAAATAATCCAAGAATCCAAGGTTACCTTGCTCAGAAGACGGTTCAATGTCTTTATCAATTTCAGGGGGGTTTGAAAATATTTTTGAAATTGAAAACCACCAATTGCGATTCTTAACTAGGCCAAAAGTCTTGTTTCAAAAGAACTAGACTAGAAAATGATTTTGTTGATTTTGAAGTTGAGAAAAACATTTACACAAAATAATCAACAAAATATTTCTCAAGACGAGAAACTAAATATGCATATCTAAGTGTAATATAACATAAAATGACCAGATTTATAATTTCTATAAAACAAAAATACAGATCTAACCTAAATGTTTAAGTTGGACACATGATCTTAAACTCAAGAGGTTAAACCATGAACTGGATTTCAAACCAACTCTCAAACACTCAGGGTTGGTGTTTGGTTTAAACTGACTTTGAAAAAATGAGTTTTGGGTTTGAAACAGGGTTAGGACGATTTAGGGTTTCTTTCTCTCTCTCTTCTCTGTCTACTTGGAAGAAATGCCAAAAATCTGTTCATGCTGAGGGTAAGACTTCTTTTTATAGGAAGCAAGGAAGGATCGAGAAGGTCTATCAAACCCAAGGGTTGACATTAAGTCAAGGGCAAAAGACTTTGATCCAACGGTTTAAGAACAGCGATGCATAAAACGGCTTATGATTGGCCTAGAGAGGTTTCTCATTGATTGGGCTCAAACGCATGCAGAGCATTGATTAACAACGATCCAAGCGCTGATAATGGACAAAGGTTATGCATCTTCAAAGAAACATAAATCAGGCCGGTATAGTTGAGACAGGTGTAGGGCTACGATCGAACCTCAAACGCGCATTTTAAAAATTTTACACAGGACCCCTGAAGTCCCTAGCGCTTTCGGATCCTACCCAAACCAACTTTCAAGTATGAAAACATAAAACCAGGAATTACATAATGACCCCAAAAGCTTTTTAATCCAAATTTTTATTTCCAAAAAAATCATTTAAAAATTATTAAAAATTCCCAAAAATTATTAGAACCAATTTTAAATGGGATTAAACACACACAACTCTCACACAATCAATTTATGAAATATACATGAAATAAATGAAATCCTAATGTGTGTGGATGTTTGTGAATATACCTTTGAACAATTAAACAAGAGGAATGAGGAGTAGTTACTGAGGCTTTTTGGATTCTAGGGAATGGACTCAATTTTGTCACTATTTCCAAACTAGATTAGCACTTATACAATGTAGACTCAAGTGAGTCAAGAGTATAAGGTGCTTAACCTAATAGTCCCCTCAAGTATAAAAGAGAAAAACAGAATAAAACAGAGGAAAAGATAAAATTTCACAAAACTAAAGCAAAAAACCTCAAAATAGAGAAAAGCGAAATACCCCATTGCGACAGCAGCGGGTGAGAGCATAATCGACAGCGATCGTGAGAAGGAAACCTAACCATCCCAGTATATAATCCATCTTTGCTTGAAACCAAAACTGAAAATGAAAATGAAAGAGAGTGGGAGATGATACTAATACTTATAATATTGTCCATTATTCCGATTTGGTATGGTTTCAATTTTGGTAGTCTTTCAAACTTTTAAGATCAAATGAAAATCTCAAATGTCAAGGTTGTAAGCGCAAATGAGGGTTGTCAAGCTCTTAATCTTCCTATAAGGCCACCTTGTAATGTTGAGTTCCCTTCACCTTGAAACTAATCCCTTTCAAACATTACCGCTCACTCTACTCAACAAAATCAAACTCCACCATATAAAATCAATAATGGGAACACTTGCAATAGTTGTAAAAAGTCAGGGATTCACTCATGGGAGACTACATGGCTTCACTGGTCCAAAGACTGCCCAGAAAAAAATCCAAAGACCGTTTAGATCAAGGTTCTAGTGTTCCCGTGCCATGGTTGTTCATATTTTCTTACCAAACATGCCTTTTGAGGACGAAAACCAAAAGCACCTCCCAAATGGCCTTGTTAGAAGTGCAAACACCTCTTATGGGATCAATTTAACTCGTAGTAACCAATCACATGGTCATGCGACCCCTGGCTCCATAAAATGACGATAATTTGAAAAAATCCACACTTATGCTTGAAAACGTGTCGTTAAAGGACAAAACCCCTGAGAGCCCCCTAAGCGGTCCCTTTAAGGGAGCGATCACCATGGATGGGAACAATGTAACTCGCAGGAACCAATCGCGTGGTCACGGGACCCACGGTTTGAGAATATGATGATAATTTGAGAAAATCCAGACTTTGGCTTGAAAACGTGCCGTTAGAGAGGAAACCCCATATCGCCCGCCCTACAAGCCCTAAAGAAGTTTGAACACCTCGCACGGCACTAACGTAACTTACAAGAACTGATCGCGTGGTCAAGGGACCCCCAATTTGAGAATATGACGATAATTCAAAAATATCTAGAATTAGGTTTAAAAACATGTTGTTAGAGGGCGAAAACCCAAAACATTATCCCGTACTCCTTTTATCATACTATCTAACAGCAAGCCAACAACCAATAATTATCCAACATCCATACCAAACAAAACCAATAATTATCCCATACTCCTTCTAACATACTATCTAACATCAAGCCAACAAAAAATAATTATCCAACAACCAAACCAAACAAAACCAATAATTATCCCGTACTCCTTCTAACATACTATCCAACAACAAGCCAACAACCAATAATTATCCAACAGCAAAACCAAATGTAACAACCCTCTCTTGTGAGAGCCTATTTTATACTTATTTACTATGTGTAGTAATTAATTATAAAATGATGGATGTTGAGTAAATATTAATTTAATATGAAAAAGGTTAATATTTACTAAAATGCTGTATGATTACCTAAGGAGTAGGTAAAAATATCCATGTGGTAAATTATTGTGTCATAAGAATTAAAATGACATTTTGGTTTAATGAGAAATCAGAAGTAAAATGAGTTATAAAATTTCCAAATGATAATTTGGAGGGTGTAGTTAGTCCCGGTAGGTGCGAGACAGTCAAAATAAGTGCCATATTACATTTTGGCATTTCGGGCACTTTTGACTGATTATAGCTTAAATGTGTAGTTGCGATTTATTATATCGCGTATTAGTCATTAAAGTTGGGCATTTTAGACTTAAGGCCCGATTAAGTCTTGCTAACCTTATTATTTTTCCCTCATTGCTCTTAAAACACAATGAGCCCTAGAGAGGGTAGAGAGGAAGAGAACATTGGAGAAAAAGAGAGATTGGAGCTTGGATTTTGCTTGCATCTTCCTCAAATATGATTTTCCTACCTCAAGGCAAGTAACTTACTTGCTATTATATGATTTAAGTGGATTAATTAGCATGATTAGTTATGGATTGTTATGATTTATTTTAGTTACGGTTTTATTAGATTATTTGGGTATTAACCCTTAGAAGTTGATTTGGATGATGAATGGGGTTGAAGATGGTAGTTACACACATTTATGATGTATAAGTTGAGGAAATTTAGGTTGGTTTGGTTGGTTTTGGTTTGGTAGAAATTTGGATTTTAGAACTCCATAGCCAAAACTAGGAAAATTTGCAGAACCGAATCGATTCGGCATGGCCGAATCGATTCGCCTTGAGTCAGTTCCCAAGTTCGAGTCGACCGAATTAATTCAGTTTGACCGAATCGATTCGACATTTATGCAGAATTCCCATTTTTCTGGTCGAATCAATTCGGCTAGGCCGAATCGATTCGGATACCCTGCATTTTTCTTTTGTTTTCTTTTCAAATTTTGATCTTTTTCCTCAGACTTAGGACCTAGGAACCTTCTTGAAAGAAGTAAACTTAGAGTCCTAGAGTATTAGTTGAGTTTGGTCGCTACCCTAGACTAGAAATGGGTTCATCTGGGGTTTATTCTGGGGAGGTTTAAAGTAATGTTAAGACATTACTTCTTTTATTAAAAACTTTTAGAAGTTAGGAAGTTAAATGCCCTAACTTGGAGACTTATGGGCTTATCAACGTTATATGAACTTTGGGGATTTGTAGGATCATAATGATCATTTGGAGATTTAGTTTGGACTTGAAATTGAGGAATATTAATGATAATATTCGATGGGAATTAGGTTCTCATAAAATGAACCCAAATGGTTTAAAGATGATAGGTTCCACTAAAATTAACCCAAGCTATGTTAATGATGATCGGTTCAAATAAAATGAACCCGATTGTTTAATTATGATAGGTTCGAATAAAAAGAACCAAACACATGGATATTGGAAATGGAATTTGGTAATGGTAAATTGAAATGTAAATGAGATAAAATATGGTAAATGTAATTTACTTAAACACACCTCTCTAAATGACATCATAAGGGAAGTCCGCGCGCTTGGTGATGCCCCCTGGCTAATGAATGCAGGGAGGATATAGTCCTAGGCCATATGCCGGGTTTTTATATGTTTTTCTGCGTTGTTTAGGGGATTTCGGGTGTGGTCCTGACTTTCCCGCAGGCATATGGCCGCTTCCCGACGTATCGATAGGTGCCCAGGTTGTCTTGTATAGATAGGCCCTGGAAGATGATGGTCATTTAGGGGCGCGCCCAGTGGGGAAACTCGGAGGGGCATTCTTAGAATCGTTATATGTATGAGAATATAACTTTTCTGCATCAAGTGGGACTTGATGGGTATATGCCATAAAGGGAATGGATACGTGCCATAAAGAGCACGGGATTGAGATTAATGTGCCATAAAGAGCACTTGATATTAATGGTATTCCTATTAAGGAATGGAAAGATGAAATGGTAAGATAATTAACTATGGAAGTTAATAAATGGTTTTATTCCTATTAAGGAATATAAAAGATAATGGAAATTGGATAAATGAGGAAAGGTTTTAAATTTAAGTTATTTACTTTTCTTTCTTTTATGTAAATGACATTTCATTTCATAATTAGTTAAATTGTCTTAAATTGTAATGTAGATAACATGTCATTGTCATATTATCATCCTTTATCATTTATGCATAGCTGCTCATATCTATCATGCTTTTTATTTCTTCTGGTGATCATATAGAACCCGGCCCTGACCGGTTTACTTTCCTTGTTGTGTGTATATGATTGTATCCGCTCAGGTGCTCCCCCGCAAGGACACCCATTTTGATGTTCCCATTCCTTTGCTTTTGACGAGCTGTAAGATTTTGCAAGTTTTTACAGGACCTTGAATTAGACGTTTTCTTCTTTGTGATCTAGATATGTTCGGGTCTTTTCATCGGGCGAGTGGCCCAAACTTTTGTACTTGATTAATGAATGTATTATGTAAGATATTAAATTGTTGTACTTCGTTGTATGTTGCTATGGATCGATAGCCTATTCGATCCATTTGTATACATTCGTTTTAGTTGTATTATATATATTCTCATAGAATTCCACTTGCTTATTAGATTTGGGTTGTTTAAATTTAATTTTCTTAACTGGTTTTAAATTTCTAAACTTTTTGGCAACCCGTTTTTTGATTTATTGGGTGGTTTTCCCGTATACTAAGTTTATTTTTGTGATGATGAGAATGATATCCATCCATGATTCCTATTATATTTGAGTATCGGGCTGGCCACCCCTTATCTCGAATCGCGGGTTGTCACACCAAACAAAACCAATAATTATCCCATACATCCAAAATATTTAAAAGATAATGCCTATCAATTATATAACTACTTCAAATAAAGTAAAGAGTACCTGATTCATGCGATCCAATAAGGCCATTAAATAAAATCTTCTGAATGTGTGATTGGACCAAATTGAACCTGGAGCCCCCAACGTATTCTTTTACATGTAAATTTCTTGATTAGTTTCTTTAATACAATATTCATTAAATCAAGCTAATATAACTTCATTTTATGAACATTCCATCAATGAAACTGATTAACAAATGTATATGTATAGGAACATGTGGAAATTGAGTTGGGTCAATTTGATCTAATCACAAACTCAAATGACTCTATTCTTAAACCGAGTGTTTTATGAAAGTATCTAAATATTCGACTAAGCATAACATATTATCTAAAGTTAACTTATATAATGTAATACCCCATATTTTTATGCTATATTTAATTTGGGGATTTATTTAATAAAAATCCGGAAATTAATTATGTTATAATTATTAACGTGACTAGAGTTAGTAATTATGGAAAAACAAAATTGTTGAATATTACTAATGAGCATAGTAATATGTTATATTGGTTATATTGAATGTCATAAGTGAATTAAATGACTATTTCGAGAAAAATTAAGTCGGGACGTGCTCGTGTCGCGTCGGGACTAATTATGTTAATTAAAAAGTGAATATTTTATAAGTTGTCCGTATGGTCGTTTTGAGCGCGCCAACACGTTCGGAAGGGTCGAGATAGTCAGAAAAGTGTACCCGGGGGTTTAGTTTGGGTCTCGGGATGTTTTTAGGCTTAATTAGTGACCCGGGAGGGCGTTTTGGTCATTTTACATATTAGGGTAATTAAACCCACGAATTTCAGCCATCCTTAGCAGCCATTTAAGTCAGACTTTTAGGGTTAGATCATTCAGAACCCTAAGACGGCTAGTGGAGAAGAGAGGAGAGACCTTGCTAGGTGATTCAAGGCCAAAAACACCACCTTTTGCACCACGGTCACCACCAACGCATAGATCGCGAGGAGGAGAACGCAGCCACACCAATATCAGCAGGAAACCAGACCTCTGAAATCCCAGGCAAGTGTTTAACTTGCGTATTTTCGTTGGTGCAATAGTCATGTTAGTGTAGGAATGATTAAGAGTATAATCCATGAAAGAAAACTAAATTTTAATAGGGATTTGCATGTAGAAATCATATGAACCTTATTCTGGAAATTAAGATGTGAAGTAGAGGTTTAACCCATGAAATTATGATGATTTGTTAAAAGGAATTTCTGGAGAAAACTGATTAGAACAAAGGTTAAGAAAACTGTAGGGTTCTTGATGATTAGATGAAATATTAGGTTGTTTAATCATGGTTATTGATGTATATACGCATGCTAATCGTTAAAGATACCTGGAATTATGTTAGGATGTTAACAGTAGACTTTTTGGGTCAATTAGAGTTGGAAAATATGAGTTTTGATGAAGAAACTTACGCAATCCCGTCACTGCAATTCTGCAGAATTTTCACAGACCTGCTCGATCGATCGATCGACTCTAGAGCGTCAATCGATCGAAGGTTCGATCGGTCGACCCCCAGACGTCGATCGATCGACCCTCCCTGGCAGCCTATTATTTCCCTTGTTTAATTAGTTGAATTAATTTATCGTGGAATAAACCTTGGGCTTTCTAAATAAAATGATTTGGGAGATATTGAGGACCAGTAGGGTATATGGACCTATGTTAGAACCTTTAATCTTCAACGAGGAGGGTAATTATGGTATATTTACTTTAGGTTGTTAGATTTATGAAACTTAAGGGTGAGGTGCGTAAGAGAGTTACGTTGGAATCAAATAAAGTTATTTACTGAATTTTAGATTTGTAAGGTTATAACCCATGAGTATTAGGTAATGAGTGAGAAAACTCTTCGAGTTAAGGTTAGAGACGAAACCTTATACGTAATCATAATGATGGGAAATTAAAGATGAATGTTATGACTATGGGTTACGAGAGAAACCTATATTAATATAATGGAATGGGTATCTTTATATATTGTGTGTACATATATTATATTCATGTGAAAAACGTACCCGCGCTACTTGCTATCCCTGAGGTTACCGCGCTGGGACAATCGTATCCTGTGATGCCTTTGGGGGATATCGATTTGTACCCTAGAAGATAGAGATCCTAGGTACGGGCTATTAGATTGATAGTCGGACGGTCCTAAGAGACGTGTGGGTATGTACTGACCTCTTGGACTTGGAATCTATGCTTCGCCTCAACGTTGTTTTGTTTATGTTAATACAGTTCGAGAGCGATTCCGAACTTGTATTCCCTTTGTGTGAACGATACAGGGACTGGATAGCAGAGTATGCCCGCACCATAAATTAGTTGGGGTGCTGTTGTATATATATTATTCGAGTAGTTAATATATATATATGGTGATAAACTTTAATATGCCTACTATAATGTGTTAAGTGGGACTTAGTTGTTGACGCAATTATAAATATTTATTTTGTGAAAATATGAGAAGACACTCAGAAACCTTATAATTTAATGAAGCTAAAACGAGAGGAGTACTTCAGATTGAAAGTTATATTTTTATAAAACATTGTCATCGTCCGGTTTTGTATACATATGAATAAGTTAAGATAAACAAACCATTGGGAAGGTTAGTACGATAGGAGTGCACATTAGAAGAGAGGTGAGTATTTCTCAAGAGAGAGACGAACTAATATGATGTTGCATTGGCCTGTATTCATTTAAATACTTGCTTAACGTATTTTAAAATCAAAAACACTTTCGGGCCCTGACCCGTTTCCTTCTCTCTCTCTCTCTTGTGTATATATATATGTATATTTTCAGGTGCCCAGCCATAGGGGCGTCTTGCTTAGGATTCCTTGAGAAGAACGAGTTGCAGCTTAGGTGGGAGTTGCAGGTCCCTTGAGTAGACGGCTTCTGTCATTGACTCCACTCTTATTACTCTCATTTATGGGGCACGTGTCGCCCTTTTCAGCATTTCATTTATTGTTGGGGATTTTTATATTTCAGTTATTCCAGCATTGTTTATGGGATTTGTTTCAGGATGGTTTATGATTTTAGTTTTATATTATTGACATTCGTTTGGTGAATGTATGGTTTTATTTAAATTTCGTGGTGTGATTCTCTATTGTAGAAATGTTGTTTTGTATTAATAAAAATCTTTTCTTTAATTAAAATTTGGAAGTTCGTATGAAAAATGTTTTTGACACTTAGCTTAATTATTTAGGGTGTTAAATTAGAAAAATTATTTTTATCGACAGTGATGCTGAGAATGAACCAACTGTTTACCTTGGTTTAATTTAATAAAGGAGTGATCGCCCGATATTTAATTAGGCGGGGTGTCACAGGTGGTATCAGAGCATCAGGTTCTAGTGTCCATAGGATCTGTACGGCTTATTTTCGCTTTCAGCTTAACGTTATTGCTATAGAGCCCTATTGTTAGGACTGTTGTATTCTTGCTTTTACGTTTAAGTCTTCAGCTATTCAAGATTTGTTGATAACTGTAGACTGATAAACTTGTTCATGTTTCAGATGCCTCCGAGACGTGCTCCAAAATATAGGCATGCCCAAGCCGAGCAGCCAGCAGCTCCGGCACTTGGCACTATGAATGCGAATGAGGTAGCTGCCATCGTTGCTCAGGCGGTAAATGTCGCGATAGAGGTGATTCAGCAGGCTCCACCACAAGTCCAGGCAGTGGCCCCGGTACCAGCACAACTTCCATCGGCATGGGAGAGGGTTCGGGATGCTTTTCAGAAAGCACATCCCCCTGAGTTTTCTGGTAGCTCCGATATTATTACTGTCAGCCAATGGAAGAAAGACATCCAGCGGCACCTCCGTATGTATGAGTGCACCGAAGTGAAGAAGCAGCTATTGGCCTCTTTCAAGTTGGTAGGAGCCGAATTACAGTGGTGGGAGTCCACTACTACTTTGGAGGAGAGGGACACGATCCCTATTCAGATGTTCTGGGAGCGGTTTGACCGCAAGTACTTTCCACCTGCAGTGCAGACTGAGATGAGGCGGAAATTGCTAAATCTGAAGTAGGAGAACCTTACTGTAGCCGAGTATGAGGAGGATTTCACGAGACTTCTCACTATTGTGCCGGATGAGGCACCCACTGAGAGCAAGAAAATTTTGCTGTTTGTCGACGGGTTAGCTTGGAGGATCCGTCAGCACCTTATTGGGAATCTATCCCAGAGTACTTTCACTGACGTACTCAATGCAGCGCTACTACATTGCCAGGATCACCGCTTCCATATTCAGGGAAGCAAGAGAGCAGGAGAGTCCAGCCAGCAGGGCAGGACCGGGGGTAATAGTGCCAGTGGGGCACCAACTCAGGGACAGACTCGTCAGCACGAGCAGAGTTCCCATCAGGGGAACCCTGCTAAACGATTCCGTTCAGGTGATTCTAAGCAGGGATTCGGGGGATTCAGGCAGGGCCATCAGGGTCAGCCTAATCAGCAGGGCCAGCAGGGCCAACACCAACCGCAGGGACAGCAGCAGGGCCAGCAAGGCCAACAGCGTGCACATCAGGGCCAACAGGGCCAATGGCGTGGAGGTAACGGCCAGCAGGGCCATGGTCAGCAGGGACAGAGGGGAGGTAATTTCAGAGGCCGGTGTTTTGTGTGTGGCAAGCACGGCCATAAGCGTCAGGATTGCCCAGAGGGCGATAGGGCCCCACAGCAGCAGGGAGCCCGTAATGAGCCACAGAGACCACTCTTTCCACCTGCCCTTCCAGCCCCAGCCCAAGAGCCAGCCCTACCAGCCATTCCAGCAGCTCCAGTGCAGCAGGGGCAATTACAGTATGGACGTGTCTATAACGTCCACCAAGCAGCAGCTCCACAGGCACCACCCGCGATTGAGGGTATGTTTCCTATCCATGGTACTATGGGTAAAGTTTTGTTTGATACGGGGGCAACGCACTGTTTTATAGCTATGCATTTTGCGAAGTCCTTAGGATTATTAGCCACAGCGAGAGCACCGTGACGTGTGTCGACTCACCTTTGGGGAGTGGGTCGCTTATATTCTTTATATGCCGAGGAGTAGGAATAGAGATTGGTAGTTTGGTACTGCCTGCAGACATGCTAGTCTTAGACATGCACGAGCATGACGTGATTATTGGCATGGATTGGCTCGCATCTTATAGAGCCATGATTGATTGCTTCGGTGGGAGCATTGTTTTTGCCATTCCGGGGCAAGAGATGTTTGTAGTAGCGATGCCTCGCCCAGAGGGAGGTTCGACCGCTCATTTATATTACATTGAGGAGGATACCTCTAAGGAGGTTGTGATTCCTTTGGATTCGATCCCAGTTGTTAGGGAGTATTCCGATGTGTTTCAGGAGATACCAGGCCTACCGCCCAGTCGTGAGATAGAATTTGTTATAGACTTATTGCCGGATACGAGACCTATAGCACGCACACCGTACCGTATGGCTCCGGCAGAAATGCGAGAGCTACGAGATCAGATTGAGCAGCTATTAGGTCAGGGTTTCATTCGTAGGAGTACCTCACCGTGGGGCGCTCCAGTCTTATTTGTAAAGAATAGAGATGGCTCACTGAGATTGTGTGTGGACTACCGGGAGTTGAACAAGGTCACGATACGGAATAAGTATCCGTTGCCTCGAATCGATGATCTGTTCGACCAGTTAAGGGGAGCAACTTTCTTTTCGAAGATAGATCTCAGGTCGGGATACCATCAGTTACGGATTAGAGAGCAGGATGTTTCGAAGACTGCCTTCTTATCGAGATATGGGTCCTATGAGTTCAGGGTGATGCCGTTCGGACTCACAAATGCTCCAGCCGTTTTCATGGACTTGATGAACCGAGTATTCAGAGAGTTCTTGGATCAGTTCGTCATCATCTTCATAGATGATATCTTGATATATTCACACTCCGAGGAGGAGCATGCCGAACACTTGAGGTAGGTTCTTCAGACTCTACGAGAGCATCAGTTGTATGCTAAGTACGAGAAGTGTGGATTCTGGTTGAGAGAGGTACAATTCTTGGGCCATGTTGTTTCTGAGCAGGGGATAGCAGTTGACCCGAGCAAAGTGTCAGCGGTGAGGGAGTGGGGGCAGTCCACGACACCAACGGAAGTGCGTAGTTTTTTGGGGTTAGCCGGATACTACAGGAGGTTCATTCGGGGATTCTCCAAAATAGCGGGTCCATTGACGAATCTGACTCGCAAGGGGGTACCATATGTTTGGGATGACGCTTGTCAGTTGGCTTTTGACGAGCTGAAGGACAAGCTTACTTCGGCACCAGTCCTTGCTCTACCGAAGCCGGGTGTAGAGTACCTGGTTTACACAGATGCGTCCTTACGAGGACTTGGGGGAGTACTTCAGCAGGAAGAGAAGGCTATAGCTTTTGCTTCCCGCAAGCTTAAGCCGCATGAGAAGAATTACCCCACCCACGACCTGGAGTTAGCTGCGGTTGTCTTTGCATTGAGAATTTGGAGGCACTATTTATTGGGTGATAAATTCCGTTTGTTTACAGACCATAAGTCACTGCAGTACCTGTTCACTCAGCGAGAGCTGAATATGCGTCAGCGCAGATGGTTAGAGTTTGTGAAAGATTACCAGTTCGATATACAGTATCATCCGGGGAAAGCCAACGTAGTTGCTGATGCGTTGAGCCGTAGACCGGTTGACGATATAGCGGACATCTGGAAAGCAAAGTGGAAGGAGTTGGGTCACCAGGACGCAGTAGCACGTTCGTTCATATCCGTCATGTCAGTCACACCCGAAATTGTTACAAGGGTAATACAGGCGCAGACCACAGACCCATTTTGCCAGGAGCAGATTGTGCGACTTCTAGCCGAGGGTGCTGAGTCCTATTCTGTTAGCTCGGATGGAGGGTTGCGGTTCAATGGGAGATTAGTGGTTCCAGAAGGAGCAGAGCTACGTCATGAAGTGATGGCTCATTCTCATGGGTCCCGATTTGCAGTACATCCGGGAGGCGATAAGATGTATCAGGACATGAGGCAACAGTACTGGTGGAGTGGGATGAAGAAGGACATCGCTGAATTTGTGTCCAAATGTTCTACCTGCCAGCTGGTGAAGGTGGACCACCAGAAACCGCCGGGATTTCTTCAGCCATTGGAAGTACCTGCGTGGAAGTGGGAAAGTATTTCCATGGATTTCATTACAGGTTTGCCTACATCACAGAGGGGCCATGATTCTATCTGGGTGATTGTAGACCGTTTGACCAAGGTGGCTCATTTTCTGTCGGTGCGAACAGATTATACCACGGGTCAGTATGCTCAGTTGTTCATCGCTGAGATCGTCAGATTACACGGGGTGCCCCTGAATATTGTATCAGATAGAGACAAGATTTTTGTGTCACGTTTCTGGGAAAGTTTTCAGGAGGCTATGGGTACAGAGTTGAGACTGAGTTCAGCTTACCACCCACAGACAGATGGTCAGACGGAGCGTACTAATCAGATGTTGGAAGATATGCTACGCATGTGTATCCTCAATTTCGGAGGAGGTTGGGAGCCACATCTTCCACTGGTAGAGTTCGCTTATAATAACTCCTATCAGTTTACGATTGGCATGGCTCCATTTGAGGCTTTGTATGGCAGACCTTGTTGTTCTCCAACCTGTTGGCTCGAGGTGGGGGACAACAAGTTATTGGGACCAGAAGTAATCTAGGAGACCTCCGCGAGGATTGAGATAATCAGGAGTAGTATTCGGGTAGCCCAAGACAGGCAGAAGAGCTACGCCGATGTGAAACGGTTCTTCCGGGATTTTAATGTGGGAGATCAAGTGTTGTTGCGTGTATCTCCTATGAAAGGAGTGATGAGGTTCGGGAAGAAGGGAAAGTTGGCTCCGAGGTACGTAGGACCATTTCCCATCATCGAGAGAATTGGGCCAGTAGCGTACAGGTTGGGCTTGCCAGAACATTTACATCGCATCCACGATGTATTCCACATCTCGTCGTTGAGATGATACCTTCGGGATGATATGGCCCATACTCACATTGTGATAGATGAGATCGACTTGCAGTCGGATAGCTCTTACGAGGAGAGACCGGTGGCTATTCTAGACTACAGTGAGAGGAGATTGAGGTCGAAGATAGTTCCACTCGTGCGGGTCTAGTGGGAACACCATAATGTGGAGGAATCCACTTGGGAGCGTGATTAGGCATAAATTCTTCACATTTATCCCCTTAATTTCAGTATTTTTATGATCCCGTGCAGTGTAAATAGATTGGATTTGTCTCATATTTATGATACTAACCCTTTTTGGCAAGTATTTCGTATTTTGTGTATCTCCTATGTGTTTTACAGATATTTCATTCAAGTTAGTGCCAAAGAGAACTCAAAATAGTGAAAGAAACCAAGAATCGGGGAGTTAAAGGGCATTTTCGTAATTTTTCAGCCATAGTCTGGAGGTGGGGCCAACTAGAAAGTTGAAGAGCTTTCAATTACAAGAACACCGGAAAAAACGGCACCTCAATCCGAGCTACGGTGAAAGAGTTATGATCCCTTGAAGTTGCGGAAAAATCATAGAAAAAAGGCTAGGAAGGCAAGTTCAAGGGCATTTTCGTAATTCTGCAGCCTGATTCCGGAGGTGGGGCCTTCTGGAAAGTTTAAGATCTTGGAACAACAAGAATACTGGAAAAAACGGTACCCAAATCCGAGCTACGGTGAAGGAGTTATGATCATTTGAAGTTGAGAAAAAATCCAAGGAAGAAAAGAAGAAAGTTGGAAAATATTCTAAGTGTTGAAAGAGGCCCAGAAACCAGCCAACTCACCCGAACCGGTACACCCAGGACCCGAACCGGTTCGCCCATTAGTCACGCTCAGAATCCGTTACTAAATTAGTCACGCTTTGTAAGTGTGACAAATTGGCAGATACGGGATTTTTATTTTGTGCTTATCTTTTAGCCAAAAGAGTTTTATGTTTTGGGGACTCTTCTAAACGACCCTTAGCCTATATATTTAGTCATTAGGACTCTTTTTATGAAGATTTCATTCATGTAAAAGCTCCATAACAAGTAGGAACATCTAGGAGAAGAATTTACATACTTTGCACCATTAATTCAAGAGCTTTTTCGGTTTTTCTTCAATCTTTGATTTCTTCTTGCATGTTCTTGTGCTTCAGTCGTGGTAATTTTTATTTCCAGCACTTTTATTATTATTTACCATGTTAGGCTAGGTTTTTGAAGGTTGGGATACATGAACCCAACCTGATGTGTTAATTGCATGTGTATAATATTAGTCCTCTGAATTTAGTGATTGATTATGACCGTATTGCGTAGTTACACAACAATTGTAGATCTTTATATCTCGTTTGCCTCTGGGTACTCGTGATGATTTAGAGTGCAATTCGAGTGCTACTATCGCGATACTGATTTACTCATCCTCAGATTAAGTATGACGCGGGCTTGAACCTCGTATACGTAATGCTTGGGAGTACTAAATTCCGGGTCAAATTAATCAGTTAAATTTACGATTAGTTTTATACCATCAATACTCTAGGGTTGGGGGATTGTGTCTCTACCTTAATTTTCCAATTAGTTTTAGTTAACTTCTTTATTTTTTCCTTTTTCCTTTCTCACTCAATCATCTTATTTTTATTTCTTTTTAGTGTTAAGTTAGGGTTAACAGTCTTACCTTTGTCGTCACGTCCACTCGTCCTAGTTCCCTGAGGATTCGATACCCAGACTCGCCACTATACTCCGCAAGAGTGTAGTTAAAGTCCTAGGTTTTTTTGTATTGTTGTCTCGATCAAAATGGCGCCGTTGCCGGGGAATTAGGTAGACTTTAGGTTAGGTTGGTTAATACCGAATTTGATCTTTTAAAAAAAAAAAAAAAAAAATCCAAAAATATGGGTGTCACGTTTTTGAATTGCCCAATTTGAAATGTCTTACTTTAACTCCTTTGGTGGGTTTAATTGTTATGATAATAGTGAGGAGGAGGACGAGCTCAAGATTTATAAACATTGGATCAATATCACTAAAGATGAGTATAAAAAATACAAGCCCAGTGCTAAGGCCATCCAAATTTATCAAAATGAATTGCTTGAAGAAAAAAGACTTGAAAAAGAATATCGGGAAAAAAATCGTTATTGGGAGCAAGAGTTAGATGCATTATTTGAACCCAATGAGGATTTTCCTTCCGATATTTTTGAAGTTGAAGAATGTTTTCAACCAAATGAGGAATCCGAGGTGCTAGAACCAAGGAAGCCTACTTTGGAAGAACTCATGCTTATTAGCAAAAAGCAATTCGACGACCTTGCTACTTTAGAGTTGAAAGTTAGAGCAACTTGCAAGGAGTTTAATGATTATTTGGATAGCTTAGAGAAAGTCGGGACTTGCGCTTCCCCTAACCATTTTGAGAACGAAATCATTGAGAGTGATCCAAGTACTTTTGAATCTCAACCTATTATAAATATTTCAAAACCTATTGAGGTTGAGGATCAACTGTCTCCTTGTGTCACCACTATTATCGAACCATTAAATCCATTACAAGAACTGGATGAATGTCTTGAGGATGTTGATCCGATTCTTGTATGGGAATGTTTTTTTGAGATGCTTCATCTTACGGGCCATACACTTAGACGTGTCACTCCACCAGATCCAGTTGAAAATTTTGGGGGAGAAGATTTTGAGGACAAGGACTCAATGCTTGAATTGTTTTCCAAGATGGACTCTTTATGTTTGTGTGCTCTGCTTCCCATACAACTTGAAAAATCTTTGGGACATGATTCTATTTTTCTTGGATCCCAATGGTACTTGTCCCCCTATGCACTCAAATCTCTCATTATCCCCCTAAATTTTTTAAATGGTGATGGTTCATTTCATCCACTTTTCACATGCCTTTCGATGTTCAAACGGAATCCTTATTTTTCGGGAGGCATGCATCCTAGTGAGGGTACACCATTAATCCCTCAAAGTCAAATTATATTTTGGGTGGACCCTCAAATTTTTCGACTTCTAGTGTATAATTTATTAGAATTTGAAAATCGTAGGTTGTACAATAGTTAGCTTATTTTTTTATTTTTTTTTTTTAGTTTAGAGTTTTTGTTATTATTTTTGCTATGCTTGGTTCTAACATGTTTTGTAGATTCAATGGACTCGCATTCATCGGGGAACGCTCCAATTGGGTAATATCTTTATTTTCCTCTCTTTATGTTGTGTTCTCGATTCGCATTGAGGACAATGCAACATTTAAGTTAGGGGGTGTGGGATATTCTTTCCATTTATTGTTTAGTTTCATTGATTTGATCACGTGTTCGTTCCAAGTATGTTTTTTTTAGATAATAAAAAAAAATCAAAAATTTCAAAAAAAAATAAAATCATAAAATTTTGAAAAATTCAAAAATATTTTTGTTCAAAATAAATAAAAATTGGACTTCAAATTTTTCAAAAATATCATTAAAAGTCAAATTGGAGTCTCAAATTGTAAAAATTCAACATACACAAAGCCGAAATTGACCAAAGATGGAAATTGTGCGAAAATTGACGACTTAACGAATAAATGTGGAGATTACCAAACCCGGTGAGATTCGAGCCTATCACGTTTTGCGAGATTTTAAATCAATCCGAGTTAATTCTTAACTCAAAGTTCTTTTTAGCCGCTAATAAGTTGTCAAGGATCTCAATTCTTTCATTTTGATCGGTTTTGAAAAATGTGTGCAATATTGCCTTGAAAAATGTGCCAAATTAGTCTCTAAACTTAAATTCACCTCGAAACGCATATGGTAAGCAATTGGCAATTCGGACAATGAAGTAGGCCATCGTTTGTTACCCAAAAATATTAGCCATAAAAAGATGTGAAAAATGATCCCTTTGATAACCCAATTGAGCCGAATAAAATTTATCCTTTTCGTTTGGTAACCCAAAAAACCCAAATAGCCCGGAATTGTGAAAAATGAAAAAATTCAGAATTTAAGTCCGAAAAGTGCAACAAAAAGGGGCAAGAAAAAAATAGAAGAATGCTCAACAAAAATAGCAAGAAAAGAAAAGAAGTGAAAAAAAAAAAAAGAAAAAAAATGAGCAATAGCCAAAAAACAAAAAAAATGCACAAATGGACATCACGAATGACTTTTCCAATTCCAACCTTCCATACCTCCTTCATTTTACCCAATGCAACCTTCAACCCGAAAAAGTCCTAACCGAGTCCAAATTGCAAAAATTGATTACCGCGTGGAGAGTTAAGACACCAAAAGATAATATGAGAGGTTAGGTGCGCGAAATAGAGGCAATGTTCCCGTTTTGAAAATCGTAATCCGTTGAAGAGATCCTTTCACCATAAAATTTCCGTCTTTCTAATTATATGCGTGATTTTGCGTCCATTATATTTACTCTTTATATCACGCATACCGAGAGAAAAGCCATATTCCGAGTGGTTCGTTTGAGAGAGCTTCCCGTGAGAATTTGAAATCAAAACGAATTTTCGGATAAGTAACGTAATGATTAATCGGTGGAAATCGGCGGTTATATTTCTGGCTTCGCACACACGCACTACGGTTTGAGACTTGTAAATATGACTTGATGATGACTATTTTAGGGAAAAGTTTGAATTGCACAATTTTTGCATATTTTGAATTTTCTTTGAGTCGAATTTTGTGGGTATATTCACTGCAAACCCTCACGAGACACCACTCGTCCTACTAGGGTAACCTAGGGGTTTAAAGGCTTGTTGCATACGCTAAATGCAATCGCTTGCCCGCGAAAAAGGTATTCTATCCCAATAAAGTTTTTGAAGGGTCCTTAACTCATACTCTCATTCTTTTACATTGCTCGGGACGCGCAAAGTTCTAAGTTAGGGGGGTTTGATTAGGCATAAATTCTTCACATTTATCCCCTTAATTTCAGTATTTTTATGATCCCGTGCAGTGTAAATAGATTGGATTTGTCTCATATTTATGATACTAACCCTTTTTGGCAAGTATTTCGTATTTTGTGTATCTCCTATGTGTTTTACAGATATTTCATTCAAGTTAGTGCCAAAGAGAACTCAAAATAGTGAAAGAAACCAAGAATCGGGGAGTTAAAGGGCATTTTCGTAATTTTTCAGCCATAGTCTGGAGGTGGGGCCAACTAGAAAGTTGAAGAGCTTTCAATTACAAGAACACCGGAAAAAACGGCACCTCAATCCGAGCTACGGTGAAAGAGTTATGATCCCTTGAAGTTGCGGAAAAATCATAGAAAAAAGGCTAGGAAGGCAAGTTCAAGGGCATTTTCGTAATTCTGCAGCCTGATTCCGGAGGTGGGGCCTTCTGGAAAGTTTAAGATCTTGGAACAACAAGAATACTGGAAAAAACGGTACCCAAATCCGAGCTACGGTGAAGGAGTTATGATCATTTGAAGTTGAGAAAAAATCCAAGGAAGAAAAGAAGAAAGTTGGAAAATATTCTAAGTGTTGAAAGAGGCCCAGAAACCAGCCAACTCACCCGAACCGGTACACCCAGGACCCGAACCGGTTCGCCCATTAGTCACGCTCAGAATCCGTTACTAAATTAGTCACGCTTTGTAAGTGTGACAAATTGGCAGATACGGGATTTTTATTTTGTGCTTATCTTTTAGCCAAAAGAGTTTTATGTTTTGGGGACTCTTCTAAACGACCCTTAGCCTATATATTTAGTCATTAGGACTCTTTTTATGAAGATTTCATTCATGTAAAAGCTCCATAACAAGTAGGAACATCTAGGAGAAGAATTTACATACTTTGCACCATTAATTCAAGAGCTTTTTCGGTTTTTCTTCAATCTTTGATTTCTTCTTGCATGTTCTTGTGCTTCAGTCGTGGTAATTTTTATTTCCAGCACTTTTATTATTATTTACCATGTTAGGCTAGGTTTTTGAAGGTTGGGATACATGAACCCAACCTGATGTGTTAATTGCATGTGTATAATATTAGTCCTCTGAATTTAGTGATTGATTATGACCGTATTGCGTAGTTACACAACAATTGTAGATCTTTATATCTCGTTTGCCTCTGGGTACTCGTGATGATTTAGAGTGCAATTCGAGTGCTACTATCGCGATACTGATTTACTCATCCTCAGATTAAGTATGACGCGGGCTTGAACCTCGTATACGTAATGCTTGGGAGTACTAAATTCCGGGTCAAATTAATCAGTTAAATTTACGATTAGTTTTATACCATCAATACTCTAGGGTTGGGGGATTGTGTCTCTACCTTAATTTTCCAATTAGTTTTAGTTAACTTCTTTATTTTTTCCTTTTTCCTTTCTCACTCAATCATCTTATTTTTATTTCTTTTTAGTGTTAAGTTAGGGTTAACAGTCTTACCTTTGTCGTCACGTTCACTCGTCCTAGTTCCCTGAGGATTCGATACCCAGACTCGCCACTATACTCCGCAAGAGTGTAGTTAAAGTTTAGGTTTTTTTGTATTGTGGTTGGAAGCCGACAACAACGACTAGCGTATTTACACGAACGCTCGGTTTCTGACTCGATCAAAATGGCAATTCTTAAGAAATTACGCGATACGATTTAAATTAATCATTAAATTCAGCGGATCGACGTTATACACACGCACTAACACATCAGGTTGGGTTCATGCATCCCAACCTTGAAAAACCTAGCCGGACATGTGGTCCGGTCCCGTCACGCCAATTTCCTCTACTATTTTTTGGACCCCGAGAGCACCATCAACCTTGCCCAAGTCTTCTACGCGGATATCATCAATGCCGCCTATGACGAGAATGGCAAGGTAGCCCTCCCATACGCCCGTTTCATTACGGAGCTCTTGATGGATGCGGGAGTGGATGAACCCGGAAACCAAATTCGACTTCCTCGCCCCGTAAGCGGCACGTCCACAACTCGTAGTGAGCGCCAAATGCGCGTGGCTCACCCCGTCCGTCCTATTCACGAGGAGGACGTGGCCGAGGAAGCTCCCGATGACCCGATGATGGATGTAGACGAGGAAGAATTCGAGGATGAGGAGGATGATTCCGATTTCGAGCCCCCGGGGGCCAACTTCGATAGGCGCATTTCGGCGGTTGAGGCCCGTCTCGACGGGTTCATCAACCAATACAATCAAGACCAAGCGGACTACCGAAGGGACACCCGGATGATGTATCAACTTCAAGTCCATCTTCACCAGCTCAACTTTGGCGGTCCTCCTCCCCCCTTCTTTTATGACCCATATGACCCGAATGCACCAAGCTCTTCCCACCCACCTCCCCCATGAGCTTTTATTGTTTTTATCTTTTGGTTTAATTGTTAGTGGTGGTAGGGATTGCACATTGTTCACAGTTGTTTACCCATTTCTTATGTAACACAGGCTTCTCTTGGTTATAATACAATCTTGCATTTTTTTCATATTTGTTTGTTTTATTTTTCCGCACTTTTTATTCGCCTTAATTTCGATTTTCGTCCTTTTTGCTTGAGGACAATGCAACAGTCTAAGTTAGGGGGGTCACAAGTGCGTATTTCTAAAACTTCACAAATTTTCAAAAATGCCCAAAATTTCCAAAAAAATCATAAAAATTTGAAAAATCCAAAAATATTTTTCTTCAAAATAAATAAAAATTGGAATTCAAATTTTTTCAAAAATATCATTAAAAGTCGAATTGGAGTCTCAAATTGTAAACATCCAACATACACGAGCCGAAATTGACTAAAGATGGAAATTGAGCGAAAATTGACGACTTAACGAATAAATGTGGAGATTAACAAAACCCGGTGAGATTCGAGCCTATCACGTTTTGCGAGATTTTAAATCAATCCGAGTTAATTGTTAACTCAAAGTTCTTTTTAGCGCTTAATAAGTTGTCAAGGATCTCAAATTTTTTTCATTTGATCGGTTTTGAAAAATGTGTGCAATATTGCCTTGAAAATCGTGCCAAATTAGTCTCTAAACTTAAATTCACCTCGAAACGCATATGGTAACGCAATTGGTATTTTGGACAATGAAGTAGGCCCTCGTTTGTGACCCAAAAATATTGGCCAGAAAAAAAAGTAGCGAAAAATTATCCCTTTTGTGAACCCGAATGATGTAACATATATGGATTTGATTCACTTTTATGCTTCTAACTTTCTTGGCGAGTATTGCGTGTTTCGTGCTTCTCCTATTGGTTTTACAGGTTAATTATGCAAGCAGTGCAAAGGAGGAAGCAAGACTGTGCAAGAAAAGCTAGGAAGGCAAGTTCAAGGGCATTTTCGTAATTTTACAGCCCGATTCTGGAGGTTGGGCCTTCTGTAAAGTTGAAGATCTCGGAACAACGAGAACACTGGAAGAAACGGCACCCAAATCCGAGCTACGGTTGAAAAGTTATACTCAGTTGAAGTTGAAGAAAAATCCAAGAAAAGGAGAGAAAAACCAGAAAAAAATCTAAGTGTTGAGAGCAAGTCCAGGCTGGTACATGCGAACCCCACCCCGAACCGGTTCGGGGGGGCGAACCGGTTCGCTGTACCCCCGAACCGGTTCGCTGTACCTGACACGCGAATTTTGTCTTTCATTTGGATTGGTCTCCAAGTCTCCTATTAGGTTAAAAAGACTCGAAACTTGTAAAAAAACGCAGGCATTAACCTAGGAGCAGCTTTTAGGGTTATTTGGAGAGAGTTTTTGATAGAGAAAAAGGAGAGAAACATCTAGGAACATCAAAGGCACAATTTACTTCAAGAATTCATTGTTTCGGGTTTGTTTTTACCAGTTTTAATTCAAGATTCTTGTTCCTCATTATTGTTCTTGCATGCTTAGTTTTCCTAATTGATTCAACTTGTTTTTGCATTTCCAATACGTAGTTACATGTTTATAGCTAGTTTCATCATGAATTCTTACTCATGCAACGTCATTATTTCATGCGTTAGTCAAGTTAACATGTCCGGCTAGGTTTTTCAAGGTTGGGATGCATGAACCCAACCTGATGTGTTAGTGCGTGTGTATAACGTCGATCCGCTGAATTTAATGATTAATTTAAATCGTATCGCGTAATTTCTTAAGAATTGTAGATCTTTATATCTCGTTTGCCTCTGGGTACTCGTGATGATTTAGAGTACAATTTGAATGTAATTACCGCGATGCCGATTTACTCATCCTCAGATTAGGTATGACGCGGGCTTGAACCTCGTATACATAATGCTTGGGAGTACTAAATTCCGGGTTTGAATTAATCGGATAAATTTATGATCAACGTTGTCGCTGCATTACATTAGGGTTGGGGGATTGTATTCCCATCCTGTTTTCTCATCATTTAGTTAAAAGTTTCAAATTAATCCTTCATTCTTAATCTAGATAATTTAGTTAGTTGCATTTTTCATTATAGTTTCATATTGCATTTAGTTTAATCCATCTCAAAAAGCCAAATCAATCTTTTTCTTTTCTTCTTAGAGTCATCGCTAGGATTCCTTAATCTTATCCCGTCGTCACAACTTCTGTTGTCCTTCTTCCCTGAGGATCGATACCCGACTTGTCGGATTATTACTTGAACGATAGGCTTGCACTTGAGCCTAGAGAGCACACACTTTAGAAACACATTCTGAATCGTGTCAAGTTTTTGAGGCATATATGCGCGAGAGATATCCAGAGTTGTTTTTACCAGGTATGCCTTATTTTCTGAATTTCGGGACGAAATTCCATTATTAGGGGGGAAGTATGTAATACCCCGTATTTTTATGCTATATTTAATTTGGGGATTTATTTAATAAAAATCTGGAAATTAATTATGTTATAATTATTAACGTGACTAGAGTTAGTAATTATGGAAAAAAAATTTGTTGAATATTACTAATGAGCATAGTAATATGTTATATTGGTTATATTGAATGTCATAAGTGAATTAAATGACTATTTCGAGAAAAATTAAGTCGGGACGTGCTCGTGTCGCGTCGGGACTAATTATGTTAATTAAAAAGTGAATATTTTATAATTTTTCCGTATGGTCATTTTGAGCGCGCCAACGCGTCCGGAAGGGTCGAGATAGTCAGAAAAGTGTACCCGGGGGTTTAGTTTGGGTCTCGGGATGTTTTTAGGCTTAATTAGTGACCCGGGAGGGCGTTTTGGTCATTTTACATATTAGGGTAATTAAACCCACGAATTTCAGCCATCCTTAGCAGTCATTTAAGTCATCCTTTTAGGGTTAGATCATTCATAACCCTAAGACGGCTAGTGGAGAAGAGAGGAGAGACCTTGCTAGGTGATTCAAGGCCAAAAACACCACCTTTTGCACCACCGTCACCACCAACGCATAGATCGCGAGGAGGAGAACGCAGCCACACCAATATCAGCAGGAAACCAGACCTCTGAAATCCCAGGCAAGTGTTTAACTTGCGTATTTTCATTGGTGCAATAATCATGTTAGTGTAGTAATGATTAAGAGTATAATCCATGAAAGAAAACCAAATTTTAATAGGGATTTGCATGTAGAAATCATATGAACCTTATTCTGGAAATTAAGATGTGAAGTAGAGGTTTAACCCACGAAATTATGATGATTTGTTAAAAGGAATTTCTGGAGAAAACTGATTATAACAAAGGTTAAGAAAACTGTAGGGTTCTTGATGATTAGATGAAATATTAGGTTGTTTAACCATGGTTATTGATGTATATACGCATGCTAATCGTTAAAGATACCTGGAATTATGTTAGGATGTTAACAGTAGACTTTTTGGGTCAATTAGAGTTGGAAAATATGAGTTTTGATGAAGAAACTTACGCAATCCCGTCACTGCAATTCTGCAGAATTTTCACAGACCTGCTCGATCGATCGATCGACCCTAGAGCGTTGATTGATCGACACCGAGACGTCGATCGATCGACCCTCCCTGGCAGCCTATTATTTCCCTTGTTTAATTAGTTGAATTAATTTATCGTGGAATAAACCTTGGGCTTTCTAAATAAAATGATTTGGGAGATATTGAGGACCAGTAGGGTATATGGACCTATGTTAGAACCTTTAATCTTCAACGAGGAGGGTAATTATGTTATATTTACTTTAGGTTGTTAGATTTATGAAACTTAAGGGTGAGGTGCGTAAGAGAGTTACGTTGGAATCAAATAAAGTTATTTACTGAATTTTAGATTTGTAAGGTTATAACCCATGAGTATTAGGTAATGAGTGAGAAAACTCTTCGAGTTAAGGTTAGAGACGAAACCTTATACGTAATCATAATGATGGGAAATTAAAGATGAATGTTATGACTATGGGTTACGAGAGAAACCTATATTAATATAATGGAATGGGTATCTTTATATATTGTGTGTACATATATTATATTCATGTGAAAAACTTACCCGCGCTACTTGCTATCCCTGAGGTTACCGCGCTGGGACAATCGTATCCTGTGATGCCTTTGGGGGATATCGATTTGTACCCTAGAAGATAGAGATCCTAGGTACGGGCTATTAGATTGATAGTCGGACGGTCCTAAGAGACGTGTGGGTATGTACTGACCTCTTGGACTTGGAATCTATGCTTCGCCTCAACGTTGTTTTGTTTATGTTAATACAGTTCGAGAGCGATTCCGAACTTGTATTCCCTTTGTGTGAACGATACAGGGACTGGATAGCAGAGTATGCCCGCACCATAAATTAGTTGGGGTGCTGTTGTATATATATTATTCGAGTAGTTAATATATATATATGGTGATAAACTTGAATATGCCTACTATAATGTGTTAAGTGGGACTTAGTTGTTGACGCAATTATAAATATTTATTTTGTGAAAATATGAGAAGACACTCAGAAACCTTATAATTTAATGAAGCTAAAACGAGAGGAGTACTTCAGATTGAAAGTTATATTTTTATAAAACATTGTCATCGTCCGGTTTTGTATACATATGAATAAGTTAAGATAAACGAACCATTGGGAAGGTTAGTACGATAGGAGTGCACATTAGAAGAGAGGTGAGTATTTCTCAAGAGAGAGACGAACTAATATGATGTTGCGTTGGCCTGTATTCATTTAAATACTTGCTTACCAGGTATGCCTTATTTTCCGAATTTCGGGACGAAATTCTGTTATTAGGGGGGAAGTATGTAATACCCCGTATTTTTATGCTATATTTAATTTGGGGATTTATTTAATAAAAATCCGGAAATTAATTATGTTATAATTATTAACGTGACTAGAGTTAGTAATTATGGAAAAAAAAATTGTTGAATATTACTAATGAGCATAGTAATATGTTATATTGGTTATATTGAATGCCATAAGTGAATTAAATGACTATTTCGAGAAAAATTAAGTCGGGACGTGCTCGTGTTGCGTCGGGACTAATTATGTTAATTAAAAAGTGAATATTTTATAAGTTGCCTGTATGGTCGTTTTGAGTGCGCCAACGCGTCCGGAAGGGTCGAGATAGTCAGAAAAGTGTACCCGGGGGTTTAGTTTGGGTCTCGGGATGTTTTTAGGCTTAATTAGTGACCCGGGAGGGCGTTTTGGTCATTTTACATATTAGGGTAATTAAACCCACGAATTTCAGCCATCCTTAGCAGCCATTTAAGTCAGCCTTTTAGGGTTAGATCATTCAGAACCCTAAGACGGCTAGTGGAGAAGAGAGGAGAGACCTTGCTAGGTGATTCAAGGCCAAAAACACCACCTTTTGCACCACGGTCACCACCAACGCATAGATCGCGAGGAGGAGAACGCAGCCACACCAATATCAGCAGGAAACCAGACCTCTGAAATCCCAGGCAAGTGTTTAACTTGCGTATTTTCGTTGGTGCAATAGTCATGTTAGTGTAGGAATGATTAAGAGTATAATCCATGAAAGAAAACTAAATTTTAATAGGGATTTGCATGTAGAAATCATATGAACCTTATTCTGGAAATTAAGATGTGAAGTAGAGGTTTAACCCATGAAATTATGATGATTTGTTAAAAGGAATTTCTGGAGAAAACTGATTAGAACAAAGGTTAAGAAAACTGTAGGGTTCTTGATGATTAGATGAAATATTAGGTTGTTTAATCATGGTTATTGATGTATATACGCATGCTAATCGTTAAAGATACCTGGAATTATGTTAGGATGTTAACAGTAGACTTTTTGGGTCAATTAGAGTTGGAAAATATGAGTTTTGATGAAGAAACTTACGCAATCCCGTCACTGCAATTCTGCAGAATTTTCACAGACCTGCTCGATCGATCGATCGACTCTAGAGCGTCAATCGATCGAAGGTTCGATCGTTCGACCCCCAGACGTCGATCGATCGACCCTCCCTGGCAGCCTATTATTTCCCTTGTTTAATTAGTTGAATTAATTTATCGTGGAATAAACCTTGGGCTTTCTAAATAAAATGATTTGGGAGATATTGAGGACCAGTAGGGTATATGGACCTATGTTAGAACCTTTAATCTTCAACGAGGAGGGTAATTATGGTATATTTACTTTAGGTTGTTAGATTTATGAAACTTAAGGGTGAGGTGCGTAAGAGAGTTACGTTGGAATCAAATAAAGTTATTTACTGAATTTTAGATTTGTAAGGTTATAACCCATGAGTATTAGGTAATGAGTGAGAAAACTCTTCGAGTTAAGGTTAGAGACGAAACCTTATACGTAATCATAATGATGGGAAATTAAAGATGAATGTTATGACTATGGGTTACGAGAGAAACCTATATTAATATAATGGAATGGGTATCTTTATATATTGTGTGTACATATATTATATTCATGTGAAAAACGTACCCGCGCTACTTGCTATCCCTGAGGTTACCGCGCTGGGACAATCGTATCCTGTGATGCCTTTGGGGGATATCGATTTGTACCCTAGAAGATAGAGATCCTAGGTACGGGCTATTAGATTGATAGTCGGACGGTCCTAAGAGACGTGTGGGTATGTACTGACCTCTTGGACTTGGAATCTATGCTTCGCCTCAACGTTGTTTTGTTTATGTTAATACAGTTCGAGAGCGATTCCGAACTTGTATTCCCTTTGTGTGAACGATACAGGGACTGGATAGCAGAGTATGCCCGCACCATAAATTAGTTGGGGTGCTGTTGTATATATATTATTCGAGTAGTTAATATATATATATGGTGATAAACTTGAATATGCCTACTATAATGTGTTAAGTGGGACTTAGTTGTTGACGCAATTATAAATATTTATTTTGTGAAAATATGAGAAGACACTCAGAAACCTTATAATTTAATGAAGCTAAAACGAGAGGAGTACTTCAGATTGAAAGTTATATTTTTATAAAACATTGTCATCGTCCGGTTTTGTATACATATGAATAAGTTAAGATAAACAAACCATTGGGAAGGTTAGTACGATAGGAGTGCACATTAGAAGAGAGGTGAGTATTTCTCAAGAGAGAGACGAACTAATATGATGTTGCATTGGCCTGTATTCATTTAAATACTTGCTTAACGTATTTTAAAATCAAAAACACTTTCGGGCCCTGACCCGTTTCCTTCTCTCTCTCTCTCTTGTGTATATATATATGTATATTTTCAGGTGCCCAGCCATAGGGGCGTCTTGCTTAGGATTCCTTGAGAAGAACGAGCTGCAGCTTAGGTGGGAGTTGCAGGTCCCTTGAGTAGACGGCTTCTGTCATTGACTCCACTCTTATTACTCTCATTTATGGGGCACGTGTCGCCCTTTTCAGCATTTCATTTATTGTTGGGGATTTTTATATTTCAGTTATTCCAGTATTGTTTATGGGATTTGTTTCAGGATGGTTTATGATTTTAGTTTTATATTATTGACATTCGTTTGGTGAATGTATGGTTTTATTTAAATTTCGTGGTGTGATTCTCTATTGTAGAAATGTTGTTTTGTATTAATAAAAATCTTTTCTTTAATTAAAATTTGGAAGTTCGTATGAAAAATGTTTTTGACACTTAGCTTAATTATTTAGGGTGTTAAATTGGAAAAATTATTTTTATCGACAGTGATGCTGAGAATGAACCAACTGTTTACCTTGATTTAATTTAATAAAGGAGTGATCGCCCGGTATTTAATTAGGTGGGGTGTCACATATAAATCATATTAAACATTCGTAAAAGTAACAAAACATTCATACGTCAAAGTAAAGCATTAATACAGTGTCAATATCAAAATAGGATACACATTGACAAGGTTAACATAATATTTTGATACTCAATCTTCCTCTAAATCAACTAAAAGATCCTTCAAATTAGGGTTGTCATTACGAGCTGACTGGAACTCTTTTGAAGCCTTCAGTGCATCCACTTCAGTAGTCATACCCTTTAGTGCATGCACAACAATAGACCAATTGCCATTGTTTATACACTTAAAGTATTATACTTTCTTTACATTCTGAAAGGCACAAATACAAGGCTCGTCGACTATGCGATCTTTAATCTTCAGCTTTGATAAATCTACCATAATTAGTTTGGAGTCAGGATCAACTTTGCAAGCATTCGTAATATCCTCCACCTTTACCCAATCACAATAGAATATGGTTTCTGTGAAATCTAAGTAATTAAGTTCTAGGATTTGTTGGAATATCCCATAATAGGCTAGCACTGTATTCTTTGGATTCTTATCGCTTTTGCTAGCGATACAGGTGGTAAAGGAAGAAATTGATATTCCACTATTTTGCATCAAAAGTTTTTCCTCATATAGATATGAAATGAAATCAAAACCGTTGGTGCAGAATTTCTTAAACTCTTTCGCACGAAAATTAGGGATTTTTCCTTGGCGTGCAAGCCTGGAAGAGACATCACCTCTTTTTAGAAGCTGCATTTATTAATGAATTTGTATAAAGGCATGATTTTATTACACACGAATAAATAACCTCACACATAAGATGTGGAGTTTACCTTTTTTGATACCCATGCCCTAAAATCAGTTGTCGTGTAATTTCTCCTTTTATTTTGAGCAATTTCATTCTCCTACTTCCTATAGGTAAATTGTAGAGTTTAGATCGTAAAATATAAAATACATGTAATCAAAGAAGAAGAATTCAATAGATACTCACTCTCTCCATTCTTCGACTTCATCTTGCGATTCGAAGACATAACAATCTGCTTGCTCGTATTGTATATTTGTGAGTTTCACCCCTTTAGGGTTCCCAATTGGTACTTCATCCTCAAACTCGTCACGTTCATCGATCACTCCTCCTCTACGAGGATTGAACCTCCTCACCTCTTATTCTGGCATATATTTCATAGCGTATAACGATGATTCCACAGTTACGTATTCTTCAGTAATTGACCCTCCAATATACCGTGTATTCTTTACGTAATTATTGAAAGTTTTCATCAAGCGCTCAAAAGGATACATCCAACGATACCTAATAGGACCACATAATAAAGCTTCATCGCATAAATTCACAAGCAAGTGTATTTTGATATCGGAGAATGACGCAGGAAAATATTTCTCTAATACACAAACTAACACAGCTAAAGTTGATTTTGCAACTCCAATATGCCTTATGTTTACCACTTTTGCACAAACCAGGGTAAAACACAAACTGATTTGTATAATTTCCCGACGGAGATCTTTGTGTTCAGAGAAGCAACGCCGAAATAATAAAGGGATTAATTGGATTATTACATGCCAGTTATGAGACTTTCACTGTTTTAAGTCATTTGCTTGGTAGTTAATGACCCTAAGTAAATAACCAGAATAACTAGTTGGAGTCTTCAAGTTGAACAACGTATCTAAGGGGATCTTCTTCTCACTAGTAGTCAAGGTGAAAGCAGTCGTAGTAGTCAACGTATCTAAGCACTTGTTGTAGGATCATTTTTTAATCATAGTTTATTCCTTAGCTTCATATCCTGTAGATCTCGGTGGGCCCGCTCTCCATCTTTGGAATGAGATCCACCCAGACATGTTCCTATTAGATGTTCTGCCACATTCTTATCTGTGTGCATCACATCAATTACATGCCTTGCATGATTATCTTTCCAATATGACAAATCAAAAAATATTAATCGCCTGGACCACGGTTTTTCTTTAGTAGGGTCGTTATTATCTCCCCTTGCTTTACGCTTTAGGTTTACAAACTTGGGGTGTTTACCTATGTACTTATTCCTCGCAATTGCAGCCTCCGCCTTCTTCTCGATGTGTTGACCAGAAAGACGAGTTGGTTACATCTGGCGCTCGTGACTAATAGGATAAAAGTTAGACTTGTCATTCCTGAAAGGGTGATTGGTCGGCAGAAATCTACGATGACCCGTGTAACTCATATTACTACTATGTTGTAGCCAAATGGCTTCAGTTTCCTCCCCATAAATGGGATATCCATAATAACCATGAACAATACAACCGAATAAGGTCCCATAACTAGGAAGGTCGTGGATCGCCCACATCACCATTGCATTAAGTGTGAACTATTCACCCTTGTGAGAGTCGAACGCCGTCATGTCTTTATCCCATAACTTTTTAAGCTCTTCAATTAATGAGGCTAAGAATATATCAATATCATCACCCGTATCCTTCGGCCCGGGTATGAATAAAGATAATAATGTGAACTCCTTTCTCATGCATAGTGTCGGAGGGAGACTTAAAGGCACCATTAGAACTGGCCAATAACTTTGACTAGTACTTAAATTATCGAAAGGGTTAAACCCATTAATTGATATTTCAAGACGAACGTTGCATGGTTGTTTTGCAAATTTATGGTGTCGTGAATTTAAAATTTTCTAGACGAGTGAATCAATTGGATGATGCATCATATTCCCACCCACCTCGTATCGAACGTGCCATGTCATGGCCTCCGTTATCCACGGTACACTAAAAAACCATTTTAACCGTTGCCCAAGTGCAAAATACTTCAAAACCTTCGTGGTACTTGCGAGCTCTTTTGATATTTTTCAAGTTTGTCATTTACCTTCTCACAAATTACATATCTAGGCTCACTGCATACTGGACATTCATCCTTCTCTCCGTGTTCGTTGTGATACAATATACAATCATACTTGCATGCATGAATAGATTTGTATTTCAATCCCAAACCCTTCAAGCTCTTCTTCATGGTAGGATAATTGTCTCGTAACGTGTTCTCTTTTGGGAGAATTTCTTTAAGAATTCTGATCATGTTGTTCCCAGAAAATCCAAATTGACTCTTCCAGTCATGCAAACTAATCATTGCATATAATACCGATTGATATTCATCGCAATATTTATACAAAGGTCTAGCCACATCGACTTTCAACCTTATATATTCTCGATCTACTTGTAGTTTAGTATCAAATTATTCATTGTGCGTATTATATGTCCCAATAGGTTGGTGGTTTTGGTCATGGTGGACTCTGTAAGCATCGTCAATTAGGTCGGTCAATGGACGATGTGTTAGCGAATCATTTACCACTTCCACTCGTTGGTGTTCTGTTATGTGGTCGGTTACCAGTATTTCTTCGAGAACATAAGGTACAGATTTTTCACCATGGTATGTCCACTTATTATAATCTTGACAAATTACCCACATTATTAAATGTAACTCAACAATTTCTAAATATTTACACTTTCTGTTTGTACAATGGGTGCACGGATATGAAATCTACTCACTTTTAAGGTTCTTAAAAGTGTATCTAATAAATTCTTGAACACCTTTAACATAATTATTAGATATTCGGTCAGTCCCCCCCCCCCCCCCACTATTTGTATTGTGGAAAATCCATTTAATAATCTTCAAATTGCAGTTATGTGTTAACATGATAAAATAAATATCATGTTGCATAGTAACGCATTAATATAGTATCAAAGCAAAGCACTAATATAATTAGCAATGCAACAATCAATCAAACTATGCAATAACTTAAATATAAGAACACGCCAATCAACGATACTACAAATTCACTTAAACTCAAATTAACTAAATTTGTCTAATGATATTATTACAACATAAGAAAAGTGTTAATTCATCTTCATCAAGCAATAAACTAGCCAAGTGGTAATAGAGTCTACATTATTTTTCAAAAATTTCCCTTATCCATTGTTGATGTGCGCTGGAACAGTTTCATGACCCACATATACTGTATCAACCACAATCTGAGACTCACCCTCCTGCAAAGGTTGATTATGTACTAAAGTTCCTACGACACTGGACATGAGCTTGCAGATCCAAATGATAAATTTACCGCTCAGGTCTTGTATACAATAGTTCTCTCCATAGTCATCGTGGGTTATTGATGATAATCGAAAACCTGTGCCATGCTGAGGCGATGAGAAAGGGAACGTTGAAGGAGGAATCAGAATGTGGGGGGGTAGAGAACGAGGAAAATCTTGAGGAATCCCTAGCATCTGTGGAGGGAAACGGGTTGCATTAGGGGCATACGATCGGTTAAAATGGACACAATATGTGCAAGTTTATCATTCACACCTCTCAATTCATTTAAAAGCCCCACTATATCCCCTTTAGTCCTAGATTGACGATCATCATTGGACGCGAAACGCTTATTAATAGAAGAAAGCTCGTCCATAGAGGTGCGGTATGTTTGAATCATATTTTTATATATGCGACCCCAAACCTCTCGTCCACCTTCTATGGTCCTTCCCAAAGGTTTTTTGCAATGGCAACATTGTCAATATCCTCGATCGGGATTGAATATCACTGACTACTGATAGAATCTAATGATTCTAGAGTCTTGGCCAAGTGAGGAGGGAATTTATTATCTTTGCCCCGTCTAGCATACACGTGGAAGTTGGCCCTATTCGGTGTCTTTCCTTCATTCGGGCAACATTTCTTAACGGTCGTCCACTCGTACTTAAAATCTTCATAACATTTCGAGCCAAGTCGATGGACATCAGTTTTTTTGGCCACATTCTGCTTGTTTTTCTCGCTTTACAACATTTTGGAGTCATTTGCCTCATTCTCCAAAAAATCATTACATTTAGAGACTGGTATCTCAACGATCCAAGGGACTTTGTCTTTTAGCGCCAAAATGTCGGAGCTTGATGCTCCCTTAGGGAAATGCTTATGCCTAAGGTTTCTCCGATGTGTTCGGAGTTGTTCATCAACCCGAGAAAGCACCTTATTTTTTAAGTTGGAGGAAAATACAAACCGTTTGCTGAGTTGCTCGTAGATTTCATCTTTAACAGCTTTATCTACGAGGTTCTAAATGTCAGATCCTCCCACTCCCACATTCATTTTTTGCCAAGGATAAACACTGGGCTTTAAACTGTTAAACGTGATTCTTATCCCCTGTGGGGTTATTTCCCAAAAGAGAGAACCCAGTGGGCTTCTTCTCAACTGACCCAGCAGTTTCAGGAGCCTTGGGCGTTCCTGTTGGATTAGTGGGAGGAGTACCTTGCTACTACAACTCGGAGTAGGGGAGTGAACAGTTTGTGGAGTAGGGGAGTGAACAGTTGGTGGAGTTGAGTATTGCTCACCAATTAGTGATGAGAATTCTCCTTGTGGTCATTGGTTATTGTTGATTGGAGTGTTGGTTCCATTACCGCCCGACATTATCAATAAAAATAATAAAAGTTAAATGTGTATTTATAATAATAGGTGCATAATTTCAAAGTTTAATATGAAAATATAAATAACAAATTGTGTTTTTGTACCATATATTATAATCTACCCATTCATGGTAAGACTTTAACAAAAGTTCAACGTGTCTGATCTCCATCCATTGTGGATTTGTGTTTAAAAACCTTTAGATTTTTTCACGTGGCCAATTAGGAGGAAGCGTATATATAATGGGTGCATAGATGTCGGCGATGTGAACTCTAAATCTCATCCTCTTCAGCCTATTGGCAAGATCGAGTTTGACGTGCATATGTCGTGAGACATCACAATCTTCGTCAATGCTCTTTGTACGTAATTCTATCCATAATGGGTGATTTTTTTGCCTTCTCTAATAGCGTAAATAAGGTCAGTGCTCTATCAGGAATATGTACGTGACATTTATATTGTACAGCTTCATCCCAACATTGTGGCAGGGAAAATAGAATACGATCAAACAAGTACTCTTGCTAGAAATAAACATCACGGTTTATAAGGTAGTTAAATTGTTCGATCTTCCTATTCCCATACCAATAAATTGGAGTACCCACTTTATGAGGATCATTAATAAAAGAGGTACGAGTGCGGACCAATTGCAACCTTTCATACTCTTCTTGCCATCGATTATCACCGTGACTCATTTCTCTTGAGAATAATGAACGGGGGCATGAATATGATTCCTATAAATAATTGCTCTAATGAATCATTAACTAGTTATTGTGTACGAGGACGTGGATACGATTCCTATAAATAATGGCTATAATGAATCATCAACCGTTAATTTACTATGTTTTGAAGACCTACTTTTGTCATTTAACCCAACAGTCCCTAAAATTAATCCTTATGTTTGGTATTTTTTTAATGGTAGGGTATTTTTTTTTATTTCAGCCCCAAACTTAAACGAACAATATCTATAAAATTAAAAGTTTCCCTAGTTTGAAAATTAAACCAATAATATCTATTAAATTAAAATTTGCCCTAGTTTGAAACTTAAACCAACATTAATCATATATATGTATTTTTTTCTAGAATACAGGCACAATACACAATGATAATTTATACACACCTAAGTACACAATACACACACGTATACACACATATATAGAAATACACACATATATACACACACACATGCACACACATACAGAAATACACACACACAATGAAAGTTTTGAAATATACACACAATGAAATAATTAATAAGAGTTTGAGATTATATACACACGTATACACATATGTACACACACACAGAAATACACACACGTATATACATAAAAATACACACATGTATACACACACACACACAAACACATAATTACATAAGGAGATACACACAGTGAAATAAATAACAATGAAATAACAAGGGTTAGGATTACCTTTGAGATTGAGAGAATGAGAGAGCTTGAAATAAATAGGGCTTAAGTTTAGGGAAATGAAATGGCCGGAGAGAGGGAGGGAAATCGCCGATGAGAGGGAGAAAAAAGTGTTTAGAAGTTTTCGAGGTAAATGAAAACATGTTATGTGTTTATTATATATAAAGACCATGGTCACAGCTTAGGGTCGTGACCCCATGACATGATCCCTTTATTTTTAACACGTCAACGTGGAAGCAAGACCATGGTCATGGTCTAAAGCCGTGACTCAATCCTTAAAATGATCACGGTCCTAAGTAGTGACTATAGTGGTGTGTATTTGGGCCCCTCGTCACAGTCATAAGTCGAGACCCCATCCATGACCACATTTGACGAGAAACTTGGCACCATAATTGTAACGGTGGGGTCACCGTTGTCAGCCGTGAGCCATACGAGTCACGGTTAAAGGTCGTGACCACCTACAAGTCTATCCATGACCACACTGGGTCTTGGAATTGGTCACGCTCATTTTACATGTAGTCACGGATTTGGGCCGTAACCCACCGGTAATGACTCTTGGCCATGACCCCATTTTCGTGACCATTTTTGATTTTTTGTGTAGTGATAAACCTTATTGAAAAGGTAACAAGAAGCGAATAGTTATCAATAATCCAGAATGATTTAGTTCTGAGTCAAGATGACAACATACTTAGATCATTACTTGTATTATTAAGGGTAGTTAAGGATTGCTACACGTATAACCATGTTGGTAAGGTTAGTTCGGGAATAACTATACATACAATCGTGTTCGTATGGTTGGTTTGGAAATAACCACACCCATAATGTTTTGGAAAGGTAAATTGGGAATGATTGTACATATATATTTAAAGAGAAATGAATTATGATGCAAATGTGATTTTTAAGTTTAAAAGGCAATGTATGGGACTTAATATCTAATCGGGAAGCAGTCCTAGGATAACGAATTAAATTGAATTATGGAATAATTGAATAAGATATTATAGTTAAGCCAAGGAGGATATATTCTATATGGATTGGGATTTCCTTGGATAAAGGTAGTTACAGAGTAATTACTTATACACATTGGATGATAATATGTACTTATATGCATTTGTGTTGACATACTAATGTTCGTGGATGGTCCTATTGACTTAGGGAGTCGTCCATTCGGACCGGGCACCACACGTCGACACGGGTGGGATTGAAAATTTTATAGGTCATATAGGTACTACGTAAAGGCACCATCTACTAGATGTAGGTGTTGACGCTGATAGTCTTTATTGGCACTGGGTGTGGGCTGTGAGCTGACATCTCGCGTAGGGACCGCACCAACCTTATGTGTGTTTTGTGATGTCCGCTTCGGATAAGAAATTCCTTCAGACTTGCGGAGATAGTATGAACTAGACACCAACGGTAGATGCCTTTGTGTTATATATATATATATATGTTTATCCATTTACATGTGGTGGCGTGCCTTATATAGGAATGCGCCCTCTTAGTCTAAAGATGTAGACAACGCTTGATGATAATAATGTTAGGTTAATAAAATGATTTGGATAATTAGGGATGAATATGAGTACTAATGAATAATATGGTAGACAGTTTTTATTTTCTTCAGTGCTAAGAATGGTATAAATTATTGATCCCTATCTTCAGCGTATTGAGCCTGGACAGCCTTTACGTGAGAAAATAGGGGTTGTTACAGTTGGTATCAGAGCAAGGTTTTAGTGTCTTAGGATTTGTGTTTGAGTTTGTCGCATTCTACGTTGTGACCTTTGATGTAGAGCCCTATGATTAGGAATCATTATATTCTTTATGATTAGTTACCACCCGTTCGGGCAAAAGGTTAGTTTTGAAGAGAGAGATATAGATACCTTCGTGCGGGTCACTTGCTAGAATTGTGAGAAGTGGTGCAATTTTGTGCCTAGTAATTTAAGGGGAGGCATTAGAGAATTTTAGGATGTGATGTACAATAATGCACCAGCAGAGGTTAGATCATTTAGTCCAGGACCCACAACAAGATGGGCATCGAGTTGAAGATGAAATTATTTGTGAAAAAGAGACAAGGATAACATCAGTGGTAAATGATGTGTTTTTCCCTACTTTGGAGTGTATGGGATATGTTTTATTTGATATTGGGATATAATATTAACTTGGGTCTTGTAATACCTTTGAAATGATAGAATTTGTATTTGGGAGAGTACTGTACATGGACCTTCGTTGGTGAGAAGGAATATTGTTTCATTGGTGCATGGATAGAAATGTATACTATGAGGATTATGTTTATTTTAGGCCTATTTTTCAACTATATCGGTGTATGATATTTTTCCCATGAATGGATTTATAGTTACTTGGAATATGTTAATTTTATATGGACTGCTATGAGTTTTGGTCATATATGAAAGACAAGATTGGTTAGAAACAGGTGTTCACCCTAGTCTTGAGAGTTATGGTGGGTAACTATTATGATCGAGACTAGTTTTAGTTTTTATATGATGGATTTTGATGGGAAATTAAGTCATGCAAGGACCTTTAGAAATTTGGGTATGCTTAAGGAAGCAACATGTGATGGTAACTTAGAAATTTTGACAACTGAAGGAGATATATGCATGTGAGTAAATTCAAAATTTATGGGGTAAATTGGGTTACACTTAGGTTGGAGAAAGGACCTTTTATGTGGAGGAAGTGTTTTTGAGATACTGTAATTATATGATTTGAGGAAGTATTGCATTATCGAGTATAAGCCATAAAGTAAAAGTAAGGCTAGTGATAGGTTCGATTATTAAGATTTTATATGATCATGTTTAATCTTTGTATCGCCACGTTGTTACTGAAGTGGTGATCACAGACTTGATTAAAATTGGTATTCCTTTGGAGACTTAAAAATGATTAAGTGCACTATCGATTTAATACAGACATAGAATTTTCACCTAGGTCGTGGTGATTGAAGTCTTGGGCATGGTAAGGTTAGTTAACTCTAAAGGAGTTTGGCATAACTCTTGTAAAGGATGACTGGCTTGTTTAGAAATTGGGAAATTTTGGAATGTTATGGTTAACATATTGATTCATGTTTGATTTTAGGCCAATTGGGTCTTGGTGACCGACAAAGCTATGTAGTAGTGTTTTCTTAAGCGTGATGATACCTAGGTTGACAATGGGCACAAATTAGAATCTAAATGAGTTATGTAAACATTTATTTTTATGATTCCCTTTTTATTCTTGGGCCGTTGGATCTCAATAACTGACTAAGCCATGCAGTAGTGTATCGGGATGGTTCCTTGTTTGGATTTCGCTTGCGAGATGTCTCGCATATGAAATGGGCAAAATTCACGAGTTGAAGGAAATTGGATACTAAGATAGTTATTTTCTTATTACATATACATACGTGGTGTTATACTTGATGTATGGTTATGTTGAGTGTGAATGGTACATATTTGATGTATATGTGTCATTCATACTTGTTAATGGTATGCTTGTGCATGCATGTAATGTGATATATATGGGCTCACTAATAATGTTATGATAGGCATAGGTGAGCCTTTTCATTTATCTCATGGGATATGAGTATGGACTAATTGGATATAAACCTAAAACAACGATGTGAAATAAGAATGTGACTTTACACTACTTTGAATTTCGAGGACAAAATTTCGTTATGGGGGGGGGGGGGGGAGCAGAACGTGATACCCTGTATATTTTTGGAATAAAATAAAATTTAATAAGGATTAATTTAATTTGGTGAAATTAATTAATTAAAGTTGTGAGTAATTAGGCTCGGTATTATTTATAAATTTTAGAGTTGGATTTTAATGATTTGGAATAAATCAAACGGGATTTCATGTTGAGTAAAAAGCACTTGCGTGTGTCATGTCACAATTAAAATATTTTTGGATAAAATATTCGGGACAAACTTTGAGAGGTATTGCGGGCTCGTTTGGGCATTTTAGACCCTTGGGAATAGTCCCAATGTATATATATGAGTTGGATCATTATTGGGCTAATTTGTATTTGGGCTCATTTGGGGGTTCATAGTTGGAGCCTAAGGCCCAACTCGGGAATTGAAGACTAACATTATATAACAAGAGTTAACCCACTCATTTAGGAATTACATCCAAGAATCATAAACATAATAACCCAAGAAGTGGAGGAAGGACACCCTAGGAGGAGAAAGAGAGGCTCCGCTGCACAATCTCGGGCAAGGATTCTCTTGCCATTCTTATTCAATTTGTGTTATTCTTATATTAATATTAACCTCATGCTTAAATTTAAGGTTGAATCATTTTTTGAGACTACAAAATTAGAGAGCTTTATATAGTGTAGAATTTGATGATTATCACATTATCCATAATCCTTTGTATTGAATCTCTATTCATATGATTTAAATTGATGAATTTTTTGGAAAACATGTTGTAGGAATCATTCAACAAATCTGGAAATTAATGGAGTAATATAAGAAGAAATCTGGAAATGTTATGTTCATAAGTTCTTGAAATATTCTTGATAATTTAATGGTAATCTATGTTCGGATTTGGGACATAATCTTATGTATAACTATCTTATGACGTTTTAGAGTCTATATCCGTGTCTCTCTTCAAGTTTTTGGATGATAAAAATGAAAATTGATGATGGAGGTTTTGATGACAAAAATCCCATGATGAAATATCGCAGAAGATTTGGGCTTCTGCCTAGGTACGAATCGATTCGTCTATCACGCGAATCATTTCGGTTGCTTAGCGAATCGATTCAAATGAAAGGCAAATCGATTCGATTTTGCCCTGGAATCCAGTTTTGCCTGTTTTTGATGGTTTAAGCTTTGGGCATTTATCCAATTTAGGGGAAACGGTTATTAAAACATATGAAGAGTTTTATTTTGGACCTGAATACGTATTTAACCGGGATGGTATCTTAATATATAGGTGCGTACGTGATGACTTAGGATGCAAGTTATCTACACGAATAAGATGATTGACACAAAATTCTTGAATAAAGCCACATGAAATAAGTGGGTTAGATGACAGAGATTTACCTAGTTGATTTGGGTAATTTCGATAGGGGTACATAGGAGATAAGACCCTAAGAGATACGATAATAATATTACGATTTAATTCATGGTGAATTAAAATAAAAATAAACACTTATTTGAGATGGGTCGAATGTATGAGGTTAAAATTAATAATTAATTTCCTCAAGTGATTACCGTACAACGAGGTTTAGTAGGAATGTATCCTAAGCCTAGGGGGCTAAGTCTAATTGATTAATGCCGGTTGTGATAGCAGGTTGAGTGATACTATTTACCATATTAGAGGATTTCTTATATATGTACATATAACCCTTATTCACAGTAGTTAACTCCTTATATATGTACATATAAACCATACTGAAAAGGTAACAAGAAGTGAATAGTTATTAATAATCTAGAATGAGTCGAGTCTGAGTCAAGAGGACAACATACTAACATCATTACATGTATTAGTAAGGGTAGTTAGGGCTAACTACGCCTATAACCGTGTTGGTAAGATTAGTTTGGGAATAACTATACATACAATCGTGTTGGTAATGTTGGTTTGGGAAAACCATACCTATAATATTTTGGAATGGTTAGTTGGGAATAACTGTACCTATATATTTAAAGAGAAATGAATTGTGAAGCAAATGTGATTTAAGTCTAAAGGCAATGTATGGGGATTAATATTTAATCGGGAAGCAGTCGTAGGATAATGACTTAAAATGAGTTTTGGAATAATTGACTAAGATATTATAGTTAAGCTAAGGAGGCTATATTTATGGATTGAGATTTCTCTGGATAAAGGTAGTTATGGAGTAATTACTTATACACATTGGATGACAATATGTACTTATATATATTTGTATGGATATACCAATGTTCGTGGATGGTCCTATCAGTTTGGGAGTTCGTGCGTTCAGACTCGGGACCACACGTCGGCACAGGTGGGCTTGGCGATTATGTAGGTCATATATGTATTATGTTGAGGCGCCATCTAAGAGAGGTAGGTGTTGATACTGATAGCTTTTGTCGCCACTGGGTATGGGTTGTGAATTGGCATCCTGCGTTGCGACCACCCTCAACTTATGTGGTTTTTTTATGTCCTCTTAGGATAAGATATTCCTTCGGACTTGCGGATATAGTACGAACTAGACACCAATGGTAGATGTTATTGTGTGTCATATATATATATATATATATATTTCTCCATTTACACATGGTGGTGTACCTTGTATGGGAATGCGCCCTCTTAGTTAAAGATGTAAACAACGCTTAATGATAATAATGTCGGTTTAATAAAATGATGTGGATAATTAAGGACAAAGATGAGTCCTAATGAATAATGTGATAAACAATTATTAATAAGAATAATAATTTGGTTATCTATGAGAATGAAACTTATAGTCTAACGGGGTTGATGATAGGGAGTATGAATTAAATCACTAAATGGTCTGAAGAGATAGAGAAGGGTTGTAGAATATTATGACGTAAGAATATGCACCGAGTTTATGTGAATTGTGTAGTCAACATTATGAAATCCATTTGGGGATTGGGGTGTCAGACATAAGTACCCATTTTTATTTAACACATAGCTAGATGGCTTATTCTTTGCATGGCAGATTAAATAATGGAAGTTATGATTGGCATTTTGGTTGAGGATACGAGCGGGACTGCTTCTAGATAAAAGGTCATGTACTCGTTACCTGTGACGGTCGATAAAGAGACGTGAATATATTTGTGAAGAATCCTTGCAAGTCTAGGTCTCTGACCCAAATTGTAAATGTTTTCCCCCCGATTATTCTTTATGACAGTGATAGCAAGAATGACGATGGATTAGACTTGCAGTTTCATTGGACGTAGTGCATTTCGATACATTGATTCTAGCATAGGCTGTACTTCAGTATTTGGTCATTTCATTTCAGACTAGGATTTGTACAGGCCTAAGACCAAGAGTTCATTTATATCAGTTGTACTTAGTTCTACATTATGGACATTATATGATGATTAAGTTTTTATTATTCATGTATTAAATCAATTTTATCTAGATGTTTTTATTCGTTGTGGGTTTTTATATAAAATAAATAAACTTTTATTTTCTTCAGTGTTAAGAATGGTATAAATTATTGATAAGCCCCATATTCAGCGTACTGAGTCCGGCCAACCTTTATGTGAGAAAATAGGGGTTGTCACACAATCTACACCATTTTTCACCACCGTCATTGCCGGATTCAAGATCAGAGCAAGGAGAAGATGTATCCATTATCTAGCAAAGAAAATCAGACCACTCAACCCTAAGTCAAGTGTTTAAACTTGCAATTATTTTGAGTACTTATATTACATATGATAGTGTAGGGTTAATATTGGATGAAAACATGATTTTTGGGAATATATGTGAGTAACTGGTGCATGATTTGTATAATATCATCTTAAAGACCAACCTCCTTTTAATGTAACATGAATTCAAATATATGGGTTTAAAAGAATGCGAAAAATATGGTTCCTTGAAGATAACCATGCATAAAAAGTAAATCTAGGGTTTATATGAATAAAGTGAGAAATTGATCTTGTTTAATGAAAATCCCGCTATTGATACCAAAAATTACCCAGCTACATGGACTAATAAAAAATGGACACCTGTCTCCTTGCATGGCAGTAATCCTAGTCAGAATATAATCGCTAGGTAGGCATGCCGATCAACACGAAGAACGTAGACCGTCAGTCTAAATGAAAAGCCACCACACGGGAAGTGTAACCGAGGGTCTTTTAGCACGTGGAATAGATAATCAACCATCACATTCATTATGAATGAGTGTAAATTCTTAAATATATAAAGGCATTCTAACCCTTGATCTTCAGGTCACTATAAATACATTGTACCACTTTCATCAAAGGCATGATATAACGAATTCTAGGATATTATTATTTACAATAGTACTTAGCATTTTGTAATCATTCAAATAAATACCAAAATAGTGAATGTAGGCCTACGTCCAGTATTTTGGTCACGTCCCTAAGCCGTGACCCTCAATTTGTGTACTCTCTTCTTCATCATGTCATGGGTCACGGACTTGGGTCGTGACCCATCCGCGACCAAGCTTGGAGGGAATTTTGGCCCGAGTTTGGCGCCAAGATGGTCACGATCTGGTCACGACCCAAGTCCGCGACCACTGTGGTCACGGACTTGGGCCATGACCACTTTGAGATCATCGATAATTTAGTGTGATAATAAATATGGTCACGCCAAATATTGAGTGGTTCACGGCCCAAGTCCGCGACCAGATGGTCGCGGACTTGGGCCGTGACCCACTGGGCGTGACCATTCGTAGGATTTGGTGTAGTGAGGCTTTCTTACACAATCGAATCACTTTAAAACTTTGTCTTTCATTTGATTATATAATTGCAATCTTATATTTTCTCTGTGATTAGAAAATTAAATTTAGTCCATTTTTTTACATCAACAAATTGGCGTCGTTTATGGGAATGTGATTCTAATTGTCGTTATTTATCTCATCCATCCTTATTCAAAATAAGATGAATAATCTCGAGTCTAGTGCAAGAAACGAAGGCAACCTAACAATCCCACCTGCTCCGCCTATAACAGTGAACCTAAATGGAATTCTCGCTAGTATTGTTAGGGGTTAAGATGCCATGCAGGAAATAACGAGACAATTGGCTAGTCATTACAAGCCAGATCTCGAGTCATTTCTAGACAACAAACTATTCCTTAACTAAGGAGATAAATGCCACCTCCACCTCCTTGGCAAAACCGACATAATAATTCTAGATCCATGCACGATAGGTCTAATCGTCCAAGAGTCAGTTCATCAATTATATCCATAAAGTTCTATAATGGCCATTTATTCTTTCCTAAAAGACCAAGTGTTTTGAAAATATTGAGTAGATCCTCGCCTTATGACAATTTGGGATCCACAACAAATATGAACCCTCCTAGAGAGTTATTCAAAAATAATCAGCATCCAGCTCACCATCGTGATGGCTCAGTCAGGTCAAGGTCAAGAATTCGACGATCTGGATACGCCGAGCAGACTTCTTAGGAAAAGAGCTCAGCGTAGACACATGCAGGTAACCCTTCTTGGAAAGGGTTAATCCAGCGATTAAAAGATTAGCAGGGAAAAATGGCAAAATTAAATAATACCTTATAGAGGAATTTCGTCAAGAGATCTCCCTTCATTTAGGTAATTATTGATTTTGCAACTCCATCCAAGTTTAAAACCCCAGTGGTCCCCCTTAAATATAATGGTAAAACTGATTCAGTTTTACACATCGAGCAGTATCAAGTTATAGTCAACATCTATTCAGTCCTTGATGAAATGAGTTATAGAGCATTTTCAAGCACCATTATGGCTTCCGCCCAAATATAGTACAATAACTTGCTCTAAGGACAATTGTTAACTTCAACCAGCTTACCAAGTTTTTCATCAATATGCTCGTGAAGAGAGTAGCCCATCTCTCGAGTGTCAGGCAACGAGTAGGGGAAACTACAATGGTGTACATCACTCGTTTTATCAACGAGAATTTAAAAGTGGTTGACTACGAGGAGAAAACAACCATCACTCCTCTAATGAGTGGATTGCTTTCAGAAAAACTATATTACGCTCTAGCTAAAATCCTCTTTAAATCATGAGTGAGCTCATGGCCAAGGCAGAATAAATCATGAATGTCGAGGAAGTAATGGCTATAAAGCAGAGTCTAGCCACTGATCATGAGAAGAAGGATCAGAAAGAGCGGAATGATCAGAAGTAAAAGAAGGATGATAAGCTCAAACATTATGGAACGTATACTCCATTAATTGTCAGCATTCACCATATCCTAGAGGAAATCAAACACGATAAATATTTGCGATGGCTAGAGAGGTTTAGGGCGCCACTTAACAGGAGGGAAAAATCTAAATATTATGAGTTCCATAAGGACCATGGTCATACAACTGATAACTGTATAGCTTTGAAGAACTAAGTGGAATCCTTATCCATCGAAGAAAGCTGAACAGATTTGTTGATCGACTAGAAGGTAGAGAAGCAAGGTGAAGGTCAAATTGTCCCTACAAGCCCATAGATAAAAGAAAGATAAATCATAAAGATGGTTACGAAGATGATCTCGGCCTGTCAAAAAAGCCTAAACAATAAGAGCACGGGGCAAATATGATAAGTTGTAGCTCTCTTGATTGTCATGTAATTATAGGCGGCGATGCAGGAGGAAGAGATCACAGTACCGAGAGAAAGGCCTACCTGAATGAAGCACAAGTCGGTTCTTATATCCAAATAATCAATCCGAACGAAGATGATCTGCTCAGAAAAGTGAATAAAGATGATAAGAGCATTATTTTGTATATTTTATACCCAAATTTAATCATTTTTGGTCCCATTTATATTATTTAATAAATTTTTAGGACCATTTTATTATAAAAGGAAAAAATGCAAGAATAATTGAATTTTGATTCAAAACGACAATTCTAAGTAGAAAATGGGTGCTTCGATAATTTTATAATATTCTCGTGTTAATTTGTGAAAAAAGTTATCTAGTGAAATTTTTGCAGGTAATGATGGAATTGGGTGCAAATTGATGATCAACTCGAAAAAGGCGTGAAAAAGCTGATTTTTATGGTCGTTCGAAAACAATGTCGTAAACTAAGTCGGGAATTTTTATTCTCCGAATTAGACGAAACTTAGTATGCATGTTCAGCAAGAAAAGATAAGAATTTTCGAGTAAGGGGAAGTTGAAGAGGTGGAGGTTGAAGAGGTCCACCTAAACCCTAATGTCTCACCCTAAACTTATAAATAGGACCCTTTGGCTCTTTATTTGGGTGTAGAGAATTTCATAGGGAGAATTTTAGAGAATTTGAGAGATTGTATTCAATTTGAGGGACAAGCCATTATCATTTCTTAGAGGGTTGAAGATTATTGTGAGAGAACTTATTGTAATTTTGGTTTATCAATGAAAATATCTTCTTATTCTTGCAATTTCTCTTTCATTACGATAGGTTGATTATTGTATTAGGATTAAGGTGAAGTTTATCATAGTTAGCTAATATTATCCACTGTTCTAAAAAACCCGCCTAGGCTTCGCCTAGGCACGCCTAGGCTTGAGGCTTGGGAGAAACTCCCCGCCTTAAGATTTTGACGCCTTATGCTTGGTAAAACCCTTAAGGCGTACTTTTTCTCTAAAAACAACAATGCTTTAGTGAAACGATATCGCCTTTTAAAGATTTTTTTGCAAACCGGACCATTATCTCATCCAAAATAATCAAATAGTATTTTTATTTGCAAATATTCAGACATATTTTTATGATATGTACAATTTTAGTATTTTAATAGCCTTGTTATAGTTAAAAAATATTAAAATATATTAAAAAGACCTAAATGCCTTTTCACGCCTTTTTACGCCAAGGCTCGCCTAGGCTTCTAAGGCTTAAGGCTTGGCCTCCACGCCTCGATCACGCCCCGCGTTTTTTAGAACCTTAATATTGTCATGTTAATTTGACAATTGGTTATTCCCTACTTGTTTTAATTGCTATTAAAGATTCGGAATTCATTTTAAAACGATACGAGAGTGTGTTTTAAACATTTAAAATTGTTTTGTCAATCAAGTTTTGAGATTTAAAAATAGTAATTTTTGATGGATTATGATTGAACTTTGATTGTTTTGATAGTCCATGCTTAAATACATTTGCAAATTTTAAAACTTGTATTTTCTAAGGGAATAGGGAATTTAGTCGTCTATTAGAGACGTTAAAAATATTTTAAACATAATCGTCATATTTTCTGAATTAAACATGGCGAGAGTCGGTTTAATTTGAGTTATAAAAAGGGAATGACAACATTAAATTAGTGTGCAATATTAGTTACGTGATAAATGGACCCCGAATCCTAATTATTTCCAAATTGTTTACAAATCTCTTGCGTTACTCTCATTTATCGTAGTTGATTTTATTTAGTTTAGTACATATTCCCTATCCCATTTTATCTAGTTGGACAGTTGCTATTATTTTAAAAATTCAAATTGACAAATCTCTGTGGGTTTGACCCGTACTTACACCCGCTATACTATAATAGCCCGTGCACTTACGGTATTTTAATAAATTGACAACAAAAGAAAATCTAGTAATCAGCTTTTTCAAAAACGACCTCTCTGGGGTACTATATCCCCATGATGATCCATTGGTTGTCATGTTTAGAATCTAGGATGACATCATCGTCAGGGTTTTAATTGATAATTGGAGCTCAACTGATATCATGTTTTACCCCTGCTTTTAGAGTTTGGATTTGACACCTAGTCAGCTAGAACCATACCACTGGTCATTGATAGGTTTTTGAGCAAAAAAGTCTAACCTATTGGGACAATTAATCTAGAAGTGTTGTTCGACACTTGGCTAGCTAGCCATATTGAAAAGATACACCTTTTGTCATGGATAAAAATGTTCAATCTGTGTATAATGTGATCCTCAACAGGGTAGGGTTGAAGAAGTTTGAGATCATACCATCTACTGTCCATCAATGTTTGAAGTTCTCAACTCACGTTGGGGTTGGTGTCATGAAAGGTGACCAAAAGTTAGCCAAAAAGTGTTATTACTCCTCAACTGAGCAAGAAAATTTGATTGAGTTGAAGAAGAAGACTACCACTTATCAGGTGGATACCACTGATCCCAATAGTGAATCAGAAGTTGAAACTCTGGATCCTCGAGATCAAACGGAGTTATTCAAAGGGCGAATTATTGAAAACACTGAAAGTATAGTTCTGGATGATGATAAATCGTATAGGACCACCCAGATCGTCTCAACACTAGATCCAGTCCTTAAGCAAGAGTTGATTGTGTTCTTGAGACATCGAAAGAATGTGTTTGCTTGGACTTATGAGGATATGTCTAGGATTAATCCTAATTTCCTCTGTCATGAGCTCAACATCAGTAACGATGCCAAGCCTATCAAGTAAAGGCGTAGGGTTTTCAGTCCAGAGAAAAATCTAGCTATTTCAGGAAGAGGTGGAGAAACTTTAAAAGGCCCAATTCATTGAGATGTTAAATATCTAGCCTGGTTGTCTAACGTTGTGATGGTCAAAAAGAAAACTGATAAGCAGATAATGTGTGTAGATTTTACTGATTTGAATAAAGCCTACACAAATGACCACTTTCTATAATACCCCATGTTTTTATGACTTTCAAAACTTGGGGATTTATTAAATTTAAATTGAGATATTAATTTAATATTAATACAAAAATTTACTTTAAATATTTACCAGTGTGACGAGAGTTAGTAATTATTGGGAATTTGTCGAATATTACTAAATGCGTAAAGTAATATATAAGATTGATTTTTCTAAAAATTGTCACGAGTGAATAAAATGGCAATTGTGAAAATTTAAGTCAGGACGCGCCCGAGTCACGTCAGGACTAAATTATTGTTATTAAAAGTGAATGAATTATAAGTTGCTCATATTCGCGTGCGCCAATGTGTCCGATAGGGTCGATATAGTCAAAATAATGTACCCGGGGGTTTAGTTTGGGTCTCGGGGCGTTTTCAGGCTAATTGGCATCCCGTGAGGGTATTACGAACATTTCGTATTTTTGGGCAATTAAACCCACGAATTTCCCAAGGTTATATCAGTCTTTAGGAGTTGTACTCTAGGGTTAGAAAGTGCAAAATCAAAGGACGGCCATTGGAGAAGAGGTGGGAAAGCTTTCGAAGCAATTCAAGGCCGAAAACTCAACTGTTTGCACCGCCACCACCACCGAGTCGTAAATCACGAGACGGGGAATGCAACTGTACCACTTTCTTCCACAAATCAGAAACTAAATTTCAAGGCAAGTACCTATCATGCTTATCTTTTAGTTAATGTCTCACCATGTTAGATTAGGATGGTTGAACCTACGTTTCATGGAAGAATTTAATGATTTAGAGAACCCAATCACATGTTATAGAGAAAATAAATAAATTCTGGAATCTAAATCATACATAGAGGATAACCCACGAAATTGGAATAATTTAGAAGTGATAAATCTGGAAAAAGAATTAGAACAATGGAAGTTTAGTGAAAAACTAGGGTTCTTGATAATTAAGACAAATTGGCCCTTTAATACAATCCCCTTGATGAATTTGTACATGTTGCACATAGGGAATCATGCATATATGTATAAATAACTAGTCGTAATGTTATTTCGAAATTTGGGAATCGATAATGATGTTTTGGAGAAATTTGGAAGATGAAGCCCATAGGTTTAAATTGCAGTTTCTGGGCAAGAACTTGTTGATCGATCGATCGACCCAAGAACATCGATCGATTAATGATTGATCGATTGACCCCTTACATCGATCGATCGACCCCTCCTGGAAAACTGCATATTTTTCTTGTGTGGGTTTAATCCGATTAAAATGCGTAGTAACCCTTGATTATTATCGTGGGAGCATAATGGGATATAAATAGGACTAGTAGGGGCTAGGTAAACTCCGTTGAGTAAGAAATTAATGTAAGATGACATTAAGGGCTAACGGGAAGTTATCCACACATATGAAATTATGCGTACAATTGATAAAAGGTCGAGACTTGTGAGGAAGTGAGACTAGAAGGTAAGTGAGTGCCTACTGAAAATATACTTAGGAAGTTAGAATACTTCGAGAGACGATAAGTAGGTGTGGAGTAACTTATATATATGAGAATAAAAGTGACAAATCCATTATGCGAGATAATCAAGTAAAAATGTGCTAAGAGCGGAAAATTATAATTATGGGTTGTGGGCGCACCTAATTTAGAAATGTGAATATTTATATATATGACTGTGTGACTGTGCATATAATATATCTGTGTAAAAATCATACCTGGGCTACTTGCTATCACAGGGTTTCCGCGCCGGGACAGTCTTATCTCGATTGGACCTTTGTGGGGGATATTGACTCGTACCCTAGAAGATAGTATCCACGATACAGGCTATCCGAAAATGATAGTCATATGTTCTAAGAGATGTGAGTGTATGTGGTGACCTCTTAGGACCTGGAACTATGCTTCGCCTCCATTTGTTTGTGTATTGTGTTAATACAGTTCGAGAGTGATTTCGAACTAGTATTTCCCTTAGTTTGTGTGACACGAGGACTTGATAGCAGAGTTTACCATCACCATAGGTTTTATGTGGGGTTTCGTTAGTATATATATATTATATGTGTGACTAATATATATATGTATGTCTATATGGGAATTTTTTACTGTGCATATAAGTAGATAAGTAATGAATAAATACTCCAATTTTATTATAAGCATTCGGGAACTTTATAAGGGAAATGAATTATTCTAAATAATGTAGAAATCTCGAAGAGAATGATTTTCTAAAGTAAATATCATAACCTCGATTGTCACCTGATAAAACTTATGGAATAAGTTAGAGAAATTTATGAGATTTATTGGTACGGTAGGCGTTCACACCAGAATGAGAGGTGAGAATTCTCAAGAGAGTGTCGCATACTAACATGGTTGTTGCATTAGCCGGTAAGCATTTTAAATACTTGCTAAACTAATTTTAAACTGTTTTACACTCGGGATCTGACCCATTTCCTGTTATTTCTTCTCTCTTGTATATATATATGTATATAATACAGGTGCCCAGCCACAGGGGCGTCATTGCTTAGGTTCTTTGGACCAGACGCGTTACAACTTATGTGGGAGTTGCAGGCCATTGCTTAGACGACCTCATTGTTGACTCCACTCATACTTTTAGTTCTTGTTAGTTAGGGAATGTGTCGCCCATTTCTCTATTCAGTTTGAATTTTTTGTCAGAGATTTACATTCCTTTATATTTCCATTTGTTGGTACTCTTTAGGATTTAATTACTGTCAGGATGGTTTTATTTATAGTTCAAACTGGTTTGGTTTATATGGATAAATCTAATTCTTGTGTGTTATTATCCATCTTTAGTATGCCAGAGTTCTTAAATTGCTGGTTGTTTAAAAAGGTTTTCATATTTGATTTTAATAAAATGGAAATATGGTTTTGAAATTATTTTGACACTTAGCTTAATTATTTTGGGTGTTTAAATTGGAAATTTTATTTTGCAACAGTGATGCTAAGAATGAACCAACCGTTCACCTTAATTCTTAATTTAATAAAGGACTGATCACCCGATATTTAGTTAGGCGGGGTGTCTCAGGTGGTATCAGAGCATCATATTTTAGTATCCTTTAGGATCTAAATGGCTTATTTCGTTTCCAGCTTAGCGTCTTTGATTTAGAGCCCTAATATTAGGAATGTCGGCTTCATCTTTATGCGTTGGGAATTCGTGCTTCTGCGATTTACTTATGTGAATTATGAACTCATCCAGATTATTTAAATTTTCAGATGGGTCGTCAAGAAGAAAAAGCTAATGTCGTTAGGGGAGTTAATAAGTAAGGTCATCTCACACCTCAGGTGTCTCCAGGGAGTGTATTAACCACCGAGTTAGCAGGTATTGTGGCACATGCAGTTACCACTGCAGTCTTAGAGTATCAAGAATGCAACACACAGCTTATAAGGGGAAAATAATCTAGAGAGTATAGTCAATCTGTCATGACTAGAAAAAACAGGTGCACGAAGACACTAAAATCATAATAACAAGCTCCTCATGACCGTAAAAGACACGAAGATAACAAATTGTGAAGGGAAAACCAAAAGTGTCAGGGCCAACAAAGTCGGAGTCAGAGTGAAGTCATACAGAGGTGTTTCAAATATGGAATGGATAGTCATGAACATCGAACTTGTCCGGATCAAACTGGAGAGGAACTCAGACCCGACCAAAGAGAATTTTCAGGACTCTGCTATAAGTGTGTACAAATGGGTCACAAGTGACTGTCCTCAACCAGATGTCATTCTTCATCAAGATGCTCAACTAGGTCAACAAGGCCAAGGAAAAAATGGACCTGTACAACCGAGCCAAAACCAACGGAGCCGTAAAATGAAACAATTTAGAGGTAGATGCTTCAATTGCGTCAGAACGGGTCACCGGAGGCAGGATTACCAAGATAAGAGTAATATACCCCAGCAGCAGGGGGAGAAACAGCAAGAATGTGTGTACGACGTATAACGTACTGAAATCCAACATCCATCCTCGACCATTGATGGCATGTTCCTTCCTTCTAGTACTATGGGACACACTTTATTCAATACTGGGGCATCATACTATTTCATAGATACTCACTTTGCACGGACCTTAGGATTTTTAGACACTACTGAGAGTACAGTGTCATGCGTAGACTCATCGTTGGGAAAGGGTCATTAATTTTTCTTTATATGCCGGGGTGTAGGTATATAGTTTGGTTTTACCTATAGTCATACTAGTTTGGTCATACGTGAGCACAACGTCATTATTGGCACGGATTGGCTCGCTACGTATAGAGCCATGATAAATTGATTCAGTAGGAGCATTACCTTTTCCATTGCGGGGACGGATATGTTTTGGAGGCGATGCCTTGCCCAGAAGGGGGGATCTTTTACCTACTTATATTACATAAATAAGGATACCTCTAAGGAGATTGTGATTCTCCTAGATTCGATTCCAATCGTTCGTGAGTTTTCAAATGTATTTCAGGAGATAAGTGGGTTATGTGTTGACGTAGTTTGTGGAAAGTAAAAACCACGGGAGTTAAAATTTTTCGAAGTGAGAATAAAGGACAGGGGCATGGAGCTTACAAGGGAAATGGTTAATATAATTTTTGATTTGGTTTAGAGAGATGCGTTATGTTCGAAAGACGATTAAGTAGCCAAGGCAATTGGCAAAGTTGAAGTATGATTTTTATCCTCGGAGGATGAAGATTATTTTATGTGACACGAGTGAGTCATTTTATTTTTGTTTATTGCTAGATTCGCATATGAGAAGAATTTAGTGCGTATATCTATAGCGTTATTATTATGTATATGTTTCCCGAGTAAAGTGGGATTGTATTTAATGTTCTTCGCGGAGGACAAATGAGTGCACTATTAGTGATTTATATCCTTTTTTGAGAATTATACTATTAGTGATGTGATATGCGAGTACGATATGATATTAATTATGGTTTATAAAAATAGTTAAAATAATACTGGGCAGTAATTTCAAGGCTATCGGAGTGGTTGCCATGGGGCAGCATGTTGTGTTCGGGAAAGGCCTCACCTGCGAGAGGGTCGGACTCGCACTTATACTATTTATTTTAGATATTTTGGAGGGAATAGTGGCCTTAAGATATTCGATTCCGGTGTGTGTAGGGACTTTGTTGTTATGATTCAGTATGTACTGGGTCTACTGTTGAGCGAAAGGATTTAACTCATTATTATGTTTGGCGCTCAAGACTTAGTGTTAGGAAGAGCGCAGTGATATATTTATCCTTTACAGATGTGAGAGATAAGAGTTATACCCATATGTTTGGGGTCAGGATTTCGAGGACCCCGATTGTATGTATTCGAGGTTAATGGGATATGATTACTACCAATAATGAACGATTGTAAAATTGGCGAAATGTTCTTTGTTAAGTGTAATTACGGGAGGAGATGAAAATTTTCTGTCAAGAAATGGAATTAAGGGGTACATGCTATGGACGGAGGGCTGAACGGATTTCGATAACCGATAATGCTAGGTAGTAGTGTTTCGGGGGGGTTCCTTGTTTGGATTTTGCTTGGCGAGACATCCCACGCATGAAACTTAGCATAAGATTGGAAGTGGGAAGATGTTTGGTCATTAGTCTATGAGTTAGTTACCTCAGTCGTAGTAGGGACAAGTAATTATATATGTAAGTTGGAAGTTGAATTACGATTAAAGAAGAGTTGGTGGTGTGGTAAAGAGACATTGGAAGTTTTGTCTTATCACCACGAGTTAAGGGGTGGAACGATGATAAGGAGGATTTAAAAATTTCAATTTCTAGGGTGATTGAGAGTACCCCAAGTGTTGTAATCACGTTGTGAGCACAAGGAAAATAAGTAATTAGGTGTTATTCGTGAAGCGTATGTGATGCTTATGTTAGTCTACACGGTTTATAGGGTATGTGGGCATCTTAGTTAGCTGATGTCAAAATTGTTTGAGTTGAAGGGACGTGGAAATAAACGTGTGGAATAAATGTTTGAGGGATTGACATAACGAAATGGAAGTGTGAGAGTGGATTGGGCACCGTGTGAAAGACAATAAATCCCTATAGTTGTGTTCAAAGTAGCACACCAAATCTGGTTGGAAGGTTGTGGGAAGCCATTTAAAAAGGGGTATTTCATGAGAAGGGTAGAACTTAATTATTATGGATAACACTTGGCGGAGTTGTAATTAATCAAATGTTGAGAGCGACTGATGCGTACAAAGAGTTGAGGTGTTAGTATGGTATAACAGGTCCGAAAATACACATCGTGGAGAAAAGTGCATGGGTTGGAACTTTCAGTATACGTAAAGGAAAGAAGGGGAGTATTAAGTGTCACTTAATGTGAGACATTACAAGTAGAAGTTGGTGTCGAGCGGGACAAAGTGGGTAGTCTCCGTGGGCACTACTCATGAATAGAAATCGATTGGAACAAGAGGGCCAACCAGAGAATTTTGTGGCTACCAACGATTCCGATAAGGGAAGAGGACAGTGAAGTCAGTAAAGTTTCCTTGATGGGTTGCTAACCTCAAGGCCAGACCAAGGGTTCATTCGAACATGTAAAAAAGTCTCCCAAGAAGGAAGCGATTGATATTCCTTTGGGGTGATTTACCATATTAACTAGTCTGCCCCAGTCTTCCTTTGAAAGGAAGAATCGCGTCGGTACATGATCGCTCTCCTTAGGGTGAGACTTTCAAATCCCACCTTCAATATGGAATTTTAGAAAGAAGCGGGGATAACACTTCGTGTTGACCGGGTTGTATCACCCATAATCTGGGGAGTAGGCGAGCGATAATTAACCATTAGTGGAGCCTTGTGAAAGTAATTTTGGATTCATTGTGATCGTTTCGTTTCCACAACAGTTATATCTAGCAAGTGGAATATAGCACGATAATTAGTGAAGGATATTACCTAATGGTAGAGTTCCGTGGGAGCACTCTTACTTGTTATTGTGAACAAGGTGCTTATTGAGGTTTTGGTGTGGAAAGCTTTAACTTTTCTCACTCTGAATGGTAAGAGATGGGCAGATAATCAGAATTTAGGGTTGGTAGACTTCGAGTCTGATGACTATGGTGGAATTACCACGACTGTTTTAGGCAGACAAGAGTGGTTAGATGTTCTTATGGTTTCTCTCAAAATGGGAGTTTTGTGTTTAGATAAATCTGCGTAGTTTTCATGTAGTGAGGTGAGGCCTCCCAATGATAGAGAAATAATGGGAATTAATAATGTATACGTATGTCTTATGCGGACGTTGTCGGATAGGAGCTCTATGTGAAGTGTATTTAATGAGAGTGTTAAGCAAGTTTGCTGTGAGGTGGGGGCTATAATGATTAAGCGCCTTACTATGTAGATAGTTTGCGTACTGTTAGGCCTTATTTTCTAAATTTCGGGATGAAATTCCGTTATTAGGGGGGAGGTGGGTAATGCCCCGTATTTTTATGACTTTCAAAAATTTGGGGATTTATTAAATTTAAATTGAGATATTAATTTAATATTAATCCAAAAATTTACTTTAAATATTTACTAGCATGACGAGAGTTAGTAATTATTGGGAATTTGCCGAATATTACTAAATGAGTAAAGTAATATATAAGATTGATTTTTATAAAAATTATCACGAGTGAATAAAATGACAATTATGGAAATTTAAGAAGGGATGCGCCCGTGTCATCTCGGGACTAAATTATTATTATTAAAAGTAAATGAATTATAAGTCCCCCGTATGATCGTTTCGAGTGCCTTAATGTGTCCGTAAGGGTCGATATAGTCAAAATAATGTACCCGGGGGTTTAGTTTGGGTCTCAGTGCGTTTTTAGGCCTAATTGGCATCCCGATAGGGTATTACGGACATTTTGTATTTTTTGGGCAATTAAACCCACGAATTTCCCAAGGTTATATCAGCCTTTAGGAGTTGTTCTCTAGGGTTAGCAAGATAAAAATCAAAGGACGTCCATTAGAGAAGAGGTGGGAAAGATTCCCAAGCAATTCAAGGGCAAAAACTCAACTGTTTGCACCGCCGCCACCACCACCGAGTCATAGATCACAAGACGGGGAACGCAACCGTACCACTTTCTTCCATAAATCATAAACTAAATTTCAAGGCAAGTATCTATCTTGCTTCTCTTTTAGTTAATGTCTCACCATGTTAGATTAGGATGGTTGAACCTACGTTTCATGGAAGAATTTAAAGATTTAGAGAACCCAATCACATGTTATAGAGAAAATAAATAAATTCTGGAATCTAAATCATATGTAGAGGATTACCCACGAAATTGGAATAATTTAGAAGTGATAAATCTAGAAAAAGAATTAGAACAATGGAAGTTTAGTGAAAAATTAGGGTTTTTGATAATTAAGACAAATTGGCCCTTTAATACGATCCCATTGATGAATTTGTACATCTTGCACATAGCGAATTATGCATATATGTATAAATAACTAGTAGTAGTGTTATTTCAGAGTTTGGAAATCGATAATGATCTTTTGGAGAAATTTGGAAGATGAAACCCGTAGGTTTAAATTGCAGTTTCTGGGCAAGAACTTCTTGATTCGATCGATCGACCAAAGAACATCGATCGACCCCTTACATCGATCGATCGACCTCTCCTGGAAAACAACATATTTTTCTTCTATTGGTTTAATCCGATTAAAATGCATAGTAACCCTTGATTATTATTGTGGGAGCATAATGGGATATAAATGGGACCAATAGGGGCTAGGTAAACTCCGTTGAGTAATAATTTAATGTAAGATGAAATTAAGGGTTAACGGGGAGTTATCCACATATATGAAATTATGCGTACGATTGATAAAAGGTCGAGACTTGTGAGAAAGTGAGACTAGAAGGTAAGTGAGTGCCTACTGAAAATATACTTTGGAAGTTAGAATACTTTGAGAGACGAGAAGTAGGTATGGAGTAACTTATATATATGAGAATAAAAGTGACAAATCCATTATGCGAGATAATCAAGTAAAAATGTGCTAAGAGCGGATAATTATAATTATGGGTTGTGGGCGTACCTAATTTAGAAATGCGAATATTTATATATATGATTGTGTGACTGTGCATATTATATATTTGTGTAAAAATCATAGTCGGGCTACTTGCTATCACGGGGGTTTTCACGCCGGGACAGTCTTATCTCGATTGGACCTTTATGGGGGATATTGACTCGTACCCTAGAAGATAGTATCCTCGATACAGGCTATCCGAAAATGATAGTCAGATGTTCTAAGAGACGTGAGGGTATGTGCTGAACTCTTAGGACCTAGAACTACGCTTCGCCTCCATTTGTTTGTGTATTGTGTTAATACAGTTCGAGAATGATTCCGAACTAGTATTTCCCTTAGTTTGTGTGACACGAGGACTTGATAGCAGAGTATACCATCACCATAGGTTTTATGTGGGGTGACGTTAGTATATATATATTATATGTGTGACTAATATATATACGTATATCTATATGGGAACTTTTTACTGTGCGTATAAGTAGATAAGTAATGAATAAATACTCCAATTTTATTATAAGCATTCGGGAACTTTATAAGGGAAATGAGTTATTCTAAATAATGTCGAAATCTCGAAGAGAATGATTTTCTAAGGTAAATATCATAACCTTGATTGTCACCTGATAAAACTTATGAGATTTATTAGTACGGTAGGCGTGCACACTAGAAGGAGAGGTTAGAATTCTCAAGAGAGTGTCGCATACTAACATGGTTATTACATTAGTCGGTAAGCATTTTAAATACTTGCTAAACTAATTTTAAACTGTTTTACACTCGGAATCTGTCCTGTTTCCTGTTATTTCTTCTCTCTCGTATATATATATGTATATATTACAGGTGCCCAGCCACAAGGGCGCCATTGCTTAGGTTCTTAGGACCGGACGCGCTGCAGCTTATGTGGGAGTTGCATGCCATTGCTTAGACGACATCATTGTTGACTCCACTCCTACTTTTAGTTCTTAATAGTTTGGGCATGTGTCACCCATTTCTCTATTCAGTTTGGATTTTTTGTCTGAGATTTACATTCCTTTATATTTCCATTTGTTGGTACTCTTTGGGATTTAATTACTGTGAAAATGGTTTTATTTATAGTTTAAACTGGTTTGGTTTATATGCATGAATCTAATTCTTGTGTGTTATTATCCATCTTTAGTACGTCAGAGTTCTTAAATTGTTGGTTATTTAAAAAGGTTTTCATATTTGGATTTAATAAAATTGAAATATGGTTTTAAAATTGTTTTGACACTTAGCTTAATTATTTAGGATGTTTAAATTGAAAATTTTATTTTGCGACGGTGATGCTAAGAATGAACCAACCGTTCTCCTTGATTCTTAATTTAATAAAGGACTGATCACCCGATATTTAATTAGGCGGGGTGTCTCACTTTCCCCTTCCTAGAATTAATCAGTTGGTAGATGCAACATAAGTACACGAGCTGTTAAGCTTCATGGATGCTTATTCTGGATATAACCAGGTAAAAATGAAACCAGAACATAAGGAAAATACTGCTTTCATCACCAGTTGAGTTACTTACTGATACAATATGATGCGCTTCGGCCTCAAGAACGCTGGAGCAACATACCCGAGTTTGGTGAACAAGATGTTTGAAGAGAAGATATGGAAGAATATGGAGGTTTATGTGGATGATAGGTTGATTAAAATAAAGAAGGCTTCATATTATATCAAAGAACTCAGTTAGACTTTCGATCAACTAGAAAAGCATTAGATGAAGCTCAACTTGACCAAGTGTGTGTTCGGGGTGCAGGAAGGAATGTTCCTCGACTTCATAGTTAACCAAAGGGGAATTGAATGTAATCCAGCTAAGATAAAAAGCACTGATAGAAATGCAATCGCCTACCTTTAAGAAGGATGTACAAAGGCTTACCGGTAGAGTAGCATCTTTGAACATGTCTATTTCTCGAGCAATCGATAGGTGCTTGCCATTTTTTAAGGTCCTTAGAAAGACCTTTGAGTGAAATGCGAAATATGAAGAAGCGTTCCAAGAATTAAAGAAGTATCTTGGATCACCACCTTTATTGTCTGACCTATTTTGGGAACAAAGTTGTATTTATACTTAGCTATTCTAAACCAGTTTACAACATGGGTAGAGCATTCAAAGGAGCCTTGGTTCAACTGGATAATAGAATCTAGAAACCAGTTTACAACATGGGTAGAGCATTCAAAGGAGCCAAAATCAGGTAACCACATTTGAAAAAATTGGCCCTAGCACTCATTGAATCTTCCAGGCGTATGAATCCATACTTCCAAGCACACATTATAGTTGTGTACACTGATATAACTCTTCGGTAAGCACTCCCCAAATATGAGAAGTCAGGAAGATTGATGTACTGGGCACTAGAACTGGGAGAGTATGCTATCGTCTATGAACCAAGGTAATCATTAAAAGGCCAAGCTTTAGAAAATTTTATTGGAGAATTAACCTATGAAGAGGTTACCAACCAATAAAACTTACATACTGAGTAGACTTATATGGAAGAGAGAAAGCAAGCTAAATTTGTAGTCGATCAACCTGAATAATCCAGAACTCAGGAAATGGCTCAAAAATATACAAAGGAAAGTAAGAAGATATTCCACCATGGAGTTCTGTTAGGAGAAAGCTTCAGCCGTGATATCCCATTGTGGAATTTATACGTAGATGAATCTTCTTGTGTGACTGGAAATAGAGAATGTATAATACTTAATACTCTTAATGATATTGATATTGAATATGCACTCATGTTTCAATTAAAGGCATCAAATAATAAAGTGGAGTATGAACTTTGATAGTCGGACTAGATTTGGCTCATTCCTTAAGCGCCAAGCAAGTAGTGGTGCACTGTGATTCATAACTGGTTGTCAACCAAGTGCTTTATTTATATGGAGTTAAGGGAGAAGTGATGACCAAATACTTTGCCAAAGCCATGGAAGTTATTTTTAAGTTTTCAGGTGTATAAATGAATAGGATACCAAGAATAGCTAACGCCCGAGATGATGCACTTGCTCGGTTAGCTTCAGCAACAAGGATTGAACTCTAGAGAAGCCTTCAAATTGAGATCTTGGGGAATAGGAAAATAGATGAGGACCTCATGGTTAGATTCGTTACTGTGGATTTGGTACCTTCTTGGATGGATCCAATCAGGGCTCACATTGAAAATGGAATCCTACCAGTCAATCCCAAATAAGCTAAATAGCTCCGGTACAAAGCAGCCAGATATGTGTTAGACAAAGCAATTTTATATAGAAGGGGATTAACTATCTCTTTATTACATGGTGTTCATTCATTGGAGGTGGAAGATTTGATTAAGGAAGTGCATAAAGGTTCATGTGGAGCTCATTCAGCTAGTCGGTCGTTGCTTCAAATAATCAACACATAAGAAACTACTGGCCGACTATGAGGGCAGATTATAAAACCTTCACAAGAAAGTGTGACAAGTGCCAATGATTCTCTCCAATTCATAAAGCACCCAATGTTGTTATCATGCCAATTCATTCTCCCTGACCATTAGCTATTTTTGGAATTGATTTAGTCATATCACTGTCGACTACTAAAGGTAGGTTTAAGTACCTGGTAGTTATTGTTGACTACTTCACAAAATGGGTATAAGCAGAGCCATTGATTGAGATGACTAATTAGAAAGTGAATCAGTTCATCTAGAAGAGCATCATTTATAAGTATGGGATGCCCTATGCATTTACTACAGACCATGGCACCTAATTTGATAATGATGAGTTTGAAGAATATTGTGTTTAGTCCAAGATCCAGAAACTCCATTATATATCAGGACATCCACAAAGCAATGGACAAACGTAAGTAACAAATAGATCTTTGCTCAATGGACTGAATAAGAGGATTGATGCTACTAAAGGAAACTGGATTAATGATTACATTTTGTTCTCTGGGATTATAGAACAATGTCGAGCATAGTAACAGGAGAAACACCTTATATGTTTGCATTTGGGACAAAAGCCATGCTTCCAGTTGAGATAGGCCTACCAACTCACATGGTGCTTGATAGAAAGACTTTTGCTTGTATTTTTCTTGTCGTTGCTTGAAAAGCCTTTCTAATCAAAATCCTTATGTACCTACAAATAATAACAAACTCAAGTGTATAGGTAAGTAAGGGTATCAATCCACTTTCAAGGGAGTAAAGCAAATGGAGCACATTCACATGTAATTCACTTTTTATTTTCTTTTTGTGCTTTTTCACTTTTCTATTTTTTTTTAGCTTTTTCAATATTAAAACAAAAGGGTGAGGTGAGGTCTAAACTAAAATAAACTAAAGTGTGAGATGAAAACTAACTAGAAATTTACTAAAATGAAAATTAAAGTCTAACACTAAAATAAAAGATAAAGTGAGGAAAATAATTGTGAGAACAATCAAGGAGTGGGATTACACCACAAATTTTAGTTATTCTAATTAATTAATTTAATTATTTGAATTCTCCCAAATTAATATTAAAATTACAAATCAACAATCGTTGCAAGTGTAATTAGAATAGTAATCTTTTAGAAGGTTAAAATTAACACCCCACAACTCTAGAAAATTAGATCAACAATCCTTTTAATTAATCACCCGCTAGGATCGATCAATTAGAATTTATGTCAATCTTAGAAATTAAATTTAGAGTTGAAATTCAAATGATAATACCCCACTTAAGAAATCCCTATCTCTAGTTCGAATCTAAAATGGGTATTATCACTAGAATTTCGATTTTCTCTCGAAAATCATTTACCCTCTCTCGAGGCGTAAATCTAAGGGTGAGGGATCAAATTTAACATTCAAAGGGAAATTTCAAGTAATCAAACTAATTAAACTAAAATAATATCAAATAAGGGTTTCACCCCACCCCTTGAAAGGGGTTTTAGCCAAACATGGTATGAAATATGACAAATTAATAATCAAAGGCATAAACAAATAAAATAGAAGGGTAAGAGGACAAATCTTCAAACAAGTCTCCTTGATTTGCAAAATTGGACTCTAATCCTCCATTGAAATTGAATAACTTCCATTCAAAATGAGCTCTCCACAATATTCAATTACATACAAATACTCATTTGAATTGCTCAACAATTAATCTCTCACAAATATCTAAAAGGATAAAAATAAAATTATTTACAAAAATCTTCTACCTAATTTATTTTCTACTCTAACCTATCTCTCTCTCTAGAATTTTTTCTCTACTTGATATCCTCCCTCAAATGGTCTTGAAGTCTTCTTTTATATGCAATGGAGCTATGGGGTTAAATTGGTAAAAAGGTAGGGAGTGCATGGGTTTTGGGTGAGGTCACATGTGCATGGGGGTGTGAGGTTAGGATAAAATCAGATTGGGTGAGGGGGTAATTTTGGAAATTGGTTTTGAGTGGTTAGTTAGGGGTATTATGGGTAAAGGGAATTAAGTTAGTTTTAGGCACATGTGGGTTTTTGGATTTTAGTTAGTTTTTGGTTTTGTTGGCAAGCAGATCGTGGCTTGGAGAAGTGGATGACATTGGAAATGGGTATTTGGGTTTTGGGTTTATGGGTTTTTGTTTGGTTGGGTATGTTTGTTGGTAATGGGTTGAGGAGAGAGAGATGGAATCGGAAGAGGGTCGTGGGCACCGCCGGGTTAGAGGAGCGCCGGGGTCGGAACGGCAGGGGGCAGAGAGATGCGAAGAGAGAGAGTGAGAGATGATAATGGTAGTTTGTTGAAAATGGAGGTTTTGGGTTTTGTTAATGGGGGAGGAGAGAGAATCGTTGGTGGATGGGAGAAGAAGGATAGAGATATTTGGTTTTTGGTGTTTTGGTTATGGAGAAATGGTGGTGCAAGTGAGATGAGAGAGAAAGAGGTGGGAGGTTTGAGGTAGGAGATGATGAATAGTGTATGGAGGGATAAGGTGTGGTGGGGTGTAGGGTGTGTGATTGTGGGTGAGGGTGTAGGTTTAGGTGTAGGATAAGTGGGTATGTGTGTGTGTTTACTAAGGACACCTAAAAATATAATAACAATAAAAATAAAACTACAATAACTAAAAATCCTAAAATTAAACTCCTACTCTCAAAATAAAATAAAGACTAAATAAAAAATAAAACTTAAAATAAAATCTAATAAAACTTAAAATAAAAATCCTAAAAAGAAAATGCAAAATCAAATCAAACTAAAAATACATAAATCATAAAAAATCTAATCCTAATAAAATAAGATAAAATAGAATAAAAACTAAAACTAAAAACTAATAGAATAAAAATCAAAATAAAATAAAATTATACTAATAAAAATAAAATGGAAAATAAAATCTAAAAATTCTAAAATAACTCTACAATAAATCCTAAAAATAGAAAAGACTCAAATTAAAAATCTAAAAAAATAATAAAATGACACAAATAAAACACACACAGGCTTGGGGTAAGTTTGGGCTAAGTTTAGGGTAAGCTAGGGTACGGGAATTTGGTATTTAGCTCCGTAAAATGCACAATTGCCTTGAAATACGCATTTAAACACCGCAACGTACATTAAACCTGCATAATAAACATTTAAGCACATAAGACCCATATTGTCGAGAATTAGCAACTAATGTACGTCTATTTGGGGTATAAATTGTACAGTTTTGGGTGCTTATCACACCACCCCCAAACAGAGCGTCGCTAGTCCTCGAGCAATAAGATAGAGAGAAAGAGAAAGATAAGTAACCAAAAGTGTACCACTTTCGCGGGCACTTGCGATTGCACTTAGCATGTGCAACAAGCCTTTAAACCTATAGGTTGCCCTACAGGACGAGTTGTGTCTCGTGAGGGTTTGCAGGGAATATACCCACAAAATTCTTATTTGCAAAAATTTATTGAAGGGCAGTCAATCTCTTATTAGACATAGAATAATCGCACAATCCATCACAAAATAAATGATTTCAGAAATACAAGCTAGAATGTGCATAAAAATTTAGCTAAGTAAATACTCAAGGCACATCCTTCCTAGAACTCAACGTGTGTAGTGTGAATCAGTCAAAACGGGTTGAGTATCACAAGAGTAATTCGTAGATTGCCTTGTCGGAATCAACGCTTCAACTTCAAATCTCTCGGATATATCTCTCTCAAACGAACTCTCGAGATATGGGTCAGTGTATCGCTCTTGTGTGTGAGGAGGTGAGTAAATGTAAGCAAGTTCAAACGTCTCACACACACATAAGAAAGAACGAACATTTCAATGAAAAATTGATCTCATGAAAGAATGTTAATCACTATAGTGAGAACGTCGAGTTATTCACCACGTTGACTTTCATTCGCCCGAACACTAAGGGGAAAATGTATGTATATGGGTGAGGGGGTAAATGAAATGGGATATGTGGGATGCGATGAGGTAGGATAGGATGGAATGATGATATGATGGATGGATGGTGGATATGCGATGTGAAATGGGTGGAAAATGGATGCGAAATGGATGCGAAAGAAGAATGTATACACTTTAGGCACAAATGTCTTTATTACTAACTACAAATTCTCTTTCTTTTTTTTTCTCTCTTTTTTTTCGATTTTTCTTTTCTTTTTTTCTCTCTTTTTTTTCTATTTTTTTTTTTTTTTTTTTTTTTTGCTATTTTTTTTTTTTTCTTTTTTTTTTCTCTCACTTTTCAAACTAACAATGAAGACATTTACATTTGAAATCACACTCTTTTATTTGAAAATGATGATGGATGATATATGAAATGAGTGGGGAATGATGGTGAGGGGAATATGGAAGAACATGGGAATGTAATGGGTAAAGTGAATGGGTAATGTATGGGGGGAATGTAATGGGTGAAGTGAATGGAAAATGATGTATGGAAAGGTGGTAAGTGTATGGATGAAAATCTAGTATTCGGGACAAATTTCAAGACATGTGTTTCTTACACCTCGAAAATGATGTCATTCTCAGTGATCAACCAAAATTTTAAAGAATAATGAGATCATACGGCAATTAAAGTGCGGACCCAAACAAAGTTGAATCAACTTGTGACTCGGAGATTGCGTAAGACACTCAAAAGGGGTGAAAGGCACAAATCTCACGAGCTAAAGTCTCTACTAGTGATCCTTAAGGTTCTCTTTAGAATTATAGTACTCTTCAACTCTAAACGTAATGACGTGATAAGTGCGCAAATTTTTGTTGAGTCTAGAAATTCATGGTGCAAAATGCCTTGTTATGTATTACGTAAGCTATTTAGAAAAAATATTCTCTAGCTTGATTCCTAGACTTTTGAAAGATGGATGATTGAAAATTCACATCAATGAGTGAGATGAAAGAAACTGCATGAAATTTTAAAAATCAGGTTTAAAATTCAAAATTTTTCAAAAGAGGCACGACTTTGATAAAATTCCCCACCCCCAAACAAAAAGGAACATCATCCTCGATGTTAAGTAAAATGATTTTTAAAATTGAGAGCATAAGGTAGGAAAGAGATTACCAGAATGAACCGCTAATGAAGTGGACAGATGTAGCCAATAATAAACCTGAGTAAATGATAAGAAAAAAAATGTGTACAAGTCTATAAGAATGATAAAGCATAGGGTGATGTGAAACACCACCCCCAAACAGGATGATACTAGTACAAGAAACGCGGACTGCCTCTCGGTAGCGCTAAGTTTAATGTCTTCAGCCAGACCGATGGAATCTCACCCTAAGAATAGAATCTATGATAGTGCGGGGTGGCAGAAAAATTGGGTGATAAAGATCACCCCCAAACAAGACTGAAGCATCAGTCTTGCTGGATAGAGGCTAAAATGGTCAATGCACCTGTATGGCAAAGTGCATCACACGATGCAAAGCATAGGTGGACCAAGGGCGGGTGGGAAAAAGGGCTAAGGTGAAAAAGGCATGGGTGATTAAGCATCGATCACGGGCCTTGTTGAGCGTAAATGTGAGGGCAGCTAGGGCCCTATAACCATGGTGCTCAAGTTGGTGAGGAAGGAAATATGGTTTGGACATAGGAATTGGATGGGGCTCATCTAAATGACACGACCGTTCTATGAATGGGCGATGGTAATTGTCGCGCCGTGACACACCAGGGAGCTGTTGAGAAGAAAAATCAAAACCGCAAAAGAGTGGTGTGCATGGAGGAACAAGCTCGATGTCACGGTGGAGAGTAGAACCAAAAATACTCTCGTGGGTGGTGGATGGTTTCAGGTTAGGATCTAAAAATGTAGATGGAAACGTGAAATGTGTAAAATCAAGATCCAAACCGGGTGGTGGGGTGGACGGAACAATGGGTGGGTCGGGTGGGATAAACGGTGGAGGAAGATGATCCAACTCAAGCGTGGGAGACACACACTCATTGGGAGGAGTAAAGGAATACTCACAAGGGAGTGTGGTTTCTAAAGATGGAGTGATCAACTTCTCCAAAAAGGTAGCATCGGTAAATGGGGTGGGTGGGTAAGACGAGGCACCAAGATCGGAGATAGAGGAATCGATAGAAATATCGGGCTCAACGGGAGCCATGCATGGTGGGACATCATCCAGATCCGAATAGTTAGGAACTTTCACGGATTCTATCTCGGTAAAATGGTGAGCACTCGTAGCCGGAGCTAACCTAGGATAAATTGGTTCCTCGGGAACACACACGATGTGCTCAATAGGTATAGACTCGGGCATTATTTTGGATTCAGCGGGAGTGGGAAGGTGAATGGGAACCGCAAGGTGGGGTTCATATGGATAGGGTGGGATTGGATCAGGCTCACTAATGAAAGGTATGTCAACACAATTGTCGACTTGGGACCCGGGCCATGGAATGGTCTCAACATTGAGATTCTCGGGAGGATAGGGTTGGTCACACTCAAAATCGGTGTCGCAAGAGGACACATCATCAACACACTCGGGTGCAACAATGGATGGATACATGGGAATGTCCGACTCTCGCTCACACTCAATTTCATTTAATCTTTGTTCAAGCCGTTGGAGGGCGTCATTTTGAAGTTGAGTGGCTTGCTCTTGCTCGAGAATGAACTTTTGCAAGAGGTTTTCGAGAGCGGAGGTGGATGATGGTGGTGGTGGAGTGACGGGTGGTGGTGAGTGAGGTGGACACAACTCGCTATGGTAAGGACTATATGGAGAATACTCAAATGAAGTGGTTGGGGTGGGGTCAAGTTCATCATACACGAAAGGATTGCTTTCGTGATGGACAATGGGTTGATACTCATGGGTTGCGTAGTGAGGAGACTGATCGCGAGCGGGTGCACAAGGTTGCCATGACGACTGTTGGAACGTGTGAGGATCCACAACATCGGGTTGGGATACGTATTGCATGGAAGGGTGATCAGGCCTCCACGAATAACTCGGGTACTCACACAACTCGGGATTGGGTATAGCAGGGTAGTAGGCCGAGGTGGGTTCCGAAACAGTGTCATATGGATACACATGTTCCGTGGTGGGTGCGTAGGGATATGAAGAGTATGGGCACTCATGGGACATGTGATCGGCATAAGAACGATGGGTGCACAACAAGGGAGGAGGCACAGTGACACTTGACACCGAGGGTGATGGAAAATGAGATGCGTGAATGGACGGGTCAAGAGTACCAACGGTACTCGTGAGAGAGGTGAAATCATGAAGAATATCATAAAGAGACCGCTCGGGATTACTCTCACACGTGTCACGTGTCAATGGAAAATGACCAAAGTAGTCCCGTGAAGGACGTTCTTCGGCCATGAGGTGAGAAATATTTTTTTGATTTTTTGAAATTTTTTTCAAAAGGAAAGAAAATATTTTTGGGATTTTCTAAAAATTAAAGAAAGAAAAATATTTTTGGATTTTTTTATAAAAAATAAAGGAAGAAAAATATTTTTGGATATTTTTTTTTTTGGAAGAAAAGGTGGGGAAAAGTGTGGACTCTTTGAATTGGACGGACTAACTAAAACCGACTACCAAAAAAAATGAATTGGACACACACACAAGTCAAGAAAATTTCCTAACTAGCACATAGCCAATTTTTATCTTTAAATTTAGTGAGAGGGTAGTCAAATTTTAATTAAGTCCGCGGGCGATAAAAATCACGAAAATATGAGTGATCGCCTTTGCAAAATGTTCTCCTATTGGGCCACCTAGTTGATTGATTTTAAATTTAGTGATGGCTAGGGTAGCACACAATTGGTAAGCGAGTGAGTCGGGTGATGAAATCCCTTCTCGTGAGTGACCGGGTGCAGGTCTTAGTCAATTAATTCATCACACCATTCGAAAATAAATGCGAGAATAAAATCACATAAGAGCACACAAATCACACACAATAAATGACTCGCTAACAGGAGAGGCGCGAGGGTGTAAGAAATATACCTCCCACGGTTTTTAGGCCGTGGGGTGCCGAAAATGTTGAGTCGACCGGGGGGAGATCACGCCTATCTCAGTCATCCCCGGGAGTCCTACCGACCCAAGGTAGAGAGGCTTCTAAATCCTCGCCAATGGGCGCCCTCTCTCTACCTTGTCCGGTTTCCCTATCACGCTTGTCTTGAATTATTACAAAGTTAAATGAAAAATAAATGGTGTCCTATGCACCGCAATACAAGCCAAGAATGAAATAATCCTAAATACAAGCCTTCTAAAAATATAAAAATGGTACAAAAAAAAATAAGAAAGTGCGAAAAATAAATGAAATACAAAATGAAATCCGCTCCGAGCTTCACAATCCCAAGAACGGCAACGGCGCCATTTGATAAAAAGACTTTTCATCTCCCCGGCAACGGCGCCATTTGATAGAAAGACTTTTGCTTGTATTTTTCTTGTCGTTGCTTGAAAAGCCCTTCTAATCAAAATCCTTATGTACCTACAAATAATAACAAACTCAAGTGTAGAGGTAAGTAAGGGTATCAATCCACTTTCAAGGGAGTAAAGCAAATGGAGCACATTCACATGTAATTCACTTTTTATTTTCTTTTTGTGCTTTTTCACTTTTCTATTTTTTTTAGCTTTTTCAATATTAAAACAAAAGGGTGAGGTGAGGTCTAAACTAAAATAAACTAAAGTGTGAGATGAAAACTAACTAGAAATTTACTAAAATGAAAATTAAAGTCTAACACTAAAATAAAAGATAAAGTGAGGAAAATAATTGTGAGAACAATCAAGGAGTGGGATTACACCACAAATTTTAGTTATTCTAATTAATTAATTTAATTATTTGAATTCTCCCAAATTAATATTAAAATTACAAATCAACTCTCGTTGCAAGTGTAATTAGAATAGTAATCTTTTAGAAGGTTAAAATTAACACCCCACAACTCTAGAAAAATAGATCAACACTCCTTTTAATTAATCACCCGCTAGGATCGATCAATTAGAATTTATGTCAATCTTAGAAATTAAATTTAGAGTTGAAATTCAAATGATAATTCCCCACTTAAGAAACCCCTATCTCTAGTTCGAATCTAAAATGGGTATTATCACTAGAATTTCGATTTTCTCTCGAAAATCATTTACCCTCTCTCGAGGCGTAAATCTAAGGGTGAGGGATCAAATTTAACATTCAAAGGGAAATTTCAAGTAATCAAACTAATTAAACTAAAATAATATCAAATAAGGGTTTCACCCCACCCCTTGAAAGGGGTTTTAGCCAAACATGGTATGAAATATGACAAATTAATAATCAAAGGCATAAACAAATAAAATAGAAGGGTAAGAGGACAAATCTTCAAACAAGTCTCCTTGATTTGCAAAATTGGACTCTAATCCTCCATTGAAATTGAACAACTTCCATTAAAAATGAGCTCTCCACAATATTCAATTACATACAAATACTCATTTGAATTGCTCAACAATTAATCTCTCACAAATATCTAAAAAGATAAAAATAAAATTATTTACAAAAATCTTCTACCTAATTTATTTTCTACTCTAACCTATCTCTCTCTCTAGAATTTTTTCTCTACTTGATATCCTCCCTCAAATGGTCTTGAAGTCTTCTTTTATATGCAATGGAGCTATGGGGTTAAATTGGTAAAAAGGTAGGGAGTGCATGGGTTTTGGGTGAGGTCACATGTGCATGGGGGTGTGAGGTTAGGATAAAATCAGATTGGGTGAGGGGGTAATTTTGGAAATTGGTTTTGAGTGGTTAGTTAGGGGGTATTATGGGTAAAGGGAATTAAGTTAGTTTTAGGCACATGTGGGTTTTTGGATTTTAGTTAGTTTTTGGTTTTGTTGGCAAGCAGATCGTGGCTTGGAGAAGTGGATGACATTGGAAATGGGTATTTGGGTTTTGGGTTTAAAAAATGGATTTGGGTTTATGGGTTTTTGTTTGGTTGGGTATGTTTGTTGGTAATGGGTTGAGGAGAGAGAGATGGAATCGGAAGAGGGTCGTGGGCACCGCCGGGTTAGAGGAGCGCCGGGGTCGGAACGGCAGGGGGCAGAGAGATGCGAAGAGAGAGAGTGAGAGATGATAATGGTGGTTTGTTGAAAATGGAGGTTTTGGGTTTTGTTAATGGGGGAGGAGAGAGAATCGTTGGTGGATGGGAGAAGAAGGATAGAGATATTTGGTTTTTGGTGTTTTGGTTATGGAGAAATGGTGGTGTGAGTGAGATGAGAGAGAAAGAGGTGGGAGGTTTGAGGTAGGAGATGATGAATAGTGTATGGAGGGATAAGGTGTGGTGGGGTGTAGGGTGTGTGAGTGTGGGTGAGGGTGTAGGTTTAGGTGTAGGATAAGTGGGTATGTGTGTGTGTTTACTAAGGACACCTAAAAATATAATAACAATAAAAATAAAACTACAATAACTAAAAATCCTAAAATTAAACTCCTACTCTCAAAATAAAATAAAGACTAAATAAAAAATTAAAATAAAATCTAATAAAACTTAAAATAAAAATCCTAAAAAGAAAATGCAAAATCAAATCAAACTAAAAATACATAAATCATAAAAAATCTAATCCTAATAAAATAAGATAAAATAGAATAAAAACTAAAACTAAAAACTAATAGAATAAAAATCAAAATAAAATAAAATTATACTAATAAAAATAAAATGGAAAATAGAATCTAAAAATTCTAAAATAACTCTACAATAAATCCTAAAAATAGAAAAGACTCAAATTAAAAATCTAAAAAAATAATAAAATGACACAAATAAAACACACACATGCTTGGGGTAAGTTTGGGCTAAGTTTAGGGTAAGCTAGGGTACGGGAATTTGGTATTTAGCTCCGTAAAATGCACAATTGCCTTGAAATACGCATTTAAACACCGCAACGTACATTAAACCCGCATAATAAACATTTAAGCACATAAGACCCATATTGTCGAGAATTAGCAACTAAAGTACGTCTATTTGGGGTATAAATTGTACAGTTTTGGGTGCTTATCAGTGCTAAATTTTGATTTTTCGACAAGTGACTTAATGAGACATTTAGATTTAGACATGTTAGAGGAAGTTCAAGAACATACCGCTCTTAGAAATATTCTGCACCAACACATGATAACTCGCTTCTACAATAAACATGTCAAGCCGACCAACCTAGAAGAAGTCGACTATGTCCTTAAGAAAGTCATCCAGAAAACAAAAAACTTGAGGCTGATTGGTATGGCCCATATCACATTTCAACAGTCATCCAACTAGGGACTTATCGACTTGAGACTTTAGAACGGGAAGAATTCAAAACCCCCTTAGAACACTGAGCTCCTTCTAAAGTATTATCAATGAGTAAAGGTATTCACGTATTGTATTGCTTTTACTTTATGTTCAACACAATTATTTTTCAAGTTTAATAAAATGTTAATTTTAGTTCTTTCAATTTTTTTAACTTTTTTTCGAGTACGCCGATATACATCTCCCATAAAATAAATAACAAATAAAATATGTCCGTTGGTCTTCATCTCTCGCCGGTCAACAATAAATACTTAATAAGGTTGAACTCATTTGTCGATTAGCAAAATATACTTATTCCGGTTGAATCTATCAAATTCCACATACACCAACAACTTAATGCGCAGTTGCATGTCGCTAAAAAGATTACTTCATGTCTGACTTCGTATATACAAGTCTCGAACAAGAAGTTATTACTTCATGTATGACTTTGTATTACCATGTCCCTAATAAGAAGGTATTACCCGACCAAGTTAAATACAGGAATACATTCCTCAAACTTGGCTGACACTACTAATTTACTTCATGTATGGCTTCGTCCTTTACAAGTCAAGAACAAGAAGTCTGTAAAACTTCGTATACAACTCAAGATGTTACAAACAATTTTTACCCGAATAATTCAAATGTTGGAAGATATGTAAACATTCCTAACCATTGAAATACACATATATATTCCTTATGCAATTGTCCACCACTAATAACTAATGGTAAACTTGAATCAATAAATCTAAATGCATTAGTAGAATTTATGGCCCTACAACTACAATTTAATAATTCATTATTGAACAATGGCTCAATTGATTAATTGATTAAATAATCAAGAGTCGACAACACAAAAATATAGATTTTTGTTCAAATACTAACTTTGTTACATTGAAGATCAAATGAATAATAAAATATAGAAAAGCTATTCAACTGGACGTTTTCCTTGAGATTTAGAGGTTGGCTTCACTCTCTCTACACGAGTAGGAGGATCATCCAGTGTATAAGGAGAATTGATACAGTTGAAATATCTCAACATACGTTTATTACTATTGCTCGGATCATTGATTAAATAAGCAGGACAAACTATTTCATGAACATCATGCAAACCATAGTCCCCCAAGTATTTAGTAATTAAGCATTGGGGAATAGCGTCAACAGGGATCCATGTCCAACTTGAAACGAGGACCTTCACTTCACAATCTAGCAGACCAGGCCCATTCCAGTACCACATCTAGCCGTTATAATCATGTTTTAACAAAGTTAAGCAGTTGGTCCATCCCCACTTGTAACCTGCAAGATGGCTCTGAGCAAGGTGATCATCAACATGGATAAGAGCCTCATTGTGGCCTTCCACCTATACCTCCCTGAGTTGTTTGTGAAATTGAAAGGTTAACCTTTCAACTTGATGTTGGAGTTTCTTCAAAACCTCATTCTTCACCTTTAACTGAACAAATTGGTTGGTAATGGATTTATCTTTACCTTCCAACTTTATGAATAAATCGGTAATAGCCTGACTCTTTGCTTTCAGCTAGGTAACTTAGTCGTCTAATGTTTTATTGGTTCTAGCCTCATCAATAGTTAGTGATCTCATCCCCTGTTATCTAGAAGTTTGCCTATGCTTATTTTGTTTTAGATATTCTCCTCCACTAGTCTTGCATTCTCAGTCTCCAAGAAAGATACCCCTCCATCAGCATCATCGGCATATGACTCCTTCAAGATGTCCAACTCATTTATGAGTTTATTATTTTCCTCCTTACAGAGTTTGGCTATCTCTCTACTTTCATTCAATTCTCGGTTTAACATGAATTCTTTTCTTTTGTACAAGAACGCACATTCTTCTAACTTCATCTCAAAGCCATAGTCTTCACTCAAAGCTCTGTACTTAGCTTCATAGTCAACATAGAGTGAAGCCAAAGTAAATTTGTGATCTTCCTGCAGATCTTCAATCATTTCATAATAAGTTGTATTATTCGCTACAGCTTTGTCCAGTAAATAGTGGAGATGGATGTATGGCTCTTTTAATTGGTTAAATACTTTTAGTCCAAGCCATCCGACCAAGTCTTATTGGTTAAAGGAACATGGCTGATATGCCCCAAGTGTCACCTCGGCCCAGAAACTAAAGCCTCGACCAAGAAATTACCGAGGTGGGAAATTCTCTGGGACCGTGACAACAGCTCTCGACCATAGCAAGGTCGGCCCAGGCCGACACCACCACTAACCTCATCATGGGGAGCATTACATGTATCATAAGGGTCAGCGACACTTCAGTTCACCTAGGGATGACAACCTCGGCCTGGAGTTGGCCGAGGTCGTAGGAAGCCATACTTTTACCAAGGTCAGCCTCATCAAGAAATCAGTCGATGTTCCAAGCACATGCCAGCTCAACCTCGGCCCTGGCCGACCCCAATACCTTATCGAGGCTTAACTTAAGCCGAGACCTTCATGGTCCACCACGGATTGAATGAGCAACTAGACTTTATCAACCTCGGCTTCTCCCAGGCCAAGGTCATGACCAAGCACGATTGACGAGCACCTATTGACATTTGGATAAGGACACGTGGACACAAGTCAGTTATAACAAATCATTCCCCACACATGGGGAGAATATTTCATCATTATTCTCTACATGTGACAGTGACAGATGTCTTCTTCATATTGGCTAGATCAACACGCACATGCTCATTGCATGGATGGGGGGTACATTACACCCCCCACGTACTATATATAGAGGTCATCGTCTACCTTGCAAAGGATCCGAAATTAGTAACCCTAGATGAAACTCTGTTCAAATATACAGTAGAGAGAGAAATCTTGAGAGATTGTATCCATGGCCATTAGAGCCCTCATACAGTGATACACATCATACACTTGCACAGTGGATGTATGCCAGATTGGCTGAACCACTTATATTTCGGTGTGAATCCTCTTCTCCTCACCTCCTTCTATTATATGTGTATGTACTCTTATGCTGCCATTGTTAACATTGAATTGATCTCACAAACACCTTGAAGGGTGGTGCCGTTTCCAGCATCATCATTTTGGCACCGTCTGTGGGAAATATTGAAGCTATCTCTTCGTCTTTATTCGCTCAACCTCACCGGAGACTATGGTGGTGAACCAGGCCTCCCCCCTTTGTGCGGAGCTATTTCACCATTGAAAGAGGTCCTGTAAGGTATTAATCCCATCTTCTACTCAAACTCTTTATTGTTAACATATGGCACCAAAATTTCCCCCACCTCTTCCGCCGCCTTGCGGGGGAGGGCCCAGTTCCAGCCAGGCACCGCCTCAGTCTGAAATGGAGAAAGTGGCCGCAGCTTTGAGGTCTTTGGTTGCAACACAACAAGCTATGCAGGAGCAATTTGTACAGCTCAACCAAACTATGATGAGGCCACCTGGAGTCTCACCGGATATGATCACTCCGGTGACTGTCCAGCCTCATCCTAACGCCAGGGGACCACCCCAGGCACCAATGAAGGGCCAGCCTGCACCCCAGCGGAGGAGGGATGTTGCTGACCCTAGGAGCTTATGTCTGGGGAGGCAAGGAAACCCTTTCCCGGAGGACAGGTATGACGATCTAGAGGCAGAAGAGGTCCCGGAAGGTTGTTGGGAGCCATATGAGGTTTCGAATAATACGGTTCGTCCTCTTCAGCATAGCCGAGGATGTGTTGGCCGAAGAGCTGAAGAGGCCCAATAGTGAGGATCAGCTTTTGATCGATTGAGCAAAGGGTCATCCTTTGAGAGGTTGGGCCCAGTGACTGACCTAAAACAGAGGTTATCCAGGTCAATAAGTGCTGTCGGCTCGCAAAGAGGGGACATACCAGGTCGTCCTGACCAAGGACGACCCCGTGAAAAAAGGGGAAGAGACCAGGAAGAGGTCAACAGCCGACGTTGTTCTACGACAGAGGAACCCTCAGTCCATCCCTTAGAGGTGGATGGGGACAACCTCGGACAGGCCGATGGCAGGAGACCGTGGAATGACTCTATCCAATGCCTTGAGGAGAAGATAGGAGACCTCATCAAAAGTAGGTACCCGTTACAAAGGGGTTACTCAGAGGGCTCTCCATTTATGGCTAGGATAGTGAGCTTCCCGACTCCTGCTAAGTTCAAACCTCCCGTGGTGTCTCCCAAGTATGATGGAAGCACCAACCTTGTACACCACATTGAGATGTATCAGTCGGTAGCAGACATCTACTCAATACCTGATGAGATGAAGTGTCGGGCCTTCTCTGGTACTTTGACAGGAGCAGCAAACAGTTGGTTTACTTCTCTTCAGAAGAATTCAATTGAGAACTTCAAAGGCTTGGCTGAACGATTCATTCACAACTTCTTCTTTCGGGTAAGACCTCAAAAAAAGACCACTCACCTACTGTATGTTAAGCAGGGCAAAGACAAGAGCCTAAGAGACTACATCGCCAGGTTCAACAAAGAGAAACTCGAGGTTGAATACTACGAAGAGAATATATCCATGACCTCCCTCATAGGAGGGCTTCATAAAGGAAAGTTATTGTGGAAACTAGCGGAAGACCCTCCCAGGTCCATGGCCGAGTTACTGGCAACTGCGGGGAAAGTCATGAATACTGAAGAGGCAATGGTCTCCAAGTACGAGGATGAGAACCGTGGTAGTAACGGGATGTCATAGAGAAAGAAAGATGGAAAGAAGAGGTCAGCCGATGACAAGTTCGCTCACTATACTCCTCTAACTATGAGCTGTGAGCATATCCTCAACGAGATCGAGAATGACAAGACTCTAAGGTGGCCAGAAAAATTGAAGGCTCCGCCACATAAGAGGAACAAAAACTTGTGGTGTGAGTTCCACCAGGACCATGGCCACATTACAGACAGATACTTCACCTTGAAGGATGAGATCGAAAATATGTTAAAATCCGGAAAGTTGAGGAAGTATGTGGACGGTAAGGCTCCTAAAGGCGAAAGAGATGACCCTAAGAAGAGGAGAAACGACAGATGTCGTGACAATGCCCCAGCCAGAAGAGACAATGATTCAGAAGGTGATGATAAAGATGACCCGGACCTTCCACCGAAAGATGACAACACCCCGGTGAAGAGGGTTGGCATGATCTCCTTTGGTGTTGACACCATATGCGGAGGACTCGCGGGAGGTGGCTCTGAAGTAGCTGATAGGAAGGCTCACATGGCAGAGGCCAAGTTAGTGGCCAAGCTTAAAGTTATAAACCTAACGTCTTCCAATACAGTGTAGAAGAGAAAGAAGGTAGACATGGACACCCTTATAGTTGGGTTCTCCAGACTCGACTTTAAACGTATCTTAGCCCCCCAAGATGACCCTTTGGTAACAACAACAAGGGTACATGGGTGCGAGGTGCAGAGGATCCTTGTACACGGGGGGAGCTCAGCAGACGTGATGTTTTGGCCTTGCTTCAAGAGCCTAGGTCTTAGCAGAGCTAGGCTGGTACCCTATCATCACCCCTTGATGGGCTTCAATGGCGAAAAGGTCCACCCATTGGGCATGTATGAGATGGACGTACGGATGGGTGATGAGTGGCCTAAGAGGTTGACCAGGAAGATAAATTTTTTCGTAATGGACGAGAATGTCTTCTCTTCTTATAACCTCATCATAGGAAGAGTGGCCTATAAGGAGTTTGAAGTTGTGCCATCGACGGTCCACCAGATGCTAAAATTCCCGACCCCCTATGTGGTAGGGGAAGTGCAAGATGACCAGACCATAGCGCGATAATGCTACTAAAACTCGATCAAAGAGAGAGATGCCCATAAGAGGGCAACCAACACTTATAACATTGATACACTTGACCCAAGAGATGAGATAAAGTTAAAGAAGGGAGAGGCCACGGAAGAGGTAGAATCCATCGTCCTCAATGAGGACAAACCGAAAAAAACCATCTAGGTCGACATATCCCAGAAGACAGACATTAAGGAAGAGCTGGTAAACTTCCTCGGAAGGAGGCAGAGTGTCTTCGCTTGGAGTCACGCAGACATTCCCGGCATCAACACTGAGGTTATGAGTCACAAGCTTAACGTGAACAAAGATGCTAGGCCTATCAAACAGAGATGAAGAGTTTACTCCAGGGAGAAGTACGACGTCATCCGGGAAGAGGTCAAAAAATTGGAAGAAGCTAAATTTATAAGAGAAGTCATATGCCCGAAATGGTTATCGAATGCAGTCATCCTGCCTAAAGCCAATGGAAAGTGGAGAATGTGTGTTGATTTCACCGACCTGAATAGGTCTTGCCCAAAAAATAGCTATCCCTTACCTCGGATAGATCAGATGGTGGATACTACTACAGGACATGAGCTCATGAGCTTCATGGATGCGTATTCAGGCTACAATTAGATCTTCATGGATGCGAAAGACTCAGAGAAGACGGCCTTCATTACCGACAAAGGGACGTACTCCTACAAAGTGATGCCATTCGGTCTGAAAAATGCAGGGTCAACATACCATCGTCTTGTGAATAAGATGTTCGAAGAGCAAATAGGCAAGACCGTGGAGGTGTATGTAGATGATATGCTCAAGAGAAATTGTATGTGTATCTAGCAGTCTCCAAATTGTCCATCAGCGCAGCCATAGTACGGGAAGACGCTGGGATCCAAAGGCCTGTGTATTTAAACAGTAAGGCCCTTCAAGGGTCTGAACAAAATTACCCTCATATGGAAAAGTTAGCTTACGCACTGATATATGCTTCAAGGAAGATGAATCCATACTTCCAAGCCCACTCCATGGTTATCCTCACCGACTCCCCACTAAGACAGGTCCTACATAAACCTGAGAAGTACGAGAGATTGATGACCTGGGCCATTGAGTTGGGAGAGTATGATCTTACCTACCAGCCTAGGACAACCATCAAAGGGCAAGCTCTCGCAGACTTTGTTGATGAGTTCACATGGGAAGAGGCCGAGGTAGATAATGGCCTAGAGGGTGTTGAAAGGACAAACTGTGGTGTCTTTCGAGATCAGGAAGAGACGACACCAAACGTCTTTCGAGATTAGGAAGAGGTCGCATCCAACAAGGTCAGGAGAAGAGTAGCGGAGAACGAGGAAGATCGGTAACTCTTCAAATAAGGAATCATGTCATAAGGGGCCTTCTCTTTGGATACAGACATTTAGAGCCTCTTCGTTGATGGTTCTTCCTGCGACAGTGGAAGTGGCGTAGGATTGATACTTTCAGCTCCGAATGGTGCTAACATTGAATACTCTTTGAGGTTCAACTTTAAGGCATCTAACAACAAGTCGGAATATGAAGCCATGATAGTCGGCCTCTCATTGGCAAAGACTCTAGGTGTAAGGTGACTCCTACTCCACAGCGACTTAAGGTTTGTTGTCAATCAAGTATTGGGAGTCTATGAGGCCAAAGATGAAAGGATGGCCAAGTATCTGAAGAGGGTGAGAACGATGTTAGAATATTTCGAAGAGATAAAACTGAAGAGAGTACCTCGACAAAGTAATATCTACGCAGACGCGTTGGCAAGGTTGGCCTCGACGACGAAGACAGATGTCAAAAGGACAGTTTCAGTCGAGGTCTTAGGAAGAGCGATCATTGAGGGAGAAGAGATATGTAACCCTTGTCTCAATTTGAACATAGGAGACTCATGGATGGACCCCCTAGTCAGGTATATCAGAGAGGGAGAGCTACCTGAATCTAAGTTAGAGAGGAGGAAATTAAGATACATGGATGCAAAGTTCTCGATGATAGGGGACGTCTTGTACAAGAAGGGATTTCTGTTGCCTCTCCTCAGATGTGTGCATCCCACCGAAGTTCTCGGGTCTTACATGAAGTTCATGAGGGTTCTTGCTCCCGCCACATAGGAGGAAGACCCTTTGCCAAGAGAATCATTACGCAAGGATACTGGTGGCCGACCTTGGCCAAAGATGCTGCAGCTTACGTAAAGAGGTGTGATAAATGTCAGAGATTCGCCACTATTCCACATCAACCTCATCAACCTATGACGTCAATCACCTCTCCATGGCCATTTACAGTATGGGGGATTAACTTAGTGGGACCTATATCGAGAGCTGCCAATAATTATCGGTTCCTGATAGTTGCCATTGACTACTTCTCAAAGTGGGTGGAGGTAGAGCCGATGATAACGATCACAGAGCAGAAGACCTTCCAATTTATTTTGAGGAACATCATATGCAGACACGGCCTCCCAAAAACTCTTATCTCAGACAATGGGACCCAGTTCAAGAACTCCTCTTTAGAAAAGTATTGCGTAAGAGTTGGGATAAAGCAGTTCTTCTCATATCCTGGCCGACCTCAGGCAAACGGTCAAACCGAGGTCACGAACAGAACAATCCTTGATGGTATCAAGAAGAGGTTAGAAGAAACGAAGGTAAGATGGGCTAAAGAGGTCTACGCTGTCTTATGGGCCTACAGAACCAAGTCAAGGACACCTACAGGAAAAACCCCGTTCATGCTAGTACATGGCTCGAAAGCCGTCATACCAACAGAGGAGGGGCTCCTAACTCATAGGGTTCAGACCTATGACCCTGATAAAAATGGGAAAGAGAGGAGACTAGACCTAGATCAGATTGAAGAAAGAAGGGAAGACGCAGAGATCAGATAAGCAGCTTACCAGTAGAGAGCAGTGAAATTCTACAATCAGAGGGTGAAGTCAAGACCCATCACCGTGGGAGACCTAGTGCTGAAGAAGACTTTGCAGAAAACAAACAAGCTCCACCCAAACTGGCATGTTCCCTACAAAGTGATAGAAGAGGTTGTTCATGGCACCTATAGACTAGAAAACCTAGAAGGGGAACCTTTCACTAACCCATGGAAGGCTGATCACCTAAATAAGTATTACATATGATGTTACAAAAGTTACCTGTAAATGTACCATCTTATTATGAAGAGGTTATTAATGAAAGATCAGTTCTCATGACGACTCTTGCTTTATTGTGCTCTAATGTCAAAAATTACGAGGATAACATCTTAGGTAATGACCTCAGACCCTTATAACACCATTTAGTGGTGACAAGGTCTGAGGTCAGGCACCATAATGAGATGACCTCAGACCCTTAACATCATTAATTTGGTGAGATTAATTGTGAGGATAACATCTTAGGTGATGACCTCAGACCCTTATAACACCATTCAGTGGTGATAAGGTCTGAGGTCAGGCACCATAATGAGATAACCTCAGACCCTTAACATCATTAATTTGATGAGATTAATTGTGAGGATAGCATCTTAGGTGATGACCTCAGAACCTTATAACACCATTTAGTGGTGACAAGGTCTGAGGTCAGACACCATAATGAGATGACCTCAGACCCTTATAACACCATTCAGTGGTGACAAGGTCTGAGGTCAGGTACCATAATGAGATGACCTCAGACCCTTGACATCATTAATTTGGTGAGATTAATTACGAGGGTAGCATCTTAGGTGATGACCTCAGACCCTTATAACACCATTCAGTGGTGACAAGGTCTGAGGTCAGTCACCATAATGAGATGAACTCAGACCCTTAACATCATTAATTTGGTGAGATTAATTGTGAGGATAGTATCTTAGGTGATGACCTCAGACCCTTATAACACCATTCAGTGGTGACAAGATCTGAGGTCAGGCACCATAATGAGATGACCACAGACCCTTAACCACATTAATTTGATGAGATTAATTATGAGGATAGCATCTTAGGTGATGACCTCAGACCCTTATAACACCATTTAGTGGTGACAAGGTCTGAGGTCAGACACCATAATGAGATGACCTTAGACCCTTATAACACCATTCAGTGGTGACAAGGTCTGAGGTCAGGTACCATAATGAGATGACCTCAGACCCTTGACATCATTAATTTGGTGAGATTAATTACGAGGGTAGCATCTTAGGTGATGACCTCAGACCCTTATAACACCATTCAGTGGTGACAAGGTCTGAGGTCAGGCACCATAATGAGATGAACTCAGACCCTTAACATCATTAATTTGGTGAGATTAATTGTGAGGATAGTATCTTAGGTGATGACCTCAGACCCTTATAACACCATTCAGTGGTGACAAAATCTGAGGTCAGGCACCATAATGAGATGACCTCAGACCCTTAACATCATTAATTTGATGAGATTAATTGTGAGGATAGCATCTTAGGTGATGACCTCAGAACCTTATAACACCATTTAGTGGTGACAAGGTCTGAGGCCAGACACCATAATGAGATGACCTCAGACCCTTATAACACCATTCAGTGGTGACAAGGTCTGAGGTCAGGTACCATAATGAGATGACCTCAGACCCTTGACATCATTAATTTGGTGAGATTAATTACGAGGGTAGCATCTTAGGTGATGACCTCAGACCCTTATAACACCATTCAGTGGTGACAAGGTCTGAGGTCAGGCACCATAATGAGATGAACTCAGACCCTTAACATCATTAATTTGGTGAGATTAATTATGAGGATAGCATCTTAGGTGATGACCTCAGACCCTTATAACACCATTCAGTGGTGACAAAATCTGAGGTCTGGCACCATAATGAGATGACCTCAGACCCTTAACATCATTAATTTAGTGAGATTAATTATCAGGATAGCATCTTAGGTGATGACCTCAGACCCTTATAACACCATTCAGTGGTGACAAAATCTGAGGTCAGGCACCATAATGAGATGACCTCAGACCCTTAACATCATTAATTTGATGAGATTAATTGTGAGGATAGCATCTTAGGTGATGACCTCAGAACCTTATAACACCATTTAGTGGTGACAAGGTCTGAGGTCAGACACCATAATGAGATGACCTCAGACCCTTATAACACCATTCAGTGGTGACAAGGTCTGAGGTCAGGTACCATAATGAGATGACCTCAGACCCTTGACATCATTAATTTGGTGAGATTAATTACGAGGGTAGCATCTTAGGTGATGACCTCAGACCCTTATAACACCATTCAGTGGTGACAAGGTCTGAGGTCAGGCACCATAATGAGATGAACTCAGACCCTTAACATCATTAATTTGGTGAGATTAATTGTGAGGATAGTATCTTAGGTGATGACCTCAGACCCTTATAACACCATTCAGTGGTGACAAGATCTGAGGTCAGGCACCATAATGAGATGACCACAGACCCTTAACCACATTAATTTGATGAGATTAATTATGAGGATAGCATCTTAGGTGATGACCTCAGACCCTTATAACACCATTTAGTGGTGACAAGGTCTGAGGTCAGACACCATAATGAGATGACCTTAGACCCTTATAACATAATTCAGTGGTGACAAGGTCTGAGGTCAGGCACCATAATGAGATGTCCTCAGACCCTTAACATCATTAATTTGGTGAGATTAATTATGAGGATAGCATCATAGGTGATGACCTCAGACCCTTATAACACCATTCAGTGGTGACAAGGTCTGAGGTCAGGCACCATAATGAGATGACCTCAGACCCTTATAACACCATTCAGTTGTGATAAGGTCTGAGGTCAGGCACCATAATGAGATGACCTCAGACCATTAACATCATTTATTTGGTGAGATTAATTCTGAGGATAGCATCTTAAGTGATGACCTCAGACCCTTACAACACCATTCAGTGGTGACAAGGTCAGGCACCATAATGAGATGACCTCAGACCCTTAACATCATTAATTTGGTGAGATTAATTATAAGGATAGCATCTTAGGTGATGATCTCAGACCCTTATAACACCATTTAGTGGTGACAATGTCTGAGGTCAGACACCATATTGAGATAACCTCAGACCCTTATAACACCATTCAGTGGTGACAATGTTTGGAGTCAGGCACCATAATGAGATGACCTCAAACCCTTAACATAATTAATTTTAAGAGATTAATTGTGAGGATAGCATCTTAGGTGATGACCTCAGACCCTTATAACACCATTCAGTGGTGACAAGGTCTGAGGTCAGGCACCATAAAGAGATGGCGTTAGACCCTTAACATCATTAATTTGGTGAGATTAATTATGAGCATAACATCTTAGGTGATGACCTCAGACCCTTATAATACCCTTCAGTGGTGACAAGGTCTGAGGTCAGACACCTTAATGAGATGACCTCAAACCCTTAACATCATTAATTTGGTGAGATTAATTATGAGGATAGCATCTTAGGTGATGACCTCAGACCCTTATAACACCATTCAGTGGTGACAAAATCTGAGGTCAGGCACCATAATGAGATGACCTCAGACCCTTAACATCATTAATTTAGTGAGATTAATTATCAGGATAGCATCTTAGGTGATGACCTCAGACCCTTATAACATCATTCAGTGATGACAAGGTCTGAGGTCAGACACGATAATGAGATGACCTCAGACCCTTAACATCATTAATTTGGTGAGATTAATTATCAAGGTGACCTCCTAGTTGATGTCCTCAGACCTTATAAACACCACTGTGGTGACAAGGTCTGAGGTAAGACTACTAATTTAGTTCAAGCAGACACTGTTGCACAAGCTTCAGAGCTAAAACATCACATGGAAATCATTCAACAAAGTAAATAAAGTAAAAACCCTCCCCAAAGGTTGTCATTACAATTATAAAAATTCAAAAACCTTAAAGTTTTATATGCTACTCAGAGGCTACATCCAATTCGGAGTTACAAAAAATATCGAAAAGCTTCATAATTAACCTAAGGGTCAGAAGGAAGAGTGCTGGTGTCCTCGGCCTGATCCTGTTGGATGACGTTGGTCACCTCGGTATTGTCTTCTCTGTGATCATCTCCTTCTATCTCAGTGCCATCTAGTGGTGCAGTCTTTGTGGGTGCCGCGACCTCCTCCTCCACCTCTTGAAGGGCTTGGGAAAGCTGAGGGTTAGCAAAGCCAAGACCAATGAAATCAGAGGCCTTCAGACTTCCAGCCTCCTTCTCCTTGAAAACTTCCCATTTGGTAGTAGCTTTGATAACTCTCTTAAGGTACTCAAAGTCGAAGCTCATACATTCATCAGAGGCTTTATATTCAGCCAATATCCCCTCAGAGGCGTCATCGAGGGCTACCTTCACTACCGAGTTGACCTTCTGTTGCAGAACATCGTCTTTGGCCTTTAGAGCCATATCATGGTCCTTATTGAGCTTGGATATCTCCTTCTTCAACCCCTGCACCTTCTTCTCAGAATCTTTTGCCTCAGACTTTAAGAGGTCTATTTCTCCACTCAGACTGCTTTGTACCTTCTCGGCCTCTTGACCCTTCTGGATGAGGGGCAACTTCCTCAGAGTCTAGTTGGAAAGATAATGCATAGCAGCCAAGCCCTGTAGGTTATATGATCATCTATAAGTTGAAGACCAGATCAGAGGTCACACTTGGAAATTACAATGAAATATGAGGTCATACCTAAATGGACCTATGGAGGCCAAACTCAATAAGTAGGGCCGTATCTAGTAACTGGAAGAAACGCTTATCGGCCTCGGTCATGGTAGAGCCGAAGGCATCCAGAGCCTGCAGACTATGGCCTACGATGCTGTCATTGATCTTCAATTGCTCTATACGAGCTGCTAACGCGTCTGCAGAAGAGATGGGGATGGCAGAATCCCCACCCTTTTTCTTCTGCCTCTGATCCTCAGGGGCATGTTCGGTAGAAGCCCTCTTCTTGGTGGCTTGAGGCTTCGAGGTTGAGGGTACTGGAAGATGAGCATTAAGACCTACCTTCTTCGCGAGCTTTATTAAACTCGAAGCTTCCATTTCCCAAAGCTCGTCTGAGATATCCTTCAGACGCTCTGCAAAATTGAAAGGTCTGAATTAGAAGATCAGACATGCATAAACTCAGAGGTTTAAATTGGAATAAAAATGCTTACCAAGCTCGGCAAGAGGACTTCCACCTAGACTAGTCTCAGAGAGGTAGTGGGGGGTCATCAAGTGTTCAAATTTAATGAGCAGACCATGCATCCCCTGATTTTGAAGGTCTTTCACCTTCTGGAGGTTCTGCAGGCTCAGATCAGGGTCAGCCTTCGCTGACATTGTGACCTTACCCCATCTTAGGGGCATCCTTGGCTCTAGCAAGGAAGAGGGAACACATGGGCCAAATTCCCATGGCCCTGAAGCGAAGAAGTATCGAGGCTTCCAGTTGTGGTTGGAAGTCTGAGTTATCTGAAGCATCTTTTTCTCAGGCTTCCGAGCTACAAAATGATTGTAGCTCGGATGATTTTTGGCAGAGGAGGGGACATAGCAACCAACAAATACCTGAACTGGAAGGTCTGAGTGGTGGACACCCCTTTATAAGACTATGGCCCCTATTATGACCCTCCAAGCATTAGGGGATAATTGGGAAGGGGCCAAATTGATGTAGGCAAGGATGGACCTAATAATGGGATGAATGGGCAAACGAAACCCTAACTTGAACATCTGCTCGTACAAGTAGACTTCACCATCTTGGCCATGGTAAGCCCTATCTTCCTTCAGAGGCCTTCTAAGCTTTATGGAGGGGCTGATGGAGTACAGATATCTGAAGCAAAGAAGATCTACCTCAGTAATGGTACTCTCGATCTCGGCCACCTCAGAGACGTCGACATCACTTTTAACATCTTCATCGTCATCATTGTCTAACTCAACGTCGGCCTGAGCAGACGTTGATGGGTTACTTGGGAACCTCTGAGTGAACTCAGCCCCGGTGACGGCCGACAGCGGAATGGCGTCAAGTATGGATGGAATAGCCACACTCGGCTCAATAATATCAACCTTTGAGGAAGAGGATAAGGTGCTTGAATTATTATGGTACGAGGCCCGACTAAAGACCTCAGCTTGATTAGGGGTCTGATCTTGACGAGTTGTGAAGTCTATGGCCTCCTGGAAGGAATCCACAGACATAGGGTCTGAGGTGGAAGACTCAGACTCAGACATCGGTACTGGTTCGGTAGGGACCTCTGCTTGGCTAAATGGTTCCAATGGATCAGGGTATATCACCTTCAGGGGTGGTGGAAAGATGGGTCTAAGAGGGAATTCTTGTGACCTACGAGCCTCCTCCTGTGCTCTCTCTATTTGCCTAATTTTTTCTAAAGTCTTCTCTTTGAGAGAAGGGAACTCCTCAAGAAGTTGGTAGAGAGGTCTGAGCATCAGAGGCAGACACTACACTTATGGAGACCTCCCAAACTACAAACAGGACTGGTAAAGGGAATAACGTAATCTAAGGATCAAACTGCCAAACTTAGCAAGAACAGTTCACCCGAAAGTATGGAGATCTCACCGAAAAACTCCAAAACTCGTCGGAAAACACAAAAGTAAGGGAAAAAGCAGGGAAAGTGAAGGAAAAGGAAGGGAGGAAGATACCTAAGGATGGAATGGTAAGGAAAAATGAAGAGGACGCGAGGAATCTCCACCATAGACTTCGAACCAAAGCTTTCTAGAGAGAGAATTTTTTGCAGAAATGAAATTTTTCTAGGAAAGAGAAATGAGGAAGAAGGAGGGAAAATGGGGGTTTAAACCCTTAAATATAGAGGCACGTTTACCAAGGCCTATCATTTCCTTGGGATCCCCAAAGGATGGGTGACAGCACATGCTTGCCAGGCAGGCCACGCTCCAGCGATGGACAAGTGTCAAATGAACATTGACACATAAGAGAAAGACCTCGGAGGTATAGAGATCCCACAGTCACCTGCTCTCACATGTAACTAAGGGCTGGGGGGTGATTTATATGCCCCAAGTGTCACCTCGACCCAGAAACTAAAGCCTTGGCCAAGACATTACCGAGGTGGGAAATTCCCTAGGACCGTGACAACAGCTCTCGGCCATAGCAAGGTCGGCCGAGGCCGACACCACCACCAACCTCATCATGGGGGGCACTTCATGTATCATAAGGGTCAGTGACACTTCAGTTCACCTGGTGATGACAACCTCAGCCTGAAGTTGATCGAGGTCACTGGAATCCATACTTTTACCAAGGTCAGCCTCATCAAGAAATCAGTTGATGTTCCAAGCACATGCCAGCTCAACCTCGGCCCTGGCCGACCCCAATCCCCTGTCTCAGCTTAATTTAAGTCGAGACCTTCATGGTCCATCTCGGATTGAACAAGCAACTAGACTTTATCAACCTCGGCTTCTCCCAGGCCGAGGTCATGACCAACCACGATGGACGAGCACCTATTGACATTTGGATAAGGACACATGGACACAGGTCAGTTATAACAAATCATTCCCCACATGTGGGGAGAATATTTCATCATCATTCTCTACATGTGACAATGACAGATGTCTTCTTCATATTGGCTAGATCAACACGTACATGATCATTGCATGCATGGGGGGTACATTACATCCCCCAGGTACTATATATAGAGGTCATCCTCTACCTTGCAAAGGATCCGAAATTAGTAACCCTAGATGAAACTCTGTTCAACTATACAGTAGAGAGAGAAAGCTTGAGAGATTGTATCCATGGCCATTAGAGCCCTCATACAGTGATACACATCATATACTTGCACAGTGGATGTAGGCTAGATTGGTTGAACCACTTATATTCCGGCGTGAATCCTCTTCTCCTCACCTCCTTTTATTATATGTGTATGTACTCTTATTCTGCCATTGTTAACATTGAATTGAGCTCACAAACACCTTGAAGGGTGGTGCTATTTCCAGCATCATCAATGGCCAACTTCCAAAAGAATTATACTCCGCTTAAGTAGGTCAGATTTAGTGAAAACTATAGCCTTCTTCCTAGCATCAAACTGAGAATTGCAAGGGTAAGTACACAAACTAATATGACTACTGAGCAAACATGATATAAAGTATAAGACTTCTTCAACCAAGCAAGAAAAACAAGAAGCATGATAAATACAACACATGTATACAAAAGGAGAAATGTTTTCATTAAGAACCAAAAAGGTGTTACAAACTATTGGTCCTATTATAAAGCAGATAAGTGAAAACAAAAAAAATAATAAAAGAGTTAAACCTTATCTTTGTCATGGACATTGCTTCGAGAAGGCTGGTGGGTAAATGGGCAATTTCTTTAAGGGGCTTTAAAACAAAACCAAAAGTTTAAAAGGAATATTCCCCATACCCCTCTTCATCATCAAACTCTTCCTCCAAGTTTGGAGGAGAACATGTGTCATGTTTCAAGAATAACTCTGACTCTGCTGGAGTGCCAACCTCCTTAAGGGTCTCTCACTAGCCATCATTGAAATATTTCTTCCTTACGAACTCAATCTGGACAGAGACTGCCAAAAATGCCTTGTCTCGACCTTTATTGAAGGAGTCCTTTTTAATTTTCTTACTTTTGGCCTAATTTGTGACCAACTCAGAATACAAACTAATAACTTTCTCCTCGACAGACTTCAGAAGAGCTTAATTTTTAATAAATTTATCTTCAGACATCTTGGACTTATTCTCATCAGCTGTCAAGTTTCTCTCGGTAGTCACCAGCTTTACTTTAGTAGCTAACAAACTGGTCTCAATAGAGACTAGTTTTCCCTCAGCAAGAGTGGCTCGATCAATAGCCTTCTTCAACTCAGCATCCCAAGTCTTCTGCTTGGACTCCAATAGCTACCTTGAAGCCTCAACAGACTTCCTTAGACCCACAAGGTCCTCCTCAACATCTCCGCCAAAAGAACGAATATTGTCATCCTTCTCCAGCATTTAATTAAAAATCACAAAAAATTGTATAAAGGACAACATCAGATCAAAAGGAGTATTAAAAAGAAAATAAAGCATCAAAGGAAAGTAATGAAGACGAAAGAATTACCATATCCAAACTTTTGCAGGAATTTTTTGCCAGCTTTAATCTTGGCAGTGGAGCCAAAGCTACTCTATTAGCAAAGCGGGTACCAGTATTGATTATGTAAGGACATAATTCTGCAATTGAGTCTTAATGTAATTTTGGCTCAATTCCGGACAAAACTGTTTAAGTCATAGGATAGTTTTAAAGTGTATCCATTCAAGCCTATGACAATAGAGAGTTGAAGACGTAGCGACCAAGACTTATACAGCTTCATCATCATTTGTCGTGTTTCAAGTGCCATGTTTCGACGTCATCAACATCATATTCCATAGTCTCCAAAAGGTATGAATGCATTTATATATATATATATATATATATATATATAGACTTGGAATAAATTTTAAAGGGTGTAATTGTTGTTTAAACTAATGTTTATTTTCAGAAGGTTTCTTTAAAACTTTAAAATAAATTTTATGGGCTAAAATTACAATTTTTCAACTTTCTAGATGTTCGTTCGAAGTTGTCATTCGAACGAAAATGTCGTTCGAACGAGGTTTGCCAACGAGTTACCCTATTGGCCACTTGAATGTCGTTCGAAGTATCGTTCGAACGAAATTTCAGCGGGAACAGTTTTTTGGCAGTTTCCCACTACTTGTCCCCGCTATCTTTTGGTAGTTTAAGTCCATTTTGGGACCAGATTTTTTCCAAGAACGTTTTCCAACTCTTAGTGAGTTTTTGAGAGGTTAATTCTTTCATAAAAAATTCCCCTTTGGGTTTGTTAGTCAAATTGATTTATCAAATAAAAAAACCAAGTTTGCACCCAACTGTGTGTTTAATCCAAGTTTCTATCTATATATACACCTTGCTTGGAGAGTTTTCTTGGCATCGGTTTATCTCTACACCATTTTGAAGAGAAGTTTCGTTTTATTTCTACATCCCTCAAAGAAGAAGTTCTCTATTTTGCTGTGGCATTCTCACATGGTGAAAAGCGCCATGTGTGGTTGACGGTGCACCTATTGTCTCATTGGTGAAGACTAAGATTCCGGTGGAGCTCCGGGGTTGTCTACTAGGCGAAGGTGTTTTACAAGAAGACGCGTCAAGGCTTGAAAGGGGTCGAGTCGAGGAAGTAAGTCATTTGTCTTGTAATTTGTAAATCCATACTTAGTGGACTTAAGGCTAGGGTTGTCCGAGGTTATTCTCCCGTTGTGGGTTTTTCCTCTTACATCGCGGCGTAGTGGTTTCTTTGTTTAGTTTTATCTTGCAAAATCACCTAGAACGCATGCTTAGGTAAAAAGATAAAAATTGGTTTTAATCATTACTCATTGTAATTTGGTGCTAAATATATATTGGGTAATGTGTAGTTAATTCAAGTAATTAATTTAATGTGTTAAAATTTGGTCTGGCCTAATTTGATTAAATAAAAAATATGACTTAGGCAAATTTCTAGGACTTGGGTTAATTAATTGTGTTTAAGTGAAATTAACATTTGTGTGTGTTCCATCATATTTCACTTTGTTTAATTTTAATTTGTTTTAAATTAAAATTTTGTTTAATTAAACCATCATCTCGCTCTCGCATATTTAAAAAGGAAATCAATTCTTGTAATTGTTATTAAATGGGGGGCCATCATCTCCAACAGATTAACTTCCTGGCAACACCAGGATGAATGACAACAGAGGATAACCCAACAACAGTCAAATCCTCTTGAATTTTCTCGACCAACGCTTGGTCGACACAACTCTTCTCAATCAGCTTCTCATATAAACTTTTTCTTATCCTCTTGAACTGAGGAATAACAACATCAACCTCCTCATAGGTGATGATTTGAGGAACCTTTTACTTCTTAGAAACCTTGAATACTTTTTGTGTCTTCTTTGCAATTCCCAGTCTTGCCACTCTTCTCGACAACTCTCTTAGCAGTTGGAGACAAAGATCTAGTCATCAAATCATGAATCTTTTTCTTCCCATAACAGTAAGTGGAGAAGAGGGAATAGTTAAAATATCCAAAGACTCAAAAGAGGATGAAGTCCAAAAGTCTTTCTCATCACTAGCAGATTCTTCAGCCGAGGAAGTAGGAGTTGGCTCATCTTCTGGATTGATAGAGGCTGGAGTTATAAAAGTGGTGGGCCTAGCAATAAAGGGGGTAATGGAACTCCTGTACTGCAATAAATACGAGGAAGCTCTCGGGTGTTCCTCGCCAATCCTTTGGTGGATGCTCCAAGGGAATTTCAGTTCTAGGATGTTAATGTCCCCTTATTTGGGACAATTCTTCTTGCTTTCGACTGTGCAAAATAATAAATAAGACAAGAAAACATCAAGTCATCATTTCCCCGGACATTTGGTTAGCAAAAAATAGAGAAGTACAATAATGAAATTCATCAACCTATGTCATGACCCACTTGGGGGCAACTAGGCCCATCATACACCTCTCCTGTTTGTAAAGGAGCATGTTGCCAATTTTTCGCAATTACTCCATAATCAAAATAATCCTTATTGGAGTCTGGAAAATTGACAACCAAGGCCCTATTGACAAACCTAGTCTTTAAATAATTAGTATTGTCACTGGTACTCCATTTATAATGGAACATTAGCTTAGGGATGCCAATGGGTGTTCCCTATATTTGATTTAGCCTAGGAATCCCATTTACCACTCTTCAAGTGTTGGGGGATACCCTAGCAGATACTACATCAAAGTGTTGGCAAAATTATAAACAAAAACGATTAGGGGAAATGTGAAACCATATTCAGCAATGAACAAAGAGGGAATCCAGTGACCCTCTGGTATTCCTTGCTTCACCGTGTTCATCCAAACAAAGTGAATGACCTGATCAAATAGGTACATGAAGGCTCAAATGGATCTTACATAGCTGGGAGATCATTAAGACAATGAATAGTAATACATGTCTATTATTGGCCGACGATGAAGGAAGATTGTGTTTTGTTTGTAAAAAAATGTGATAAGTACCAAAAATTTGCCACCATCCATAGAAAACCAGGGGTAAATCTAACATCTATCACTCATCTCTAGCCTTTTACTATTTGGAGGATAGGCCTGGTCGGACCATTGTCAACCACCAATGGATGATTCAAATATCTAGTCATAGCAGTTGATTATTTTACCAAATGGGTGAAAGCTAAGCCTTTGATTGATATGCCATATCGGAGAGTTTTTCAGTTTATATGGAAGCAAATCATTTGCCGTTATGGCTCCATCACTGAATATAACACTCAATTTGATAATAAACAATTTAAAGAGTATTGGATCAGGTCTGGCATCTAGAAACTTCATTCAATGCCTGGACACCTACAGTGCAATGGTCAGACATAAATCACTAACAAAACTTTGCTCGATGGGTTGGAAAAAAGGTTGGATGATGCTAGAGGCAGATGTATCAATGAACTACACAACATCCTTTGGGATTATAGGGCCACTCCTAGAATATCAATGTGGGGAAACTCGTGCATGCTCGCCTTTGGCACTAAGGCAACGGTGCCAGTTGAAATAGGTTTATCGACTGACACAGCATTGAATTTTGATTCACCCCAAAAGTGATCTCACGAGGTAACTAGATCTAAACATGATAGAGGAAGTTAGAGAAGATGTTGGATTCAGATGGTTGCTTACCAATAAAGGACTGCTAGGTTTTATAATCAAAGGGTTAGGACAATATGTTTAAAATAAGGAGATCTGAATCTCAAGAAGGTAATTCAAAATATCAACAAGCTAGAGCCTAATTGGCATGGTCCATACTGTATATTGAGGGTAATACGACCAGGAACTTATCGCTTGGAAACATTGGAAGGCAAAGAGTTCAAAAATCCTTGGAACACAGACCATCTACGCAAATATTATTAGTAATTTTGGTTTCATGTAATCCAATTTATATTTCAATAAAATGAAAAACTTTACCCATGCTTATGCTTTATTTTTATTTTTATTTTTTTGGAGTGTGATGATGCTCATCGATTATCAACAATTAATAATAAGGCAGGACAATCTTTTGTTCAAACTTTCCAACTACAAAAAAGTTTAATATATTTTTAGTTCAAACCTTTCCAACTTCGGAAAAGTTCATTATATATTTGGTTAAAACTTTTCTAACTACAGAAAAGTTCATTATATATTTGGTTAAAACTTTTCCAACTACATAAAAGTTCATTATATGTTTGGTCAAAACTTTCCTAACTACAAAAAGTTTATTATAATTTTGGTTTAAACTTTTCCAACTTCAGAAAAATTCAAACTAATCAAACATATAACATTTAAGAAGGACATTTAATTAATAACCCGATTAACTAATCATTATACGAATTACTTAATCGACAACAAGATTAATAACAAAAATAAGCTTAAATAGAAAATACAAAGTGTCACAAATAACTTCATTTCACTCCAATGAATATACAGATCAACAAAGTAACAAATACAAGATTATTCTACGGGATGCTTTCCACCAACCTTGATCATCCCAATAGGAGATTCATCAAAGGTGCTCGGATGATTGATAAACCTAAAATATTTTCTTCTAGTACGTCTACTGTTGTTCAACCAGTCAAGTAGATGTTGGGGATGAACATACTCCACTTATCCTTCAAGGGCAAAATACCCAATGTATTTTTTAATCAAGCTTTGAGGGATGGAATCAAGGGAAATCCAAATTACATCAATAGACACGGGAGGACCATGATAATCCAAGAGTCCTAGGTCAAGTCAGTACCATGGTTCATTATTCTCAGTTATCTTCATCTGAGTAAGCAGGTTCATCCAACCCCGTTTATAACCCTTATCCCTAGCTTGCTCCATGTGTTTATCCAAATAAGCTAAGGCTTTATTATACCCATCCATCCAAACAACCTTGTGTTGCTTATGGAAATGGAAGGTAAGTTGGTTCACGTTATCTTGAAGCTTCTTGATGGCCTTCTCCTTTTCCTTGATCTTATCAGCTTGGTCGGCCAGGGCTTTCTTGGTTCTCTCATCATTAATAGTTGGTCGAACTACTATACTTTTCCTTGAGGATTGTCCATACTTGGTTTTCTTCTTCTGCAAGGCCTCTAACTCTTTCAACAGCCTGACATTTTCAGTCTCTAAGAATAAAACCCTTTCATTTAGACCACTGATGGTTGATTTCTTTAAATTGTTTAGTTCATTCTTCAATGGATTATTTCTCTTCTCCAATATGGCAGCAATTGATCGGGAAATCTCCAATTATTGGTTAAATACTATTTTTTTCTTATTTAGGGCATAAGTGATGTTGTGTAATTTTTTATCAAATACCCAACCTTCACTCAAGGCCTTATATTGAGCCTCATAGTCAGAATAAAGTAGTGTCTTGGAAAGTTTATGGTATTCCTGCATCTACACATTTATCTCGTAGTAGCCAATATCATTGGCTATAGCTCTAACCAAGAGGTAATGAAGATGGATGTAAGACTCGTTCACTTAGTTGGAGGCATCTGGGCCGAGCAATCCTACTATATCTTCCTCGATCAAGGGAACATGGCCAGCCTTCAGAAGATTTTTACACCGCCAGAGTACATCGGATTCAACATAATTTAGGACTTTCTTCTTGGCATCAAACTAAAAAGTTACAAGTATGAGTTTATGGGGAAAATCTAAAAAGATAGACAACATATAAGATAATAACCAATAAGAAGTCAACAACGTTCGAAGTCGAAAATAATTGAGCAAAAAATTCTCTTTCATTAATCAAGTAATGGTTACAAGGTTGTGTACATCAGAAAGAACGACAAAAGAATAAATGGAAACTACATAAGAGAAGGGAAAAAAATAACTGGCTAAAAGGAGCTAAACTTTCTCCTTGTCTTTAGTCTGGTCCTGGTTAGCATGAGGTAGGTCGGCAATAGCAGCTCGCACCTCTGAAGGATCCATAAGAACCATTGAGGATTCTTTAGACCATTCCTCGACGTCAAACTCTTTATATAAGTTATGAGGAGGGCCTGGATCATGCCTTTGAAAAAGCTCAGAGTTTGCCTATATGTCGAACATCTCTAAAGCCTCTGACCAACCTTCCTTAAATGATAATTTATTGGCAAATTTAATTTATGCAGAAGCTGTAAAAAAATGCCTTATCCCAAGCCTTATTAAAAGCAACATCCTTATCTTTATTGCCCTTGTCTTGCAAAGAAGTAACTTTAACAGTTAGACCAATCACTTTATCCTCAATAACTTTGGCCATGTCCTTAGTCTCTGTCAGCTTGTCTTTTGCAGCTTTGGCCCTATCCCCAGCCTTATGCAGTTTGTCTTCGACAGCTTGGGTTTTCTCATCGCCAGTTTTTATCTTATTTCTGTTGTAACCACCCTGTTCACAGCCTCTTGCATCGTGTCATCCCAAAGTTTTTACTTCGCTTCTAAAACTTTTTGGGAATCCTTCAAGGATTGCGTGAGACCTTCAAATGCCTCTTCTACCTCACCCGATAAAGATCTCAATTGATTGCCCTACTCCAGCATTTGATTAAAATCAATCAAAAACTATAAAAGAATGAACACATGATATCAAAATAGGTTTAGAAAAATGAAGAAAGATAAAATTTAGACAAGTACCAAAGCCAGATTCCGGTAAGCTCTTTCAGTCACTCTTATTCTAGGCATGGGAACTGAAGTCGCTCCGTAGGCAGGAAGAGCTATAGCCTTAATTAAACCTCAAGCCAACCCAAGGTTGATGGCCACAAAAGTTAACCTAACGCCACCCATGTCGGCTTGAACTTTCTTTGACTGCTTTTGAGGATCAGGCAAGCATTTTTTCAACCTCTTGTACGAGTTTTGGTGGCTTAAATTTCTTCACCATTAAGAACTCGAGGGCTCTTTTCAACTAATTAAGGTCTTTTGTCGGTGTAAACATTGTTCTTAGGAGGGAGAGATAATGGTCCATTCAGCAAATTAGGGACCCTTATTTTTACCCATATCAATTAAAAGGGAAGTAAGGATACCATATATATCAAAAGACTCAAAGGAAAAAGAAGTAACTACTTGGATGAATTCAACCCCAGCTGATTATGTAGTGGAGGAAGTGGATACAAGTACTTCTTCTAAGTTAATGGCAACTTGAGGTAGTGCAAGTGATAGCCGAGCAACAAAAAAAGTTATTGAGTGCTTGTACTCTAACAGTATTGATGCAGCTCTATGGTGTCCTTCTCCAACTCTTTAATTGAGACCCCATAGAAATTTAAAGTCTATAAGGTTGACTTCTCCCTCATTATGACACTTTTTCTTACTCTCCTCTGTAAAAGAATACAAAGCAACAAAGTTAGTCGACAAGTATGGAAATAGATGATAAACATAAAAAAATTAAGAAGAAAAACCTATGCCACGCCCTTCTTGAGGGCATCTGGGTCCAGTGTAGGATACCCCCACAGGAAGGGGAGGCATATAACCAGTTTTTTATAACAACACTGTAATCCCAATAATCATTAGTGCAATAAAGGGGGATCCCACAATTGAATTGGTTGCAGGGAGTTGGAACAAGAACCTTTAGTGCAATAAAGTCAAGGCAATAACCTTAAACACAAAATGGATTGAAGGGGGTCGATCACGCAATAAATGTTCTCACAACAAACTCTCTTGTGGGGAAGTATTTTAGCAGCAGTTATGGGCCAAAAAAGTGCGATATTAGAATAGTATAACTTTGGAGTATTTATAGGAGGTCATGGTCATTCGAGTGACCTTGTCTGTATTAAATGCGATTGACCACTTTTAAGGTCAATAATCCTGTATATTTAATGCCGGAGCTATTGCATTAAATGAACTAGATATGATATTTTGGCGGGAACACTGTTTGAACTCTCAGAGCTATGATATCATTAATTAGGACGTGATGTGTTATTTATGGACTTACCATCTTAGGAATATTTTCACTCGAGTGTTATTTTATCGATATGCTGACATCAAAGAGTTGGTAAGCAGTAACCTGCATGAGATGTTCCTTCACCACACTCAAAAGGTAGTTCATCAAATTGAAGGTTGGTCGACCGATGATTGCCCGAGCAACTAGTAATCTGTATGTAAACACCAAAGGTTAACTTTTTAGAAAACTGTTTAGGAATGGGGACCTTCGAGTGGGTTATTAGAGATCGTATCTCGAGGGACTATTGAGTTATGTTGTGTATAAACCAAGGTTTTATCTAAGTACCCTAAAAGGGGTTGATCTTTTCGAACATTGTCTTGCACCCAATCCTCCAAACTAAATCCCTGTGGGGTACCAAAAATGAGGTTGTTTGAGAGATCATATAAGCTCTCCCATGTCCTTCTAGACATGGTCCCTCGAGGGTATTGAGCAACCTCACAACATTACAAAGTAAACTTTATATTTGCAAAGTAAGATAAATACAAGTATATCTAAGTTCCCACTAGAGTTCGTATTTTTTTCCAAGTTTGTTAACCGAGCTTGATCTTTGTGGGAGATCCTTCGAGCAACTTTAGTCTTGTGCGAATGACTATCTTTATGGGAAATCCTTTAAGAAACTTCAGCCTTGTGCAAGTGACCATCCTTTATCTTTCATGTGAAGTGTTGGCATTACTTAATAAACTTTAAGCCTGGATCCCCCTCTACGAAATCTGACATATTAAATACTAAAGATCTATTGACTTACCCAATCTTCAAATAATAAGTTCAATTTCTAATGGTTCCCCATGTGTAACTGAACATCAACTCAAGGATTCCAATGTGCATCCTATAAATCTCATCCAGTTTATGTACTCCATTTACCATCCTCCATGTGTTTGGAACTATCCTAATAGGGAACGTTAAAAAAATATTGACAAAGTTTAAGAAATAAAGGTTTTAGGAGAAAGGTGATACCACACTCAACAACGAAAATAGTCGGAATCTAGTGACCCTCTTATAAAGAATAAACATTTATAGGACCCTGAGCTATTTCAAGATCTACATAGTCAATAATTTTCTTTTTCCCCCTAAACTCCTTTAATGAACCATCGTCCACAAAGTAAACCATGGTTGAAACAAATAAAAGGCTGAAAAAATAGAGAAATAAGGAAAAAAAAATCTTACAAGAATCTAAAGACAACAATAAATATGGAAAAACGGTGACAGGTAGCAGGTAGCAAGAGGTTGCAGAAAGAAAGCTTGAGAACAAGGAAAATCTCTAAGTACATAAAATTCGAGGTGAAAAAAAAGGATGAAACTTCTGCCTATTTACAGGTTGCCTCAAAAGTAGGGACGAAATGATTAACTACATGAACGATTGAACTATCATCGGATGCACACTTAAAAAAGCACCAAAAGTCCAGCATACCTTATGGATGTTTGAAAAAGTTTGAATTATTTACAAAAATGCCATTATCAACACTACTAGTGATAAAATTCTACAAATCCAAGAGTTCGGCTTTCGACTATCGATTAGATATTACGTCGAGCAATATTTTGAACAAAACACTCCATACTTTCAATCAATCATTAAGCATGAAGTATTGGGGGCTTTTGTTGTATGTAAAATTTACTCTCTTACATGAACCAATGACAAATATACATATATCCTCCTAAGTGGCCATCTAGCAATCTTGATTGACATGAGGGACAACTAGTCGGTTGAAAGACCGACCAACTCCAGAATGTGAACCATTATGAATGACAAATGTTACTCAGATGGAATGGTGACCAACACTGTATGTCAAGAGTCTCATTCCTTATAATACAAATATAAATACCTGGATATATAAAGGAATTCCATTTTTAGGGTTTTGTACCATTATAAATACAGAATACTCCTGCAGCTCAGTGGGAATTCAATCAATCACAAGCACATCATACTGGGCTATTGTAACCCTAAGAAATAATACCACTTTAAAATTCTCGTCTCTCGTGTGTTTGATTAGATTAACTTACCATATTTTACTGTGATTATAAATCTGAATTGAGTTCAGTTTTAGGCAACGACAATTCTAATACATTGCGCGATTACATTTTATGCGATCGTCCGTTCATATGCTTTATATAAATTGTGATTTTATCATCTACATATATAACTTCCTTAAGTTGCATAGCTATGTAACTTATTAGGGTTTCCACCCATCTCTTTTATGTGGTATCTTCAGGTGCTAGGATTGGACATCCCACCTAGCCTCCTTATTCCATCAAACACTCACTATTCATTTCACTCATCTAGGATACAAGACTCAGAGATGTTATATGCCTTAATCTCTTTTTGTTTATTATTTTTACATATCAGTTTAGATAGTTCCAGACACTTCATTTGGTTTGCATTATTGGACTTTAGATTTGTCATGTGTAACTTTGATTTACATTAGATTGTATAGATAATTTATGTTGGGACTTTGTTATATATTTCTTATGGATTACGGACCTTTTTATCATGATTTTACGTTGAGGAAATTCATACTATTTCCATATTTTGATATATATTCCATTTGTCATCTTAATGCTGATAATGGCATTATCATCGTGTATAATTTTATATTTATACTTGATCAACCAGAGTGTTTAACTACGTGGGGTATCACTGTTGTTATCAAAACATAGTCTTAGGCCTTGAGGTTATTGGTTATCTTAGACTTATACTAGAGTTCTTTGATTATGTGCCTACCTTCGTAATTCAACTCTGTTTCATTACTGATATGATTTATATCTTGAATTTTAGATGCACTCTTAGAGGAGAGTTCATTAGGTTAGAGAACCAGCAGGGCAGGTTGAGCTGCAACCCCTGCACTGCATTTACCTGTTATGCATAGGATTTCAGCCTCTATGCCTAGGGGTAGTACCACTTTGGGGTACAACTATTTTTAGACTTGATTAGCCAGTGGACTAGGAAGTATTGGAAATAGTGAGACAAAAGATGCCTTATGTAGCACTTTAGTCGGAACTATCAATCGCATTATGATGGGAGAATGCATGAAGAACCTTTATGAAGAACTACTCACCAATGTTTCTATTTTTTATCGATCCCATTATGGTGCAATAGTGACACTAGGATATTGAGAGACATATGCGGTTGTTGAACTGCACGGAGGTGTAAAATCAGGTTCTTGTTACTTTTCGATTGGTGGGGGACACTCTCCAAAGGGGGGGAAGTGTGACTTTTTTGGAGGATAAGAAGAGCATGGATTATGAGTAATTTGTGGTCTATTTTGACGACAAGCATTTTCCATCATCAGTTAGGGAGCAAAAGAAAGAAAAGTTCCTTTTAATTGAGTAGGGATCCTGCATAAAGACCGAGTATGAGCGGGAATTTTCTAGTCTATCCCTTTTTATGCATGATGAGGTTAACACAAAGGGAAAATAATGGCGAAGTTCGTGAGGGGTCAAGGGTGGCCCATCATACATGTACTAATGGGGAACTCAACCTTTACCACCTGCACTTAGGTGGTAGATGCCACGTTATTGCATTGCTAGGATCATAAGTAGCACAAGAGGCAACTCGAGAACTCTAGTGGGTCTAAAGTAGAGGCAAGTTCAGGTGGAAACAAACGTGATGTGCTAGGCCAACATGGCCAAGGGCAATGGAGGCATTTTAGGTTTGGATAGGAAATACGCCAACATTAGTTTCACGGTCCCCCCTCAAGGGGGCAAAGGCAACAACATCCACAATACCCACTATAGCGGAGGTAACATAGTTATGACCAAGTATAGAGGTTCAAGGACAACAACGTTAGGGTCAATCGGGACAAAGTTAAGGCCAATAAGTACATGTCGACTACAGATATAAAATGGGGTAATACCACTAGGGCCAACAAGGCATCATGCCTCACTAGTTGCACTAGTAACTATATCGACCTCTGTAACTTCTAGCACCAAGGCCACAATTGATAACAACACTACCCACACCCATGGTTACATAGCAATAACCCCAACTCCAGTATCATAGAGTTTATGTAATAACGAACCCCCGGTGAGAGGGCCAGAGGCATGTCCAAGCGGTGGACGATGCATTTTACATTTTCGATAATCTAGCTATAGTTTTAATTATCTCCGATTCCACACACTCTTTCATATCATGTAGTTTTGTGCAGATATCTGTTTTACTACCTAAACCTTGTGATAAAGCATCATCCATAGCCACTTCATTAGATATACTTAGTCATATTTTGGAGATTTGTAATTATGTGAAAATTATACTGGTAGATTGTGTTTTGAGAAAGATTTATAAGGTCCAGATTTTGAGGACTAAGGATATATTATTAATATGCATTCAGTGGGATCACCATAGTGTGACAACCCGCAATCCGAGATAAGGGGTGGCCAGCCCGATACTCAAACGTAACAGGGATCATGGATGGATATCATTCTCAGCATCTCAAAAATAAACTGAGTATACGGGAAAACCACCCAATAAATCAGAAAACGGGTTGCCAAAAAGTGTAAAATTTTAAAAATGCGGCTATGAAAATTTTAAACTAACAACCCAGTCTGACGAGCAAGTGGAATTCCAAAAGATTAACATATAATATAACTAAAACGAATGTACACAAATGGACCGAATAAGCTGTCGGTCCACAGCTACATGAGACAACGTACCACAATATAAAATATCTTACATATTACAACCATTAATCAAATACAATAGTTTGGGCCACACACCCGAGGGATAGGACCCGATCATAACTAGAATAACAAGAATGAAAGCGTCTAATACAACATCTTGTAATAACCCGCAAAGTCTTACAGCTCGTCGAAGGTGCAAGGAACTTGGAAAGTAAAGTCGGGCGTCCTTGCGGTGGAGCACCTGAGCGGATACAATAATATATATACAACAAGAAAGTAAACCGGTCAGGGCCGGGTTCTATATGATTTCTAGAAGAATAAAAAGCATGATAGATATGAACAGTTATACATGAATAATGAGGATGATCACATGACATGCTAGCTACAATAACAAGCAAAGATAGAAGGTAAAGCATTTTAGTATAAAACCCTTCCTTATTAACACAATTTTCCATTTCCTTCAAACATTCCTTATTAGGAATAAAGCCATATATATTTGGTTAAGTCAAGAAGTTATAATTTCTATTCATCAATTAAAACTTCCCATTTTATCTTTCCATTCCTTATTAGGAATATCATTTACATCAAGTGCTCTTTATGGCACATATATTATTCCCGTGCTCTTCCTGGCACATAATTATGCTCTTTATGGCATTTAACAACCATCAAGTCCAACTTGATGAAAATATAGTTATATTCATATACATATAACGATATCTAAAACCGCCAGTCCGGGTTTCCCCGCTGTGCGCGCCCCTAAATGACCATCATCTTCCAGGGCCTAACATAAGACCACCTGGGCACCTAACGGAACACGTCGGGAAGCGGCCATGAGCCTGCGTGGTAGCCAAGACCACACCCGGAATCTCCCTACCCCCGCAGAAAAATACACAACGATAAACGCTCCCATGGCCTAGGACTATATCCACCCTGCATTCATTAGCCAGGGGGCTTCACCTCACGAGTGAACTTCCCTTATGATGTCATTTAGAGAGGTGTGTAACAGTAAATTAACATTTACATTTATCTTCATTTTATTTCCAAAAATCCATTTCCATTAATCATGTGATTGGTTCTTTATTATTAAACCTAATATCATTAAACAACGGGGTTCATTCTAAATTGAACCTATTATCTTTAAACACCTATGGGTTCATTTTATGCGAACCTAATTCCCATCAAATTTATCATTATTCCTCAAATTACCATCCCCGATTAACTCCCCAAAATGATCATAATGATCCTACAAATATCCAAGGCCTATGTAACTTGACAAGCCCTTCTAGTCTCCAAGTTAGGGTACCTAACTTCCAAACTTCTAAGAGTTTGAATAAAAGAAGAAATGCCTTAGCATTTCCTTTAAACCTCCCCGAAACAAACCCCAGATGAACCCATTTCTAGTCCAGGGTGACAACCAAACTCCATAGCTACTCTAGGACTCTAAGTTTACTTCATTAAAGAAGTTTCCTAGGCCCTAATCCTAAAGAATAAGGATAAAAATCAAAAGGAAAAAGACCCCAAAACTGCTGGAACCGAATCGATTCGCCCTAGGGGCCGAATCGATTCGCTCTGAAAGCGAATCGGTTCGGACAATAAAACTTGGTTTCTGCAATTGCCGAATCGATTCGGTCTAAATCTGAATCGATTCGGACAACACGACCTGGGATTCTACATCTATGCGAATCGATTCGCCTAAGGGGCCGAATCGATTCGCCCCTGCGAAAATGCCAAGAATGGCTATGGAGTCTTGAACTCCAAAATTGGTCCAACACCAAAACCAACCCCAACCGAATACATTGGTTGCAATTTCTACCTTCTAAATCCATCTACCTACCAACCTTAAACATCATTTATCATCCAAATCCATTCCCAAGGGTTAATACCCAAAAATCCAACAAAAATCCTAACATTTCTAAATCATAAATATCAATGCAATTTATCCTACTTAAACCATAAATTTGCAAGTAGATTACTTGCCTCAAGGTAAGAATCTGATTTGATGAAGAAGGAGGCAACAATCCAAGCTCCAATCTCACTTTTTCTCCTAAGTTCTCTTCCTCTCTCTACTCTCCCTAGGGCTCAAATTTGTAAAATGGAAGAATGGGAATAGGGGTGGGGAATTAAAACGGGGCTTAAGTCTAAAATCCGAACTAAAAATGCTAATACGCGATATACTAATACGCGACTACACTATTCAAGCCAACACCAGTCAAAAGTCCCCAAAATGCCAAAATACAATATGGCACTTATTTTGACTGTCAAACACCTTCCGGGACTAACTACACTATCCGAATTATCATTAGAAAGTTTTTATAACTCATTTTAGTTCCGGTTCCATAATAAACCAAAATGTCATTTTAAATCTTTATGACATTAAAATTACCACATGCAAGTTTTATCTACTCACGAGGTAACTACACAACATATTAGTAAATATTGGCTTGACATATCAAATTAATATTTACTCAGCATCTTATCAGATAATAACTAATTACTACACATGGTAATTAAGGATAAAATGGGCTATCGGAAGAGAGGGTTATTACATACTCCCCCCCTTAAGAGGGAATTTTGCCCCCAAAATTCGGATACACGTCGCAAGGAGAGGTGCGGACACTATTCCCGCAAGTCATCCTCGCACCCCGATGTCGATTTCTCAACCTAAGCTGACTATATAGAACTCACCCCAAAGTACTACCATCGACACCCACGTAACTCTACGCTCCAAGATAGCAACCGACTACATCTAATAAGAACCGTCGAGTTGCATCTACCTCAAAAGGAATGTGCCTAACGGCACCGTCCTATCTCTCGTACTCCCTTGCATGAGAGACAAGGAACAAATTATGAACTTGCCGCGAAATGTTTCGATAAAGCGAGAAAATAGTTTACCGGACCCACCGCGACATTTCTAGGAAAGGTACAACGTCATGCGGTGCAAGTCTTCCTTTTCTCCTCGAAACGCATAACGTCCTCCTCAGGCAATACTCACCACAACCTTTGATCTAATGACCTCAACTCCAGATGCCTTCTTCTCGCATCGCATGAGCTCTTTTGTCGGTCTCGGTTATACGAGAGACTCATCATCTCGCACTTCTAACCAACAAGCGGGAGATCTAAAAGCCTACTATACAAGGCCTCTTCTAAAGCGCCGTCCCAACCACAAATTCTATATAGGCAAATTGAACGAGTGGAAAGCATTGCTCCCAATAACTCTTAAAGTTAGGCTCGCAGGTAAGGAGTATATGCCTCGGCATATGGTTTATTCTATTGGTTTAGTCAACTGTGGAAAATGATAAGAAGTAATTTGCCACAATTCAATTCCCATGGCTTCTTGGAAACTTGCCAAGAATGAGAAACGCAAGCCTTGATTCAGTACAACAACCTTCCCCTGCCCTATCAATAGTACTAGCGACGTATAACTTGGCATGAATCGTCATTACGTTGATGCACCGAAACGTTAGAACTGCGTGAATCTCCATCTCTGCTTAACTTAAGTCCCTCCCGTTCGGAACAAAATTTTCTTAAGGGAACGAACCCCACCCTCAAGATGGACTTCAATCTAAATAGGGGATAACACTCCTTACAAGTTTAAACTTGTGAGGCGCATCCACAATAAATCGACACTCCAGTGTCATCACTCCCCGTCATGACAGAGCTTTGCTAATAGAATCTACCTTCGAGCTTAACCACGTGGCTCAGGGGTAAGAGTTAATTCACCCTTTCATTACCTCCGTAACACTCCATTACGAGAGGCCTCATCACCTTCGGCCTTAACCACCAACTTCTCGAAATCCTCCCACTTCATATAACACGAAACCAACTCCTCTTAGAGTTTACGCATGACTTATTCATGGTCAACTCCCAACAGCGTTCCTAAACTTACGTCCCATACTAAAAAGCCCTACGCCAAAACAATCCTAAGGTCTATCTACCTATACCCTATCTAAGTCATATACACCTAATGCTAAGTATATCCCTAGTGTCCAAGACCTCTCTCAACTTCCGACATTGCTCAGTTTCGTGCATGGGACGTCTCGCCGAAGCGAAATCCAAACAAGGAACCCTCCCGTTACACTACTACCTCGCGTTGTCAGTCATCGAGGGGTACAGGTCTAAGACACATGTTCGGGACCAAAAGATTCTACAGCTACGCACTATCTAATTAACTAACAAGAGAATATTAACAATCCAAAGCTGACCCTTCGTGAAACCCTAGGGTTATATACCCTATAACATATGCATCTCAATAAATAGCCTTCTATTTAAAGGCATAACCCGAAGTCTCAATTCGACTTCGTACCTCGGTCTCCCTCATATCCATCAGAGGAGAGAACTATATACAGTGCTCCTAAGTCGCACTATAATAGCCATCAATCACTCTAGTACGTGACCTTCGACTAAACTATCAAATCCCACTTACGAAAATAAAGTAACAAAATAAAATATAATAAAAGGGAAGAATAGCATACCTTCACTCACAACATCGTTAAGTGTTCATGCGGCGGAGTGTCTCGCAAAGCGAAATCCAAACAAGGAACCCCTCCGTCACATGCCTACTTAACTAGTTGATCATGGAGATAGAGCATAATACACACAAGGTAAAAGAAAGGAAAGGTAGTATATCCCCACTCCCAACGTCGTTAAGGTTCGCGCGTGGAGCGTCCCGCAGAAGCGGAATCCAAACAAGGAACCCCTCCTATACGCTACCACTCAACTTGTTGGTCGTGGAGATAAAGCATAGCAATCACATACCAATATCACATCATACTCGACCATGTTAAGGACGAGTAAATCGGCCTCAAGCACAATCTAATAAGAGAACTTCCTTTTTACATACCAGCAACAGAAAAGAGCGAACCATTTCGCATAGGACTCGATACTAATGAAAATACTCTCAGCAGATATTATGAAATCTGTAGTGTGAGAAAAACCCGTAAAACAAATGTGCGCATATCCCCCGCATCGAATAACATATAACTGACGCACCTCTGAGAAAAAGTTACCCTCAATAACGGGCGGTGCCGGCAGGGCTGGAGGAAACATAGCCTCCCGATCATGACAAACACGCCCATACTGTAGTTGCCCCTGCTGCGGAGGAACAACCATAATAGGTACCGTAGGTGGAAACAGAACACATGGCTGCTGCGGAGCCCGAGGAAACTGATCCCCAATCATCTGAGGACACTCCTTCTTGTAATGACCTACCTCCCCACATTGGAAGCACCGTCCCTTCATCTCCTCCTGACCTCTACCTTTGTTATTTCGAAATCGAGAAGAGCCTCGGCCCGGATGACCTCTATCTCCAGGGCCACTCCGATCTGCCTGATGCAAAGTACCTTGTTCGTGCCTATTATTGCCCCTCGCAATAAACTCTCCAAGCTTCCTTACTTGCCTCATCTCAGTAGCTTTCTCGCTACCCTGCGTATATACTCGATGCTCCTGGCAATGGAGTAAGGCCGCATTCATAACCTCGCCAAAAGTCTGGAAAGCTGGGTTACCCAATAAGTGTTTTCGGATTCTCCAGTTTAGACCTCCCATAAACTTCGAGATCTTCCTCTCTTCCGGAGTCACCTCATCTGGTACAAAATTTGCTAAACGGGTGAACTCCTCTTCATACTCCGCTACAGACCTCTCCCCTTGCACTACATCTTGCAACTTCCTCTTCATCTCCCTCTGAACAGCGGGAGGAAAATACTTAAGATCAAACAAGGTCCAGAACTCAGTGATTGACATGGTGTCTCTTTGCTCTGGGGTGGTCATCGTCTCCCACCAGTGTAACGCAGATCCGATAAGCTTAAAGGTGGTAAGGACTTGTTTCTTATCCTCACTGCATTCTATCATTCGAAGGTGGCATTGCATGTCTTTCTTCCATTGATTGGCTTTAATAACATCCGCGCCTCCCTCGAATTCCGGGGGATTGCCCCTTAGAAAGGACTCCCTAACCCTTTCCCACGGAGTAAGTCCCGTAGGAGCTTGAACACCTGGGGCCCATGGCAATTGTTGTATCACTACGGACATGGCGGCATGAACCGCTCTAGCCACTATGCTTGCTACATCCGCAACATTAACCATCCCTTGTAGTGGCGGTGGAGGACCTACTTCCCTCTCTACGACCTTAACACGTCTCGCCGGGCGGCCTCTCTTAGACGGCATCTGAGATGGAAGAGCAATAGTATTAGAATGCTAATTAAAACAATCTATCTTGCAGAAGATCGTAAACATAAGCATCAAAGAAATCCTAACATTAGGCTCTACATCAAAGAACGCTACGGTAGAACAAGACAAGTCCACACAGATCCTAGTACTCTAGAACCTGATGCTCTGATACCATCTGTGACAACCCGCAATCCGAGATAAGGGGTGGCCAGCCCGATACTCAAACGTAACAGGGATCATGGATGGATATCATTCTCAGCATCTCAAAAATAAACTGAGTATACGGGAAAACCACCCAATAAATCAGAAAACGGGTTGCCAAAAAGTGTAAAATTTTAAAAATGCGGTTATGAAAATTTTAAACTAACAACCCAGTCTAATGAGCAAGTGGAATTCCAAAAGATTAACATATAATATAACTAAAACGAATGTACACAAATGGACCGAATAAGCTGTCGGTCCACAGCTACATGAGACAACGTACCACAATATAAAATATCTTACATATTACAACCATTAATCAAATACAATAGTTTGGGCCACACGCCCGAGGGACAGGACCCGATCATAACTAGAATAACAAGAATGAAAGCGTCTAATACAACATCCTGTAATAACCCGCAAAGTCTTACAGCTCATCGAAGGTGCAAGGAACTTGGAAAGTAAAGTCGGGCGTCCTTGCGGTGGAGCACCTGAGCGGATACAATAATATATATACAACAAGAAAGTAAACCGGTCAGGGCCGGGTTTCTAGAAGAATAAAAAGCATGATAGATATGAACAGTTATACATGAATAATGAGGATGATCACATCACATGCTAGCTACAATAACAAGCAGAGATAGAAGGTAAAGCATTTTAGTATAAAACCCTTCCTTATTAACACAATTTTCCATTTCCTTCAAACATTCCTTATTAGGAATAAAGCCATATATATTTGGTTAAGTCAAGAAGTTATAATTTCTATTCATCAATTAAAACTTCCCATTTTATCTTTCCATTCCTTATTAGGAATATCATTTACATCAAGTGCTCTTTATGGCACATATATTATTCCCGTGCTCTTCCTGGCACATAATTATGCTCTTTATGGCATTTAACAACCATCAAGTCCAACTTGATGAAAATATAGTTATATTCATATACATATAACGATATCTAAGACCGCCAGTCCGGGTTTCCCCGCTGTGCGCGCCCCTAAATGACCATCATCTTCCAGGGCCTAACATAAGACCACCTGGGCACCTAACGGAACACGTCGGGAAGCGGCCATGAGCCTGCGTGGTAGCCAAGACCACACCCGGAATCTCCCTACCCCCGCAGAAAAATACACAACCATAAACGCTCCCATGGCCTAGGACTATATCCACCCTGCATTCATTAGCCAGGGGGCTTCACCTCACGAGCGAACTTCCCTTATGATGTCATTTAGAGAGGTGTGTAATAGTAAATTAACATTTACATTTATCTTCATTTTATTTCCAAAAATCCATTTCCATTAATCATGTGATTGGTTCTTTATTATTAAACCTAATATCATTAAACAACGGGGTTCATTCTAAATTGAACCTATTATCTTTAAACACCTATGGGTTCATTTTATGCGAACCTAATTCCCATCAAATTTATCATTACTCAAATTACCATCCCCGATTAACTCCCCAAAATGATCATAATGATCCTACAAATCTCCAAGGCCTATGTAACTTGACAAGCCCTTCTAGTCTCCAAGTTAGGGTACCTAACTTCCAAACTTCTAAGAGTTTGAATAAAAGAAGAAATGCCTTAGCATTTCCTTTAAACCACCCCGAAACAAACCCCAGATGAACCCATTTCTAGTCCAGGGTGACAACCAAACTCCATAGCTACTTTAGGACTCTAAGTTTACTTCATTAAAGAAGTTTCCTAGGCCCTAATCCTAAAGAATAAGGATAAAAATCAAAAGGAAAAAGACCCCAAAACTGCTGGAACCGAATCGATTCGCCCTAGGGGCCGAATCGATTCGCCACAGCGAATCGATTCGCTCTGAAAGCGAATCGGTTCGGACAATAAAACTTGGTTTCTGCAATTACCGAATCGATTCGGTCTAAATCCGAATCGATTCGGACAACACGACCTAGAATTCTGCATCTATGCGAATCGATTCGCCTAAGGGGCCGAATCGATTCGCCCCTGCGAAAATTCCAAGAATGGCTATGGAGTCTTGAACTCCAAAATTGGTCCAACACCAAAACCAACCCCAACCGAATACATTGGCTGCAATTTCTACCTTCTAAATCCATCTACCTACCAACCTTAAACATCATTTATCATCCAAATCCATTCCCAAGGGTTAATACCCAAAAATCCAACAAAAACCCTAACATTTCTAAATCATAAATATCAATGCAATTTATCCTACTTAAACCATAAATTTGCAAGTAGATTACTTCCCTCAAGGTAAGAATCTGATTTGATGAAGAAGGAGGCAACAATCCAAGCTCTAATCTCACTTTTTCTCCTAAGTTCTCTTCCTCTCTCTACTCTCCCTAGGGCTCAAATTTGTAAAATGGAAGAATGGGAATAGGGGTGGGGAATTAAAACGGGGTTAAGTCTAAAAGCCCAACTAAAAATGCTAATACGCGATATACGAATACGCGACTACACTATTCAAGCCAACACCAGTCAAAAGTCCCCAAAATGCCAAAATACAATATGGCACTTATTTTGACTGTCAAACACCTACCTGGACTAACTACACTATCCAAATTATCATTAGAAAGTTTTTATAACTCATTTTAGTTCCGGTTCCATAATAAACCAAAATGTCATTTTAAATCTTTATGACATTAAAATTACCACATGCAAGTTTTATCTACTCACGAGGTAACTACACAACATATTAGTAAATATTGGCTTGACATATCAAATTAATATTTACTCAGCATCTTATGAGATAATAACTAATTACTACACATGGTAATTAAGGATAAAATGGGCTATCGGAAGAGAGGGTTATTACACATAGTGAGGATAAGTCCACTTTGGAGCGCAACGATACAATGATATAGCAATATCTGCACCTATTTTGAGGCAGATATGTGTTATTTTTCTATGAATTTCGACGCTAAAATTCTTTTTATTAGGGTCCGTTTGGTTTGGGGTTAAATACTTTTAGTCGTGGTGAAAAAACAATAGTTAAATATTTTTCACATATTTAAAATAAAATTTGTTGGGTTGAGATTGTGAATACATGAACATCCTATAATTATGAAACTTTAAATAAGATTAGAGATGCAAATTGAACTCTAAATAGGTGAAATGTATTTCACCATATTACTTTATACCACGTTGAAACATATTTTACCCCGAACCAAATGACCCTTTAGAGGGAAGAGCTCAATACCCCGTTATTTTCAATTACTAATGATTTTAATTAATTGAGAAGTAACCCATATTTAGTTACGAGCAATCAAAATTACTTATGTGTCAATATGTCAAAATGAATTAATGCGATGAATTTGTAAAGTTTAAAGTTGTCAATTGGAATTTTAATGTTATTGGGTTAATTATTGAAGCTTTGAGGTTAAAATTTGAATTATATAAAAAATTGGGTTTCATATGATAATTAATATAAGTTATCCATATGAGTTGGAGACTTATGGGTATTTTTTGTTTTAGACTTAGAAGCGTTAGAGCAGGGGTGGCAATTCGGATTAGTCGTGTCATTTTCGGGTCGCGTTGATTTTTATTTGGGTATAAGGTTTGGATACTCTTAAATCTATACAAGCTAATCATGTCATGTTCGGGTCATTTCGGGGTATTACCATAAACGGATTATCGTGTCAAAAATTGCCAGCCCTACATTAGAGTCAACGCGCATTAGGGTTTTAGGGAACTAAATAGGGAAACAAAATTTTCTTTGACCAATTTGCATCCATTCTTCCTATTTCTTCATTATTTTCCGTCTTCGAAGAAAAGATTTTAGGAGATTTCCTTCCCTATGTTATTATTATTATTATTATTATTATTATTATTATTATTATTATTATTATTATTATTATTATTATTATTATTATTATTATTATTATTATTATTATTATTATTATTATTATCTCTGTCTCTATATACTATAAATTCTAAACAAGAATTTAATGACAACTTCTTATAAGGCTATCCACGTGGCATCTATAAAGTGCTATAAAAAAGCAGTAAATGCTCCCTTTTTTAAAATTGTCCACGTGGATATCTCCTTCTCTCTATGTTTTTATTTGTGGAAGTTGAGGAGACTATCCCTTCGCATTCCCATCTCTCTTATATTCATTCGTATCCCCCTATCTTTTATATTCCTTTTCTTACCGTCTCTTTCTATCCGATTACAACTCCTCACTGCCTAATCTCAACCCTAGAGAAAGAGAGAAGAAATAGAAGAACGACGTGAGCCTCTACAGCATCACAGACATCTACAATCAGGTATTTGTTTTTGTCATTTATTGCTTCTCCACACCTCATACTCCCTCAACCCCACTCATGGATTCCACTATCACTAATATTCCACCAGCACCCGATTCCACCATTCCTTTGTAATACGATAAAGGCCCTAATTTTCTTTAAATGTTGTGTTGGCTATGGAAAGCAATTTCAGATCTACATATATATGAAGTTTTGTTAAGATTCTAAAATTCTTGGATTCAGATTTTGTGGACACTGTGAAGCTCAAATACTGCATATCAAAATACCTAATGCTAATGTTATAATTCTAATGGTTCTAATGCTTGGAAGAGACTTATTAAAATAAGAGGTGACGATAAAAGCCATATTGGATGGCTACTGGGAGTAGGGGAGGTTATGGGGTGGGATGGTAGGTCTAAAGAGGGGTTGATAGATCTTTTACGTGTTTACTTTGATGATGAAAGACTTAAATGTCACTTCTCTGTAATATGATTTTTTATTGTGTACATGATTTCTGAGTGTGATCAATTACTCTCTCTTTTCTTTTGTCTTATTCTATCTAAGAGACAAACTGAAGTGTTATCTTGCGTGTGGTTGTTGTATTCCTTTTTTGAGTTTGTTTCAGGTTTCGGTATAGAATAAAGATAGGGAGATCCACTTTTGGATTCAATTTTGAAATTTATTGTATTTAAAGTTTATATTTTATTATTGTGAGTCCCGTCAGAACATCAAAATGTGGATTAAAAATTTGTACTCATTTTTATCTTATGTGTGAATTTCAAAATTAGGTTCCAAAAGTGAATCTCCCTATCACCACTCTTTCATATATCGAGGTTGGCCTATGTGCATAATTTAACACCACTGGCGTGTTGTATGCAAAGTATTGATAATTGGTTAAAAGGTTCCTTTCAAGTATGGTAATTGGGTGTTCTGGTCGATTTTACAGAAGCACGACATATGCTCGATGAAATGTTTACTTTTCTATTGTGTTGGCAGGTGAAATTTAATAAGTTTTTATATTTCATTTTTGTGTCTTTGTTCTTTATTGTGCTGTTTATTGGTTAGATTTTCCTAATTTTTGTCATAAAACCTCAATCCAAAGTAACATTATTATTCAACTGTTTTTCAGTCATAATATTTATTTATTTTGAAATTATGTTATATTGATGATTGATATAATTTACCCATCAAGATTTATTGCTGTGAACGATTAAACACAAGTACATAGTACCCTTAATTGTAGCTATCTCCACAACGTGTGCAGATAAATTAAATGTTTCCAGATTGTTATATGAGTTGGTTTCTATATTATTATGTGAATTTGTTAATTTCGGTGCTTATTTTATATATTTTTATATGTAATATTCAATAAAATCTCTAAATTAAGGTGTGTGATGAAACCTCATTTTGTTGGTGTTTGAGTTTTCGATTGGAAGCTATAGCATTTATTTTGTTCGTTCTTGAGAGGTTTTTATAGAATTTATGTGATTTTGAGTTGTAAATATTAATTTATTTAAATAATGTCTCAAAGATGGTGATAAAAAATATCAAATTTATCTAAATTTTTTATTCGTGTTTTTTCTTATTACACATGTTCCGCACATTGCGTCTCGCCCGCGCATCGCGCGGGTTTATAACTAGTTATTGTTACAACTAGTTATTCTTATTACACATGTTCCGCGCATCGCAATGTGAGATTTCCTTCCCTATATTATTATTGTTGTTATTATTATTATTATTATTATTATTATTATTATTATTATTATTATTATTATTATTATTATTATTATTATTATTATTGTTGTTGTTGTTGTTGTTATATTTCTCCCTCCAATCGGATTATTCACTTTCCCTCTCTCTCTAATTAAATCCCTCTTCTCAGAAAACTCACACTGCTAAGACCCCCTTTACCCAACCATTTGTGCTCGTATACGACATCCAATTCATTTATGCTCGAATAATTGACAAGTTCGATTGAAGACTCTCAATGTTTGTTTCATATTCAGGTTGCTATCATCTCTCCATACATTTCTAAGTTTATTTTGTTTTATAGGTTGAATGTATTTTTAGGGCTTTATGTTGTCCTGTTTTAACTGTTTTCGTTTTCTCATAGCCATACATCCCTCGGAGTTTCATATGCTTTTTTAGGGCTTTGTGTTTTCTCATATGCCTATTTTTCCTAGGGGTTTTCATTTTTAGTTTCGTTTAGAGTTGTAATTGTATCTTATATTTTGATTTCATATATTTCTGTGTGTTATCAATTTGAACTCCTAAGCAAGTGAATTTTTTCCATGTCATCAATTATAACACTTTATTTTCAGTTTTACGTTGATTAGTTATTGTTTGAGAAGTATATGGTTTTATTGAAAACATCTCACTCTTTGTAAGGCAATGCAAGAATTATGACCTATATTTTTCATATATTTTTGCAACCACAAATACAGTTAAACCGCTCCTTGGGGACGTTAGTTTTGAATATATCACTTGACACTATAATTGGAGTTTGGTTCGGTGTTGTTGGGTAGTTCAGTCTAGTTTGAGTTGAATTTTATGTCCGCATGCGTACGAAATAAATCATGCTCTTAATTGATTAATAATTACGACTTTATGATATGATTGCATGGTATGTGTTTCTTAAAAATATTCCATGTTTTTTTAATTGATTTTACTTGTTTTTAGGGTCTAAAGTGTGACAAGCTTCCCACATTGCAGTTGAAAATGTGTCACTTCCAAATTTAAATTCTTATTTAATTTCTTTTACTGTATTGTGATTGAAACCACCTAATATCATCCGTCGAAAAGTGTGTATAAATACTGCCTTTCTAGTGTGACATTTTTTTTACAATATTAGCCTATAGTCAAGCCATTTTAGCAGTGAATTGTATAGTATTTGAAATACCTTTTGATGCATGAGATGCAAATCGGAGATATGTTGACGAGCTATTCTTCCCAAAATTAGATGTCTGGCGTGACTTTTTAGTTAATTCTTTTGGATTTGAATTTTTACATTCCTTCCATCTAAACCAAATAGTTTTTGTGCAAAACATTACAAATTCGGATTTCTAACCGACTAAGGTATTTGGATTTCGTGACTGATGAGGCTTAGTGTAGTTGCAACAAAATTCAAATGATAATGATTATAATCATATCAGAGTGTAATTTTTTTATGTAAAAATGTGCAAATAAAGGGATGATTTATATGACAAGGATTTGAATAATGTCATAAATATGGCTTAATTAGGCGCGGGAATAATAATTTGATAGATGCCGGTGATATTGTAATAAACTGAGGCACTAGTCTTTTGTAAACACGATGAGACTTATATGAATTTATTGGCGTAGATAAAATATACAACGTGCTTTTGTGACGTATTAGTGTGCCAAAAATCAAAATAGATCAGAGCTACTAACTCAATATGAAACCATGTTATGGGATCTAACTTAATCCTAATTATGGTTGTAATGTAACTCACCCTTAATATTTTTTTCTATGAATAGCAACCTATTATGTTGTTTGGTTACTTTCGGGATGTGTACTTGACATGGTAATAATTAATGCCATAATCTTAGATAAACACTAATTTGAACTAGCAAGTAACCCGAACGATGTGCGGGCGACATACATAAAACATTTATAATATATACATATATTTTTTTTTTATCAAAGAGGGACGGAACCCCCACACGTTTTATTAATATAATAAGGAGAAAAAGCCTCTCCGAAGCTTACAAACCCAAGCAAACTTAAAATCTAGAGGTTGGGTCCAATACTCTAGAAAGAAAGCAATAAATATGGGATTTTATAATAACCCCATTACATAGAGAAAACTTGAAAGAAATATGGGGATTTATCTTATCCCCATTTACATCTTAAAAATTCTATGCCTTATTTGCGGAGTATGCAGACTATCCAGCTTAAGTAAACCTTTAACCAACCTCGGGAGAGAGCTTTGATCCCAATATAAAAAGTTCGTGTTGAAAAGAGAAGCCCGCGAGGCTAAATGATCAGCGACTGAGTTTGATTGTCTCCATATATGATTGTAAATCACTTCATCAGAGCATTGGAAGTCTTGAAGAATCTTTCTAGCTTGCCAAGGAGGTTTAGCCTTTTTCAATATCACATCTATTAAGAGCTTGCAATTAGATTCCACTATCACTTTTTGAATATTTAATTGAGAAACCAATTTCATACCTTCAACCAAGGCCAAACTTTCTGTAAAAAACGATGATTGTACTCCTATAGATTTTTCAAACCCAACAATGAAGTTCCCGTTGGAGTCTCTAATCACCCCTCCAATACCACTATTTCCCGGATTTCCTTTAGAAGCTCCATCAACATTTAATTTAAAAAAACCAATTGGGGGATTAGACCAAACGCATTTTATAATCTGAACAACTTTAGGACTAATGTGAACTTGAAATAGGTTTATGATTTGAAAATCTACAGAGTTAGGAGTATCATAGATTTTGAGATTTTGTAGAACGTAAGAAACTAAAAAACTAATTTGATTTATTATAAAATTAGCAGAAGACTTAGAATTTTCAAAAACCAATCTATTTCTAGCCTTCCATAATTCCCAAAAAATAATTTTAGGAGTTATGGCAAAAAGAATTTTTAGAAAATCTTTGTTATTTTTTGTCATCCACCAAGATAAAATCATAGCCCTAGAAGAAGTATTTTTAGGAGTAACATTGAAAAGATGACAAAAATATTGCCATACTTTTTTTGCTAAATTACAATCTAGCAAAACATGTTTGTTGCTATCATCATTAGCTAAACATTCCCTGCAAACCGGAGCAAGTCTTATACCATTTTTTTGGATTTCAGTCTCAAAAGGCACAGAATTATTCAGTAATTTCCAAATGAAATTAGAAATTTTTATGGGACATTCTATAGACCAATTTATTTTCCAAGTGAGAGAAATTGGATTATTTTTCCTACATATTTGAAATGCTTCTTTCAAAGAGAAATCACCAGAGTGTGAAGAAATCCATATTTGATTGTCAAAGTCAATATGATCATCCGCTATGCTAGATATAGATTTAATTCTTCTAATAGTGGAGGATCCAGACTTCAAAAACATTCTATCCTGATATTTAGTTCTCATAAAAGAAGTCCAAATACCTTTATCAAATAAAAACTTCCAATACAATTTCATGCTAGAAGCATTAATGATATCTTCCATTCTTCTAAAATTTAATCCTCCTTCTTCAAACGAAAAACACATATCATCCCATTTATACCATTGGTAAGGTTTATCTTTATTAACACCACCCCAATAAAATTTAGAAAAGATATTATGCAATCTTTTAATAATAGTTTTAGGGGGGCGAATAACAGAAATGATGTGAATAGGGATAGATAAAAGAACACTTCTAATCAGAGTATCCCTACCAGCTTGGGATATTAACTTAGACGACCAAGAATTAAGCTTCTCTCTAATAGAGTTCATAAGATCAGAAAATTGAGACAGCTTAATTCTCCCTTTATTAATGTTGCAACCTAAATACTTCATGGGCAATGTTTTGATAGATAAACCAGAATTGGTTCCCATCTTAGTTCTAATAGACGGGGAGAGATTTTGATCAATATAAATAGAGCTTTTAGATATGTTTATAGACTGACCAGAGGTATTTTCATAGGTTTTAAGCAATTTAGAAATAGCGAGTAAACTTTTCTTATTCCCATTAGCAAAGATTATAATATCATCAGCATAAGCCAAGTGAGAAATCATATTACAATTCCTAGGATGGGAAAAAGGAATAGCTTTACCATTCTGGAACAAATTATCTATATTTCTACTTAAACATTCAGCAGCTATAATAAACAAGCTAGGAGACAGGGGCTCACCTTGCCTAAGCCCTCTAAAAGATTGAAAAAATCCTTTACTTTGCCCATTTATGGAAACAGAGAACCAATTATTAGAAATTAACCTCCAAATCATGTCTATAAACATTTCATTAAAACCAAATTTCCTCAAAACTTGACATAGGAAAGGCCAATACACTTTATCATAAGCCTTTTCCATGTCTAATTTAATAATAACATTATGACCGCGAACTTTTTTTCCTATAGTTTGAGATAACTCATGAGCAAGTAAAATGTTATCGTTTATACTTCTCCCTTTGACAAAACTAGATTGATTAGGAGATATAATATTAGGCAGAATATCAGCTAATCTGTCATTAAGAATCTTAGATATAATTTTATTAGAGAAATTACATAAACTTATAGGTCTAAATTGTGTGCAATTTATAGGAATATCAACTTTGGGAATAAGAGCAATATTGGTAGCTGACCAACTTTTGGGAATATCAGCTCCAGCAAAGAAAGAGTGAATGGCCTTTATAAGGTCATGCTTTATGATGTCCCAAAACTTATAATAGAACTCTCCCCCATAACCATCAGGGCCAGGAGCACTGGAACTATTCATATTTTTTATGGCATTAAAAATTTCTTCTTCAGATGGGAATGCAGTAAGGGTTATATTTTCCTCTTCAATAATAGCTTTATCTATAACATTTAGGAAGTTATTATTAATTTTGATAAGATCAGATTTCCAGATGTTTTGAAAGTGGGATACAAACAAACTATCAATGTCCTCTTGTTTATCAATCCATTTATTTTAGGAGTCCTTGATCTTGGTAATATTCAATCTTCTATGTTTGATCTTAACAGAAGCATGGAACAGTTTAGTATTCAGATCCCCTTGTTTAAGCCATTTTTTGTTACTTTTTTGGAACCAAAAGCTTTCCTCCCTTTGTAAAGCGATATTCAATTTAGCTCTAGTTTCAAATAACGCAGATCTAGAAGATTCAGAAGGATTGTGCTCAAAAGCCTGCTCCTTAATCAAAACTTCATCTTCTAGATTACTGACAGATTGAAAAACATTTTTAAACTCTTCTTTATTCCAAATTTTAAGTTTTCCTTTAAGCATTTTAAGTTTAATAGAGAAAAGTTTCATAGGAGGGGCATTAACTTCACAGATAAGAACTTGAAAGGTTTAGGAAAATCATCAAACATACTTTTGATAGATAGAAGAAGAGGGCAATGGTCAGAACATGCCTTATGTAAATGAGAAATGGTAGTGGGTGGAAATTTATTAAGCCAATGCATATTTACCAAACCTCTGTCTAATCTACAAAATATAGTACCACGAATACGATTATTAGACCAGGTAAATCTAGATCCAGTGTAGCCAAGATCAGTCAACGAGCAAGTAGTAATCATATCATTAAAATCCTCCATAGAATGAAAATCTATATCAGATCGAAGTAATTTTTCTTCCTGTTTTGAAACAACATTAAAATCTCCTATTATGAGCCAAGGCATATCAGAATTTTGAGAAGTTAACTGGCCAATATCAAACCATAAGCTTTTCCTTTCCAGCGCAGTGAATTTGGCATATATTAAGACCAAAAATATAGTGGAGTTCAAGTAATCAAAGTTTACTTTAAGACAGAGAAGTTGATCAATGTTATAGATTATGCTGACTTTTAAGTCATTTTGCCAGAAGAACCAAATTTTATTTGATATATTAGATGCACTATAAGGGAATTGCCACTTAAGTTTGTATTTAGATATTTTTTCAATATCTACTTTAGGTTCTAATAGGGCAATAGCAGGGAGTTTTTATTTTTTGATAATATTTTTCAATCTTATATTAGTTGTTTTATTGGCAACACCCCTAATGTTCCAACAAAAGAAGTTCAGCATTTAGACAGTAGAGTTAAAGTTTGAGGAAGAGGACTTACCTGATGCTCTGGTGATTCTTCTGAATAGAGGATCAAAAGGAGCTTGTTTAGTAGTATTACCTTGTCTTGATATCTTGACAGGGGCATTGGATATATGTGGACCTTTCTTTATTTTTTCCTTTTCTTCTTTATCTTTCTGAATACCCTTCCATTTTTCATCAAACCATCTAGCAAACCTTTGTAACTCCTCAATATTAGGAGGCTTTTTTAAAGAGACTTCAGTATCTGATACGTTATCTTTCATACAAGCTGGATGTTTCACTGTTGGAGGTAATTTAGAATCTTTTGGTGAAAGGTTTATTTGGTTAACAATGTAAGTCTCTTCTGAGTTCAAATTTTGAGATGTCCGCAGCCCCTCCTGAGCTATCTTTTCCCCTTCACTTGAGTAGATGTTTTGGTACTCTTGGTTCTCCTCTTCTGTATTCGAAATGTTGTCATCTTGCAAGATATCAAACCTATTGGTTAGCCTTGCAGGTTGAATAACTTCCTTTCTCAAATCAGACAAATTACGAACCACCATATCTGCAATACCCGGTATATAGACCTCTATTTGATTCGCTGCAGTATTCTTATGATGATCCTTTTCAGCAGGTATCTTCATTACAGTTTCTTTGGAAACTTCTTGAATTCCCTCTTTATTGGTTTGATTTTTGGCCACATCTTTCTTTGGCTTTAATTGAGGGAAATTAATCATACATTTGCTTTCAGCATGCCCTTGTTTCTTGCAGAAATCGCAAAAAGAAGGAAAGTTTTCATATACTATATTTTGCCAGAATCCAGAAGTTCCACTACCTATCCAAATTCTGTTAATTCTTTCTCTCAAAATGTATATTTCCACACAAATTCTAGCCAAACTTGGTCTGGATATAGAGGCTGTAGATGCATCTAACTTAAGAGGTTTTCTCACAAGTTGGGCAATAGAGTATAAGGAAGATTTCGCATAGAAATGTAAAGGAAGGTTAGGGAGATTAATCCACACTGGAACTATAGGGCTTTCTTCATCTGGATTGAAACCAGTAGTCCACTTGAAAGTACGCATAGGGTACTTCCCAATGTACCAGATGTCTCTAAGCCAAAGTCTAACATAATCTTCCTCACTATTTAATCTTATCAGAATGTGTTTTGAATCAAGAAGCCCAATCGAGAATGTAGATTTTAGGGAAAAAGTTTGAAATATTTTCCGAATATAATCAATTGGTGGTCTTCCATGAGAGAATTTCCCCACAATTGAGTGTTTAAATGGTTCGGCTAGGGCTTTAATGTCTTCTTGGGAGAAAATAACAGCAGGCTCTCCCTTAAACATAGTTGGAGTCTTCAATGCCAGATCTTTTGGTTGTTGATTCATGAGGATACTCGGGAAAGATTTGGTCCATACAGGATCAGGTGGTTTAGGAGGAATCGTTGAGACATTAGCAGGTATTGCCATTGTTGCGTAAGAGGAGAAAAAGAATTCTCCTTAAATTCTTGGAGGGTTCTTGGAGAGAGGGCTCATCAGTTTTTTCTATTGTCTGTCAATCTCACGGATCTGTGTATCTGTCTTGATAATCCGAGTTGAAGGCGAAATGTGTATATATATATACATATATACAATCAAATATACAATGCAAATTCATTTTTAATAATTTTCATTATATAAACATAACACGTCTTTCATTAAAAACATTACTTTGTTTATTACACTGTCCATCATACAAAATTACATTTATTTTTGATATTCAAATTATTTTACCTTTAATGTCACAAATAAATATAGATATTTTTTGGTAAAAAAACTCTTATTCATACTGAATGTGAGTAATTATTTATTCATACGGAGCTTGTAATGCCACTTTGGGGAGGGTATTTCTCCAATAATCAATAAAATGTGTGGGGCCATCCCTCGCCTATTAAAAAAAAATTATTTATTCACGAGTTATAATTATATATAAAATTTGTTTTTTTATAAATATATATATATATAAACAGTAAAAACAATAAAACAGTTTTTAGCCGCTAAAAAATCTTTTTACTGTTCAAAAAACAGTATAAAAACTGTTTAACTGTTAAAAAAAATATTTATTAGTAAAAAATAGTTTATGAAATATCTAACTGTTAAAAAGTTAAAAACAGTAAAAACTGTTTATAAAATAATTATAAACAGTTTATAAAAAACAGTAAAATACTGTTTTTACTGTTAAATTTAACAGTAAACAGTAAAAAAACTTATAAAATATTTTGACACTTTTCATAAACAGTTTATAAAAACGGTAAAAAGCTTTTTAACTGTTAAAAAAACAGTAAAAAACTGTTTTTTACTGTTTTTGATAAAGACAGTATTAAAAACATTTTATAAAACTTTTTTAACTGTTATTTTACCTATATATTTTTTGTTATAAAAAACAGTTTTGATACATATAGTTATAAAAACATTTAAAAAAATAACTGTTTTTAAATTTATTGATAAAAAAAGTAAAAACATTTAAAAAAAACTATTTTGGTATATATTTAAAAAAAAAACTGTTTAACAGTTTTTTTATATATTTATAAAAATACAGTTTTTATATATATTTTAAAAAAACGTTTTTATATATATTTATAAAAATCATGGTAATAATGTTCTTAATTTACTATTTTTAAATGCTTTTTATAAATATATATATATATACAGTAAAAATATTAAAAACAGTTAAATAGCGGTTATTGACAGCTTCTACTGTTATTTTTTTAACTTTTTTTTATAAATATATATAAAACCTTTTTCATTTTATAAAAAATATTTAATAATTTTTTTTCATTATTAAAAATAATTAGAAATAATGTAGAGTTTATTTTTAATATACTAATATTTGCCAATCAATTTAACATCGGTAGTAGCTCCTGCTAGGTGCGTGACCATACCAACAAACATGGGAATTTTCTCCTTAAGCAACATCCTTGACAAATGAATAGGGAAATAGGGGAAAAAATATAGTGTAACATAAAACTGAGATCGAGGAGAGTCTATAAATATAGAAAAGTGAGAAGAAGGAAGGGGATGGGAAAGGACGAGAAGAGGAAGGGGTCATGGAAGAACCGGAAAAAGTGTATATGTGGGGGTGTGAAGTGACGGTTGAGGGAGAGAGAGCAAAAATAAACTAGGGTCAATTATCTCTTAAAACTAAAAAGCATTAAAGTCTCATTGGGGTGTGAAGTGACGATTGAGGGAGAGAGAGCAAAAAATAAATGAGGGTCAATTATCTCTTGAAAACTAAAAAGAATTGAAGTTTCATTATTAACCTCTAATACTATCGTATTAGAGGTATAATAAGGATGTAAATGTATGCTTTGTTAGAAAGGACTTAAAGTGTTTGTATAATAATCCGATTGCCCTCTTTGAAAAGGTGCATTAAATTTATATTTTGAATTTTTTGTTCTTATTTTTTTGCACATTTTAACTTACAACCACCACTAATGAACACAATAAAGGGTACACATGAAGTGTGTGTGACAGCTAATGATGACATACTTTAGGTGAAATGGCCTACCTGTTTCAATTTGTTATTTTATATTAAGAGAAAATCTTCCTTATTTTAACGAACTGTTAACCAAATTTTTTCTATGATACAGGTCACCTTTTGGCGTGTGGCGGTAGGCTAGCACATAAATTTTCCGCCATCGACATTTCTTTGAATTATCTCTGAAGCAAGCGTGCCTCTTGCGACAAGCCTTGGTAATGGAATCAATTTTGATTTTTATATGAATTTTACATCCTTTGAATATATATGTATGCATGTAAAGACATGAATTGGATGGATTTGAGGTTTTAAAGTTCATGTAATTGCGGACGAGGATTAAAGTCCCTTTTTGTGATGAAATTGCAATAGATTAGTAGGATTACTTTTTTATATGAATTTTACATCCTTTGAAAATATATATATGCTAGTAAAGAGATGAATTGGATAGATTTGAGGTTTTAAATTCCATGTAATTGCGGACAATGATTAAAGTCCCTTTTTGTGGTGATAATGAAATAGTTTAGTTATCCTATTAAATGTCAACCAAGAATTCATGCTTAATGACATATTGTCATATCCTATACAAGTCTATAGTGGCACAAACACTAGGCGCAATCTTTGTTATGGAAATGTGTTGTCCTCGCGTACAGGCATCCTCTGACTTTATGTAGATTTTATTATCAGTAGAAAATGTTATATTCTTCTTGGTTCCCATATATTTCCAAATAAACATCCGTTTTGATAATGGTCCATGTATACATTTTACTATTAGGGCCTGTTTGATAAGTAAGATGATTTTCAATAATATGATTTCATTTTTGTGTGTTTGACTGTAGTTGTGTGATGAAATAGGATGGGTTTATTTAGGTTGTACCAACCAAAATATTTTGGGTAAGATGGAATAAAAGCTGGAAAGTGCAAATTTTGATGCTTTAGCTTGTACATTATGGATGGGTGGATTTTTCCTTCCCTTCCTAGAAAATGTGTGCTACTAAACATGTTTAAAAGTTAGAAAATGTGGTATGTTCCATATTTGATTGGGAAGAAGTTGATTTAGAAAACAAACCCCACGGTCTTTTTGTTGTTACGTTTCATCCATAAATTTGGTGTTTGTTCTATGTAAGGTGATGCATGTATTATATGTAATGTATGTATGTATGTTTGTTATGAGAAATACATATAATGTTTTTATGTAATATATATATGTAGCGTATATAATAGAAGCTGGAAAGTGAAAATTTTGATGCTTTAGTTTGTACTTTATGGATGGGTGGATTTTTCCTTCCCTTCCTAGAAAATGTGCGCTACTAAACATGCATAAAAGTTAGAAAATGTGGTATGTTCCATATTTGATTGGGAAGAAGTTGATTTAGAAAAAAAACCCCATGGTCTTTTTGTTGTTACGTTTCATCTATCAATTTGGTGTTTGTTTAATGTAAGGTGATGCATGTATTATATGTAATGTATGTATGTATGTTTGTTATGAGAAATACATATAATGTTTTTATGTAATATATATATGTAGCGTATATACGTATGTTATGGGAATTATTCTTCTCAGTAAAAGTAAATATAGTTAAAACTTTAATAAATTATTTTGAAAATTACAGAATCATCCTGGTCTACAACATTTTTTTCTAAAAAAACCGACTTCCAATTTTTTTCCAAATCAACCAAGAAAATCATGAAGTTAGGATTCCTACAATTGGTCCTCGCTAGAGGCAATTGAAAGATAATGTGATAGATGTTCCAACTGGCTCATACATTAAGGATCAACTTGAAACATTCTTTTAGAGGTGTACTTTTATGGTAAAAACATTTTGTATAGGGATCGTTTTGACATTTGCCCTAAATCATTTTATAAATCATATTTATTTATTGATCAAGACTTATATCAAAAGTCAGTTTGATGTGAAACTAAAACTACTTGTTTTTTTTACAAAGATGTATATTCCCATTTTATAATTGACATTCATGGAAACTCAAATACAATTTTTAAAGTATTTACTTACTTCCCTTTGATTACGCATTCATCCTTTTCTGCATTTGAAATTATAATATATTTTTATGATTATGCATGTTTGAAAGTATTACAAGCCTTTCAAACATGTAGACAAACCTTTGTTCCCCATGTTATGGTGTGATGTAGACAATCCTTTAATATTTTATAACACTATGTTGTAATACCCCGTATTTTTGACAATATTTATTTTTGGGATTAATTAATTAAATGAGAATTAATTGGGAATTAATCCGGATAAAATAATAGCGAGATGTGAGTTGGTATTTGACTATATTGAGTATATATGATGATATATGAATATTGTATTATGAAATTGTCGTGAGATTGATATACGGCAATTTGGACATTTTATTGGGACGCGTGAGACAGTCGCGTCAGGATATAATTATTTTGATCATAAAAGTGAAATTAAATTCTATTAACCGTATGGTCGTTTTGAGTGCGCCAACGCGTCCGGAAGGGTCGAGATAGTCAGAAAACACTAGCCGGGGGTTTAGTTTGGGTCCCGGGGTATTTTTAGGCCATACCGGCAACATATAGGGGTAGTTTGGTAATTTTGCATTTTTGAGAATTAAAAGTGACGAAAATTAAGAGTTTTTATCTGATTGGGAATTGACCCACTAACCAACCCTTAATGACCCAATAAGCTACGGGGGTTATTAGATTAGGTTTCCAAAACTTTCCCAAAGAAAACCCTAGCCACCATAACCACCTTTGGAGAAGAAAGCTTGTAGAGAGGGAATTCTGCAGAGAGAGAGAGAGAGATAGCTTCATCAAATCAACAACAAATTCAGAGACACTCAAGGAAAGTGGTTTAATTTAAATTTTTATGCAGTAAATGTTTCTTCCATGTTAGAAATCTTAATAATCATTCTTGTTTGAGAGATAAAGGAAAACCCATGAAATTGGAAGTTGTTAGTTTAATTTGGGTGTAGGTTTGCATGTAGAAACGTTATTGGAAGATTGAAATAAGAGAAATACTAATTTATGTGATATATAAACGGATTAAATTTTGGGAATTGATGATGATAAATTCTAGGGTTTATGTTCTTGAAATTTGGGGAAAGGGTAGAGATTTGATGAATTAATGATGTTTAGGATGTGTTAATTCCTTAAAAGATGTTAATATATGACCTTAGTATGTTTTAGGATGATTGGAAACCTTAAAACATTGATTGGACGAATTTTGGTTGAGATTTGAGGTGTAGAAATTGGTGAAAAACGAATATAGGAATTCTGGGCTCGAAACTGGTCATTCGTTAAAAGGCCTTCCCAGGTCGTTCGAACGAGCTTCTAACGAGTTGACCAGTCGCTTCTAACGAGGGAGAATTTCGTTCGATACCTTTGTTCGAACGAGATGTCATTAGAAGGAGCAGTTCGTTCGAACGAACTGAATCTCGTTCGAACATCCTCGTTCGAACGAGACTTCGAATGAGTTGATAGTTTAGGCCTTTTGGCCTGTTTTGATTTTAGGAGTCCCGTAAACTTGTTCGAGGATAGAGATAACATTCCTTTGATGATGTATTGGTATACTTGGGACATTTGGTATATAATGAGGAGTGAATTACATAATTATGGAACGAATCAAATGAACATTATGGATTGAGACATGAGTGCCTACTACGACGTGAGAATAAATTATGGCACGTATAAATATGGACCGGGATTATATAAGTCGTATATATATTAAGCTGGTACGAGAATATGATATGAACTACAATTAAACTAAGGTGATTACTAAGATGTGTGTTACTTAGTATTGATATATGATTTTTGTGTATGACATACCTACCATACTTGCTATCACGGGAGGTTTGCGTCCGCTTAGGGCCCTCTAATCCTTGTGTTGCCCGGATTTAGACTCGTTACCTTGATGAACATAGGTCAGAGAAGGACTTATTGGGATGTTAATAAGTCTGCTGATCGTGGGAGCGTAGGTATGTGCGTGACCCATGTGATGTGACTGTGTTCGCCTCCATTATTTGTGATGTTGTTATCTGAACAATTCCTGAGAGATTCGGAATGCGTGATCCTTATGTACGTGATGTACCGGGATGGATAGCAGAGTATGTGTGCGCCGCAGCTTAGTCTCGGGGTGCTTATACTGTATATTTTTGTTGTGGAAAATATACACTTAGTAAAATGAGAACTTTCATATGGTAGTGTGTGTATAACTTTGGCATAACAAAAGGGATAATTTATAACGAGCTATATTACTTATATATGAGAACCTGAATTTACGTTAAGCCCTTTATTTAATTGAGATCGTTATAATGTTAATGGGAACCGAGTAATAAAGGTAGAACCTATGACAGTCTAGCTAGATATGATGTCACTTAGCTAGTGGTTTGTGTCATTTTTAGATGGGTACTTACGTTAGGAGTGCACAGTTAGACGAGAGGTGAGAATTTCATGTGAGTGCACGTCCTAACATGTACTTTGGATTTAATGTTTTAATGTTATTAAAGCACTTGCAGGTTTTTAAAATATCTCCACATTCGGGCTCTGACCCGTTTGCTTTCAAATCTATTTTCTTGTAAAACCATTTTAGGTGCCCAGCCACAAGGACACCAAGGATAGGATACTCATTCAGGTGACGAGCTGTAGCTGTTTGTGGAAGCTACAGGGATTTTCTTTTAAACGCTTCTTTCATTTGGATTCCTGATTCAGTATTTATCAGTTGTAGGGCATGTTGCCCATTTCTATTAGAGACATCTTTCCATTTCAGTTTTTCAGACTTTGGCATGTATTGATTCAGTATTCATTTTAATTATTTCAGTATGTGCATTTGTAGTAAGGAGTTTTCCTCCAGACTTTATTTACATTATGTGATGGTTATTCTATTTACTTCGTTATGGTGAATGGTGTTATTATTCTTCATTACACTTGTTGCATGATAATCAGACTTTAATTAAAATTTGATAACTTACTTTTTAAATATTAGGTGGTTAGTAATAATAAAATGTTTACGACAGTGATGCTATTAACTGGGGCAACTTGGCATTTTGAATTAATTTAATAAAGGAGTAGCTACCCGGTATTTAATTAGTCGGGGTGTCACATATGTAAGTTCATATATGTTATGTATTACGCATGATTTAATTGTTTAAGCTTGTTTGTGCACACACTATAACACGATTATATGTTTTCTGTTCAGTAATAACTTTTAGTTGAAATTTAACTAGCATGCCTTATATGTAGGGAAAAAATGATACTTGGTAAGTTAAATGGTAGTAAATTACCACACCACTTATGTATCACACTCTCACACTCGCACTCGCACTCGTATATCACACTCGCATTCGCACTCGCACGCTCACAATAGCAATTTCACCAATACATGCGTTCACATCCATTTTCACGGTTAAACCTCAAAACACACCCCAACTAATCTCATTTACAATAACTTAATTTGGCCACTGCCCCAAGAACCCTTACCACATTCACACGCATCTCAGAATTCCCACATTGCACCCACGTTCCCTATCGACAAATTTCAGGTGCAATTGGTTTTTAAAAGGTGATTTTTGTGTGTTGCCAATTGAAATGCAGATTTTTGTGCAGTGAGATTAATTTTGAGATATTACTTTGTATTTCACACCCATCACAAATTATATCTCCATAACAAAGCCACCTCACACTCACACACTTCACTAGCCACCTCACAGTGATGACCCATTACCTAGTTAACTAGGACCCACAGGTTTTTAAACTCACACCTACCACACTTACCACACTATCACCGAATTCACACCACTGATCCCGTAACCCACTAGCCACTACCCTCTCCCCTCAAATCCCAACGAACACCACTCACTCCTCAATTCAAAACCCAATGACATTTTAGCACATTTGCATTCTTCACACAACCATATTCGCACAAAAGATTTGAATATAATCAAATTGTCGTTGATGATTTTAAACTTTGTGATTTCAGTTGTTAGTTGGAGTTTGTCTTGTTAATCTTTGCCTTAATTGTTTTTGTTGTGGAAAATTTGGGCTTCATCCATACAAACACCACCACCATATCCTTTTTAAAGTTTTTCCCTTGAGCGTTTGTTACATTGCCTTAGTTACACTTTTTCTCCCATTTTTACGAAATTCCACTTTTGCCCCTTCGCAATTATATTTCTTATGCTATATCTTACCTACCAACACCCATTTTAATCACATTTTTCCACCAACTTGAAAATTATACTCTTGGGGTGGTACAATAGTGTGATATCCTACAAAGTGGTGTGGGAACGAGAATTCTTTGTTGGTGTAAAGTTGTTTTGTGTTGAATACTTGATTTGTGTTTACTAACATGACAAATGCAAACGTATCCCCCACACCACCATTCTATGCTTGCACTCGTGATTGAGATGCCTCATTTTGACGCCTTATTGTTCGCATTGATTTTTGGCGAATGCCACATTTCTTATGTATATAAAATTGATTGTTCATTTTGTTTTAGTGCTCGGTCAGTGTAGATATCCTGCATTATTTCTCATTCTTATTGCTGAAAACGACGTGATATATATTACTCCCATTATCATCTCTTGCCTATGCTTACTATCATAGTCCCATGTTGATTTAGTGACATTGGGGACAATGTAAATTTTAGTTTGAGGTTTTCTTTTCAAGATTAATTTTAGTCTTTTCTCCTTATGTAATTTGTTCTCTTTGGCTTTATTTTCTAATTTACGCCATTGATGAATTGTATATCTTGGTTTCCCATTGTGTGATCGTGATGCATATCCCTTTCACTTGATCTTGTTAGTACGATATGCTTGCAATTAGCGTTTAGTTTATCTATTATCCATATCATGAGTTTTTCATATTCGTGAAAACTTGGAAACTTTTTAAGCACAATGCATGGCCTAATTATAAAGTTGAGGTTGCTTAGCTAAAGTGACCCAGAAATATTGAAAAACATAGTGGATACTACAACCTTGTGATCTTTAGAGCCATTCCCGTTGTGAGGGTTTCATACATTTACTCTATTCATCCTTTTGTAATCATGTCTCGTTGAATAATCTCATCATCCTTGTTTTGGCCAATAGCTAGATGAGTGTATCAATGAGATGTGACGTAAGGAAAAGACTCAAAATCGTTGACACCAAAAAGTCATATGAGACTTAGGAAAGGATCATAGGGGCCCTCTTTCACTCACCTCTATATATACATATAACCATTGTTAGCCCCTTGAGTCTTTATTTAACCCTTTTTTCTTAGACCTCTACATCCTACCCCACACCACATTAGGAGGAGTGTAACTCATACATACTTTATTGACCCTTATGCTTGGGAATGTGAAGGGACATATTGTACGATATGTGTTTGTGTTTGTAAAGGGCATGTCAAGAAAGAAGAAAAAAGAAAAAAGAAATGAAAAAGTTGAAATAAAAAAGAATAAAAGAATACAAGAGTGGAAAATGAAAAAAACGAAGAAAAATCAAGAAAAATAGAAAAGCGAAGGTTGAAAGTGTAGTCTTGAATGCCCTAAGTCATGTGTGATGTTAATTGTAGTTCCCGACACTACTTCCAAGCATCTTTGAATCCCTTTCCTTTGTTTCTTAGCCCCTACCCTAGCCCACATTACAACCGAAAAACAAAGTCCTTTGTGATCCTAAGTGCAATCTGGCTTGGAGGTGGAGATGATTGAGAGGAGTAACTTGAGCGCATCTCAACTGATCTAGTGAGCGGTTTCCTATCACGAGATTACATATTGTTCATTATAAAGCCCTCTTTCGTATTTATATGCGAGATCTCAAACTTGAATACATTTACTCTTATTATATCTCACATATACCGAGTGTTACACCAACATCTGAGCGTTTTCTTGCGAGTGTATTCCCGGAAAGGGTTTGAGTCAAAGTGTAGTTTTTAAAGAAATCTAGGTTGTTTTATCTTTGAGACTTGATTTTTTGCATTGCTGTCACACACACACACACTCCCGAATTTCAAAATTATGAAATGACTTTATGATGAAGATAATTTGTGAACTTTGATGCTTAAGCAAAATTTGAATGCTAACTAGCTGAAATGTTTTTGGGAAAATTTGTTAAACGTTCATGTAATCCGAAATTGGGATATACGTTTTGTGGGTGGATTCACTACAATCCCTCTTAAGAATCCTTTTGATACCTAAACTTTTTTAGAATTTTTAATAGGAACAGTTTGCTAATATGGAAAATATGAATAACTTTTATTTTTGAATTCCTAATACAATCCTGGTCACTGAAAATTTCTTTATTACAGTTAACTTTCTTTTTATCATGTTTAAAACTACTTTGTTTAACTCTATCTATTATACAGAAATCGGACTATCAAAACTCCAACCGTTTGATTTTTGTTTTGAATCTTTTGTTCTTTTATACACTTGTACAACATTGCTTGCTTATATTGATTTCACTCTTGAGAATGATCGATTGCGGCTCAATCTTTGTTATCTATTAAATATTGATAAGCAAATAAACCGATTCAAACCTCGGCGTTGAGGTATTGCAGAGTGGGTATATCTCTCATCTCCCTCTCTTTATATATATAAATTTTTATAAACATTTCTATTTATTTCTGAATTCATTTTTTTTTACAGTTTTTGAATGTATATATGTTGTATGCAAAGTGTCTAGGCTCAGTGTGTGGAGACCATCAATGGAAAACCTGGAGTGGAAATATACCGTTGCTTAAAGGTAGAGCATTCTCTTTTAATTTCACTTAACCAACCATTTTTGCCATACTTGTTTTCAAATTTATGTATATATGTTGGGAATTTTATTATGAATAGAAAATGTCATATCCCCCTTTGCTCCCATAAATTTCCAAACATACTCTTTTATTAATCCATAACCATCCAACGCTACAATCTCTACTCCATTTAATCTTTATTAACCAATTTTGTTATTGTTGAATTCATCGTCACACTTAATGGTCCATGTATGCATTTTGATTTCTTTTTTTGTGTGTTTGATTGTCGTGTGATGAAATATGATGGGTTTATATAGGCTTCACCAACCAGAATCGTTTGGGGAAGAAGGAAAATAGAAGTTGGAAAGTGAAAATTTTGATGTTTTAGCTTGTATTTTACGGGCGAGTGTTTTTTTCTTCTTCCCATCAAATGTATGCTACCAAACATGCGCATTATGTGAGATGTGCACATATTTTATGCCCTCTACAGGTTGAATGATTTTCTGAACTTTGTTCCTTTTGATTGTATATATGTATACATTTTCATGTTACAAATTTACATCATACAAACACATATATGTGAACGTTGGAATGCGAGGCCTCCGAATTTATTAAATTTTTTTAACAAGAATATTATTATAATTTCCTTTTATATAGAATCAATATGCAGAAGCGTTAGGATGGCCGAATTAACAAATTTTAATTTTCTTAAAATTAAACCGAGTGAAATTAACTTAAACACACACAGGTGTTAATTTTCACTTAATCAATTAATCCATTAAAATCAATTTCACTTAAACCAAGTTAATTCATCCAAGTCCTAGAATTTGCCTAAGTCATAATTTTCAATATTCCAACGTTAGGTCAAACCAATTTTAGTAAAAGACTTGAATTAAATAAACTTTACCCAATATTTAATTTAGCACCAAATTAAATTAAGTGTGATAATTTGAACCAAATTTTATTTTGAATTATCCTAAGCATGCATTCTAAATTATTATGCAAGATAAAATAAATCAATCACACTACGCCGCGATGTACGAGGAGAAACCCAAGACAGGAAACAACCTCGGACGGCCCTAGCCACAAATCCACTAGATACGGATTTACAAATACAAGACAGAAAGACTTATAACACACGACGCGATCCCTCTCAAGCCTCGACGCATCTTCTTGTAGATACCTCTTCCTAGAGAATAACCTTGGAGCTCTACCGCGGTCTCGGAATCCACCGATCGGACTTTATATGGTCACCGTCACCCGAGCAAGGAGCCTTTATCCAAGTGGGTAGTGTTGTAACAAAACTCTTCGTCTTTGTTTATGGGATGTAGAAGAAAACCCGAAACGTCTCTTTGAACGGAAGAGATCAACCCGGTGCCAAACTCCAAGCAAGATGTATATATATGAACTTGGATACATAAAACTATGGGTGAAAACTAGAGTGGTAAATGATTTTCTCTTTGAAAAGTAACACTCAAAACTTGATCTTTTTCTAGTTATGAATTTTCTCTCTAAACACTCTCTAAGAGTTAGAAGGATATGAAAAAGATAGATTATCAAAAGTGATTCCCGCACATATTAAAGTCTAAAAATAGTTGGTTAAGAATCAAGTGGGGAAGTGGGTGAAAAACTGCTTAAAACTGCCAAAAACTGTTCCCGCCTGGCATCTCGTTCGAACGACATTTCGTTGGAATGAAATATCGTTCGAACGAGACTTCTAACGAAGTTCCAGATTGAACTCGTTAGAAATCTCAATGGATATCTCGTTCGAACATAAGGTTCGTTCGAACGACATATCGAACAACATTTCAAAGGCCTATACTGGGAACTTGTTGGCAAACTCGTTCGAACGACATCTGGCTCGAATGAAAAACTCATTCGAAAGACATATCGAACGAACTTCCAAAAAGTTCATAAATTTTGATTTTAGCCCAGAAACTTTATATACTTTATTTTAAAGTTTGATAAAATCTTTCTAAAATTAAAACACCAGTTTTATATAAACCTAACACCCAATAAACAAGTTCCAAGCTCCTCTATATATATAATATTGCATTCATACCTTGGGAGCATGGAACTATAGTTGATGACGTAGAAACGAGGCACGCAAAGCGACATATAGATGAAACTTTATACTCTTTGCCGCTACGTCTTCAACAAACACTTCATAGGCTTGAGAATATTACAATTAAATACTATCCTATGAATAAACGTTTTTGTCCAGAATTGAGCCAAAACTGTATATGGACTCAATTGGAAATTTGTGTCCTTAGAAATATCCCCCTTTGGCTATTCCGGGACAAAAACCAAACAAAAATCCTAAAGGGCCGTCAAGCTCTACTAGACTCAAAAACATAACCCACCCATACTTGACTCAACCCAAGGATCAAACGCTTTGCCATTGAAAGATGCCACTTTAGAAGAATTCCTGCACACTTAAGCAAACATATCAAATGCATAGGGAATATCAAAGTATTTAAAGCAATTAAAATAAATACTCTCCCAAAATTAATTCTCCCCTTTTATCAAAATGATTAACCCAAGAAGTTAGCTACTCCCCCTAAGGTAAATCTCCTAAACTGAGATAAGATTATAATAGGATAAGATACCATTTCTCCCCTATCATTCTCCCCCTTTTTGTTCAGGAATAGGCAAAGGATAAAGTGCAAGGACATTTTTCTCATGTCCAACATGTTACATTTGTGTATGTCGTACGCCGCTACATTTGGCACGTCACCTCACGATCTCACATGACGGCCTCTATCCGAAATCCGGGAATCAAGCATTCAACATCTCCATTAATGTGTCCCACAACTGCCTCAACGACTTCACGTTCCAAGATTTTAGGGACTTAATGCAAGTGGTATGCAAGGGAAGTCAAAACAGTGAAAAAAGGCTTGATAGGGAAGTTCAAGGGGCATTTTGGTAATTTCACATCCATAGTTCGGAGGTCTGGTCAATTGGAAAGTTGAATATCTTACCGCAATGAAGATACTGGAAAACACGGCACCTCAATCCGAGCTACGGTGAAGGAGTTATGACCATTTGAAGTTGGAGAAAATTCCTTGAAGAATGCTATTTTTTTTAACCCCATACCAGGATGGTACACCCGAACCGGTTCGGTGTACCCCTGATGGGGTTCGGTGTACCTGTACGCTGATAAGATTTTTAGAGTTTTAAAAAAGCGGAACTCTTCATATTTTTTCCTATAAATACCAACTTCGGGGGAGTTGTTTTGCAAGACTTTAAAAGACGTTTTTTAGAGTCCAAATACCTCTAGTCTTCATATTTTTGAGTCCCAAGACCCATGTTTTGATTCACACAATTGCCAAACCTTTGTGAATCTTTTTGGTAACCCAAGAACACAACCTTGTGTTTGTTCAAATCTTTGTGGAGAGATCTTTGCAACCGAGGGTTGCGTGTCATTGCTGAGGGAGTCTCTACAAAGTTTTATGGCTGCGTGTCATTGAGGAGAGATGCGGTTCTTCCTTCGTTGTTTGGGCTGCGAGTCCTTGTAGGGTGCTGCGTGTATTCTCTTGTTGAATTCAAGACTACGTGTCTTTGTGGGTTGGCTGCGCGTTGATCCATTGCAGATTTCTCTATGTAATTGTAAGTTGCGGCTTGTATATTCATAGTGAAATAAAAGGTTTTGCCCCTTTGGGGGATTTTTCCTGAAATTGTTTGTTTTATCCTGCATGTGATATTTTATTTGATAAATCATCTAGATGCATGTCTTAGGGTTTAACTAAAATTTGGGATTAATTAAAATTGGTTTTTATTTGAGAAGTTGCAATATTTCCGTTGTAGCTACTCTCTCAAATTGGTATCAGAGCAGGTTGCGCTAATTTATTGCGTATTCCTATTTTCCGCAAAATCGTGTGATATTGATTTTTTTTGAAAAATCAGTTTTGTGAAAAATCGCAATTTTTCAATGGAACGCCCATTTAATGAGGAGCCTATTTTTGAAAAAATTCACGACCATGCTGAAAATTTAAAAAGTTTGAATTTGAAACTTTGCAAAAGAATTAAAGTTTTGGAAAAAGAAAATTCTCTCTTTAAAATTAAGATTGAATATTTGCAAGAGTTCCAAACTCAAAGTAATATTTGTCGTGAGCACTTTGGTAATTTGTGTACTGATTTTGATTCTATAAAAATTGCCAAAAAGAAGAGTGATGAGAGAGTCCTAGTTTTAGAGAAGGAATTAGAGGACTTTAAAAATTCTAGGGTTCCCGTTTGTGCCGTCGAGGATAAAAAATTAATCGATGATTTTACGGCACGTGAAAAGACTCTTAGAGATAAGTTTGTTTTTATTGAGGGAGAGCGTGATAAACTGTTAAGTTTAATTGATAATTTAAAAAAGAAATCCCTTAGATTGGAAGAGTCTAATTCTTTGCTTGAGTCAAAAATTTTATAGTTAAAAAATGATTTGACAGACTCAAGTAGGTTTGATAGTGATGGTAATGGCTCATCGTGTTCTCATGCTTCTAATGCTAAAGCCAAAACCATTATTTGTTTTAGAGGGTCAACTAATTCCAAGGACGCTAGAAAAGATCACACTTTCGGTGTCATCCCACCCGTTTACACATGCTCATATTGTGGTAGGAATGGTCACCTTAGGCGATTTTGTTTTGATCTTGGAAGAGGTCCTAGGAATTCTAAGTCTAGTATTTTGTTGGTTCCCAAAACCCCTTGTCGGCGTGTTTCATCCATTTGGGTTAGGAAATCACTTTTGGAGGAACTAGATTTTAGACAAGTTGATTCCCGTTTGCTTGCACATGATTCTTCTCTTGCCATATCATATAGATGATTGTGTTTGCATGTTTGTCATACGCTAGTTATGCTTTTTGATATATTTTTGCTAGCGTTGTGACATGTACTTTTTGTATATAATTTTTTTGGAAAATTTTGTAAAATACAAAAAGATTTTTTTTGTTGCACCGTTTATGGATGAACACTTTGGATGACCGAGTCACAATATCATTCCATTATTTTCATGTGACTATTTGATGTGTTTTGAGACAATAGGTCAATTCATCCATGTGCTTTATAATGTTTGGAGTCATTAACATGCATTTAAGTGTTACTTCCTACATGTTTGACTCATAATTTCCTTTATTGCACACATGCACAAATTTGATTTATTATTGTGCTTGTCTTATCACATGTTGGTTGGGTGTTTTCACTTCAATCCTGTCTTTAAAACGAACCAAGCGCGATAATTTTTATAAGGAAAGGTGTGCATATAAAAACTGTGTTGTGTGTTTGTGTGCTTTGTTTGAATAACGGGGAGGGGCTGCGAAAGGTAATTATTTATCCTTTGCGCAAAAGCCACCGTTTAAAAGGACCTAAAAAATGGAGGAATTTTAATATCCGAGGTCCTAAGAGGTTAAAAGAGCCCGAAAAAAATTTAAAGGCAATAAAAAGAAATACATGCCATAATATGGGCCATTTAGGTTTTTGCACCAATTTTCCAAAGTTTGAGAATTTAGATTACCTCTAAAAGAAAATATATATGAGGGAGTTTGGTTGGAGAATTAAAACGGGTTTGCACGTCCTTGAAATGCTTTAAAATGCGCTATATAGTTTTGGACGTTATTGGTGTGGAAATCATTTGACTTTGATTTGTTGATTTGCATAAGACGATGTCATCTAAATTCAACAAACGTTTACACTTAAGGATACTTTTGATGATCATTCGTTAGGGGTACACATATGCATCGTGCACATATGATTGATTGAGTTGATTTACCTATCGAATGTGTTCACACCCATACATTTCATTTCCATGACTTGGTTGTTTGAGTCTAAATCCATGGTGTGATTTTTGTATCATATTTGTTCATATTGGTATCCTATCCTTGTATGAAAAATTTTAAAAAAAATCAAAAATAGTTTGTGAAGATTTTTTTGAGCATCTCCTTGCAAGAGCACGTTTGCCATTTGATTGATACCTTGATTTGTATACCGTGACACCCTGATTTTGCTTGTTTGATTCATTCTTCTTATTTGTCTATTTGGGGACATCATAAAAAGGGGGAGAAAGAATTATCATATTATGGGGGAGTTTGAATTTTGGAGGAGTTTGTGAGATGTTGCTAATGTTTTTATAAGGAATTGATATACATCCATGTTATCTCATTTCAAACTCGATATGTCACGTGGTATTTGCTTTGTCTCATGTGTGTAGGTATGAAGATTGAAGATCTATATGTTGCACACCCTGATGAGAAAAGATTTGAGATTCCTGAAGATTTGAAGAACAAACGATGAAGACTATTCATTTGTACCTTTTCCAGTTTTGGGTTCATGGGAGGGTAGATTTGTATAGGCAATTTCATATTTGATAATTCGGATTTTTTATGTATGTACCGGTATAGACATAGGGGGAGATTTGTAAGGACATTTTTCTCATGTCCAACATGTTACATTTGTGTATGTCGTACGCCGCTACATTTGGCACGTCACCTCACGATCTCACATGACGGCCTCTATCCGAATTCCGAGAATCAAGCATTCAACATCTCCATTAATGTGTCCCACAACTTCCTCAACGACTTCACGTTCCAAGATTTTAGGGACTTAATGCAAGTGGTACACAAGGGAAGTCAAAACAGTGAAAAAAGGCTTGATAGGGAAGTTCAAGGGGCATTTTGGTAATTTCACATCCATAGTTCGGAGATCTGGTCAACCGGAAAGTTGAAGAGCTCGCCGTAACGAAGATACTGGAAAAAACGGCACCTCAATCCGAGCTACGGTGAAGGAGTTATGACCATTTGAAGTTGGAGAAAATTCCTTGAAGAATGCTGTTTTTTTTAACCCCATACCAGGATGGTACACCCGAACCGGTTCGGTGTACCCCAGATGGGGTTCGGTGTACCTGTACGCTGATAAGATTTTTAGAGTTTTAAAAAAGCGGAACTCTTCATATTTTTTCCTATAAATACCAACTTCGGGGGAGTTGTTTTGCAAGACTTTAGAAGACGTTTTTTAGAGTCCAAATACCTCTAGTCTTCATATTTTTGAGTCCCAAGACTCATGTTTTGATTCACACAATTGCCAAACCTTTGTGAATCTTTTTGGTAACCCAAGAACACAACCTTGTGTTTGTTCAAATCTTTGTGGAGAGATCTTTGCAACCGAGGGCTGCGTGTCATTGCTGAGGGAGTCTCTACAAAGTTTTATGGCTGCGTGTCATTGAGGAGAGCTGAGGTTCTTCCTTCGTTGTTTGGGCTGCGAGTCCTTGGAGGGTGCTGCATGTATTCTCTTGCTGAATTCAAGACTGCGTGTCTTTGTGGGTTGGCTGCGCGTTGATCCATTGCAGATTTCTCTATGTAATTGTAAGTTGCGGCTTGTATATTCATAGTGAAATAAAAGGTTTTTCCCCTTTGGGGGATTTTTCCTGAAATTGTTTGTTTTTATCCTGCATGCTATATTTTATTTGATAAATCATCTAGATGCATGTCTTAGGGTTTAACTAAAATTTGGGATTAATTAAAATTGGTTTTTATTTGAGAAGTTGCAATATTTCCGTTGTAGCTACTCTCTCATAAAGAACAAATATAAAGGCATGTTGAAGCTAAAAGTGATATGACATGAAAGCATAGGGCAACAAAAGCATAACTAATCCAAGATAGATAGCAAAACTAAAGTATACGCAGAGAAGGACTAGAAAGCAAGGCAAAGTCAAAACAAAACATCATATATATATGTACTAGAAATATATCAAAAATACATATGCACATATATATATATATAGATATAAACACACACATGGCACAAAATACAATAAGTTTTCACACACGTATGGCAAAAATGTGTCATATGGAAACGGAAGTGTACGGGTGTGAACTAGTAACGATTAAATTTAGACCCAAACACTTAATAAACGTTCACGGAGTTCTCATTTGATTGCAAACTTCATCACATTTCAAGATAACCTCATGTGACAGTATAGATTGAACTCATTGAACAAACATACACAATGCATACAAGCCTAGCATATTGATGATTCTACAAACCAATAAAGTCATGACATGAAATACGCAACTAGGATAAACGGACATTGTGCAAACCGTTGATATACCATCCAATCTCCCTCATTAAGCATTTATGTTTATTTTGAATGAATATATCAATCAAACATAGGCCTTGGCAATTTGATTTTCTTTTTAATGCCATATTTTCTGTTTTTAGCCCTTTGGACCACGTATTTCTTTTAGGTCCATTTCAAATGGTGGCTTACAATCGCAAAGGATTACTTAGTCCTTTCGGAGCCCTTACCCGTGCACATTTATATTTATCATGTTTTCATTTTTCCCACAAATCTCACGTGCAACGGATTTTGACATGCACTAGTCCTCCTAGGTTACAAATATGTAGATGACAAGATTGGTAAGAGAACACCTCACAAAGCTCAACTATACATATGAAGTTAAAATTACAAAAGAGATCGTGCATGTGTGAATAGAGGCATATAAAAATAGAATCCATTTAATCAACACAAAATCCAACTACTCCATGTAAGTATGGTAAAGAACATAATAAGGATTGACAATCTAAACCAAAAGTTCTAGCCACATGAGAGCGTAAAAGATGGGATTCAAATACAAGCGTATGCCACATAAATTGTGTCAAACTAAAATACACACAAAATAAAATCTTTTTGAGTTTTTGAAATTTTTAACCAAAAATAAAAAATATATACTCAAAAGACAAACAAAAATCATTTGAATTTTTTATTAAGCTTAAATTACCAAGAGATAAAAATCCAAATGATAAGCAAAAATCTTTTTGTATTTTTCATTTAATGCAAACAAAATGAAAGAAATATAATACAAAAGATAAACAAAAATCATAATTCTAGCATGTCATAAGCATGGAGCATAGACTAGAAAATGATTAAACAAGCATACATTTAGCATGTGAATATAGCATGAACTACAAACACTAAAGTATGCAAACACTAACACATTCATCCTTTAGATTTAGCAAGGGAGGAAGCATGTGAAAGTAAATGAGAATCAAAAACCCTATTTTGCATGGCAACCAAGTCGGATTTCCTAACCCAGATTAATGAAGAATGACTATCTTGGGGTGTTGGAACTTTAACTACCGTGGTGACTTTACTATTGGATTTTTTAGGAATTCGTTTAAGATCAAAACAAAATTTCCTAAGATGACCTTTTCGACCACAATAAGTACAAGTAAAAATATGCTGAAAAGATTTACCTATGGAGTGATCTCTAAAATCTTTCCTAGTAGATTCTCCTAGAACGTTGGTTTTGGCTTTAGGAGTAAATTCATTACAAGTGTTGAAGCCTAATCCACAAGTGTCATTTTTAATTTGGACCGTTCCTAAGATTTTATCTAATTTTTCTGAACGACACTCCAAATCAAATTTGACATTACTAGATTCATTTAATTTATTTTGCAATTCTAAAATGTTAGACTCTAATAAAACATTTCTCTCTTCAAAAGCAAGAAGCTCCTTTTTCAAGGATTTCATTAAAACCCTAAGGCTATCTCTTTTGCCTTATACATATTCAAGCTTCTCTTGAAGAGTCCTCTCACGTGTCCTAAGGTCTTCTATTAAAGCATTTTCATCAACGACCTTGACACTCTCTCTTAAACTAGCTTCTAACTTCAAATTAGCTCTTTTCAATTTAATAGATTTTTATAAAGTTCTTGAAAAGCATTTTGAAGTTCACTCACATTAACCTCTTCTTCATTTTCACTCTCTCTTTCTTCTCCACTCAGACTATCATCAAAAACAAGTGAATCATAAACAATGACCTTGGAAGTGTCATGTGTTAAACTTTCATCAATCGATGAGTTCTCACTATCACTCACATGACTAGCCATAAAAGCCACAAAATTAGGCTTAGTGGGGGAATCGGGTCCCTCTTCCTTATCACTATCACTAAGGGTCGCATTATATGCAATGGGTTGTTTACCTTCTTTCCTTAGTTTAGTGGGGCACTCATAAGCCCTATGGCCATAACCTTTACAACCAAAACATTTATTAGACTCGTCCCCATCTAAATTTTCATTACTAGTGAAGGACCCCGGGGTTTTAATAATTTATCACGATTAAAAATATTTAATTTCCTTTTGGTGTAAACACAATATTTACAATAGAGATGATGCGGAAGCGTTGTAAAACAAGTGATGGTTCAACTTTCAAAACAACAACAAGTTTTAATTTCTCAAAACAAATTAAAACGTAATTCAAGTCCTAGAAAATGCCTAAGTCATAATTAACAATTATATTCAAAGTTAGGCGAAACCAATTTTAGAAAAAGACTTGAATAAACCAAATTTGCCCAATATTTAATTGAGTCCCAAATTAAATATAGTGTGATAATTTAAACAAAATTTTATCTTGAATTTATTCTAAGCATGCATTCTAAATTATGATGCAAGATAAAATAAACAATGTCACACTACGCCGAGATGTACGAGGAAAAACCCAAGACGGGAAACAACCTCGGACGGCCCTAGCCACAAGTCCACTAGATACGGAATTACAATTACAAGACAGATAGACTTACAACGACTGACTCGATCCCTCTCAAGCCTCGACGCTTCTTCTCGTAGAAACCTCTTCCTAGCGAACAACCTCGGAACACCACCGCGGTCTCGGAATCCACCGATGGGACTTTATTTGGTCACCGTCACCCAAGCATGGAGCCTTTCTCCGTGTGGGTAGAATCTCAACAAAAGTCTTCTTTGTGATGGGGTGTAGAAGCAAACCCGAAACGTCTCTTGAATTCGGTAGAGAAAACCGGTGCCAAAAACTCCAAGCAATTGATATAAATATAGAAACTTGGATAAACACAATTGGGTGTAAACTAGAGTGTGCATGAATTTTTCTTTGAAAGAATAACACTCAAAACATGATCTTTTTCCTTAAACAAATTTTGTCTCAAAATACTCTCTAGGAGTTAGTATGGTATGAAAAATATGCCCCTTGAAAAATGATTCCCGTCCTTGATAAAGCCTTAAAAAATCAGTTAAGAAACAAGTGGGATAATGGGGTAAAAACTGCCAAAAAACTGCTCAAAACCGTTCCCGCCTGGCGTCTCGTTCGAACGAACTTGACTCTCGTTCGAACGAGACTTCTAACGAGCGACCAGCCTAGGCTCGTTAGAATCTCGTTAGATACCTCGTTAGAACGAAAAACTCTTTCGAACGACTGACCAGTTTAGGTTCGTTGGCAAACTCGTTCGAACGAAACTGGTTCGAACGACAAAACTCGTTCGAACAAAATCTGGTTCGAACGAAAAAACTCGTTCGAACGACATTTCTAATGAACGACGAGAAAGTTTGTAAAATTCGATTTTGGCCCAGAAACTTTTATATAGTTATTTTAAAGTTCTAATTTGATTCTTTCTGAAAATAAAATGCAGTTTTTATTACACCTAACACCCAATAAACTTTGTTCCAAGCTCCTATATAAATATAATTACATTCATACCTTGGGAGCATGGAACCTTAGTTGATAACGTAGAAACGAGGCACATAAACCGGCATTTTGATGAAGCTTTAAATTCTTTTCCGCTACGTCTTCAACATACACTTCATAGGCTTGAGAATATTACAATTGAATACTATCCTATGAATAAATGTTTTTGTCCGGAATTGAGCCAAAACTATATATGGACTCAATTGGAAATTTGTGTCCTTACAAATCTCCCCCTTTGGCTATTCCGGAACAAAAACCAAACAAAAATCCTAAAGGGCCGTCAAGCTCTACTAGACTCAAAACATAACCCGCCCAAACTTGACTCAACCCAAGGATCAAACGCTTTGCCGTAGAAAGATGACGCTTTAGAATAATTCCTGTACACTTAAGCAAACTTATCAAATGCATAGGGAATATCAAAATATTAAATGCAAGTAATTAATTACTCCCCCTAAATTAATTCTCCCCTTTATCAAACACATGACCTACTTCGAAAGACGTCTCCCCCTAAGATAAATCTCCCCCAAACTAAGATACGATAATAATAGGATTAGATACCATTTCTCCCCCTATCATCATTCTCCCCCTTTTTGTTCAGGAATAGACAAAGGATAAAGAACTAATAAACATGTTGAAGCTTAAAGTGTTAAGACATGAAAGCATATGGGCATTAAAAGCAGGGAAAGACAAATATCATATATATAGATACCAAAAAGATACCAATAGAGAACTTGCATATATATATAGATATAAACACACACATGACACAAAATACAATAAGTTTGCACACTCGTATGGCAAAAATGTGTCATATGGAAACGGAAGTGTAGGGGTGTGAACTAGCAACAATTAAATTTAGACCCAAACACTTAAGAAACGTTCACGGAGTTCTCATTTGATTGCAAACTTCATCACAGTTAAATATAACCTCATGTGACAATATAAAGATTGAACTCAATGAACAAACATACACAATGCATACAAGCCTAGCATGATGATGATTCTACAAACCAAATAGAGTCATGACATTAAAGACAACTAGGATAAATGGACATTGTGCAAACCGTTGATATACCATCCAATTCTCCCTCAATAAGCATATATATTCTTATGTTTTTGAATGAATATATCAAACAAACATAGGCCTTGGCAATTGATTTCTTTTAAATGCCAAATATTCTGTTTTTAGGCCTTTGGATCACGTATTTCTTTTAGATCCAAACAACGGTGGCTTACTATCGCAAAGGATTTAATTCATCCTTTCGGAGCCCTTCCCCGTGCACATATTAATTTATCATGTTTTCATTTTTCACACAAATCTCACATGCAACGGATTTTGACCTGCACTAGTCCTCCTAGGTCATAGATATGTAGATGACTAGATTGATAGGAGAACACCTCAAAAAGCTCAAATATAACATGTGACATTAAGATTTCAAAAGAGCTCGTGCATGTGTGAAAAGAGGCATATAGAAATAGAATCCATTTAAACAATACAAAATCCAACTACTCCATATAAAACATGGTAAAGAACATTTTAAGGATTGGAAATCTAAACCAAAAGTTCTAGCCACGTGGGAGCGTAAATGATGGGATTCAAACACAAATATATGCCACATAAAGTGTGTCAAACAAAAATACACACAAAACAAAATCTTTTTGAGTTTTTAACATTTTTAATCAAAAATTAAGGTATATACTCAAAAGACTAAACAAAAATCATTTGTATTTTTCATTAAGCTTAAATGAAATAAATAAAAACACAAATGATAATCAAAAATCTTTTTATATTTTTCAGTTAAATCAAACACAAAATATAATACAAAAAGATAAACAAGTCATGATTTCTAGCATGTGATATGAAATAAGGCAATGACTAGAAAATGACTAAACAAGCATACATTTAGCATATGAATATGGCATGAAGAACAAATGCTAAAGTATGCAAACACTAACACATTTATCATTTAGATTTAGCAAGGGAGGAAGCATGTGAAAGTAAATGAGAATCAAAATCCCTATTTTGAAAGGCAACCAAGTCGGATTTTCTAACCCAAATTAATGAAGAATTACTATCTTGGGGTGTAGAAACGTTAGCTATCGTGGTTACTTTACTATGGTATTTTCTAGGAATTCGTTTAAGATCTAAACAAAATTTCCTAAGATGGCATTTTCGATCACAATGTGTACAAGTAAGAATATGTCGAAAAGATTTATCTAAGGAGTGATCATTAAATGCATTCCTAGAAGATTCTCCTAAAACATTGGTTTTGACTTTAGGGTTAAAATCATTACAAGAATTGAAGCCTAAACCAAAAGTGTCATTTTTAATTTGGACCGTTCCTAACATTTTATCTAGTTTTTTCGAACGACACTCCAAATCAAATTTGACATTACTAGAATCTTTTAATTTATTTTCCAATTCTAAAATTTTAGATTCTAGTAAAACATTTCGCTCTTCAAAAGCAAGAAGCTCCTTTTTCAAGGATTCCATTAAACCCCTAAGGCTATCTCTCTCGCCTTCTACATAGTTAAGCTTCTCTTGAAGAGTCCTCTCATATGTCCTAAGGTCGTCTATTAAGTCACTTTCATCAATGACCTTGACACTCTCTCTTAAACTCGCTTCTAACTTCAAATTAGCTCTTTTCAATTTAATAGATTCTTTATATAATTCATGAAAAGCATTTTGAAGTTCACTCTAATCAACCTCTTCTTCATTTTCACTCTCTCTTTCTTCTTCACTCTCACTATCATAAAAAATAAGAGAATCGTGTACAATGACCTTGGAAGTGGCATGTGCTATAATTTCATCATTCGATGAGTTCTCATTATCACTCACATGTCTAGCCATAAAAGCCACAAATTTTTTCTTAGTGGGGGAATCGGGCTTCTCTTCCTTATCACTATCACTAAGGGTCGCAATATATGCAGTGGATCGTTTACCCTCTTTCCTTAGTTTAGTGGGGCACTCATAAGCCCTATGGCCATAACCTTCACAACTAAAACACTTATTAGACTCGTCCCTATCTAAATATTCATTACTAGGTTTAAGGATCTTCTCGGCTTTAGAAAACTTCTCGCTTTTATCATGTTTAGAAGTATCAAATTTCTTAAAATCATTTTTACCTTTATCTTTGTTAAATTTAAGAAATTTTCTAAATTTACGAGCAAACAAAGCCATATCTTCCGAGTCACTATCACTATCGCTCTCTACTACTTGTTTGACCTCTTTTTGGGCTTTTAAAGCAACGCCCTTTTCATTTTTCTTTTCAGTTTTAGAGGGAAACATATCCAGTTCATAGGTTTGTAAATCACCTACAAGCTCTTCTAATTTCGTAGAGGCTAACGTGGGTAAAGAATTTAAAACGGTCACCTTAGGAATAAATCTATCGGGTAGGGACCTTAAAATTTTCTTTACAACACGGTCGTCGGGTATTTTCTCTCCCAAGTTAAAGGATGAATTAACAATATCAGAAAGTCTAGCATAAAATTTATCAAAAGTTTCTTTTTCATCCATTTTGATAGTTTCAAATTGAGTGGTGAGGTTTTGGAGTTTTGAAGCTTTAACGACACTAGTTCCTTCATGAGTTAATTGTAAAACTAGTGTCGGAATTCATCCGGTGCGACAGCGCTAAATAAGGCATTTAAACCTCGGGAATTAAAGTTAGCAAGTTTAAACTCATTTTCAGTCCATCTATCGGCGGGTTTGATAACACGTTCATTTTCAACTAAATAAGTTGGTGGGGAGTACCCATTAACAACAGACATCCAAACTCTCTCGTCGATAGATTTTAGTGCCGATCTCATTCGCGCGTTCCAATACGCGTAGTTTGAACCATCAAAAATAGGAAATTTTGGAAATGGGGAAAAATCCATTTTAGCAAAAAATTAAAGGATCTTAACGAAATAATTTATCGTTTTTGGCTCTGATACCAATTTGAAGAGGATAATCCCGGGGGTTTTAATAATTTATCACGATTAAAAATATTTAATTTCCTTTTTGTGTAAACACAATATTTACAATAGAGATGATGCGGAAGCGTTGTAAAACAGGTGATGGTTCAACTTTCAAAACAACAACAAGTTTTAATTTCTCAAAACAAATTAAAACGTAATTCAAGTCCTAGAAAATGCCTAAGTCATAATTAACATTATATTCAAAGTTAGGCGAAACCAATTTTAGCAAAAGACTTGAATAAACCAAATTTGCCCAATATTTAATTGAGTCCCAAATTAAATATAGTGTGATGATTTAAACAAAATTTTATCTTGAATTTATTCTAAGCATGCGTTCTAAATTATGATGCAAGATAAAATAAACAATGTCACACTACGCCGAGATGTACGAGGAAAAACCCAAGACGGGAAACAACCTCGGACGGACCTAGCCACAAGTCCACTAGATACGGAATTACAATTACAAGACAGATAGACTTACAACGACTGAATCGATCCCTCTCAAGCCTCCACGCTTCTTCTCGTAGAAACCTCTTCCTCGCGAACAACCTCGGAACACCACCGCGGTCTCGTAATCCACCGATGGGAATTTATATGGTCACCGTCACCCAAGCATGGAGCCTTTCTCCGTGTGGGTAGAATCTCAACAAAAGTCTTCTTTGTGATGGGGTGTAGAAGCAAACCCGAAACGTCTCTTGAATTCGGTAGAGAAAATCGGTGCCAAAAACTCCAAGCAATTGATATAAATATAGAAACTTGGATAAACACAATTGGGTGTAAACTAGAGTGTGTATGAATTTTTCTTTGAAAGAATAACACTCAAAACATGATCTTTTTCCTTAAACAAATTTTGTCTCAAAATACTCTCTAGGAGTTAGTATGGTATGAAAAAAATGCCCCTTGAAAAATGATTCCCGTCCTTGATAAAGCCTTAAAAAATCAGTTAAGAAACAAGTGGGATAATGGGGTAAAAACTGCCAAAAAACTGCTCAAAACCGTTCCCGCCTGGCATCTCGTTCGAACGAACTTGACTCTCGTTCGAACGATACTTCTAACGAGCGACCAGCCTAGGCTCGTTAGAATCTCGTTAGATTCCTCGTTAGAACGAAAAACTCGTTCGAACGACATATCGAACGACTGACCAGTTTAGGTTCGTTGGCAAACTCGTTCGAACGAAACTGGTTCGAACGACAAAACTCGTTCGAACGAAGTCTGGTTCGAACGAAAAAACTCGTTCGAACGACATTTCTAACGAACGACCAGAAAGTTTGTAAAATTCGATTTTGGCCCAGAAACTTTTATATACTTATTTTAAAGTTCTAATTTGATTCTTTCTGAAAATAAAATGCAATTTTTATTACACCTAACACCTAATAAACTTTGTTCCAAGCTCCTATATAAATATAATTACATTCATACCTTGGGAGCATGGAACGTTAGTTGATAACGTAGAAACGAGGCACATAAACCGGCATTTTGATGAAGCTTTAAATTCTTTGCCGCTACGTCTTCAACATACACTTCATAGGCTTGAGAATATTACAATTGAATACTATCCTATGAATAAATGTTTTTGTCCGGAATTGAGCCAAAACTATATATGGACTCAATTGGAAATTTGTGTCCTTACAACTAGGTTTAGGGATCTTCTCGCCTTTGTCATGCTTAGAAGTATCAAATTTCTTAAAAATCATTTTTAAATTTATCTTTGTTAATTTTAAGAAATTTTTTAAATTTACGAGCAAACAAAGCCATGTCTTCCGAGTCACTATCACTCTCGCTCTCTACTACTTGGTTAACCTCTTTTCGGGCTTTTAAAGCAACACCCTTTTCGATTTTATTTTCAGTTTTAGAGGGAAACATATCTAGTTCATAGGTTTGTAAATCACCTAGAAGCTCTTCTAATTTCGTAGCGGCTAAAGATGGTAAAGAATTTAAAACGGTCACTTTTGGAATAAATCTATCGGGTAGGGACCTTAAAATTTTCTTTACAACACGGTTGTCAGGTATTTTCTCTCCCAAATTAAAAGATGAATAATAATATCAGAAAGTCTAGCATAAAATTCATCAAAGGTTTCACTATCGTTCATTTTGATAGTTTCAAATTGAGTGGTGAGGTTTTGGAGTTTCGAAGCTTTTACGACACTAGTTCCTTCATGAGTTAGTTGTAAAATATCCCAAGCTTCTTTAGCGGTTTCACACGTCATAATACGTCGAAATTCATCCGGTGTGACAGCGCTAAACAAGGCGTTCAAACCACGGGAATTAAAATTAGAAAGTTTAAACTCGTTTTCAGTCCATCTATCGGCGGGTTTGGGAACACGTTGATTTTCAACTAAATATGTTTGTGGGGACCACCTGTTAACAACAGACATCCAAACTCTCTCGTCGATAGATTTTAGTGCCGATTTCATACGCGTAGTTTGAACCATCGAAAATAGGAAATTTTGAAAATGGGGAAAATTCCATTTTGGCCAAAAATTATTTAAAAGATCTTTAACGATATAATTTATCGCTTTGGCTCTGATACCAATCTCTGAACCTTGGAATGCGAGGCCCCCGGATTTATTAATTTTCTTTAACAAGAATATTATTATAATTTCCTTTTATATAGAATCGATATGCGGAAGCGTTAAGATGGCCGAATTAACAAATTTTAATTTTCTTAAAATTAAACCGAGTGAAATTAACTTAAACACACACAAGTGTTAATTTTCACTTAATCAATTAATCCATTAGAATCAATTTCTCTTAAACCAAGTTAATTCATCCAAGTCCTAGAATTTGCCTAAGTCATAATTTTCAATATTCCAACGTTAGGTCAAACCAATTTTAGTAAAAGACTTGAATTAAATAAACTTTACCCAATATTTAATTTAGCACCAAATTAAATTAAGTGTGATAATTTGAACCAAATTTTATTTTGAATTATCCTAAGCATGCATTCTAAATTATTATGCAAGATAAAATAAATCAATCACACTACGCCGCGATGTACGAGGAGAAACCCAAGACGGGAAACAACCTCGGACGGCCCTAGCCACAAATCCACTAGATACGGATTTACAAATACAAGACAGAAAGACTTACAACCCACGACTCGATCCCTCTCAAGCCTCGACGCTTCTTCTTGTAGATACCTCTTCCTAGCGAATAACCTTGGAGCTCCATCGCGGTCTCGGAATCCACCGATCGGACTTTATATGGTGACCGTCACCCGAGCAAGGAGCCTTTCTCCAAGTGGGTAGTGTTGTAACAAAACTCTTCGTCTTTCTTTATGGGATGTAGAAAAAAACCCAAAACGTCTCTTTGAACGGAAGAGATCAACCCGGTGCCAAACTCCAAGCAAGATGTATATATATGAACTTGGATACATAAAACTATGGGTGAAAACTAGAGTGGTAAATGATTTTTTCTTTGAAAAGTAACCCTCAAAACTTGATCTTTTTCTAGTTATGAATTTGCTCTCTAAACACTCTCTAAGAGTTAGAAGGATATGAAAAAGATAGATTATCAAAAGTGATTCCCGCACATATTAAAGTCTAAAAATAGTTGGTTAAGAATCAAGTGGGGAAGTGGGTGAAAAACTGCTTAAAACTGCCAAAAACTGTTCCCGCCTGGCATCTCGTTCGAACGACATTTCGTTCGAACGAAATCTCATTTGAACAAGACTTCTAACGAAGTTACAGATTGAACTCGTTAGAAATCTCGTTGGATATCTCGTTCGAACATAAGGTTCATTCGAATGACATATCGAACGACATTTCAAAGGCCTATACTGGGAACTCGTTGGCAAACTCGTTCGAACGACATATCGAACGAACTTCCAGAAAGTTCATAAATTTCGATTTTAGCCCAGAAACTTTATATACTTTATTTTAAAGTTTGATAAAATCTTTCTGAAATTAAAACACCAGTTTTATATAAACCTAACACCCAATAAACAAGTTCCAAGATCCTCTATATATAATATTGCATTCATACCTTGGGAGCATGGCTTGAGAATATTACAATTAAATACTATCCTATAAATAAACGTTTTTGTCCGGAATTGAGCCAAAACTGTATATGGACTCAATTGGAAATTTGTGTCCTTACAAATACTTGAAGCTGTTATGTTTTTTCAAATAATCAATTATAGATATACATATATGCATTTTTATGGATTTAAATCCTCCCACCTTTATCGTAATCTATTCATTTATATCGTTAGAAATTCATTTCCTTTGAATTTTATATTGCACATGCTGACCTTTTGAGTTATTGATTATAATAAGGAAAAATCAGAAGTAGTTACGTATGTAATGTGTCTATGTCTGTAATGAGAATTAGTGATTTCAAATAAAAATAAATGTAGATAAAACTTCAACATAGCATCCCTTAGAATGGCCGACTTGACTTTCTCTAATGGACACTCTATTTTCATATATGAGATCAAAAGTCACCATTTAGATAATCTATTTTCAAAAGATCAATTTGATTTAAATTCAAAACTATATGTTTTTCTTCAAAATATGTATTTCCCTCTTTAGCGTTCTTCACTCTTCACTCTGGTTTAAGCTCTCCGATGTTATGTTTCCTTTTTTGCAAGGTATTTTATTTTATTAGACGATGTTTTGTCTTTCTTTTGAATTGTATATTGTATTTTAATGTTTTATATGTAACTGGGTTTTGCTTACTGCCTTGGTTATATATATATATATATGCTGTTGATACCTTTTTTTGCTATGGTTTTAACATTTGGTTTTCAATTTTTTTATTTTTATTTTTTTTAGTTTATTTCAGGGTTTCAAATGTATCTGTTAAACTTCATATATTTGTTTGATTTATTACGAGATGTTTCGATATGTGCTTATTTTGGTGTTCATTGAAAATATCATAGGTCATTTATTATTCAATTCTTTATTGATTTTCTTATCTTGACTTTCAACGGAGATGTATTTCATATCAGGATTTTAAAATAGTAATCACGAGTGTCTTCCATTTAGAAAGATTTTGTTAAATCTGAATTATGTTGAAGATATTAATTTTTTTTCCACATTTTAATACTTTTAGATCTTTCTTTAAAAGATATGGATACAATACTACTGCAGTGTTTTGCTTGTTAATTAATGTGGGATAAGCAAAGAGAGGTAGTATAAATTTTGTTTATGTGATCACTTTTTGTTGCAATGTAAGTAGCAAAAAACAAAACTCCTTGACTGATGAAGACCCTAATAAATGTTGTGATTGTTGACTAGGCGTGATCCTTTTTGTTTCATGATAATGAGGCAGAACATAAGGAGGTGGTTAAAGGTGTTTTGTCCAAATTTGAATCCCCTCCATCTCTCTATCTGTCCCCTTATGACAATGCTTATATTTTTATTTTGTAATTATTTATTTTCAATGTTGACTTATGATAGTGGAAACGTAAAAATTAAAAAGGTGTCAATAGTTCTTTGCAATTCAAATCATGTAAATTGCCTTTATGTTAGTCATTCACATACTCTTTCTTTGGAGATAATCGTGTTTTTCAGATCAATGTATGTAATTGCTTTTGCATTTTTACTAATACATCTGTTCTGTCATGAAACTGTTGGGGATTTATATGTCTCAATTGAGAATATCAATAAGTGAACACTGTAAACCCTATACACACATTCTTAGTTCATTGAGAACATTGTATCAATCACCCTTAAAACTGATCCTACAACACACAAAACATAGATTATGCATCACTTAAACAGTGACAATATTATCTCAATTCTTTCTTTCAAGGAATTGCATTGAAATCTATTTTAATACTTTTTCATTCATGTCTATGTTTTGGGCTTTATACTTTGTTCTTTCACTTTACTGCATTATTGTAAATGTTTGCTGAGTACTTATACAAATGTTTATACTAATGGTCTCAATCTAAGCATTGCACAAATTATTATATTAATTCTTCAATGAAATTTTTTTCTCAGTAATTGCCAATATATTAATGGTTATTAGGCTATTTTATCACTCCCGTTGATATAATTTTGATAACCAATTTATACAATTCCAATAGTTTACTAGCTTTCAGATAATTAAAAATTTTAATTTGTCTTTTATTTTTGTTACAGATCTTGGCTATATTTCTTGGGGATGTTAAGCTCATGTTGTTTAGTTTTGTTTGAGTCATTCTTTAGAAATATTATTATAGTTTTGAGATTTCTACGTTCGATAATATGAAATTGAATTAAAACATGTTGATTGTGCTATTAAATTAATAACTATCATTCATTTTCACTTTTTTTGTACAAATAAAGGTTACATTTTGTGAGTTTGCGATTTGTAATTTGTAGTTTGATTTTATATTTTACACCGCTAGAGTAATATGTATATACTTTTGTTTTTTGCATTGTGGCCAATTTTACTTCTTTGTAGCACTTTTCCAAAATGTAAGAATATCTAGCTTATTCTTTATTTGCTTATTTATGTTTTCTTTACACTTGCTCTTACTCTCTCTTAACATCAACTCTATTTACTTTAAATGAATAAGCAAGAGACCCGTTACTAGTCATAGACTTTCAGTGTAAATTGTCAAGTTTGATTTCTAACTTTTATTTCAAGATGCCCATCTGTTAAAATATTAAAAGGTTCTACTTTTATTTTATTTTCTTTTTAAAACTTTCTCTTGCATACTTTAAATCTTTAATTGAATACTCGGCTTCGATTGCACGTTCATCGCACATGGGCGCAACTAGTATAGTTAAAACTTCTATAAATTATACAGAAAACAGATTCGATCAATCTAGATATTCAAAAGATTCCATCTCCCTGATCATGTAAACCCAGATGGTGTATCGATACAAAATTTTCAGGAGGGCCAGGTAGACCTCACTGCCTATCAAATTCTATTATTTTTTGTTTGAGGAGTCTCTTTATTATATTGTTTAGGTTGTAATAAAAATTGTTGACTTTTTTTAATGAACTATGAAGTTGTTGTAAGAAATTTAACGCTCGTTTCTTTTTTGTTCGCTCGCGAGCAAAGATCCCCTGTCTGTAATAAATGTCCTTAGAAGAGGGAGTTTTTGAGACAAAATGCAAAATTTAAGGGGGGTTTCACAAAAAAGGATTCAGGGGGTTTTTAGCAAAATTTCATCGTTCAGTAAATTTTCAGCACTTTCCTCATTTTGGACTTGTATCCGTCTTGCAGAATTTCAGGAATAGAATTTTCGATCACTAAAAACGATTAGACATTGAACGAGTTTATGAATCATGACAACAAAGAATAAAAAAGATCTCGTTTTTTCCAGTGCAGTTACATTCTTTCGATTTTATTTTTCTCCTTCCTATTCCCCTTTCTCATAAAAGGGACTTTAAACAAAGTTAAGGATTCTTTGTTCTTGATATCTATTTAATAGGTATTAGGGGGTGGGAGATGGGGTTGGGGGAGGACAGGCGGTGAATTCTTTTGGTTAATGTCTTCATCTCTCACTACGATGCATTGCTGCTCTCTTATAAACCCTAATATTCCAGTTGTTACTTTAGTTCTCATAGTCACGGAAGCTGTAATTACTGGTGAATTTGGTTTTATTTAAGGATTTACAAATTAGGGTTTGTTAAATTTGGGGAAAAACATTAAATATGTGATAGGTATGTGAAAAACATTAAATATGTGAATTCTTTTGGTTAATATGATTTCATCTCTCACTAGATGCATTGCTGCTCTCCTATAAAACCCTAATTTTCCAGTTGTTACTTTAGTTCTCACCACAAAATCGTGTTCTTATTTGTGTGGCTTCTCAGGAAATAGGTCCATGTCAGCCACGGAAGATGTAATTACTGGTTATAATAGGAGTTACACATCATCATCATTTACGGGTAGGAGAGGGCACTGTTTGCCAGTGCCAGAAATCTGAATTTTTTCAACATGAAGTTGTTACTCAAAGTATGTACCCCCCACCCCTCTTCTCTTCCCGTATTTTTTACCCCTTTTTCCCCCATATTTTTTTTACCCTTTTTTGCTAGTTTTTTTGTTACAGAGCATAACTTTCCTTTTCCCTTTTCTTTTCTATAAAAATATAAATATTAGCTAACTGGATTGGCATTCTTTGAATTATCACTAACTCAGAGGAATGCTTTACTTTAGTTGAGAGACGTTCAATCGATATGTGAACCGGAACCGCATTATAACATGATCAAACTTTGCAAGATAAACACTTGCCTCGCATATATAATGAGAGTAGGACAACAAAGTGGACTTAGGCTCATTTTAATAGCCAAACCACTCTATTATCTTGTGTTTTGTCTCTTTACATGCTTTATATCTATTATATACTTGATATGTTGTTATGAGAACGACATGTGTCCGATTTCTCGTACTAACATTTTGGCGTCATCTGTGGGAAACGAGGTATTTTAATCTTGTTTTTCTATATTTTGGGTTCTTAACAGCTTATTTCATTCGTGGGGATCCTTTGGGTCATCATCTCATGGGTGAATTTTGGTTATTGAGCTCGTATTTTGTATATACATCGTTAAATGGGTATCGCATGTATTCAGATCCGCCCATGGGCTCCTTGTTTTGACCTTAGATGTATTTTACATACCTCGATGATGTTACCTCACCTAGATAGCGCACAAAAATGCAAAAGGCAATAGCCTCGCAAATGTGGGTAACTAGTGATGAGTTTTATTTTCTCATTTTCTACTTTCTCAGCCTATGATCCAGGATCTTTTTACTGTGGTTGTGCCATTTTTGGGGCACTTGAGGATTTATAAGCTTGTTTTTCATGACTGCTAGATGGCTTCAACCCAACTTTGAGGGTCACTAGAATCACATCACGCAACAGAAAGCAAGATGCATCTTGGCAAGAAATGGCCCAAGTGTTGCAGCTCTTATGGAGAATGCTGCATAACTACATTTCATCACCTGAGAGGATATGGTAAAATTGTCCTTTGATTCAATTCTGGTACTCCCATGGAGAGGCCACGATAGTGACTTCACATGCTCAGCATGCCGCAGCCATAGTAGTATAACTTTGCAAATTGCCAGTCTAACCCCTTGTTACTATACCTGCTGATTTCTCTATATTTTTTGCACTACACTCTTGCTAGTCTTGTCTCAAAAAAAAAAAAAAAATATATATATATATATATATATATATATATATATACATATATATATATATATTAAAGACTAACAAAGTAGAAATGGAAGTAGAGTCCATTCAAGTGCAAAGATGAAGGATGAAATTGTGCAATTATACAACCACCTCAACCATCTCTATGACAGCCATGGCTCACTCCAGACTCAGGTAAATTTTTTCACCGAAAGGGTACTTATGCTTGAGGCCGCGGCATCAAGGGTTGTTGTCTCAACCATCACTGCCACAGCCGCAGAAGCCACAGCCCCAGAGACAACAGACAAGAACTAAAATAGGAAGGTGGAGAAGTCAGAGAAAGCCTTTGAGTCCTACACCTCATTGCTATATGAGGTTGAAGATATCTTTGAATTTATAAGAGAGGACAAGTTGCTGAAGTGGTCAGAAAAGATGAAGGCTCCTTCCCACAAAAGGAATAGGGTTCATTGGTGCAAATTTCATCAAGACCATGGTCACGACACAAGCAAATGTTTTGCGCTCAAGGATGAAATTGAAAGGCTTGTGAGACAGGGAATGCTGCAGCGATTACTAAAGGACACATAAGGGATACATCCTAATCTGACAGGCCACATACCTTATGTCTGCTTATGTTTATGTTTTCTTTGTGAAAAGCTCTATTTGAATAGTTCCTTTTTAACTTAGTATTGTCCTAACAAGGTCATGAATATATGAATATATGAAATTAGGCTTGCTTTGCCATATCTTGATTTCTTGATTTCGTTATCTGTTATCTTATAAAAGACCTTGTCTTAAACATATTTCGGATGGAGACAACATATTAATCTCGGGAATAATTATGTTAATTGGCTCACAACGTCCCTCATAATGCCTAAGCGCATGATATTTACAATTGTAAAGGCAACATTGGAAGTATTCGAGGATTCAAAGAGCTTCTATTAGCCACGGGGGCTATAAAATCCCGTTCATAGCACCCGAGACGCAGGAATTGGCTTGGGGAAGCCATATAACACCCAGCCTAGGAAGGATTTATATATATATATCCAAATATAGCTTGGGGAAGCTTTATAATACCTAGCCTGGGGAGGCCTGATAATAACCCAATCAAAGCGACTAAGAAAAGATACGAAAGTCGTTTCACGATAAAGCAACTAAAGGAAGCCATGGAAGATGTCCCATGTAATTAAAATAACTAAAGGTGCTGCGGTATTAGCATCCTGAAGCATGTGAGCTACAAATAATAAATAGTTGTAGCACGCATAAAGTCCAAAGGAATGATAGCTTAAATGCCGCGGTAGGATAGCAACCAAGCTGCAACCTCGGAATTGCTATTCATTAAGATTGAAAAATTGTGGAAAAGTTAACCGAGAGGGAAAAAAGTTGAGCAGCAGCCCCAAAGTCATGTTCCTTTGGCACCGCGGCTTGGGGGATGATAAGCATAAGTATGGAATGAAAAATATGAAAAATCTGAAGGCAAAAAATAATAGGCCGCAAACTTGCTCAAGGAGTCCTTTATATTGTGTTGCCATGGCCTTGTGTCCATATTATCATTATTAAAGACTATTTTTGCAAGAAGTAATTGTCCATTCAAGCAATCAAAGAAATATAGAGACAACACCCATTTAAATGTTAAAGCAAACAAAGTAGAGGAATAAAAGAAAGCAAAAATCAATCAATCTTCATATTAGAGGCCACAACCTTAAATAAGGAGTTCACAAAGGATATAGGGCCACAACCCTGTGTACATTACAAAAAAGGAAATAAAAAGATCCTAAGTTTTAGACATCATTGTCTTCATCATCTCCCTCTTCACCCTCTGCAGCTGTCACCGTTTCCTCGTCCTCTGCTGCGGCCTCTTCTAATTGCTTCCGGGACCTCTCCTCAGCTGCAACCCTCGTTTCAGCTACACAGGCATTGTGTTTGGCATCACTAACACCCCAGGACATTATATTTAGTTCTTGACATTTAGAAAGTTCTTGATGACCCTTTATCTCAATTTTTGGTATCCAAGGATGTATGCCTTATTATTGGTGAGGAAGAGGTCCCATGACTTTTTATATGCAGCCACAACTTTTGCACCCTGATTAAAGGCTGCGAAATGAGACTCATCCATCTGCTTGATTGTTGCGGCATGCTCAGTCTCCCTTTGGCTCTATCTTTCCTAAAGTTCCTTCAGCAGTGTCTCAAGATTGGAGGCGTGATTTGTGGCATCCACAGCCTTGGCTTATTCAGTTTTTAGAGACGCCGCGGCCGTTGTTAGTTTTTCTTCAGCATCGTTCTTGGCCTTGACAATAGCCTCAAGGTACGTCTGGGCAACCTGTATTGTCGCGACAGCAGATTGCTTGCCAGATGAGTTCCTGGCATTCTCCAGGTCAGTTGCATGTACCCTCTCCGCGGCCTCCTTCAGCTTGTACAACTCTTCGTACTTTAGCCTTTGGGACATCACAACGTCCGCGACCTGTAAAGAAATTGAATGTTAGAAACAAAATATGAACTATAAAAATAAGAATAATGAAAAAGTAAAGTTGCCCTTACCTTCAGCAGACTGTGGAAGGCATATTCTTCCAAGTGCTCATGATCCTCCTCCACCAGATGGTCCAGGTCTATATTGTCAGCCACTTTCCGCATGTGGATCGCCCTGGCAGTTGTGTCCAAAATGATTGTGAGTTTGGAGTTCGCAATTGAGGTCACGGACGACCATCAAGCCCAACACTGGCACGACTCTTAGGAGGTAGATTGAGTGACACTGCGGCCTCCTTGTAGTTCAGAGTCAGTGGGCATTAGACCTTTCGTGTCCAGACGACTTCCAATATCGTCATCAAATATCCCTTTTTTAAAAAGGCATACCTCAGGCATTGGCCTGTATAGAGATTGTCCGCAGCCTTTTCACACTAAGATGTTCTGGGTTTCATCAGTCCGCAGACTTGTCCTCTAGCCTAGCTTTCTCACTAGTTCAAAATCTAAAGGTTTTAGGGTTGTTACATCAGACTCCCGTTATGAGAATATGACGATAATTTTCAAATATCTAGAGTTAAGTTTAAAAACATGTTGTTAAAGGGCGAAATCGCAAAAGAACCTAGAAAAGGCCTGGTAAAAGACACTTCACTTTTATGTAACTCATAGGAACTGACCATGGAACTGACCGCGTGGTCACGGGATTCCCGGTTTGAGAATGAGACGATGATTTGCCAATATCTAGACTTAGGTTAAAATATGATGTTAAAGGGCGAAAACGCAAAACAACCGCCAAACGAATTCCGTAAGAGGTACAAACCTCTCGCACTGAACTAATGTAATTCGTAAGAACTGATAGCGTAGTCACGGAACTCTCGATTTGAGAATATGGTGAATATCTAGAACTAGGTTTAAAACATGCCGTTAAAAGGAGACCTTGGTTGTCAAGGTTTTCAATCCTTTTTGAAAGTTTGCTAAGGGTGGGTATTTATAGGTTCTAGTGGGGGACCTTGGGTTTCCTCTTTCGAGCACACTTTTTTATAATTTCCCTTTTTTTTAAAAGACTTGTAGAATCTTCTAAACTTGCTCCTCATGTTATGACATAAAAAGGTCACATCATTATCCCCTGTGCTGCTAAGGAAGTAAACCCTCAGTTGCCTTTACCATAGGTTGTGGCTTGTTTAGATTCTGCGTTTCATAAGTTCGCGGACTTCTCTTCTAACCTAGCTTTCTCACTAGTTAAATTATACACCGTGGCCTCCCATTAGGTCGCAACCTCTTAAGTTTCTAGGGCTGTTACAATGGGAATCTGCCCTCTTCTTAAAAACGTAGAGATAGCTGCCCCTAGAACATATCGGAGATTTTTGTCATCCTATGGTGATAGCGATTTAGACAAATTTATAGAAGACGATATCATTTACATTGTCAATCATGTATACAAAGAGGCAAAAACACATTCTTGAGGCTGACATCATAGTCACGGGATTAAAAACATGTCGTTAAAGGGAAAAAACTCAAAACATCCCCCAAACGGACTCCGTAAGAGGCACAAACACATCACACTGGACCAATGTAACTCGTAGGAACTGACTGCATAGTCACTCAACTCTCGCTTCCTTAGAACTAATTGCATAGTCACGAGACTCCCGGTTTGAGAATTGGAAAATTTACAGCTCTCTAGACTTAGGTTTAAAAACATGCTATTAGAGATTTAAAATCCCAAACAACCCCCAAACATCTTCGTAAGAGATATAAACACCTCGCACGGGACAGACCCAACTCGTAGGAGCTGATCGCATAATCACGGGACACTAGTTTGAAAATAAGAAGATTATTTGCCAATATCTAGACTTAGGCTTAAAAATTGCCGTTATAGGGCGAAAACCCCAAACATCCACCAAATTGCCCTATAAGAGGCATATACACCTCGTACGGGGCCAACTTAACTCGTAGGAACTGATCTCATAATTATGGAACTCCCGGTTTGAAAATAAGATGATAATTTGTCAATATCTAAATTTAGGCTTAAAACATGCCTTTGAATGTTTAAACCCCAACAGAGCCTCCAAACGGCCCCGTGTAGACACGAATACCTTGTATAGGACCAATGTAACATGTAAGGACTGATCGCGTTGTCACGTGACTCTCGGTTTGAGGATAAGACGATAGTTTGCCAATCTCTAGACTTAAGCTTAAAAACTTCCCGTTAAAGGGCAAAAATTTTTAAAAATACGAAACTGTCCTGTAAGAGGTACAAACACCTTACACGGGACCAATGTAACTCGTACGAACTTATCGCGTAGTCACGGGACTCGTGATCTAAGAATATGATGATAATTTGCAAATATCTAGAATTAGGCTTAAAACCATGGTGTTAAAAGGAGAAAACGCAAAACAACAACCAAACGATCCCATAAGGGCATGGCCACCTCACACGAGACCAATGTAACTCATAGGAACTGACCACATAGCCACAAGACTCGGTTTGAGAAAATGACTTTAATTTGTAAATTTTTAGACTTAGCCTTAAACACATGCTGTTGAAGGCTTACACTTGAAGAGATACCCCAAACACGAACACCTCAGATGGGATCAATGTAACTCGTTGGAACAAATTGCATAGTCACAGGAGTCTCGGTTTGAGAATATGACAATGATTTGTAAATATCTAGACATAGGGTTAAAAACATGTTGTTAAAAGGAGAAAATCCAAAACAACCACAAACGGTCCCGTAAAAGACTCGAACACAACTCGCACCGGACCAATGTAACTCATATGAATTAACAGCATAGTCACGGGACTCTCGGTTTCAGAATATGGTGATAATTTGTAAATATCTAGACTTAGGCTTAAAAACATGACGTTAAAAGGAGAAAATCCTAAACAACCACTAAACGGTCATCCTTAATTTGTAGATCAAATCCTTGGATGAAGATATTGGATTGAATTCAAGGACCTCCTCTTGTTTTTGAAGTAATCTCTCCAAATACCCAAATTCTCTTATAATGGTTCTCCTCTTAAGATCTCCATAATTTTAGTTTTCTAAAATGACTTTAAGTTGCCTTACCCTTACACAATTAGGGTTAAAAACTCTAATCCCATTTTTGGGCCTATGGGCCTCCTAAAAAGGGCTCAAACTCTTTATTTGGAACTCGATTATGTCTAATAAATCCCGATAACCAATATATACTTATGGTCACTCATTTCGAACTATTTTCACCCTACCGGACTCACCCGTGCGCTCAAAATTGACATCTGAGTTAATTTATAATATCTTCCAAATTTAGGACCTCAAAAGGCGACATAAAATAATCCAAAATAATTAATCCTCAATTTGCCAAATTAATAAATTCCTCAAATTTAAAAATTCTCAAATCATGAATTTAATTCCTCTAAATAAAATAAATTCTTTTCTCTTAATATTTTATTTAATTAAAGGTCCTTGAATTTACGGGGTGTTACATGCTTCCCCCCTTACGACGAAATTTTGTCCTCGAAGTTCGGATAAGCCTAGTACTCCCATTATTAATTTTCTCTGTAATCCTCAACTCTTAGTTGTGCTACATAGTCCTTAAATGATTGTACTTAACCAGAGCATCAATACACTTTGTACCCATGCTTATCTGCACAAAATAATAACCCGAGTTTTACTAGCCTCTAAACCATAATATAACTTTAATGTCACAGTCATTACATCCCAATTACCCTTTTCTCGTCATAACAATATACATATTCACTCTTATGCTAAAAATGACAACATACTCTATCGCGCCCTTACTATCACTAGTTTTCTTGCGCGAAAATAAATTTCGAGTTGTATCACCCCGCTCGACAATAAGTACAACCACCCTGAATCACATAAGAAATATTCCTACTCCCCGGGATTTCAATTAACAATATTAATACATTAATATGCAACTCATTGTACATACATAATCGTATATTTATGCTAGACCCTATCTCAGGTGAAACCTATCAAAGACAATTCATACCCCAGTACCGCTAATACCCAGTCTTACTATAGCAATCCACAATAGTCCCAAATTATAGCTAATCGGTTGAAAATTGAAAAACATTCACTCTACTCCCACTTTACCTAACTATATTTACTGCGGCTATTACGATTAACACTTCCACTAATATCCATCTCACTCGCGAATCCTAGTGGTAAAAACCATAGATTGTGACGTACTCAATGTCACTTTCGAACATCCCCACACTTTAATGTTTCGTAACCCGAGGCACATCTTATTCATATTCCTTCGGAATGTATCCAAAATTAACGCCTTTGGGTCTTCTCACCGAATCTGCTAAGTATCTACACAGTGGAGACTCTGACTCCTCCCAGGGTGCCTATACACCCAAGATCTTATGCATATCTGCACAAATCTCAAATCATCACATATGTGACCATATTTATCTCAAGTTTCGCTCCCGCATTTTCCGCTATTGCCCCAATTGTCAACTCGTGGTGCAAATCCTCGTAGTGCTTCCTTCGCAAGACTATCTACTTATACAACCTGGACACTCAAGCTCTGTCCATGTACTCACATGAAAAATTATGGATTCCTACCTCTCTAGAGTCGCATACTACCATGTTCGCACTATCACTAAGTCCTTTGTGCAAAATATCAATAACGATCTAAATCTCCCTGCTTCATGGCAAGCCGACTTATTCGATATCAAATCAGTAAGAATCCTTACCAACAACACCCACCATTGCGAGCCCGTTCGTACCCAGGATGAAACCACACGTCGAGTATCATCTCTTGAACGAGTTAATCCTTAAAAAATATATCGTCCTATTGTTCCCACCCAATCCTTTCAGGTGGAACCGAAGAGTACCCTTCTACTCCATGGTAAAAATACACACTATTAATATTAACGATATCTCTGATAGACCCATTCCTCACAAGGATCTAGTACTAATATATTATGGTGGGATTTCCTATCGTCATCTGTACTATTTACCTACGGGTCTATCGTCAACTTTCTCACCCCATGTGATCCTATTTGGATGTTCTTCATCCATTGGTAATTTACCCTTCCATACCTCCCTTGAATTTTAGCAGATCGTTCTTCTGAAACAAAGTCTTCTTCCACCCTTACTCCTTATTATCTACACTTAAGGTTTTAACCTTGAACCATCGTCCTATAACTGGCCACCCAATCCTTGCCCAAGATAACATCTTAGCCCTCCAAATCTAATACCAAGATGTTTGTCGCAACCTCAGTTCTCCTATCACAATATTTACCCCTACAAATCAGGTAAAAGAGCGATCCACGCCATATAGGTTACTCCATATAGAAGATTAGACTAACAGTCATTTCAAATATCCCAACAACTCTAGCAAAACGTGTCCTAATAATGAATTCCATGCACCAATAACAAAAGGTATCTACCATCATGTTCATAGATAGGAAACGTAGCATCTACTGCCGGTGGCACTGGTGGTGCTGGGGGAATCGGAACATCTTGGATGTTGTACACACGTTCGTACTACAAATGTCCCAACTGTTGTTTAACCTAGGGAGTTAATGCTACTGGGGTCCCTGTACCTGATCTCCCTGCGGGGCCTCCTGCTGCTGGCCCCTACCTCTCTGTGGGCAATCTCTCTTCACATAGTCTGGCTGGCCACAAATGTAGAAACGCCTCAGCTCATCTCTTTGATATTGGCCTAGCTGATCCTGATGTTGTAGTCACTGAGGTTGGCCCCGATGAGGATGTCTCGGCTGTTAGCCCTGATGGCCACCCCCGTTGTTCCCCTGACCCTGGCGGCCCTGAGGAACCTGATGTTGATTTGGGCCTACTGGACATGTACTCCAAAATAAAATCTCTTGGCATGATTCCCCTGGAAGGTATCTTGCCCCTGCTAAGCACCACTAGAAGAACCTACATTGGCCTTGCCCTGCTGTCTCAACTCACTACCCATCTTGCTTCCTTTAAGATGGAAGCGATGATCCTGACAATGGAGTAAGGACGCATTATCAACACTAGTGTACGTCACTAAAGTCATATTCCCAATAAGAGATTGTATGATCCTCCAGTCCAACCCGTCCATAAACATATTTTTCTTCATTTCTTTATTGCTCACCTCATTCGGCACAAGAGTGGCCAAACGAGTGAACTCCTCCTCGTACTCGGTAACAGATTTGTTTCCTTGAGTCACCTCCCTCACCCTCCTCCTCATCTCAGTCTCGACGGCCGAGGAAAATACCTGCGGTCGAATCGCACCCAAAACTCTGCAATTGTCATATAATCCATCTTTACAATAGTGGTAGTGGATTCCAACAACTTTAAGGTGGTTCCCGTCAGCCTAAACGTCACAAGCATCTATCTCTGCACTTCACTACACTCCACCATCCGTAGGTTCCTCTGCATATCTCGCCTTCACTGGTAAGCTACAATCATATCTGCACTACCCTGGAACTCTGGGGGATAGCCCTTTTGGAAGGCCTCCCGAACTCGGTACCACTTTGTATGCCCTGGGTGGGCCTGCCCTGCTGGAGCCATGTGTTGCAGTGGCTGATGCTGGGGAAAATGGGTTGATATCGTTGTCATGGCGGCATTAACCACCTATGCCACTATACCCACTATCTGCTCAGTAGAAACAAACCCCTGTGGCGGCGGGGGCTGCGGTACATCAGGCTCTTGGGGAGCCTCACCCTGTCCTCCTCGGGCGGCTGGCCTCGAGGGTTTCCCCCGCGCTCTCCTGGGCGTCTGAAACATAGAATGAGTTGTGTTAGTTCACAATTAATACAAATCTTAAAATAGCAGAAGAACGATAACTAGTGCACATAAAGATGAGTCAACAATCCTAATAATAGGGCTCTATGCCAAATAACACAATGCTGAAACTAAAGCAAGATGCACGGATCCTAAGGACACTAGAACCTGATGCTCCGATACCATCTGTGACACCCTACCTAATAAAATATCAGGTGATCAGTCCTATATCAAGTTAAACATGAATCTCATCTCGTTCATTCTTAGCATCACTCTTGAAATATTAATAATTACTAACCACCTAGTCTTTAATTAAGACGGTGCCAAATTTTATATTATGAATTAAATCGAAACCAACCAATATAATAAAAATCCAAGATAACTAACATAAGAGAAATCTAAACATGACACACAATAGATAAAAGCATTAATCGAATAACATCGACTATACAAGTAATCCACCAAGAGTAAAGTATAAAAGAGAGTAGTGATTGAGAACGCGTGATAATTGATTAACTTCGCAAATTTCAAATATAGCACACTTATTTAATTTCAGCCCCTAAACATGCATCTAAGGTGCGTGTGTCAACCCATAAATAAATAAAGCATGTGACACAAAAATATGCTGAGACACAAATTTCAGGAAAAAACCCCTTTCGGGTAAAACCTTTATTTCACTATGAATATACAAGCCGCAACTTACAATTACATAGAGAAATCTGCAATGGATCAACGCGCAACCAACCCACAAAGACACGCAGTCTTGAACTCAGCAAGAGAATACACGCAGCACCCTCCAAGGACTCGCAGCCCAAACACCCAAGAAAGAACCGCAACTCTCCTCAATGACACGCAACCATAACACTTTGTAGAGACTCCCTCAGCAATGACACGCAGCCCTCGGTTGCAAAGATCTCTCCACAAAGATGAACAACAACAAAGTTTGTGTTCTAGGGTTCCAAAAGATTCACAAAAGTAATTGGGATTTTTGGTGTGAATCAAAAAGATGTTTGGCACATAAAAAAGGTGAAGACTTAGAGTATTTAGAACTCTGAAAATCGTGTATGTAAGTCTTAAAAATAACTCTCCCGAAGTTGGTATAAATAAGAAAACCAAGGAAAGAGTTTTCAAAAACTGGGACTGTCTGTAATTATCCCAGGCGGACTGGTCCGGGTTGAGGGCGGATCGGTCCGATTTGACCGGATCGGTTCTTTTATTAAGAGGCGGATCGGTCCGAATGAGGTCGGATCGGTTCGGTTATTTATGCTTCATCGGTTTGCATTCGTTCCGGGGTCTACTGGACCTTGAGCAAGGCGGATCGGTCCGGGTAGAGGGTGGAGCGATCCGGTTTTCCCAGAAAAATAAAATCCTTTTAAAAGCCTCATTTTGCTTGAAAAAACTTACTTCTTATTTTTATAAAAAACATTTTATAAAAATTTCCCAATACTAAATGTGAACTTTAAGGAACGTAAAAACAAAATTTTACCAAGTTCATTCTCGCAGAGGCTATGATGTTGAAGATGCTTTGATATTCGGATCCGTTGATGTAGATGCGATCTTGAGTTTCTTCAACGGTGTAACGGCGTATGACAAACAAATTGATAATGGACAAAAATGTCCTTACAGTGATACATGCCAAACTGAATATATGTGTACAAGTCCAAACGGTACAACTGAAATGTCCCTACCTAGAGAGAATGAGACAACATGTTTGAATTAGGGGGAGGGGAAAATCTGACAGGCTTAACAGGTTGTTCAAATAACCATCCATGTCGTTCGAACGATAATGGCTCTTGTTTGAACGAGATAACAGGTCGTTCGAACGACTCGGGTATCATCTTCTTCTCTATTCTACCTAGAAAACCCAGTCCGACATTGAAATGTTTAAAACCTCCATTTTGTACAAATTTCGTCATCAAAACCTCCCAAGATTCATCCTAATTCCATCCTCTTATCATATTTAATCTAACCCCAACAATTACATCATTTAGGGCATTAATTTTGTCAAATCTTGACACCTCTACAGATTTATAATTCCCAATCAACGAAATCCCCAGTTTCTCATGAACATAAACCCTAACATAGATTCCCACCCCCTTTAATATGAATAGGTAAATGCAAATTAACAATTGCAAATTAAACCTCTTGCCTTAATTTGTAGATCAAAACATTTGGATGAAGATGTGGGATTGAATTCAAGGATCTCCTCCTGTTCTTGAAGCAATCTACCAAAATCCCGATATTCTCTTCTAATGGATCTCCTCTTAAGCTCTCCACAATTTTAGTCTTTTGAAATGTCTTTAAGTTGTGTTACCCTTACACAATTAGGGTTAAAAACTCTAATCCCGTTTTTGGGCTTATGGGCCTCCTAAAAAGGGTCCAAGCTCTTTATTTGAAGCTCAATTATGTCTAATTAAGTCCCGAAATCCAATATATACATATGGCCACTCATTTCGGACTAGTTTGAACCTAAAGTACTCACCCGTGCGCTCAAAATCGACATCCAAATTAATTTATAACATCTTCCAAATTTAAGACCACAAAGGGAGACATAAAATAGTCCAAAATAATTAATCCTCAATTCGCCAAATTAAAAAATTCCTCAAATTTAAAAATTCTCAAATCATTAATTTAATTCCTCTGAATAAAATAAATTGTTTTTCCCCTAATATTTTATTTAATTAAAGGTCCTTGAATTTACGAGGTGTTACACCCACAAGAACCACAGATCTCCTCATCAAGGCACACCCTCGAGTATCCCCAAGTGACCGCAGTCGTCAGCAAATAACTCCCTCAATAGCTACCAATCCAGCAGTAGAGGTAGCCCTCCATAAAAAAAAACTTCAATAGAAGTATTTAGGTTCCAAAAATTGATTCACAAAGGATTGGAATTGATTTTGGCGAATCAAAAACATAAAAGCCCTTAAACTTTGAAGACTAAAAGTTATGCCAAGATGTTGTTTCATTTTTGCAAAAGTCTTAATGAAAAAGGTCTAAAAAATAGGTATTTATAACAAAATAGAAAATTGAGGCGGCACATGTCATTCGCATGACATTGTAATGTAGTTTGAATGACATTAGATGTCATTACTAATTACCTAAGAAATGACCTTAGAAAAATTAAAACAGTATCATGTTGTTTGATAAAACCTTTCGAGTGACATGTGATGTCGTTTGAAGTTATCGTTCTAATGATATCTTCATGTCGTTTGAACAACAAGCTTGTGTCAGTTGAACGACTGGAGTGGAAAATATTTATTTTAAAAATCTCCCATATGGGTTTTGAAAAATAAATTTAACTTAGAAAAATGCCTCATTTTGAATTAAAACAGATTCGAAAAGTATCCTAATACCAAGGTAAACCATTTACGAAACTTAAATAAATTCTATATGAAATTGTACCCCGTGCCGCGCATATGTTGAAGCTTCTTGAAATTCAAATTCGTTGACTTAAACAAATGATCGTGAACATTCTTCGACCGGTGTAGCGGTATAAGACATACACATTGTAAATAACAAAAAATCGAAAATATGTCCTTACACTTAACATTCACTGCTGGTCACCATTCCTTCCGAATAACCTTTACCATTCTTGATGGTTAACGTTCTGAAATTGGTCGGCCTTCCAATCGATGAGTTGCCCTTCGTGCCGATCAAGATAGTTGGACGGCCATGTAGGAGGATAGGTGTATATTTGTCATTAGGCCACATAAAAGTGTAATTTTTACATACAACAAAAGCCCTAATACTTTATGCTTAATGATTGATTGAAAGTATGGAGTTTTTTGTTCAAAATATTGCTCGGCATAACGTTTGATCAATGGTCAGAAGCCGACCTCCTAGACTTGTAGAAATTTATCACTGGTAGTGTTGATAATGGCATTTTTAGACTTGTAGAAATTTATCACTGGTAGTGTTTATAATGGCATTTTTGTAGATAATTCAAACCCTTTTAAATAACTAAAGGATACACTGGACTTTTTATGCTTTTGGAAGCGTGCAACTAGCGATAGTTAAATAGTTCGCGCAGTTAATCATTTCATCCCTACTATTGATGAAACATATGAATCGGCAAAAGTTTCATCCTTTTTTTCACCTCAAAATTTCTGCACTCGGAGTTTTTTCTTGTTCTTGTGTTTTCTTTCTTCAACCTTTTGTTGCCTGCTACCTATCATCGTTTTTCTATCTTTCTTGTTATTTTCTGATTTTGTAAGCTTTATTTCCTTATCTCTCTATTTTCTGCCTTTTTTATATTTTAACCATGGTTTACTTGGTGGATGAGGGTTTATTATAGGAGTTTAGGGAAATAAGGAATAATTTTGACTCTGTAGATCTAGAAATAACTTAGGGTCCTGTAAATGTTTATTCTTTAAAAGAGGGTCATTGGATTCCCATTCTTTTCACTGCCGAGTGTGGTATGACCTTTCTCCCAAACCCTCTATTTATTCAAGTTTGTTAATATTTTGATGTAGTCCCTGCCAGGATAGACCCAAACATGTGGAGGGTGGTAAATGGAGCACACAGGCTTGATGAGATTTATGGGACGCGCGTTGGGATCCTTGAGTTGATGTTCTGTTACACATGGGGAATCATTGGAGAGAGCACCTATTATTTGAATACTAGGCAAGCCAAGTGGGTTTTAGTAGTTAACTCACCATATTCTAATAAAGATTATTTGGATTAGAGTCTTGTTATAAAAAATTGGCAATATGCCCCCTACTGTGGGGGTAGCCTACACTAGACCGGGATGCCCCCAAGAAGGGCATGGTATAGGTTAAAATTACTCTTACCTTTTTCATGTTTATCATATATTTGCGACTTACTGACTAACTTTCTTGCTTTCTATTCTTTCGCAGATGAGAGTAAGAAAAAGTGTACCAAGGAGGGAGAAGTCAACCTTAGAGGCCTTAAATTTCTGTGGGGTCTCAATCAAAGAGTTGGATAAGGACACACAAGAGCTACATCAATAATGTTAGAGTACAAGATCTCAATTACTTATTTTATTCCTCGGCCATCACTTGCACTACCCCTAGTTGCCATTAACTTATAAGAAGAACCTGTATCCACTTCCTCGATTGTAGTATCATCTGGGGTTAAATTCATTTGATAGGGAACTTCTTATTCCTTTGAGTCTTTTGATATATCTGATATCCCCACTTACCCCTTAGTTGATATGGGTAAAAGAAGGATCCTAAATTTATTGAGTGGGCCACTATCTCCCCCTGCCAAGAAGAATACTGACACTGGCAAGACACCTCTTGTAGTTGAAAATAGGCATCAAGTTCTTATTGTTGAAGAAATTCAATCCAGTGAAACTTAGGCAATAGGTTGAAGAAAGGCTTGCCTAATCCTCAAAAGCTGACAAAGAAAATTCAAGTCGACCTGGGTGACATTGGGGCAGCTTCTGTGTCCATTGACACTGGGTTGGACAGAGGTTTAATCAGGGCTGGAACTCTTCCAGTCGGAGGAGTAACATCAGTTCCCATGCCTATAACGAAACTGACTCAAAAGGAGCTTGCCAGAATCGAGTTTTGATACTTGTCTAACTTTTATTTTTCTTTATTTTGCTGAAGCTCTTCTCATATCGTGTGTTCATTCTTGTACAGTCTTTGATTGATTTTAATCAAATGCTGGAGAAGTATAATCAATTAAGATCTTCGTCAGGTGAGGTAAAAGAGGCATTTGAAGGTCTGAGGCAATCCTTGGAGTATTCCTAAAAATCTTTAGAAGCGAAGTAAAAACTATCGGATGACAAGTTGCAGGAGGCTGTGAACAGGGCGGTTGCAGTAGAAAATAAGATAAAAATTGGTGATGAGAAAACCCAAGCTAATGAAGAAAAGTTGGAGGAGGCTGAGGATAGGGCCAAAGATACAAAAGACAAGCTGACAGAGACCAAGGACATGGCCAAAGATGCTAAGGATACAATAATTTATCTAACTACTGAAGTTGTATCTTTGAAGTCCAAAGTCAAGGAATATAAGGATACTGCTTTTGATAAGTCTTTGGATAAGGCATTTTTTCATAAATTTTGCACAAATTGAATTTGCCAATAAATTATCATTTAAGGAAGGTTGGTCGAAGGCATTGAAGGTGTTCGGCACAGAGACAAACTCTGAGCTTTTTCAAAGGCATGACCCAGGCACTCCTCCTAGCTTGGATAAAGAGTTTGACGATGAGGAAGGGTCTGGATAATCCTCAATGGTGCAAATGGATCCTTCAGTGGTGCCAGCTGCTATTGTCGACCTACCTGCGACTAATTAGGACTACGCTAGAGACAAGGAGAAGGTTTAGTTCCTTTAGACAATTTCTTTTTGCCCCTTCTCTTATGTAGTTTCCATTTCTTATTTTTTTCATTCTTTTGGATGTACCCAACTCTGTAACCATATGACTTGATCAGTGAAAGAACATTTTTTGCTCAATTATTTCAGACTTCGAATAATGTTGACTTCTTATTGGTTGTTATATTTTATGATGTCTATCTTTTTAGATTTGCCACATAAACTCATACTTGTAACTTTAGAGTTTGATTCTAGGAAGAAAGCCATAGTTTATGTTGAATCTGACCTGCTCAGGCAGTGTAAAAATCTTGGTTATGTTCCCTAGACCAAGGAAGATATAGTAGGGTTTCTTGGCCCAGATGCCTCCGACCAAGTGAAGGAGTCTTACATCCATCTTCATTGCCTCTTGTAAAGATATGTAACCAATAATGCTGGTTACTACAAGATGATTGAGTCGATGCAGGAAGACCATAAGCTTTCTAATGCACTTCTTCATTATCACTATGAGGCTAAATATAAACCTTAGAGTGAAGGCTGGAGCTTTGATATTTTACTCGACTAAGTTAAAACACAGGGATAACTATACATTCATAATACACTTGGTCACGACTGATAACTAATGTTACAACTTAGCTCAACAATACTATTTATAGTTATACCTTATAACAACATTCGTATAATCTAAGGCATTATAATAAGATTCAATCACTAATAAAAAATCTAACATTTGAGTATGACATTTAATCAATAAGCCGATTTACCTAATCGGTAATGAGACTAATAACAACCACAAAATTAAATAGAAAAGACAAAGTGTCTCAATTAAATTCATTTCATTCCAATGAATATAAAGATCAGCAAAGCACCAAATTAAAGATTATTATACTAGACACTTTCCACTAGCCTGGCTCATCCCAACAGGAGGGTCATCAAGGGTGATTGGATGATTGATATACCTGAAATATTTCCTCCTAGTACGTATACTGCTACTCCATCGGTCAAGTAGATGTTGGGGACGAACATTCTCCATTTATTTTCCAAGGTCGAAATCCCCAATATATTTTCTAATCAAGCTATGAGGTATGGCAAGAGGAGTAATCCAACTGACATCAATAGAGAAGGGAGGATCAGGGTAATCCAAGAGTCCTGGGTCAATCTAGTACCATAGTTTATTGTTCTCAGGTATCTTCATCGGAGTAAGCAGGTTCATCCAACCCTATTTATAGCCCTTATTCGTGGCAAGCTCCACATGCTTATCCAAATAAGTCAGGGCTACATCATACCTATCCATCCAAACAGCACTGGGTTACTTATGGAAATGGAAGGTAATTTTTACTTTAAGTCTTGTATGATATTTTACTAACTTCTTATGCTTGATTTACCGAAGACAAAATCATACATAAAGTTTAACTTTTTTGAAGTTGGACAAGTTTGAACCATGAACTTTTTTTGTGTTGGAAAAGTTTGAACCATGAACTTTTTTGAAGTTGAAAAACTTTGAACCAAAATTTAATGAACTTTTTTGTAGTTGGAAAAGTTTGAACCAAATATATAATGAACTTTTCTGAAGATGGAAATGTTTGAACCAAAAATATAATAAACTTTTTTGTAGTTGGAAAAGTTTGAACTAAAAATATAACGAACTCTATTGTAGTTGGAAAAAGTTTGAACCAAAGATTGTCCTACCTGACTACTAATTGATGATAATCGATGAGTAGCATCATACTCTAAAAAAAGAAAAAGAAAAAGAAATCATAAGCATGGGGAAAGTTTTCCATTTTAATGAAACATAAATTGTATTACATGAAACCAAAATTACTGATAATATATGCGCAGATGGTCTGCTTTCCATGGATTTTTGAACTCTTTACCTTCCAGTGTTTCCAAGAAATAAGCTCCTGGTCGAATTATCACCAAGATATGGTATGGACCATGCCAAATAGGATCTAACTTTATACTATTTTTTATTACCTTCATGAGCACCAGATCTCCCTGTTTCAAATTGGTTGTCCCTTCGATTATAACACTTAGGAGTCCTTTGATGGTAAGTAGTCATTCGAATAACTGCATCTTCTCTAACTTCCTCTATCATGTCTAGATCTAGTCGCCTCATGATATCACTTTTGATGGAATAAAAAATCAACACTCCGTGAGTCGACAAACTTATTTCAACTGGTACCACTGCCTCAGTGCTAAAGGCGAACATGTAAAGGGTTTCCCCCATTGTTGTTCTAGGAGTAATCATATAAGCTCGAAAGACGCTGTGTAGTTCATTGATACAGTTGCCTTTAGTATCGTCCAACCTTTTTTCAACCAATCGAGCAAAGTTTTATTAGTGATTTTTGTCTGACCATTGCACTGTGGGTGTCCAAGTGCTGAATGAAGTTTCTGAAAGCTAGACCTGATGAAATACTCTTCAAATTCTTCATTATCAAACTGTGTGGCGTGGTATATTATGAAGGCATAAGGCATGATATAATAGAAAATTATTTATATCCATATAAACTAGAAAACTCTCTGATAGGGAATATCAATCAAAGACTCGGCTTCCACCCATTTGGTAAAATAATCAACTGCTATAACTAGATATATGAATCTTCCCTTGGTGGTCGGCAATGGTCCGACATGGTCTATCCCCCAAATAGTAAAAGGCCAGGTAGAAGTGATAGGTGTTAGAGTTGCCCCTGGTCTTCTATAGATGGTAGCGAATTTTTGGCACTTATCACATTTTTTGGCTAAGGAAACACAGTCCGCTTTCATTGATGGGCAATAATAGCCCTGTGTTGCTATCCGTTGTCTTAATAATCTCCCAGCTGTGTGAGTTCCACATGAGCCTCCATGTACCTCTTTGATCAGGTCATTCACTTCGTTTGGATAAACACAATCAAGTAAGGAAATAATGTATCTTCTCCTATATAAAACACCTTTTTCATAACATTACTAGTTGCGTTGTACCTCATCTTCTTGGCTTCTTTTTGGTCAGAGGGTAGTGTTCTGCTTTTTATGTATTATCTAATTATGTCCATCCAAGAGGGTCCTAACTCCACAGAGTTGACACTGAATTTTATCCCCTCAATAATTCCATTGAAAAGAATTTCAATCGGGATTGTTGGTTACGCGTGAAAGGTATGCGCATGTAAAGTGCACAGTAGTTGTTTTCGTTTCACCGCGATAAAATAAACAAACCTAAACTACGACTACACTTGCGAGGCAAGCACAGAGGTAAGTCGTGTTTTGAAAATTTACAGGGGCGAGATGCTAGAATTTATGAGATCTAATACTCCGAAATAAAAGTGTAAAAGATGATTTCAAACTAAAAAGGAAAAGATGCAAAAAGGGAAATGTTTAACTAGGCGAGGGAAATGAAACTAGGTTAAAAAATCGGTAAAAACTATAGGTTGCGTTGAATATCCCTCTCCCGAGTTAATTTGTAAAAAATGGATACATGGGTCGATGAGTTATTTAGAATGCGTCGCGTTTCGACAATTAATTGAACCAAGGGTTGTCACGCCCCTAAGTCCGTATAAAAGCCTAATAAGATTTTTGCGTCAACAAATATCCCGAAAATTGCGCACGAAAGGTCGTAAGCACGGGACATACATGATATGCCCCGTCAAATCTCCTAAGCACAATAACTAGGACAACGCACCCGAAATAGACCCGTAAATGCCATCACCAAAGCAAAGCAACGTGTCAACTCGAGTGAGTTCCATTCAAACACAACCTAATTTAAATTAGCTAGAAAGTATACTAAAAATGCGGTACATAAATGCCATAAATCTACCTAGAAAGCAAGTAATCAAAGCATGTGAACCTAAATTAGAACACATGTAAATTACATTACAAAACAAGAAATAATGAAATACAACTATATTGATGGAGAGTGATGATACTGAAAACATCACCACCCTTCAAGGTGTGGTAAGCTTAATTCAGTGTTAATAATGGCAGTACAAAGGCACATAGTAGAAGGAGGTGAGGAGAAGAGGATTCACATCAGAATATAAGTGGTTCAGCCAATCAGGCCTACGTGTATGATTAATATCACTGTATGAGGGCTCTAATGGCCATAGATACAAACTCTCAAGCTTTCTCTCTCTACTGTATATTTAGACAGAGTTTCAGCTAGGGTTGCCAAATTCGAATCCTTTACAAGGTAGAGGACGACCTCTATATATAGTGCCTGGGGGGTGTAATGTATCCCCTAAGCATGCAATGAACATGTGCATGAGGATCGAACCAGTACAAGAATGACACCTGGCTGATGTCATGTAGATAATGATGACCTCAATATTCCCTCACGTGAGGAGAATGATTCAGTTATAACACACTTATCCATGTGTTCCCATCCACACATATGCGCATAAGAGCTCGGCCATCTGCGATTGGTCACAACCTCGACCCGAAATAGGACGAGGTGGTGACCTTGGCTTAGTGGAAGAGTCGAGGTAAAGTGTGTTGAGCTATGACGTCGGCCATCTGTGAGTGGTACCAACCTTGGCCTGGAAGAGGACGAGGTGATGACCCTGGCTCAGTGGGAGAGCTGAGGTAAAGCAATTATAATGTTGCAGGAACGTCAGCTGATCCCCAATCGAGATTGGTCATGATGATGAGATGGAAACCTCGACCTGAACGAAGTCAATGTTGCAAGCCTTAGATGACCAGCTGGATAATCGCCCATGTGTATTACGAAGACCTCATTTACCGAGGTTGCTAGTAACGTCGGCCATGGCTGGCCTTGCTTAGGACGAGACCACTGGTGGTGATCTAAGGCTCTTCAAACATCAACCATCTCCATGGCCGAGGTTGATGTCTCTAAGCCGAGGGGGTACATATAGGGCATATCAATCACCCCTAGCCCTTAGTTGCCTATGCAAATAGGTGACTAAGGGGTATGCATTTCCGATGTTTGATTTCTGTTGGTTCCAATATTTCCTTGACAAGTGTCAATTGCTGAAGTGGGAGGCGTGCCTCGCAATCATGTGATGTCATCAGTCCTTTGGGCTCCTGAGGCAATGATGGGCCTTGGAACGCGTGCATGGATTTATGGGTTATACCCCCTTCCTTTCTCTTTCTTCCCCATTTCTTCATTCCCTCGCCTGAAACTCTCTCTCTCTCTCTACAAGAGCCTATTTAAGGAGTTGTTAGTGGCTTTTTCTTACGATCCTCTCTCTTTCTTCTACACGAATTCTCTCAAGTATCGTCTATCACCCCTTTCTCTCCTTTTCTTGCATTTTTCTGTCGTGTTCTTCCATTCGTTGCATTTTTTGGCGAGTTTAAGCATTTTTCGATGAGACTAAAAGTTTTTCGGTGAGCAATTCTTATAATCGTTCTTGTTTAAAAACCCTGCTTTGATCCTTAGTCAACTTGCCAATCTTGTTTGTTTAGAAGGGTCTCAAGTGTACGGTCTGCCTCATATGCTCAGACCCCTTTACCAACTCTTAGAGGAATCCCCCTCTCTTAGGGATAAGACCTTAGATAAAATTAGGCAAATAGAAAGGGCCCAAGAGGAAGCTCGTAGGTCAGAGGAGTTTCTCCTCAGACCTATCTTTCCACATCCTATGAAGGTTATATACCCACAACCAGCCGAACCAGTTAACCAAGCAGAGGTCCCAACTGAACCCTCTCCAATGTTGGAGTCTGATTCATCCACCTCAGACCCTATGTCTGTGGACTCCTTCTAAGAGGCCATGGACTTCTCAAATTAATAAGATCAGGCAAAGGTTTCCAGTCGTGCCTCGTCTCATAAAAGTTCAAGCACATCAACCTCTTTATCAGAGGTTGAAATTATTGGACCAAGTGTGTCTGTTCCACCGATTCTTGAAGCCATTCCTCTATCGGCAGTCACAGGGGTTGAGTTCGCTCAGAGGTTTCCAGGTGGTGCCCCATCGTGTGCTCGGGCCGACGTTGAGCTAGATGATAATGATGGTGTTGAGAGTGATGTTGACACCTTTGAAGCGGCCAAGATTGAGAGTACAATCAATGAGGTCGACCTTCTGGACTTCAGACATCTATGTTCCATAAGTCCCTCTATTAAACTCAGGAGACCTCTGAGGGAAGAGAGGGCTTATGACAGCTGAGATGGTGAGATCTGCCTATATGAACAGATGTTAAAGTTAGGATTTTGTCTTCCCATCCATCCCATCATGAGGGCTATATTGACCTACATCAACTTGCCTCCTTCCCAATTATCACCCAATGCTTGGAGGGTGATAATTTGAGCCATTATCTTATGGAGGGTTGTACATCACTCAGACCTTCCCGTCCAAGTCTTTATAGGGTGCTATGTCCCTTCATCTGCCAGAAACCGTCCGAGCTATTATCATTTTTTAGCTCGAAAGTTAAACAAAAAGATGCTTCAGATTACCCAAACCTCAAACCATAACTGAAAGCCACGTTACTTCTTTGTATCAGGGCCATGGGAATTTGGTCCATGTGCTCCCTCTTCCTCATTAGAGCTGAGAATGCCCCTGAAATGGGGAAGGTTACAATGGAGGCTAGGGTCGACCCTGGGCTAAGCCAACAGAATCTTCAGAAGGTCAAAGACCTTCAGGATCAGGGGGAGCATGGTCTACTTATTAAATTCGAACACCTGATGACCCCCTACTATCTGTTTGAGACAGGTCTTGGGGGTAGTCCTCTGACAGAACTTCGAAAGTGTCTTTTTATTACAACAAGTTATACCTCTGAATTTATGTATATCTGACTCTTTAACTCAAATCTTTCTATCTTACAGAGCGCCCAAAAGGAATATCTGACGAGTTATGGGAGATGGAAGCACTAAGTCTAAAAAAACCTCATCAAAAAGGAAGGTCTAAATGCACCCCCTCCACCTCCCTCTACCTCGAGGGATGAGGTCACCAATAAGAGGAAGGTTACCGACCCTGCCCCTGAGGCCCAGAGGTAGAAGAAGAAAGGGGGGATCATGCCATCCCCATTTCTTCTGAGGATGCCTTAATTGCTCGTCTTGAGCAATTAAATATTGGTGATAGTGTCATTGGCCAAAGTCTGAAGGCCTTGGATGCTATCGGCGGTGTCATGACCGAGTCTGACAAGCACTTTTGTCGGTCCCTGGATAAGCCCCTGCTGGTTGAATTCTCTCTTCACCGTACTATTCAGGTAAAGCCTTTGACTATTTGCATCTGAATGTGTAGCATCGGCATTTAAATTATATCAGACCATAGACTGACATTTTTGCATATATTCTGCAAGGTCTTCCTATCATGCATCACTATGTCAACTGGACCTTGGGAAAACTCCCTCTGATTGAGAAGGTCCAAGAGGCCGAGAAGACTGAGGCCACTTTAAACGGTGAAGTGGAACGTCTGAAGGCTGCTCTGAAGAAGGCTGAGACCAGCGTGAAGGGGATGCAGAAGGGCATGGATAAGCTGAAGAAGGCTGAGACCAGCGTAAGGTCAATGTGGATGTCAAAGCTACCTTGGATGATGCCTCTGAGAAGATCTTAGAGGAGTATAAGGTATCTGATGAGTTCGTCAGTTTTGGCTTTGAATATCTAGAGAGAGGAGTCAAGGCTACTAGCAAATGGGCTCTATGAAGAAGAAGGAATTAGGAGGCCTTGTAGACGCTGACTCCATCGGCCTGGGTTATGCCGACCCCGAGTTTGCTCAAGCCCTGTAGGAGCTTGAGGAAGAGGGAGGTGCTGCACCCATCGAGATTGCCCCTCATGGAGACACCATAACTGATGTTGGGGCTCAAGATGATGGGGTGGAAGTAGCCACCCTCGGCCAGGGACATGTAGACGCGTCTATTAACCCCGAGACTGCGAACACTTAATTCTTTTTATGAAGCTTTAAATAATTTTAATTACATATTTGTAACCTTTGATAAACTTTGTCACTTTGTATTTTTGCATTAACTTCCAACTTACTGTCAACCTCTGAGGAGGGATTTATTTCTTCACTTGCTGAATTATTTGTTGAATGACTTTCTTTGCCATGTAATGTGTCCAATTCTGAAGTCTCAATATAACTTCTCACCAAATTAATGATGTTAAGGGTCTGAGGGCATCCAAGTAATGTCTGACCTCAGACCTTGTCACCAAATCATGATGTCATAAGGTCCGAGGTCATCAACTAAGATGTTATCCTCAAAGTAATTTGTCACCAAATTAATAATGTCTAGGGTCTGAGGTCATCTAAGTACGATGTTTGACCTCAGACCTTGTCACCAAATCATATAGTTATAAGGTCTGAGGTCATAAACTAAGATGTTATCCTCATAAATTTCACCAAATTAATGATGTTAAGGGTCTGAGGTCATCCAAGTATGATGTCTGACCTCAGACCTTGTCACCAAATCATGGCGTTATAAGGTCTGAGGTCATTTACTAAGATGTTATCCTCATAAATTTCACCAAATTAATGATGTTAAGGGTCTGAGGTCATCCAAGTATGATGTCTGACCTCAGACCTTATCACCAAATCATGGTGTTATAAAGTATGAGGTCATCTACTAAGATGTTATCGTCATAAATTTCACCAAATTAATGATGTTAAGGGTCTGAGGTCATCCAAGTATGATGTCTGACCTTAGACCTTGTCACCAAATCATGGTGTTATAAGGTCTGAGGTCATCTACTAAGATGTTATCCTCATAAATTTTACCAAATTAATGATGTTAAGGGTCTGAGGTCATCCAGGTATGATGTCTGACCTCAGACCTTTTCACCAAATCATGGTGTTATAAGGTCTGAGGTCATCTACTAAGATATTATCCTCATAAATTTCACCAAATTAATGATGTTAAGGGTCTAAGGTCATCCAAGTATGATGTCTGACCTCAGACTTTGTCACCAAATCATGGTGTTATAAGGTCTGAGGTCATCTACTAAGATGTTATCCTCATAAATTTCACCAAATTAATGATGTTAAGGGTATGAGGTCATCCAAGTATGATGTTTGACCTCAGACCTTGTCACCCAATCATGGTGTTATAAGGCCTGAGGTTATCTACTAAGATGTTATCCTCATAAATATTACCACTAGAGCACACTGAACCAAAATTATCATGAAAACTGATCTTCTCATTAATAATACCTCCATAAGATGATACATTTACACAAACTCTTGCAACATCATATGTAATACTTTTTTAGATGATCGGCATTCCATGGGTTGGAAAAAGGTTCCCCTTCGAGGTTTTCTAGCCTGTATGTTCTAGGTACAACCTCCTCAATCACTTTGTAAGTACCATGCCAATTTGGGTGAAGTTTGTTTACCTTCTGTAACGTCTTCTTCAGTACTAAGTCTCTCACGGCAATGGGTCTTGGTTTCACCCTTTGGTTATAGAACTTTACCGCTCTCTGCTGGTAAACTTCTTGTCTAATTCCCGCATCTTTCTTTCTCTCTCTCTTCAATCAGATCTAGCTCAAGTCTTCTCTCTTCCCCATTCTTATCAGGGTAATAGGTTTGAACCCTATGAGTAGGGAGTCTTACCTTTGTTGGTATAACGGCCTCTGAGCCATGTGACAACATAAATGGGGTATCACCTGTTGGTGTCCTAGACGTCATTCTATAGGCCCATAGTACATCATAAACCTCTTCAGTCCATCTTCCCTTAGCTTCTTTTAATCTCTTTTTGATCCCATCGAGGATTGTTCTGTTAGTGACTTCGGTCTGATCGTTTGCCTGAGGTCGGCCAGGAGAAGAGAAAAATTGCTTTATCCCAACTCTTTCACAGTATTTTTTCAAGGAAGAATTCTTGAACTGGGTTCCGTTGTCCGAGATGAGGGTGTTTGGGTGGCCATGTCTGCATATGATGTTCTTCCAAATAAATTGGAATGTCTTCTTCTCTGTAATCGTGATCATCGGCTCTGCCTCTACCCACTTAAAAAAGTAATCAATGGCAACTATCAGAAATCGGTAATTATTTACAGCCCTTAGCAGGGGACCCATTAAGTCAATTCCCCATACTGAGAATGGCCAAGGGGAACCGATAGATGTCATAGGCTGATGAGGTTGATGGGGGATAGTGGATAATCTCTGACATTTATCGCACCTCTTTACGTAAGCTGCAGCATCCTTGGCCAAGGTCGGCCACTAGTATCATTGTGTGATAATCCTCTTCGCCAAAGATCTCCCTCCTATGTGACTGGAGCAAGAACCCTCGTGAACCTCCTGTAAGATGTGGCGAACATCGATGGGATGAACGCATCTGAGGAGAGGTAACAGGAATCCCTTCCTATATAGGACATCTCTTACTATTGAGAACTTTGCAGCTTTGTACCTCAATTTCCTCCTCTCTAACTTTGACTCCGGTTTCACCCCCTCTCTAATGTATCTGATAAGGGGATCCATCCATGAGTCCCCTAGGTTCAAATTGAGACAAGGTTCACTGACCTCTTCTTCTTCAATGGTTGCTTTGGGCAAGATCTCAACAGGGACTGTCCTTCTGAAAGTTATCCTCGTTGTCGAAGCTAGCCTTATTAATGCATCTGCATGACTGTTATTTTATCGAGGTATTCTCTTCATCTTTACCTCTTCGAAGCCTTGCAGTATCGTCCTCACCCTATTCAGGTATTTATCCATCCTTTCGTCCTTGGCTTTATAAACTCCCAATACTTTATTAACAACCAACCTTGAGTCACTGTGAAGGAGGAGTCATCTTGTGCCAACAGTCCTCGCCAAGGAGAGGCCTGCTATCATGGCCTCATATTCTGATTCGTTGTTTGATGCCTTGAAGTTAAACCTTAAGGCATATTCGATGTTAGTACCATCCGGGGTTAAGAGTATCAACCCCGCACCGCTCCTACTTTTGCAAGAGGACCCCTCGATAAAGAGGTTTCAGATGTCTCTATCTGATGAGAAGTCACCTTCTGACATGATTCCTTGCTTGAAGAGGTACCGATATTCCTCATTCTTGGCTATTCCGTTCCTGGTCCTCTTGGATACAACCTCTTTCGGACCTCGAAAGACGATTACGTTTGACCCCTCTACGGTCTCTGAGTTATTCTCTATTTCAGTCTCTTAGGGCACGACCTCTTCTGGATCTTTGAAGATGTTTACGTTTGACCCCTCTGTAGTCTCTGAGTTAGTCTATTCCCATGTGAACTCAGCAACGAAGTCAGCAAGCGCCTTCCCTATGATGGCCACCCTAGGCTGATAAGTAAGGCCATATTCCCCTAATTCAATGGCCCAGGTCATCAATCTACCCGACTTCTCAGGTTTATGGAGGACCCGTCTTAGTGGGCAGTCAGTGAGGATGACCATATAATGGGATTGAAAGTAGGGATTCATCTTCCTCGAAGCATGTATCAAAGCATAGGCCAATTTTTCCATTAGAGGATAATTATGTTCAGACCCTTAAAGGGCCTTACTATTGAAGTACACTGGCCTTTGGATCCCAACGTCTTCCCGTACTATGGCTGCACTTATAGATGATTCAAAGCATGCTTGATAAACATACAATTTCTCCCCCACTATGGGACGGGATAAGAGCAAGGGTGACCCGAGGTAGGACTTGAGTTGATTAAAAGACTCATCACACTATTCGTCCCATTGGAAGGCCTTTCTGAGCACCTTAAAGAATGGAAGGCACTTGTCCGTTGCTCTGGAAACAAACATGTTAAGTTCGGCCACTCTCCTCGTGAGCCTTTGGATGTCCTTGATACTCTTGGGCGTCTTCATGTCAAGCAAAGCCCTGATTTTCTCAGGGTTTGCTTCTATTCCTCTTTGATTGACAATAAACCCAAGGAACTTCCCAACTCCTACCCTGAAGACATATTTCACCGGGTCGAGTTTCATTCTGTACAGGTCCATGGTATCGAAGGTATTTTCTAGGTCGGCTACATGAGTGTAGGCCTTTAAGCTCTTCGTTAACATGTCATCTACATACACCTTCATAGTCTTGCCTATTTGGTCTTCGAACATCTTATTGACAAGACATTGATATGTTGCCCTCACATTTTTCAAGCCGAACGGCATCACCTTGTAGCAATATGTCCCTTTGTCAGTAATGAAGACTGTCTTCTTTGAGTCTTTGGCATCCATGATGATCTGATTGTAGCCTGAATATGCATCCATGAAGCTCATGAGCTCGTGCCCAGCAGTAGCATCTACCATCTGATCAATCCGCAGTAAGGGGTAGCTATCTTTTGGGCAAGACTTGTTCAGGTCAGTGAAATCTACCCACATTATCCATTTTCCATTGGCTTTGGGCATAATGACTCCGTTTGATAGCCACTCCGGATATAAGACTTCCCTAATGAACTCAACCTCTTCCAATTTTTTGACCTCTTCCCGGATGACCTCGTACTTCTCCCTGGAGTAAACTCTTTGTCTTTGTTTGATTGGCTTAGCATCCTTAGTCACGTTGAATTTGTGACACATAACCTCAAGGTTGATGCCAGGCATGTCTGCGTGACTCCAAGCGACGACACTCTGTCTCTTCCTCAGGAAGTTTATCATCTCTTCCTTGATTTCTACTTTTAAGGCTTTGCCGACCTGGATGGTTTTTTTGGTTCAACCTCATTGAGGACGATGGATTCTAGCTCTTCCGCGGCCTCTCCTTTTGTCAACTTTGTTTCATCTCTCGGGTCAAGTGTGTCAATGTTATAAGTTGTGGTTTCCCTCTTATTAGCCTCTCTCTCTTCAGCCGAGTTAAAGTAGCATTCTCGTGCTATGGTCTGGTCACCCTGCACTTCCCCTACCCCATAGGGGGTCGAGAATTTTAGCATCTGGTGGACCATCGATGGAACGGCTTTAAACTCTTTAAGGGCTACACTTCCAATGATGAGGTCATAGGTCGAGAAGACACTTTCGACCATAACGAAAAAATTAATCTTTCGGGTTAACATCTTAGGCCACTCGTCGTCCATTCGTACGTCCATCTCATACATGCCTAGTGGGTGAACCTTTTCACCGCTGAACCCCATTAACGGATGATGATAGGGTACCATCCTGGCTCTGCTAAGACCTAGGCTTTTGAAGCAGGGCCAGAACATCACATCTGTTGAACTTCCTCTGTCTACAAGAATTCTATGCACCTCACATCCACGAACTCTTATTGTGATTACCAAAAGGTCATTAGTGGAGCTAGAATGCCTTTGAAGTCGAGTCGAGAGAACCCAACTACGAGAGAGTCCATGTCTACCTTCTTTCTCTTCTGCGTAGTCTCGAAAGACGTTAGGTTTACCACTTCAAGTCTGGCCACTGATTTGGCCTCTGCCACATGGGATTTTCTGTCAGCAACCTCAGAACCACCCCCCGTAAGTCCTCCATAAATGGTGCTAATTCCAAAGGAGATCATACCAACCCTATTCACTAGGGTGTTATCATCTTTTGGCGGGAGGTCCGGATCGTCTTCGTCATCTCTGTCCGAGTCACCATCTCTTCTTGCTGGGGTATCATCACGACATTTGTCGTTCCTCTTCTTTTTGGGGTCATCTCTTCCCCTTTTGGGAGCTTTTCCATCAACATATTTCCTCAACTTTCCCGACTTCAACATCTTCTCGATCTCATCCTTCAAGGCGAAGCAGTTGTCTGTTATATGGCTATGGTCTTGGTGGAATTCACACCATAAGTTCTGGTTCCTCTTATGTAGAGGAGCCTTCAACTTCTCTGTCTATCTTATGGATCGGTCATTCTTGATCTCATTGAGGATGTGTTCGCAGCTAACCGTAAGGGGGGTATAACGCGCAGACTTGTCATCAGCTGACCTCTTCTTTCCATCCTTCTTTCTTTGGAAATTTCCGCTGCTACCGCCATTCTCGTCTTTATACTTAGCGGTCGTGGCTTCTTAAGCGTTCATTACCTTCCTCGCAGTTGTAAATAGCTTCACCATGGATTTTGGAGGGTCTTTCGCAAGTTTCCACAACAACTTTCCCTTCTAAAGACCCCCTATAAGGGCGGTCATGGCAATATTCTCTTCGTAATCTTCAACCTCAAGTTTTTCTTTGTTGAACCTGGCGATGTAGTCCCTTAGGCTCTCGTGCTTTCCTTACTTGACATACAACAGATGGGTAGTTTTCTTTTGAGGTCTTACCCCAAAGAAAAAATTGTGAATGAACCGTCCAGCTAAGCCCTTGAATTTCTCAATTGAATTCCTCAAAAGATAAGTAAACCATATGTGCGCAGCTCCCGTCAAGGTCCCAGAGAAGGCCCGGCACTTCATCTCATCCGGAATTGAGTAAATGTCCACCGCGGACTGGAACATCTCAATATGATGTACAGGATTGGTGCTACCGTCATACTTGGGAGTTACCCTGGGTAGCCTGAACTTGGTCGGGGTAGGGAAACTTACTATCTTAGCCACGAACAGAGAACCCTCTGAGAAACCTTTTTGCAGTGGATCCTGACTTTTGATGAGGTCTCCTATCTTGTCCTCAAGACATTGGATAGAGTCGTTCCAGGGTCTTGCAACGTCGACCTGGTCGAGGTCATCCCCAGCCACCTCCAAGGGGTGGACTAAAGGTTCCCCAGCCATAGCATAACGTCTGTTGTTGACCTCTTCTTGGTCTTTTCATCGTCCCTGATGAGGTCGACGTTGCCTCTCTTCCCTTTGTGAGTCGGCTGCACTTATCGACCTTGACAACCTTTATCTTAGGTCATTTACGGGGTCGAGCCTTTCAAAGGCTGACCCTCTACTCAGTCGATTAAAAGCCGATCCTCGTTGTTGGGCTTTTCCACCTCTTCTGCCCCCATAACCTTGGCTTCGTTCAATAGGGCGAATTGTATTATTCGAAACCTCATACGGCTCCCAACAATCTTCCGAGACATCTTTCGCCTCTAAATCATCATACCTGTCCTCAGGGCAAGGGTTTCCTTGCCTCCCCTGGTTCAAGCTCCTAGGGTCACCAATGTCCCTCCTCCCCTGAGGTGTAGGTTGGTTTTTTTGTGGTGCTTGGGGTGGTCCCCTGGCGTCTGGATGAGGCTGAACAGCTGCCGGAGTGATCATTTCGGTGAGACTCCAGGTGGCCTCATCATATTTTGGCTGAGCTGTACAAATTGCTCCTGTATAGCTTATTGCGTTGCAGCCAAAGACCTCAAGGTTGCGGCCACCTCCGTCATTTCGGATTGGGGCAGTGCTTGACTGGAGCTAGGTCCTCCCGCATCAGGCGGCGGAAGAGGTGGTGGTAATTCCGGTGCCATGTGTTAGCACAAAAGAGCTGACATAATAAATTAGCTTAATACCTTACCGGACCTCTTTCAATGGTTAAATAGCTCCACATAGGGAGTGAGGCCTAGTTCACCCCCAGAGTCTTCGGTGAGGTTAAGCGAATAATGAGGATGAGATAACTTCTCGTTCCCACAGACGGCGCCAAAATGATGATACTGGAAAGATCACAACCCTTCAAGGTGTGGTAAGCTCAATTCAGTGTTAACAATGGCAGTACAAAGGTACATAGTAGAAGGAGGTGAGGAGAAGAGGATTCACATCAGAATATAAGTGGTTCAGTCAATCAGGCCTACGTCCCTTGTTCAAGTGTGTGATTAATATCACAGTATGAGGGCTCTAATGGCCATAGATACAAACTCTCAAGATTTCTCTCTCTACTGTTTATTTAGACAGAGTTTTAGCTAGGGTTGCCTAATTCGAATCCTTTATAAGGTAGAGGATGACCTCTATATATAGTGCCTGGGGGGTGTAATGTACCCCCCAAGCATGCAATGAACATGTGTATGAGGATCGAACCAGTATGAGAATGACACCCGGTTGATCTCATGTAGATAATGATGGCCTCAATATTCCCTCACGTGAGGAGAATGATTCAGTTGTAACAGACTTATCCATGTGTTCCCATCCACACATATGCGCATAAGAGCTCGGCCATCTGCGATTGGTCACAACCTCGGCCCGAAATAGGACGAGGTGGTGACCTTGGCTTAGTGGAAGAGCCGAGGTAAAGTGTGTTGAGTTGTGACGTCGGCCATCTATGAGTGGTCCCAACCTCGGCCTAGAAGAGGATGAGGTGGTAACCCTGGCTTAGTGGGAGAGATGAGGTAAAGCAATTATAACGTAGCTGGAACGTCGGCTGATCCCCAACCGAGATTGGTCATGATGATGAGATGGAAACCTCGGCATGTACGAAGCCGAGGTTGCAAGCCTTGGATGACCAGTTGGATAACCGCCCATGTGGATTCCATAGACCTCATTTGTTGAGGTTTCTAGTAACGTCGGCCATGGCCGACCTTGCTTAGGATGAGACCGCTGGTGGTGATCTAAGGCCCTTCAAACATCGACCATCTCCATGGCCGAGCTTGATGTCTCTGAGCCGAGGGGGTAAATATAGGGCATATCAGAGAGGGAAGATAAAAGTGCAATATTACAAACCCAAATGTTGTCATACCATATGAGGAAGAAGAAAAGAACTCTCAACTCCCAAACCCTAACCTAAAATCTATTCTAAAACCTTCATATTTGATATTTACAACAAAATTGGTATTTATAGTAAGTTGGAATAAGTAAAGAAAAGAAAATGAAAAAGAAAATATAAGGCAAAATATCTACAGAAAATAGGGGATAGATCAATCGACACCTTTGGTCGATCGATCGATCGATCAAGAAGGTCTCAGCCAAGGCAGCCTGCTGCATTCCTTTTCCTCCTCTTCTTCTCCTCTTTTAGTTTCATTGTTTTTCCTTCCGCTAGAAATCTCGTAACTTCTTCGTTCTGAATCAGAATTGCACACCGTTTGCGGCCACACGAAGCTTGCGAGGAGAGAAACAACTTCCATGAAGATGTTGGGCCAGGTTGCCAAGCTGTGAAAAGACTAAAATGCCCTTAAACACGCGATCCTGTACAGAAATTGAGCGGAACGCATCTGAACTTCACACTTAGCATCCAAATACCTATAAAATCTCAATTAACCCTGCAAAACATATTAACGTAAAATTCCAGGTTGTCTGGTTAACGAGCATAAATATAGGAAATAAGATACCCGAGGGGGCTAAAATGCGTCCATTCAGAGGATGAAATACGTAATATTTGCGTCGTATCACACCCCCTAACTTACACATTGCTAGTCCCTAGCAATGAAATAGGATGCAACAAGAACTAAAAGCAGACCAAAAGCAGGAGATAGTACAAAAGTATGGTATAAAAGCATAAGGCCAATGTCGCGGGCGATTCGATTGCATTTAGCGAATGTAATAAGCCATTAAACCCTTAGGTCACCCTAGTGGACAAGTGTCGTCTCGTGAGGGTGTTTAGGGATGATACCCATAAACACCACATGGTTTCCTCAAAATATGCCCAAACCAACATGCGATAAGCCCAACAATGGCGAACAAGATTTCATACGCATTATTAGCACATTGAACGGATTCAAACAAAAGTCTGAATCATTAACATTATAGAATTCACCTCATAGAATTGAAACCTTAAAATGTGGGAGGGGAGCAAGCACATGCAAAGTGTGATTTAGCAAAAAAACTATATAAACCGGATAAACGTTAAAGCAAGCATACATTCAATCCTCACGGGCATTACGCTCATCAAATGAATTCACTCGAAACAGGGAGGTAACACACGGAACATGCGAGCATAAAAAGTAAATGGAAATGGAAATTAGGCCGCACACATGTCACAAATGAAGAACGCTATATATAAACTGAAAAATCATAATCTCAATGAAAGATATCGCACATTAAAGGAGGCGAAATGCATTTTCACAGATTATCAAAACTATTATGACTTTCGAATTACATAAACCTAAGATCACATAGGACTTTAATAGGGTTGTAAAGTAGGTTTGGCTAGGGTACAGAATGAAGGAATGTATGTACGGATTCAAAGTGTTCGGGATGAAAACTCGGGATAATGGGAAAATGCGGGCAATATCAAAATTTGTAAACAAGTTCCAAGCAAGCATTAGATATATCATCGGGGAGAGTAATCAAAGCTTATTGGACACTATACAACATTTACAACTTTCTCTTTCTTTTCTTTTCTTCTTTTTCTCGTGTTTTCTTTTACTTTTTGCTTTCTCTTTTTCATCACTTTTTTTTCTACTTTCTTTTCTTTACTTATCAAACTTTCATATGCCTAAATTGCAACCGACATCACAACAACAACATTCAATCCCAAGTAACATTCCAAACAAGGGTATGGAAAGTGTATGTATGGTATATAACTCCAATGTGGAGTTTGTTATGGGATTGGGGTTATGAAACGAAAGGCTATATTTAGGCTCAAAGGGGTTAACAAGGGTAAACATATAAGGGTGAGTTCAAGGATAATATGTGTGATATAACATAGGAATGCCTATGATCATTTCACAAGTTTACGCAATTCTCGAGTCAAAACAATATATGAAAATCATGATCAAGTAGCACGTTTCAAGTATGAACTCAATTAATGAACGATCAAATGAAAGAATAGTGACATTACCAACGAATTCAACGTTTTCAAAGAGAAAAGAATAATGTATACACTCACAAATGACGAAATGTAAAAAGCTTACTCGATGTAAGTATATACAATGCAACAAAAGATTACAGAGTTATAAAAATCTTAAACCAAATCAATGGGACAATAAAAGTGCATGTGCTCATGGGTTAAAGTTTAATTCATGAAGTTATTCATAATATCAATAATCGAGGACTAAAGTCTAACAAGTTCTAAAATCGAGAACATGCATAATTGGGTTGTCTATTGGATAGGGCAATTATTGAAATTTATCATCGGAAACAAAGGAAAAATGCCCAAAAAAGGAGAAAAAAGAAAGAAAATATTTTTGAAATTTTCAATTTTTCTAAGAAAAGCATACTAAGTAACTAACATGTGAGAAAAAACATGGACTAAAATAAATAAATGGATAGAATATCCCACACCCCCTAACTTAAAACTTGACATTGTCCTCAATGTGAATTAAGAACCAAGTTAAAGAGAGGAAAATAGCGATATTACCCAAAATTGGAGCATTGAGCCCGGTATTGTTATTTATTGTCACTACCTCCCCGTGTCAGGATTGGGTAATTTGCGCGCCTGCTGCCTTCCTTGGATGTGGTAGGAGTTTCTCAGGCTCCCTCTTCGGAATTGAACCCTAATTCTCCGTCACCCGTCACCACCATAGTAGGCCACTATCCTACCATCGAAAGTTGATAGGGCAAAAATTTGAATGATGCGTCGCCGGCACAAAGGCCGTGCGATCCATCGAGTTATCATGAATCATCGCTGTAACGGGTAGAGCCCGCGTCGACATAAGAACAAGTCCAAAGAATCTACAAAACAAGTTAGTACCGAGCATAGCAAAAACAAATAACAAAGAGTTTACTAATTACACTAGACTAAAAATAAAATGAAAGAAAGAATAAAAAGCTAACTATATACAACCTACTATTTAGGCTTCACACTAACTATACACTAGAAGTCTAAATAGCTGAGGGTCCACCGTGAAAAAGATTTGACTTTGGAGGATCACCGGTGTACCCTCACATACAAGCATGCCTTCCAAAAAATATGAATTTCGTTTGAACAACGGAAGGAAAGTGTAAGGCATAAGAAATGAACCACCACCAATTAAATGTTTTGGAGGGACGATGGGGAGTTTGGATTGAACGGGTGACAAAAACATGTGGGGACCGAGAAAAGCCGAATATCCTCCTAATGATTTTAAAGTTGGAATGGGAGGCGGGGCACACGAAGGCACGAATGCAATCGTGGAAGGCGACTCAAGCAAGTACTCCTCATCGGCGAAAAAGTTTAAAATATTAAAGTTTGAAACTGAATCATCGGGTACTTGAGACGGTGTAATAACATAGGATGAAAATGGGGATGAAAGAAATTCAAACTCATGAGATGAATAATCATCACATGAAGATTGAGTTTCGAATCAAATAATATCATTTTCAATGAAATGTTCTTCTTTGGTGGCCAAAGAAGAAATCATTTCATTGCAAATAGATAATACGTCATTTTCATCCTCGCTTTCAATATCTATTATGCAATGGGCAAAGTCTAGAATGGTTTGTTCCAAAGTAGACAAAACTACCTCATTTGGTTCAAAACATTCTTCGACTTTGAATGTCTCGGAAGCAAAATCGTCGTCGGACTCAAATAATAAATCCAACTCATGTTCCCACAAACGATTTTCTTCCCGATAATGAGTTTCATTTTTCTCATTCTCATACATACGCAAACCCTCACCGAATGTCATAGGTCGAGGTGCGGATGCATGAAAATGGGAACTTTGAAAATTACCATCGGACTTAAACGAAAACTCATTATCATAGGAATTTTGAAAACTATTCGAATTCGTTTCAAAATTCATATTATAAGGAGGTAAAGGCCCAAAATCATTATCATTATCATCAAAATTCCAATAACCTAGGTTTTAACTTTCGTTATACTCGCCCAAAGTCATATTTGAATTTGAAATACTTTGGGATTCTAAGTATTGATCGAAAGTCATAGGTTTGCGAGAATTTTGAGAATTATAATAATGATTACCGAAAGAATTAGAATAATATATGCTTAGCCCAAAAATGGCTCAAGTGGCGAATTCCACAAAGTAGGTCTGCGTGGGAAGAATTCGAGCGTTTCTAAGTGCTCAAATGTGGAAGTCCTGCAAAAAGATTTGCAAATAATACAATTAAAAATAAAATACTATGGAATACTAAATAAAATAAAGTCTAAAACAAATTCATCCCCGGAAACGGTGCCATTTTGGTTACGCGTGAAAGGTGTGCGCGTGTAAAGTGCACAATCGTTGTATTCGTTTCACCGCTATAATACAAAAAAATCTAAATTACTACTACACTTGCGAGGCAAGTACAGCGGTAAGTCAGGTAACAAAAATCCACAGGGACGAGATGCTAGAATTTATGAGATCTAATACTCCGAAATAAAAGTGTAAAAGATGCAAAAAGGGAAATGATTAACTAGGCGAGGAAAATGAAACTAGATTAACAGAGCGGTAAAAACTATAGGTTGAGTTGAATATCCCTCACCCGAGTTAATTTGTATAAAATGGATACATGGGTCGACGAGTTATTTAGAATGCTCGTTTCGACAGTTAATTGAATCAAGGGTTGTCATGCCCCTAAGTCTGCATAAAAGCCTAATAAGTTTTTAGCGTCAACAAATATCTCGGAAATTACGCATGAAAGGTCGTAAGCACGAGACATACATGATATGCCCTGTCAAATATCCTAGGTGCAATAACTAGGACAACGGACCAGAAATAGAACCGTAAACGCCATCACCAAAGCAAAGAAACGCGTCAACTCGAGTGAGTTCCATTCAAACACAACCTAATTTAAATTATCTAGAAAGCATACTAAAAACGTGGTAAATAACCGCGATAAATCTACCTAGAAAACAAGTAATCAATGCATGTGAACCTAAATTAGAAAGCATGTAAATTACACTACAAAGCAAGAAATAATGAAATACAACTATATTAATGGAGAGGGAAGCTAAAAGTACAATCTTACAAACCCAAATGTTGTCACACCATATGAGGAAGAAGAAAAGAGATCTCAACTCCCAAACCCTAACCTAAAATCTATTCTAAAACCTTAATATCTGATATTTACAACAAAATTTGTATTTATAGTGAGTTGGAATAAGTAAAGAAAAGAAAAGAAAAAAGAAAATATAAGGCAAAATATTTGTAGAAAACAAGGGATCGATCGATCGACCCCTTTGGTCGATCGATGGATGGTTAAAATCGTGGAAAAAATCTTAAGTATCGATCGATCAAGAAGGTCTCAGCCAAGGCAGCCTACTGTATTCCTTTTCCTCCTCTTCTCCTCATCTTTTGGTTTCATTATTTTTCCTTTCGCTAAAAATCTCGTAACTTCTTCGTTCTGAATCGGAATCGCGCACCATTCACGACCACGCGAAGCTTGTGAGGAGGTTTTGTGTAGATGTTGGGCCAGTTGCCCAAGCTATGAAAAGACTAAAATGCCCTTGAATGTGCGATCGTGTACAGAAATCGAGCAAAAAGCGTCTGAACTTCACACTTAGCATCCAAATACCTATAAAAGCTCAATTAACCCCTGCAAAACATGTTAACGTAGAAATCTGAGGTTGTCTGGTTAACAAGCATAAATATAGGGAATAAGATACTCGAGGGGGCTAAAATGCGTCCGTTTGGAGGATAAAATACGTAATATGTGCGTCGTATCAATTGTATGCACGAGCTATATCGGGGTTATTGAAGCTAGTCGAGCAAGAGCATTTGCTCTTGCGTTCTCTATTATGGGAATTCTTACCATCCTGACTGAAGTAAATAAAGAGATGATCTCCATAGCTTTTTTTATATCTCACCATCATCTCTCATTTAACTCCATAGATTTACCGCATTTAATTAATAATTAGCTAAGAATCACTATGTGTTAGTACTTGGTCAACACATATTAGGAAGCTAATTCCGATTCGATAATCAATGCTTCGTATTCAGCTTCATTGTTGGATGCTTGGAATTATAATCTCAAAGCATATTCCATATCCAAGGTGTTAATAATGAGGTTGACTCCATTGCCAGTAGCACATGAAGATCCATCTATAAATAATTGCCAAATTGGGGCGTCATTAGGTAAATCTTCTTTTGCCAGTACTCCATACTTTAACACCTTCTTGCTCTAATCAACCATTTATTGAATGCTTTCTTGAACAACCGATGACTCTGGCTGATTGGCCACAATCTTAGTATGATTTTGAGCTAAGCTCTCTTCTAAAGAAGTATTCTCGGCAGGTAAACTTGGATTATATTGCACTTCTGCATATGTGAACTCTGCTATAAAGTCTGCCACTGCCACTGCTACTGCTATAAACTTGGATTATGGAAGCTTCAATGAGTGCTATCTCAAACTTTTCTAAGTGTGGATATCTGATTTCTGCTCATTAAAATGCCTTACTAGTATAATACATAAGCCTTTAAATTTCACCTTTTAGTTGAATCAAAGTTGAGAAAACAGCTGACTCCGAAATAACCAAATATAGGTATAGTTTTTCTCCCAAAACTGGTCGGGAGAGTAGAGGTGGACATCCAAAAAACTTCTTCAGGTCTAAAAAAGATTTTTCACATTCATCTTTCCACTCAAAGGTCTTTTTAAGAACCTTTAATAATAGAAGACATTTATCTGTGGCTCTGAAAATAAAGCGGTTCAATGCGGCCACTCTTCCTATCAATTTTTGCATGACTTTTTATTGGTAGGGACTGCATTTCCAATAAGGCCTTGATTTTTCGGGATTGGCTTCAATTCCCATTTTATTGATGATGTATCCCATTAACATTCCTTTTTGCACTCCAAAGATACATTTGGTTGAATTGAGCTTTATTTGATGTTTCTCCAATTGATCAAAAGTTTGGGCCAAGCCTGCTTTGTGGTCGATGGAAAATTTGCTCTTAGTGAGCATGTAATCTATGTACACTTCCATATTCTTACCAATATGATATTAAAAAACCTTATTTACCGACTTATGATAAGTCATTTCAGCATTATTCAACCCAAAGGACATAACATTGTAACAACAAGTTCCTCGGCTGGTGATCAAAGAAGTGTTTTCCTTGTCTTCAGGTTTGATCTTAATCTAATTATAACCAAAATAAGCATCCATGAAACTGAGCAATTTGTGACCTGCAGTCGCATCTACCAATTGATCAATTTATGGTAAAGGAAATTGATTTTTTAGGCATGCATTTTTTAGGTTTGTAAAATCTATGAACATGCACCATTTGTTGTTCTTTTTATTGACCATAACCACACGGCCAACCGGTTGGGATACTTGACATCTTCAATTAACTGTGTTTGCTGTAATTTTCCCGCTTACTCTTAGATTTCCATATTCTTATTGGGACTGAAAACTCGGCATTTCTATTTGATCGACTTAGAATTTGGATAGATATTTAGCTCACAATAAATGAAGTTCAGATCAATCCCTGACATATCTTCGTAGCTCCATGCGAACACATTCTTCCTTTCTCTAAGGAATGTGATCAATTCCTATCCGGGAGAAGGATTCAATCTTGAACCCATTTGGGTGGTTCTTTCTGGCTTCTCATTATCAAGCATAATAGTTTCCATTTTTTCCATAACTTGCCCCTTCACCAACTCTTCCTCTTCTCGAGGATCCGGAGTGATGATATGGAAAGTGGTTGTGCCCTTCATCTATAATTCTTATTGGTCAACTAATGTATAATAACATTCCATATCTTCCTTTTGATTACTATTCACTATGCCTACCTCATAATTTATAGGAAATTTCATGCTTTGATGCACGGTGGATCGCACAACCTCTAGTTGCTTCATTCCCACTCTAATCAGGATGATATTGTATATTAATGGGATATTTTTATCTAACACAAAGAAATAAATTCTTTCTCTCATGCTTGGGGAGGGGGTCATCTTAGATTTCTAGACCAGTTCAAGTCTCTGTTTCCCTTGAATTTCTTTAGGATATAATGGACACCTTTAGTGAGTGGGGCATATTCATCATACTTCTTGACCAGATCATTCATTTTTTTCTTTCTGATGATCCCTATGAAATTCGCAATACTTGGATTTATCCCTCTTTTTGGAGGTGAACTTAGCTTTCCAGGCCAGTTCAAGTCTCTGTTTCCCTTGATTTCCTCTAGAATGTGATTAACACCTTTGGTGAGGGGGTATATTCATCATACTTCTTGATCCGATCATTATTTTTTGTCTTTCCAATCCTTTTTGAATGAACTATTCTTCTGACTTTCACCCTTTATCTCTGAAACTTCCTTAGCATCCATAGCCTCTTTGGCATTCATATTTTTCCAGCCTTAGCCACCAGTTTTTTCATGGTTTGGGGAGAATTCTTTACTAAAGTGTAGTAAAGATCTTTGGTGAGCAACCCACTCATCAATGCTGCGATGGTTGTCTTCTCCTCATAATCTACCTCCTCTAGTTTCTCACTATTAAAATGTGTGATGTACTCCCGAGTACTTTCTCCCGACTTTTGATGCACGACCAAGAGATATGTAATACTCTTGATCAACTTATCCCCAAAACAAAACTTATCGGCTAATAATTCAGCTAACTGATGAAAATTAGAGATCTTACCTCTTGGGAGATCGTTATACCAAATCAGGACTAAAACTGTAATAAAACTAGGGAAATATTTGTACCTCATCTCATCAGGGACATAATAGATATCAAAAACGGCTTTTATTATTCAATGTGTAGTACTGGATAAGTTTTCCCATCATATTTGGGAGTAACACTTGGTGGCTTGAACTTGGAAGGTGTGGGGTAGTCCATAGTAGCTTGAATAAAAGGTGATCCTTTTATGAAACTCCTTTGCAAAGAGTTCTTTGTTTTAGCCATTTCTTTTATCCAATCTTCCAATTGCTGCATGGATCCTTTCCAGGAATGTTTCTTTGGTTTGGATTTGGATGAAGCAAATTTAGTGGCTTTAATGTAGATATTGTTGAACGCTCTTCCTCAGAACTCTGCTCGGCACGCATAGAGCTCGTAATGATGTTCTTGCTCTCTGTGATGACCTCTGGTTGCTCGGGGACCCAAAAAGTTAAAATTAAATTACATATTTAGCCTTTCCAACACGATTGGTCTTTTATTGGAAAAAGATATGCCATCAAATTAGTCCGTTGATCAGAAGGAAGATGTTGCATCAAGGTGGTGTGACCTGTCATGAGAAGATTTGTAATGATGACTCCTGTCACTCTTTACTGATGGAGGTGGCATATTTCTCATGGAATTAGAAGACTTGTCTTGCATCGTGCAGGCTAACTACCTTACTGACTATTGCGTGGCTTCCTATCCTCTAGCAAAATTCAGCAAGACTCCTTATGGATTTGTCCCACTGGGAGGAGTAGATAGATTTGGGTTATTACTCGTAGCCGGTAAGCTGCTTTCTAAAAGAGTTTTCATTCTTCATAGAATGAGTAAAAGAAATAAACAAGAGTAGAGAACGATAACGGAGAGTCGTTCCCACAGACGACGCCAACCTATTGTCTAAAAATGGATTTAATCCAGATTTATAATCATGAATAAAATATGGTAAGTCAATCTAATCAAACACATAAGAGGCGAGATTTTTAAAGTGGTTTAACTATAAAGGAATCCTACATTCACTATTGGTATTATTTCGCAGGGGTAACAATAGCTCAGTATAATGTGCCTATAATTAATTGAATTCCCTTTAATCTGAAGAAGTATTTTGTATTTATAATTGTGTGAAACCCTAGAGATGGGATGCCTTTATATCTCGAGGCATGTACATATGTATTACAATAAATAAAACTCTTGACATTCAGTGTTAGTCTCCATTCCACCCGAGTAACCTTTTCCATTCCTGATGGTTTATATTCTGGAGTTGGTTTGCCTTCCAGCCGACTAGTAATCCTTGATGCTGATCAAGATAGTTGGATGGCCACGTAGGAAGACATGTTTATATTTGTCATTGTTCCATGTAAGAGAGTACTTTTTTCACACAATAAGAGTTATCTCAATTCAATTCAATTAATTATTATTAATTAATCAACATGCAACTGACATGAGTCCCTTCCTCTTGGTCATCTCAAGAACATGCGGCATGCCAAATTAAATAGTCACATATTCGTCGATCACCTGTTTTGTAGCGCCAGTAACCCGAAATTACCTTATTACGCAACACCGGAACTCGACACATCATGTGACGCAATAATAGACTGTGTTAAATCACGATTATCAAGTATTTTAATACAAGGGTATCCTCATCGGGACTCACCCATTCATCCACATTTCATATGTTCATTTATCAACAACATTCACATTTTAACACATCTATTATCAACCCATTCTATAACCTCGATACCCAATTACCCCACCCTCGAGTTATTACCATTTAGATCCATTTATCCATCCAATATTCGTAAAACATGGGCTCGCCTTGAAATGAGAGAAAAACTCTCAGCGTGTGAGTGGGTTCAAGGATGGAGGTCCTCTTTTTGCTGCTCGCGCGACCTTCCTGAGCTCTCACGGATATAAATCAGTCGTTATCAAACGGGGAGGAAAAGATAGATAATGGTGTCGCCAGTCTATTTTGTTCAAAATAGGCAAAAAAATGTAGTTATCCCCAAAAGAACGACATCAAAGACAAATTGATACATACGAAACCAAATGAATAAAGGGTCCAGGGACTAAGTTACAAAATGGGAAGGTGTTCGGCATCCATTTCTCCCTCTAGGTTTCTCATGGGCTATGATAATATTCTCATTTTTATCAAAATGTTACTCATGTTTATAATGCGTGTGGTGTGAAAATGGGTGAGAAAAAGAAGTCGTCCCACTCAAGTCATGGGAAGGATGGAGATGAGTCATTCTTAAGGAATATAAAAAGAAAGAAAATAATTAGACGAGGTAGCCGAAGTATGATTGGTGCGCCGGATCATAATCTATTATGAGGAATGGAATAAGTATGCATTGCAGTTACGACCTATAAAAGGATCGTTTATAGAGCTTTCATTCATAGGATTTGTAAAATCGAGCGACTTTGACTTTAATTTTATGAGACAATTTTTTATCGGCATGTAGTGTATCTTCTCGCAAGTATGATGATTGGATCCACCCACTAGGAGCCTTTTGGGATAGAACTTGTTTGATGGTCTTTGGTTTCATGATGCTTGGTTGGGCCACGTACTTCGAGTGTTGTCCTCGAATTGGTGTTGACCTTTGAAGTTTGCTAACACGTGCAGTTTTTGGTTGATAACCGATATAAAACCTCCCTAGTTCCACCGACCACTTGGACATCCATATAGAGAGCTCGACCTTTTTAGGACTACCTTAAGTGAAGAGGTGATAACGATAACAGGTTGGGACTTTAAGTAGTGTCTCCACTTATGTGAGGTAATTACTAACGCATAAGCCAACTTATCCAGAGGAAGGTAGAGTTTATGGCATCCAATAATATTTTACTCATATAATAATGAAGTGTACTAACTATACAAGTTTAGTCACCATAAGTACTTGTTATATTTTAAATCACTTGCCAAAAAGTGGAAAAGGATGCTCGATATTGATTAGAAGTGATGATACCATATTTTAAACTTGGAATATGAAAGGTTCTTGGTCCTCTCGACTACCCTCGGGAAATAATAGAGGTTCAAGAGTGACCACTGACCTCAAATGAACCATTGTTTGGTCCACAAGACCTTCACTGATCCTAAGACAAATACATAGTGCTCAAGCCGACCCGAGTCGTGCCTCCAACCTCCTAGAAGGGCCATTTATTCCTACATGTCTCCTCAACAAGGCTTAAAGAACTCAACACTATGGTTCCCTCAAGTCTGACACCTAAACAGACTTCGGACCGAAGATAAAGGACCTTCAAATATTTTCTAACCCTTAACACTAAGGTACATAATTATGTAGTACCTTGAGATCAACTCATAGCAATATCAATGCAGTTTTTGACCCCCGAGACATCTGACAGAGTTTTTGCAACCTGACTAGTAAAGTATTTGGAAAGTATAACAATATTCCACTTACTACAACCACTCACACCCATTTGCACTTAAAGCTCCCATACGCATTTAGTCATCAACTACTTATACCACCTATTAATCTTTTCGCCAACACTCCACCATCTTACTACTACTATAAAATCTCAGAGGCTCCTCAACCGTCCGGTGACAGTTCAATCATTATATCTCCTAGAGTTTGCATATAAGAGGAATATTAGAGAAGGTTTAAGGGAAACTAATCTCGATATATCTTAGGGATTAATACATTCTGAAGATCATACTTCCAGAGAACTAAGAGATTTAGTATCAGTTAGTGTCTACATTGGGTTCATACTCTCTCAACCCACCGTTGAGAGAATAATCTTATAACTTGGATCATTTCCAATCATCTCATACTTTGTATATCTTATTAAGACCAAAATTAATACTTTTGAACTCTTAGATAAGTCCATCAATTACTTTTTAAGGCCCTTAGGGATCTTCACAAAAGCTTTAAGACCTCGGACTCTCTTAACCAAATCCTAATAGGTCTAACACATTGTAATAACTCTTTTATTACTAATATAATGTGAAACATAATTGACAGTGGGAGTATGATCTTCCTTAGAGGTCCAAATCACTTTAAACTAGTGTCTTACACTTTAACACCTTTCTCCTTTTACTTGTCTGAGATCGAGAGGGGAACACATGTGGGTCTGACGTCATATACGATTCCAACACTTATTAAAAAGCATCTTTACTAAGATTGAAGTCCAACTCTAAATGGTGATAACCCACCAATTCTAATGCTAGGTGGCCAATCCTCTATTAGAATAAAATAGGAATCCATTGTGATTCCATTCATAGCATCATTGTCGTAACAAGAAATATAAATAAATGAACAAAACCATACATCTAAATGAACATAATAAATTACATGAATAAATAACTGTGAACCAAATTAATCGTCGGTCACTAACCGTAGTCATCCAATTGAAATAAAGCTAATAAATAAAATATCTCTGATATAAAGTAAAGTCTTATCCAACTATGGGTAACACGCCTAGAAGGAAAAATTGGACTGAAAAGAATCCTATATAGATAAAAAGAAATGAGGCGGATAAGTCAATCTCGTAGCGTCCATCGCTACTACAACAGCACCTGCTACAGTACACCTGGGGTTTTTAAAAGAAAATAAAAAAGTAGATTTTCCCGTAGGTTAAAGATCGAATATATTTGAAAATATTTTGCAAGTAATTGAAGGGTTTAAATCAATAAAACACGTAGTGTATTACTTTTACAATTAATTAACAAGTCGCACTCACGCGAGACAAAACCTCACATCTCATCTACAACGTGAACCTAAAGCATTCATTTTATTATCCTAATTATACTACCCAGTATAGCTAGGACAATACCAGTTGTTCAAGCCCAATCCCGCTAATAGTCATAATTAGCTAAGTGTATACTACTCTCACTGGGTATACGTTCACAAATGATGTCGTAGTAATATGCGTGTTATAAATAATGTTCTCATAATATAACAATATAGCTACACTCATGCTATAAATGGGTATACATAGTATACCGTATAAACATATATATAGTTCGCTATATACGTATATTTGTATCCCCAGAGCACGGGCCTCGCGGATACATTCCTCGTGTGCTATCGGGCTCCAGGTATACCACGTATGACCATTGGGACATCGGGTCAAAAATCTCACCACCGAATCGAACATAAATACAAACAATGGAGGTGGTAAGAAACATACATTCGAGGGTCACAACCATACCTTATCGTACCCAACCGGTCTAGAAACCAATAAATATTTTCACATATGGATAGTGTCCATGGAACAATACTATGACCTGGGGAATTAATTCAACGCTTGTTGGTCAACGTCGGGATGGACTCTCCATTATGCGCAATCTCTTAAAGATAGACGTACTGAGTAGGTTTGTTCAATATAAGCAAGTAATAAACACACACACACACATACACACACACACACACACACACATATACATATATATAATAGACTTCGTACGCAAATACCATAGCATACTAGTCTCCCAAACCCTAAGCTCGGAACGACTTCTCAATTATACATATAAATGTTCACGCACTTGAATTCCTAGTTTGTCTCACCCTAATTCATCCATTCATTGTCCTAACACACATACGAAACCTTATAAATACTCTCCATTAGTTCCAGTCTACCTTAAAAGCCCTACGTTCACCCCCCAAGCTCTAAAGGGTCAAAACGACAAGTAAACAAAATTTAGGTAGGCCAACAAACCAAACCGATTTTCTTGGCAGACTGAACCGGTCAATTCAATTGAACCATTCGCTGCCCAAATGAACTAGTTCGGTTTGCTGGGTTGTCAATCGTCTTTTTCCTCGAATTTTCTCCTCTAAAACCCTCCAATGGAGTTCATAAGCCTCCCAAAACATCAAATTAACATCCTATATCAAACCTAACCAACCTAAAAGCACTATTACTCCGAAATACATCCAAATCCATAATCAATACCCTAAGATTCCTAATCATTAATTAATTTAATTAGACCCATAATAAATCAAACTTGAATTTTCATTGATTCTAACACCCTATCAATGTCATACATGTTCATACTCATAAGCCCATAATTATACTATGAATTTCTCATTTATTAATCATCAATCAGTCTCACTTAACATTAGAGATGGTAAATAATTTGATTCGCTTCATGGATTATCAAAGTTTCAATATTTTTAAACACAGATTTGTTCCTAATTAATCGTGAATGTAACTAACTACATAGTTGCAATCTAAAGTAAGTAAATACTTGACTTTAAGGATCTAAATTTGAAGTCACTCGCATATGAATGATTTGAATCAAGGTACGAAAACGGGTCGGTTCAGAGTCGGGGAAAGCATCCCCGCCCCATTACCCGTTATAACGGGTTCGGGGATCCCCATCCCCGTTTAAAACGGGTACCGATGTCCCCGCGGGGAACCCTTTTTTTAATATAAAAATTATTTCTGTAAAACTATAACATTATTTCTGTAAAAAAATTTGTTACAACTTTAATACAAAAAAAATCTTTACAGCATATATAATAAAAATAATTAAATTCTAAATGATAAAAACAATTTTATAGGAAACAGATATATTGTTTGATGAAATGAAAATCTAGAAAATAAGACAAAATGTCCTCAAAGACTACAATCAGATTACTGAAAAATAGAAAAGAAAGCAGTCTACAGCAGCAAACTACTACAACTTAATCACCTAGACCTGAGAAACTCCAGAATCAGCAGAAAGTAACTGGAAAAATTACAACCTTCCCAGCAAACACTAGTCCAGGCATTTGTCATAGTCATATCTTAATCACAATATTAGTATCTTACTCATAATATTAGTATCTATGCTTCTTAGGCATACTAGTAAAAACAGAAAAAGGTGGAAGTTAGGAGGGAACTAAGTAACGAGAAGCTAAAAAATAAAGGATATAAGGTGATTTACCAATACAAATTTTAAAAAAATCCAGTTAAGTATACCCAAAAAAAATTACATTTATGACATTTTTATCTGTTAAATCTTTAAAAGAAATTTGAATACATGTGCGGTGATTTTTAGAATTCTGAGATTTGTGAGATTTTTATCTGTTAAGACAAAATGTATACAAAATAAATCTCAAATGAGATTTGTGATAACAACATCATAACATCACGTAAAACATAATAAATCAAATCTCAAAACAAAACATAGCAAAGCATAATAACATGAATAACACGAGGGTGTTGCCTTTGGGCGGCAGGAGGATGAGAGGCGGGCGGGGTGATGAACAACATGAGGGTTTTTTTAGGAGATGAGGAGAACAACATACGGGAGGGGTAATGAGAGGAGAGGAGATGAGGGGTGGGCGATGTGAGATGAGGAGATGAGGCGGGGATTGGGAGCTCTAACTGGAGGGTTTGTTAAGAAGGAGAGGCGAACGAACGAACAAAGAAAAGAGGGTTATGTCTCTTATAATATATATATATATTAATAATTCGAATATTCCTGTAGGGACCCGAGGTTATAACCGAACCTGAATCGAATTTTTTTGGGGATTTTTTCCCTCCTCGAACCCAACTCGATCCCCGAATTTGCGGGGATTTTTTTTCGGGTAACTGCGGGGACCCGAATTTTCGGGGAAAATTCCCATCCCTGTTTGAATCTAGAGATTAGCGCTTCCTTCTCTTCTCCAAGGTTCTCTTCTCCTTTTTCTTCCTTCTCCCAAGCTTCCCCTTAAGCACAATTATGCAGAGATTAAAAAGTGGGTTGTCATCCACCTCCATAAACCTTATATACTCTCTAATTACACCCTAATCCCCTTTTTTTTTATTAAACCCTAGGTGTAAAATGATCATTGGATCTCGCTAGGTTCAAAAAGCACCGAGAACATAATTATAACACTCGGCTACCTATTCTAGACTATTTCAACCCATTTCGGATCAGTGGTGCACTCAAAACGATCATCCGAGTCACCCAACAACAAATACACCAACATCTCATTAACTTGGTCTGACATGTGCGTAGTCCATAAAATAAATAAATTCATCGACGTAACTCTCTATCAACATAATATAATATACTAACGTTTTTCACTCATACGCGATATATGATAAATCAGATATATATTTGCTTATCACAAGCAAGTAAACAATAATAATAATATGAATAATAACATGAATAATATGAATAATAATAATAAATGTTAATCCTTAACTCGCTAATTAATATTTACTGAAAGCAAATTAATTTCACCAATTAAATTAATAATTAACAGCGCACGAAAATTAAATAATCATAAAAGTAAGGGGTATTACATTCTCCCTCAAATAACGGAATTTCTTCCCCGAAATTCAAACGCACCTGCCACAAAGAGATCTGGATACTTTTCACGCATATCGTCCTCATTCACCCATGTCGACTCGGCAATATTACGGTCTCCCATCTGTACACGCACTAATGTTACCACCTTTGACCGAGGCTCACATTCCCCCTACGTCCTAAAATGGCAACAGGTCTATCCTCATAAGAGATATCCCATTCCAAGTCAATATCCTCCAACACTATATACCTGTAAGCTATGCCATGTCAGAGATACCTCAATGACAACGACAGATGGAACACGTTATGAATCGGCTGCAAATACTCCAATAAGGTGAGCATATACACATCGACCCTACCCTCTCAAGGAGGGGAAATGACCCCACATACCTCGATGACACTCTCCCTTTCATCTGGAAAGGCATCAATCCCTTCAAGAATGATACCCTATACAACACCTGATCACCCACGTCATACTCTAAAAACCTTAAGTTTGCATTGTCGTAACTCTTCTATCGGTCTTGAGTTAATTAAATACCACTCCTAATCAAATCAATCTTTATTGACGTCTCCTGAATGAAGTTTTGACCAAGAATATATTGGTCCCCCACCTTTAACCAATAAGAGGGCGAATGACGAGATCTCTCGTACAAAGTCTCAAACGGTTCCATGCTAATAGTAAACTGGTAAGAGTTATTATATGCAAACTCTACTAACGGTAAATACCTCACAGCTACCATTAAAGTCCATAATACACATCCTCAGCTATCCTCCAATATCTGATTCACCCTCTCCATCTTCCCATCAGTCTGAGGGTGATATGTCATGCTCAAACGTAACTTCATCCCATCGCCTCCTGAAAAATCTTCCAGAAATGATACACAAAGATCTATAAACAATGTTGAGCAGTACCCCGTGTAATCTCACTATCTCTGCTACGAAAATCCGTGCATACTCCCCTATCGTATAATCCCCTTGAAATGGTACGGAATGAGATACCTAGGTCAACTGAACTACAATAACCTAGATGCAATTGTGATCCCTCTCCGTTGTTGGTCACCAATGATTAGGGGTGTGTTTCGGCCGTATCGGATTGGAATATGGGTGTTCGAAATTTTTTCCAAAATTTTGGAACTTTGAAATCCTTTCCAAATCGGAAAAATAACTTTCAAAAAACCATTTTTTTTCCAAATTGGTAGATCCAGAATATTCTGAATTTTTTGATATTTTATTATTCGAAAAAATCTTGAAAAAGTTGGAATTATCAGTTTTATCTATCTCGAAAAATATCAAAATTATCGGTTTATATGTCATGTATAAACACAAGTAACATATTTAAACAATTTGTGTAGTTGTTTTGCAGAAGAAACGACAAGCACTAGGTCTAAAATGAACTACACAGCTAAAAATTTGTGCGGAAGAAACACACACACGTATATATATATATATATATATAATCAGATTAAACTCAGTTTATAGGAAAACTAACCAGAGGTATGACGACGGTGCTAGTGTGCAATGGAGGGGGGTGCAAACGTGTAATTGAGGCCTGATGAGAGGTGCACCGGTGTGGAACTGAGGCTTGATGGATGAAGGTATGAATGTACGGCCATGCGATTGAGGAGTGAGGTGCGACTATGTGATTGAGGACTGTATGAAATGGCCTGAGGTGCAAATTAATGGTTGTCTGAAGGGTGAGAGAGATTTAGACAGAGTGAGGGGTAAGAGAGGGGGGTAGCGGTTTGTTTGGTTTTTTAGGTTAGTGTTGTGTTTGTTAGTGAGTGTTTAGTAGTATTAGTATATATATGGTATAAATTGATGGTTGAGATTGTTTTAAATGGAGGGTCCTGATTACACTACTAACAAATACATTTTTAATGTAAAATGTTAATAAATGATAACTAAATAATTATTAAAGTACGTACAAAAATTATGATTTTGGAATATATTTTGAATAATTCAGATTGGCGTGTTGTCAAAACTTTCGAACCGAACATTGGAAATTCAAAAATTAAATATGGTTTCCAATTCCACTCCAAATTATTTTGGAAAATTTGAAAATCGGTAAATTCGGATATCGAAATTTAAAAATGATACCAAAATCGAAAAATTATGGATCGGAAATCGAAAAAAAATGGAAGTTTGAAATAATTAACACCCCTTCCCAAGATGAAGTCCATCAAAATGGTCTCCTATTTTCATAGTGGAATCTCCAGTGATTGTAAAATTTTGACTGGACTCTAATGATCAACTTTCACTATCTAGGAAATGGTGCACCTGAAGACAAACTCTGCTATGTCCCGCTTCATATCGGTCCACCAGTATTATCTCCTCATATCCTGATACATATTATCCCCTCTCAGATGCACCGACAATCGTGACCCATGTGCCTCAAAGCTTCAATACTTAACCCAATAGCATTAAAATTCCAAATTGACTCCTCTAAACTTTATAAATTCATCACATTAATTCATTTTGGCATGTTGACACATAAATAACTTTACTTGCTCATATTTAAATATGGGTTACTTCTTAATTACTTAAATTATTAATTAATTAACCCTTTAAAAATAAAAGGGTATTGCGTTATTCACTAAAATAAAAAGAATTTTACCATCAAAATTCACATAAAAATAACTCATACCTGCCACAAAATAGGTGCAGATATTGTTATATCATTGTATCGTTTCGCTCCCAAGTGAACTCATCCTCACAATGGTGATCCCACTGAATGCAAAAAAATGGTATCTCCTTAGTCCTCAGAATCCAAACCCTATAAATATGCCTCAAAACATAATCCTCAAAACACAATCTACTAATATTATTTTCGAATCATTACAAATCTCTAAAATACGAGTAAATACGCCTAATGAAGTGTCTATGGATAACATTTTATCACAAGGTCTAGGTAGCGAACAAGAAATTTCCACAAAGCTACAAGATATAAAAGAGTGTGTGGATTCAGTGTTAATTAAAACTGTGGCTAATTTACCAAAAATGTGAAACGCATCGTCCATCGCTCGGACCTACCTCTGGCCCTCATCCGGGGTTGTGTTATCTGATATACTCTTCAATATTGGATTTAGGGTTATAATTTTGAAAACATGGGATGCGAGTAGCACTGGTATCAATCGTGGACTCGACGCTAGAAGTTACAGAGGTCGATATGGTTGCTAGTGAAACTAGTGGGGCATGAGGCCTTATCTGCCCTAGTGGCCTTACCCTAGTCTCTATCCATAGTCATCATTACTTTTTGGCCATAACCTTATCCCGTTTGGCCCTAATATTATTGTCCATTGAACCTATGTACTCGGGCATATCTAGGATTTATTTCCCTTTCCCCCACACCTAAAGTACACTCCATTAAATGGGCATGTGGGTGCCCTATGGTTCCTCCGCTATAGTGGGCATTATGGATGTTATTGCCTTTGTCCCCTTGAGGGGGACTCTAGAGACAATGCTGACGTATTTCTTGTCCAAACCTAAACAGTCTCCATTGCCCTTGGCCATGTTTGCCAGTCACAGCGCGTTTGTTTCCACTCGAGCTTGCCTCCACTTTGGGACCACTATATTGGCCTACCTTCTCAAGTTACCTTTTGTGCTCCCTATAATCCTAGCAATGTAACAACATGGCATCTTCCACCCGAGTGTAGGTGGTAAAGGCCAAGTTCCCCATGAGAATATGCCTAATGGTCTAATTTGACCCCTTACGGACTTTATCATCATTTTCTCCCCTGTGTTAACATCACCATGTGTAAAAAGGGACAAATAAGTAAATTCCCGCATATACTCAATTGTTGTGGGTGATCCCTGCTCAAGTAAAAGGAACTCTACTCTCTTGTTCTCTATAAATAATTATAGAAAATACTTTTCATCAAAATGGACCCCAAATTCCTCATAATCCATGCTCTTTATCCTCCACATAAGTCACATTCTCCCACCATTTGAAAGCGTCCCCCACTAATAAAAAAGTAACAAGAACTTAATTCTACACCTTCGTGCAATTCAACAACTTCTGAAATATCTCATTATCCTAGTGTCACTACTGCGCCACAATGATATTGATAAAACTTGCAAAAATTGGTGAGTTGTACTTCATAAAGGTTCTTAATGTAGGGATGGCAACTGTTCGGGTATGGGGTGGCATTGTCAAAACCCGAACCCATCCCGCAAAAAAAATATTAACCCGCCCTACTGCTTCGTATCAAATATTGCATATTTTTCCCCGTTATCTTTTTGCATTCTAGCACTTTTATTGTCCTAATGCCTATATTTATGCTCATTAACCAGATAACATTGGGTTTGGATATATATACATGTTTCGCAGGGGTTAATTGCGCTTCTGTAGGTATTGGAACGCTAAAAGTGAGGATCCGTTACATTTTGAAGAAGTTCCATCATCGGACGCTACTTTAAGGGAATTTTAGTCAATTCACATTTCTTCTCCAACTCTTGGAATTCCATGGATGCGTATTTAGTTGAGTTAGCATCGCGTGGCCACAAACGGTGCGTCGTTTGGAGTTCAGACGAAGTAGTTATGCCCGTTTCTGTTATTGAACTTTCCTTCCATGTGATGACCAAAGGATTCCAAGAAACAGAGTGCCGGTAGACCGCGTCCCTGGGACAGGTCGATCGCGGTTTGCCATTTTGACGTGGGAAGGAGATCGTAGGTTTTTTCCTGAAGGACCGGTCGACCGCGCCCCTGCGACCGGTCGACCGGTTATGCCAGATATTTTGATATCTTTCCTTTTTAATTTAATTCTTTTATAACTTACTACATAAACCAATTTTGGTTTCTATTTTTTAGATACATTCATATATTAGGTTTTAGAAGATAGCTTAGGTTAGGGTTTGGAGGTTGAGAGCTCATTCTTCTTCCTCTCTTGGGTTGACACCCATTTGGGTTGTAAGTGTGCACTATTCATCTTCCCTACCATTTAATATAGCTTGTTTTCCTTTATTTCTTGCTTTCTAGTTTAATTTTCATGCTTTATTTACATGCGTTGATTTAATCGCTTTCTAGTATAAGTTTACCGCATTTATTTACCACTTTCCATTTATCGCGTATTTAATATGCTTTTTAGCTAATTTAAATTAGGTTATGCTTGAATTGAACTCACTCGAGTTGACGCGTTGCTTTGCTTTGGTGATGGCGTTTACGGGTTTATTTCAGGTGCGTTGTCCTAGTTATTGTGCCTAGTATATTTGACGGGGCATATCATGTATATCCCGTGCTTACGACCTTGCGTGCGCAATTTTTGGGATATTTGTTGATGCCAAAATCTTATAGGCTTTTATGCGGATTTAGGGGCGTGACAACCCTTGATTCAATTAACAGTCGAAACGAGACGCATTCTAAATAACTCTTCAACCTATGTATCCATTTTATACAAATTAACTCGGGTGAGGGATATTCGACACAAGCTATAGTTTTACTCGTTTTGTTAATCTAGTTTCAATACTCTCGCCTTGAATAATCTTTCCCTTTTATACATCTTTTTCCTTTTTAGTTTGTAATCATCTTTCACACTTTTATTTCGGAGTATTAAATCATATAAATTCTAGCATCTCGTCCCAGTGGATCTTTCGATACCCGACTTATCGCTGTGCTTGCCTCGCAAGTGTAGTAGTAACTTAGGTTTTTATATTATCGCGGTGAAACGAAAACAACGACTGTGCACCTTACACGAGCACTCTTTTCATGCGTAATAAAAATGGCACCGTTGCTGGGGATAAGTTTGTTTTAGACTTTATTTGATTTAGTATTTCATAGTATTTTCTTTCTATTTGTATTATTTGCTAATATTTTGCAGGACTTCCACATTTGAGCACTTAGAAACGCTCGAATTTTTCCCGTGCGCACCTACTTTGTGGAATCCGCCACTTCGATCCATTTGGGGGGTAAGCATATCTTATTCTAATTCTTTCGGTAATCCTAGTTATAATTCTCAAAATTCTCGCAAACCTATGACTTTCGGTGAATACTTAGAATCCCAAAGTATAACAAATTCAAATATGACTTTGGGCGAGTATAACGAAAGTCAAAACTTAGTTTATTGGAATTTTGATGATGATGACAATGATTTTGGGCCTTTACCTCCTTATAATAGGAATTTTGAAACGAATTCGAATAGTTTTCAAAATTCCTATAACAATGAGTTTTCGTTTAAGTCCGATGGTAATTTTCAAACTTCCCATTTTCATTCATCCGCACCTCGGCCTATGACATTCGGTGAGGGTTTGCGTATGTATGAAAATGAGAAAATTAAAAATTGTTATCGGGTAGAAAATCCTTTGTGGGAACATGACTTGGATTTACTTTTTGAGTCCGACGATGATTTTGCTTCCGACACTTTTGAAGTCGAGGAATGTTTTGAACCAAATGAGGAACTTTTTCCTACTTTGGAACAAACCATTCTAGACTTTGCCCATTGCATAATAAATATTGAAAGTGAGGATGAAAATGACGTAATATCCATTTGCAATGAAATGATTTCTTCTTTGCCCCCCAAAGAAGAACATTTCATTAAAAATGATATTATTTCATTCGAAAATCAATCTTTATGCGATGATGATTCATCTCATGAGTTTGAATTTCTTTCATCCCCATTTTCACTCTCTATTATCACACCGGAACAAGTACCTGATGATTCGCTTTCAAACTTTAATGTTTTAAACCTTTTCACCGATGCGGAGTACTTGTTCGAGTCGCCTTCCACGATCGCATTCGTGCCTTCGTGTGCACCGCTTCCTATTCCAATTTCAAAATCCTTGGGAGTATATTCGGCTTTTCTCAGTCCCCACTTGTTTTTGTCACCCGTTCAATCCAAACCCCCTATTGTCCCTTCAAAACATTTAATTGGCAATGGTTCATTTGTTCCGCCTTACACATGCCTTCCATTGTTCAAATGGAATTCATATTTTTCAGAAGGCATGGTTGTATGTGAGGGTACACCGGTTATCCTCCAAAGTCAAATCGTAATTATGGTGGACCCTCAACTATTTAGACTTCTAGTGTATAGTTAGTGTGAAGCCTAAATAGTTGGTTGTATATAGTTAGCTTTTTATTCTTTCTTTCTTTTTATTTTATTCTAGTGTAATTAGTTAACTTTTTGTTATTTGTTTTTTTAATGCTCAGTACTAACTCGTTTTGTAGATTCTTTGGACTTGTTATTATGGGGATCGCTCCAATTTTAGGTAATATCATTATTTTCCTCTCTTTAACTTGGTTCTTAATTCAGATTTAGGACAATGTCAAGTTTTAAGTTAGGGGGTGTGGGATATTCTATCCATTTCTTTATTTAGTCCATATTTTTGCTCACATGTTAGTTACTTAGTATGCTTTTCTTAGAAAAATTAAAAATTTCAAAAACATTTTCTTTCTTTTTTCTCCTTTTTTGGGCATTTTGACTTTGTTTTCGATGATAAATTTCAATAATTACCCGATCCAATAGACAACCCAATGATGCACAGACTTTAGTCCTCGATTATTGATATTATGAATAACTTCGTGAATTAAACTTAAATCCCATGAGCACATGCACTTTTATTGTTCTATTAATTTGGTTTAAGATTTTTATAACTCGGTAATCTTTTATTGCATCTTATATACTTACACTGAGTAAGATTTGTACCTTTCTTCATTTGTGAGTGTATACACTATTCTTTCCTCTTTGAAAACGTTGAATTCGTCGGTAATCTCTCTATTCTTTCATTTGATCGTTCATTAATTGAGTTCATACTTGAAATGTGTTACTTGAGCATGATTTTCATATATTATTTTGATTCAAGAATTGCATAAACTTAGTGAAATTATCATAGGCCCTCTTTGTTATATCACCCATATTGACCTTGACCTCACCCTTATATGTTTACCCTCATTAACCCCTTTGAGCCTATATATAGCCTTTCGTTTCATAACCCCAACTCCATAACCAACTCTAAATTGGGGTTTTAGCCCATATATACACTTTAAATACCTTTGTTTGGAATGTTGCTTGGGATTGAATGTTGTTGTTGTGATGTCGGTTGCAATTTAGGCATATGAGAGTTTGAAAAGTAAAAAAGAGTAGTGAAAAAGTGAAGAAAAAGAGAGAGCAAAAAGCAAAAGAAAACAAAAGAGAAAAATGAGATAAAGAAGAAAAGAAAAGGAAAGAGAAAGTTGTAAATGTTGTGCATAGTGTTTAATAAGCTTTGATTACTCTCCCTGATGTTATATGTAATTCCGTCTTGGAACTTGTTTTCGAACTTTTGATATTGTCCGCATTTCCCCATTTTCTCGAGTTTCATCCCGAACACTTTGAATCCGTACATACATTCCTTCATTTCATACCCTAGCCTTACCTACATTACAACCCTATTAAATTCCTATGTGATCTTAGGTTGATGTAATGTCATAATAGTTTTGATAATCTGTGAAAATGCATTTCACCTCTTTTAGTGTGCGGCATCCTTTCATTGAGATTACAATTTTTCAGTTCATATATAGCGTTCTTCATTTGTGACATGTGTGCGACCTAGTTTCCATTTACATTTACTCTTTATGCCCGTATGTTCCGTGCGTTACCTCCCTATTTCGAGTGAATTCGCTTGATGAGTGTAATGTGTAATGCCCGTAAGGATTGAATGTATGCTTGCTTTAACGTTTATCCAGTTTATATAAGTTTTTGCCAAATCACACTTTGCATGTGCTCGCTTCCCCTCCCACATTTTAAGGTTTCAATTCTATGAGGTTCATTCTATAATGTTAATGTTTTCGGACTTTTGTGTGAATTCATTCACTTTGCTAATAATGCGTATGAAATCCTTTTCGCCATTGTTGGGCTTGTCGCATGTTGGTTTGGGAATATTTTGAGGAAACCATGTGATGTTTATAGATATCATCCCTGAAAACCCTCACCAGACGACACTTGTCCACTAGGGTAACCTATGAGTTTAATGGCTTATTGCATATGCTAAATGCAATCGTGCTCCCTACGAAAGTGGCATTTATATTTTGATGCATATGTACGTCTTGTACTGCCTTCTGTGGACCGGTTTTATTTGTTTCATTACTAGGGACTAGCAATGTTTAAGTTAGGGGGGTGATTCTCATCAAATATTGCATATTTTTGCCCGTTATCTTTATGCATTCTAACACTTTTACAGTCCTAATGCCTATATTTATGCTCATTAACCAGATAACCTTGGATTTGGATATATACATGTTTTGCAGGGGTTAATTGTGCTTTTGTAGGTATTAGAACGCTAAAAGTTAGGATCCGTTGCATTTTAGAGAAGTTTCGTCGTCGGCCGCTACTTCAAGGGAATTTTAGTCAATTCACATTTATTCTCCAACTCTTGGAAATTCCATGGATGCGTAGTTCGTTGAGTTATCATCGCGTGGTCGCAAATGGTGCGTCGTTTGGAGTTCAAACGAAGAAGTTATGCCCATTTCCGTTATTGAACTTTCCTTCCATGGGATGACCAAAGGATTTCGGGAAATAGAGTACCAATCGACCGCGGTTTGCCATTTTGCCATGGGAAGGAGATCGTAGGTTTTTTCCTGAAGGACCGGTCGACCGCGCCCCTGCGATCGATCGACCGGTTATGCCAGATATTTTGAGATCTTTCCTTTTTCCTTTCTTTTTCCTTTAATTCTTTTGTAACTTACTATATAAACCAATTTTGGTTTCTATTTCTGAGATACATTCATATATTAGGTTTTAGAAGATAACTTAGGTTAGGGTTTGGAGGTTGAGAGCTCATTCTTCTTCCTCTCTTAGTTTGACACCCATTTGGGTTGTAAGTGTGCACTATTCATCTTCCCTACCATTTAATATAGCTTGTTTTCCTTTATTTCTTACATTCTAGTTTAATTTCCATGATTTATTTACACGCTTTAATTTAATCACTTTATAGTATAAATTTATCGCGTTTATTAACCGCTTTCCATTTATCGCGTTTTTAATATGCTTTCTAGCTAATTTAAATTAGGTTGTGTTTGAATTGAACTCACTCGAGTTGATGCGTTGCTTTGCTTTGGTGATGGCGTTTACGGGTCTATTTCGGGTGCATTGTCCTAGTTATTGTGGCTAGGAGATTTGACGGGCCATATCATGTATGTCCCGTGCTTACGACCTTGCGTGCGCAATTTTCGGGATATTTGTTGACGCCAAAATCTTATTAGGCTTTTATGCGGATTTAGGGGCGTGGCAATCCTTGATTCAAATAACTATCGAAACGAGACGCATTCTAAATAACTCGTCGACCCATGTATCCATTTTATACAAATTAACTCGGGTGAGGGATATTCGACGCAACCTATAGTTTTACTCGCTTTGTTAATCTAGTTTCAATACCCTCGCCTATAATAAACTTTTCCCTTTATGCATCTTTTCCTTTTTTATTTTGTAATCATCTTTTACACTTTTATTTTGGAGTATTAAATCATATAAATTCTAGAATCTCATCCCAGTGGATCTTTCGATACCCGACTTACTGCTGTGCTTGCCTCGCAAGTGTAGTAGTAACTTACATTTTTGTATTATCGCGGTGAAACGAAAACAACGACTGTGCACCTTACACGCGCACACTCTTCACGTGTAATCACTTACCCCACGACCCGCGATGGGCAAAGATTTTAAGCCCCAAACCGATTTAAGTATAACCTCTTCAAACCTATCCCCGCCCCGCCCCACTTAAATTAAACAGGTCATGACCCGCCCAACCCGTATGTTAAAACCCAAAATTTTAAATTTATTTTTAAAAACTGATTTTAGTATATAATAAATAAAATAATGACTTTATAAGCAAATGAAATATATTAGTGAATACCAATGCCTTAACATCAATTCCTAAGTCTAAAACTTCAGTGTCAACTTAAAAAGTCTCTAAATATTAAATTGTCTCAAATAAGAGGATTTAAAATGTCAAACTTCTAAGTCTCAAACAAGATCAACTCTTACAAAATAAGTCACATATAACATCAACTACCACAAAATAGGTTTCAAACAATACAAGTCTTAAAAAACATCAATTACTATAAAATAATTCCCCAATCTACAACTATTACACAGAAGTCTCAAATAGCTCGACTATCATCATTTTACATATCATCATTATCATCATCAACTCAAACCTGTAAAAAAAGCCCAATTTTTAAAATATAAAACTAACAAATTTTAAAGAGAATTTAAAAACAAAAAAACTGGACTTTTAGTGGCTGTCCAAAATGCTACATTAACTCGAATTTTACCCACGGATACTACTTTTATGTCTAAACCATCCTTTACCACAAGATTTAATATATGTGCGACACACCGCTTGTGAGGAAATCCCCCCCTCCCCCCCGACGCGTAATAAAATGGAATCATTAATAACAAACTTGTCCACAAGACTACCTATCAATGCATCATTAGTGGAATAATTATCTACTGTAATAGTAGACACTTTCCTATCCAAATTCCAATCTAATAAATAATTCATCGACAGATCACAAAGAACATCTTTCGTATGTGGAGCAGGCACGTAAGCAAACCTATGAACGAATAATTATATCAAAATATTGAATTTTGGATAAACATAATTAATTAAATTATCATGTGAAAAGAAGAAAACATACCCTATTATCAAATTTCTCAAGCACCAACGTTCATCAACAAAATGTGTCGTTATAGACATATACCCTCTCTTTTGTCTCGAAGACCACATATCCGTAGTGATTGCAATGCGACAAGAAAGCTTATCAAGTAACCTGTAAACTTTTGCTTTCTCCGATTGATACATTTTTAATATGTCGCTTTTAATGGTGTTTCAAGATACATTTAAAAAAAATGTTCGAGGCTCCTAACAAACTTCCTAAATCCGGCATGCTCGAAAATACTAAGGGGATATTCATGTAAAACAATTGCACTTGCAAGTTCTTTTCTTGGCACGTCTTCATCAAATGTAAAACTACGAGAGTGCACTTTTCCATCATAATTTTTTTTAGTATGAATCTGGAATTGATCATGAATACCAACATTTTAATATTTCTTACACCTAGTTAAGTGCATACATAAATGCTTGGTTCCATTTCTACTTTCAACCTTAAGTTTTTAATGACGACAATGGCATATTGCAAATTTCCCTCAATTATCTTTATCCCTTTCAAAATCATTCCAAATAGAAGATGTGAGTTTTTTTTAGGAGAAGATGGAGCAATTGGATTAACATCATGTGTTTGTGTGGATGGGGTGGAACTAGGTGTTTGTATGGATTGAGTTTGTGCATCACAATTGTTTTTTTCGCCTTGAATTAATTCGTTCATTTTTCAAATAAATATAAGTTGATAACTATTTTTTATTACATTATCAGATATAACACAAAAATAAAAAAAAACAGTAATCTATAAGAATATAAGCAGGTGATCTAACTTAAAAAATCATTCCATTTTAAAAATGCGACTAAAAGGAATTTCAAAATTTAAATATTATTTTTAATAACGTATACCCTTTTTCCCCAATATTTTCAAGAAACATTCAATAAAAGGAACCACACCACCCAACAATAATCCAATAGTGTTTTAGATGCGTATTTATGAAAAAAAATCCGGTTTAGATGCGTATTTACAAAAAAAAATGAGGTTCAGATGTGCATTTACAAAAAAATAAATTAGTGCAAAAACAATAATCTAATTGTGTTAAGTTGCGTATTTAGAAAAAAAAAACAAGAATAATCCAACTTTTTTTAGTCGTGCAACGACAACAATCAAACAACATTCCAAATGTAGTCTTTGTGTATTCATATTAACAAAATCATTTTATATGTATATTCGAAAAAAATAAAGGATCTAAACCCAAATTAGAAAAATGAATACAAGCAATGTGGTAAGCTAAACTGGCCGACGATGTGGTAAGAAAAATCGGTATCGATGAACCATGAGATGAACCACAAGACTGCCATGGCCGTATGGAACAGAGGATATGAACACATGAGATGAACCACTAGAGCAGAAAGAGATCTCAAACGGCGACAAATAGAGGAAAGTTGAACCGACGATGAACAGAGCCGGCCACCGAAGGGACGAAATGGAGAGGGTAGTGAGTTTTTGTTCTCAAATTTAAAGAGAGGAAGAGGGTGGGAGGGTAAATGAAATTAGGGTTTTATAACTTTATATATACATGTGGTTGGAGTGTTAATAAGTTAAAATAAAAATTGTAAATAAGTAAAACTAAGTATTATATGGGGTGGGACGAGGTGAGTATATTTTTATGAAACCCGAACCCGCCCCGTTTAATAAACGGGTTTATTTCTCAAACCCAAACCCGACAATATTATTTTAATCGGGTTTTATAACTTTCTCTATTAGGTTCGGATCGGGTTAAATTGTTATCTCTATCTCCATGACTTATCTAATCCTAATGCGATCGGTAGTTTCGACCAAGGCCCTACATGCGGCATCTTTTGTCTCCCTGCTACCAAGACAACCTGGACCACCTATCTAATCAAGTCTAACAATAGTTGTACCCCAAAGGGGTACTATGCCTAGCAAAAGGGGTCTCGAATCCTAAGCATAACGGGAAAATGTAGTGCAGGGCTTGTAGGCTCAACCAATCGCGCTGGTTCTCTAGCCTAATGAACTATCCTCCGAGACCGCATATAAAATTCAACATATAAATCTTATGAGTCATGAAACACATATGAGAATACGAAGATATGCACGCATGTAAGACCTCGTATTTTTGGGAATATTTTATATTGCACGGGTGCTCATAATTGAATTATTTTTAAAAATTAAATAATTAAATAAATATTATTTAGCGAATATTGGATTAATATTTGTGTATTATTATATTTACTTGTTTGATAAATAAATGGAAATGTCTTATTTTATATTACGTCATAAGTGGGTAAAATTGACGAGTTGATGACATCTCATTCGGGACGCGCGTGCGGGGGCGTGCTCGGAATAAGATGGGAAATTTAAGTTAGGTGACTCAAAAGATGATTTCAAGCGAAATGATGATCCGCGATGGGTTGAGAGAGTCAAAATTAAGTACCCGAGATGATAATTGGGTTCATGGACTTTTTAGACCAATTAGGACTCGTATAGGGCGTTTGGGTCATTTTGCACTTAACACTTAGTCTAATTTCAGTATTTGGGGTTATACATGGGAATGGTGGATGATTTGGGCTTCCATTCCACCATTGCAATACCTAAAACTATATAGAGATGGGAGAGAAGAGAAGTGGGAACCAAAGAGGAGGTATAGATAATCATTCCGGGGAAAAATCGGAGAATATCTGGGCATCAAACTCTTGAGGGAAGGAGTTTCATTGAGGCAAAATCAGAATCGCTAAAAATCTAAAGGCAAGTTTTTATCTTGCTTGATGCCTTATGTTGTTCAATATTTCATATCAAAGTTGGTGAAATCTTAAAGATAAAAAGGGAATTTTGGGATAGGATTCACATGTAAAAATGGGATTTGGGGAATGAATTATATAAAAATAATTTTTTTTATAATTCCATAAAAAATATGAGATTCATGTTCAAAAGATGTGATCTTTAGTGGTTAAGAGAAGAAAGTGATAAAACCTTATTATAAAATTATGAGGTGTATGATTCTTGATAAAATAGGTTGAATCCCATGTATTAGTTTGTTATTGGATGGAATGAAACATAAAATGAGTGTCATTACGTTTACGACCAATAATAGGATTAAAATCTAGGTTGACTGAGGTTGATGTTGAGATGATTAAGGGGGAAATTGACAAATCTCGTCAAAAAGAATAACATGGATTTTGCCCATAATCGAATCGATTGGGCCTGGAAGCTGAATAGATTTGGACCTGCTGTGAGAAATAGTCATGTTTTTTTTTTAATATGGGAACAGTTTAGGGTTTTAGTGAACAAAGTGAGTCCGTATATAAGTTTGTGACTTCTAAAAATTAAGAGGGTTATTACATTGCCTTGGATTAGTCGGGTTTAAGTCTGGGTTATAAAATTTAGAGTGTTTAGGATGAACGACACTTGGGAAGTTATTAAGTGAATTCGGATGGAAAATTCGGGTCGATCTGGACACCGACTGAATTGAGATACTGTCCATAATATATGTAATTGCGAAATGAAAATAACTGAGTGATTACATATGTATTTCAGAGTCGGGTTTAGAATCGAAACTTATAGGCTGCGAAGGTAGTCAATTTTATGGTTGGTGTGTGTGTGTGTGTGTGTGTGTGTATGTGTGTATATATATATATATATAAGAAGGCTCACCTACATCTCATTTGATACATCATCTATACATCAAATCTAGTTTTAAGTACTAATTTTTTTTTTAATTTCTCTTGAAATTAACCTTTCAATTAACCCGTACTCAAAAAATTAGATTAAAATATATTTTTATATATTTTTAAAAAATCCAATAAGAAACTGCTAAAAATATCTTATTTAAGGGTCAACGCTAGCAAAATTTTGTGGATTTTTTAAAAATCGCTACAAAATTTATTTTGACCTAATTTTTTGCCCATGGGTTGATTCGAAGGTTAATTTCAAGAGAAAAATAAGAAATTTGAAAAAAAACATTTAGGGCCTAGAACTAGGTGTGATGTATTGAGCTTGATATAAGTGAGTCTCTCTCTCTCTCTCTCTCTCTCTCTCTCTCTCTCTCTCTCTCTATATATATATATATATATATATATATATATATATATATAAAGTATTGAACTTGCTGCGGTGCACTCGCATTGTCCATCCAGGGAAATATTGCATTCGACTTAAAGTTTGGAAGCGAACTCTCGATATAAATAAGGGGGCTACGTATTTATCTTTTGTCCCGTTCCCATATTCCCCTTCCTTTTAATAAACATCAACAATTTTTCTTTTTAGGCATATTCTAGAAGGAAATATTCGCTTGAGATAATTTTAGTTCTCTAGCCTTTATAGGGTTTTTAAGATGACCCGACTCTGTTTTAATTGCTATAATGCAATGCTCTTGACAATTATTCATATTTTAATAAATAAATTTTAGTCTGGTTGGGTTTAATTCTTTTGAGACAGTGTTAAGTCGGAATGAAGATGGAAAGAGTTGCCTTAAACTATAAATCTTAAACCCAAATTTTTTGCCAACAACCTTTCAAACTATTTGTTGAGTAAGTGGTGGAACTTAAATCTGACAAGGAGCCTAAACATGCTTAATATATTTCCCTCTTTTATAGGATAATTGGTCTGAATCCAAGTGTGAGGACAATTAACACATATGGAGTCCCTTAGGTGCTCGAGATGTACTTTCTTTTGTATTCTTTAATGTTCGTTGTCCATGTAAACTTCTTATTTGTTGAGAATTTCATCTGATGAATTAGCATTTTGGTTTCATACTTCTTTTTATATGAAGCTTATATATTAGGTCAGTCCTAAGATTGGTCGTACAGTGGTTGGTTGGCTTTGAAGGATGAGTAAGACAAACAACCTAAAATGAAGATTTGTATGAGGATACCTGCAACAAAGTGAATTAGCAATTATAATTACAATTCTCGTCCACCGATGAAATAAAGGTATATATATATACTAGGGTTTACCCGTGCCGATGGCACGGCAATAAATTTATTCCCGTTATATTTTGTACCCGTGCTGGTGACACGACGATAAATTCGTTCCCGTGATATTTTTTATTTTAAACGTGTCGTCAATAATGCAACTATAAATACTATTGGTCATCCCATGTATAAATACATGGAAAAAATTTATTGTCTCCCACTAATAAAAATAGTTGTCGTGTCATGTTGATAATAAAGGTTTTGCAAAAATTCATTAAAATATCAATTTTTAACTCCACGCATATTTATATTTTCTTCCATTCTCATAAAAAGTGACATATTTCAAATACCAAATCACCACATGTTATGTTGAATTATATATAAAAAAATTCATAATATCAATTTTAGCATGACGATTTCGCTTTCAAAGTTTTAGAGAATATAACACCTCACCGCCCTATCCAATATGCTTTATCCAATGCACTTACACTTGGGTGTATTAGGTAGACACCAATGTTTATTTGAAATTTTTGAAACCACAAACCAGTATAATGATTAGGAGATAAATAACATTTTCAACTTTTTACACTAAATCTATAAATTTTAAAACTAAATTTTCAAATATTAACAACGATAAGTTAATATTAATTTAACAATTTTAAAATATATTAACAATAATACCCAACTCTTCAATCATGCACATTTTACACACACATGATGTGAATGAATAATCATTATATTAACCAAATGTGAACCACATCATTTAAGACATGAATCTTATTTTATTGGTCTATTCAAATAAGCATTTTGAGATAATGATTTTGCACGTGTTCCACAAACAATAAAATTTGTCCTTTCATTTGTTTAAAAAATGAGACCTGACGTGGTAAGCTTCTTGAGCCCAACGATCTTTGGTTCTTGCATGGGTTATCAACTTGTCATTTCCGTTCCCACCAACTCCGGGTTCTCTCTCCACTACTTTACAATTTATTTCATTTAATACACACTTAAATGAATGTTATATTTTATCAAAAAAGCAAAAATTATTCACAATTGGTCGAGTCAAACATCCAATGTGTATTGTGTGAAAATGGCTTAAAACATTTTAGGATTTGACTAAAACAAATGTTTAGGGTATTATTGGTAAAACAAAAGTATAATTTATTTTAACAAAAAAATTATTATTTAGGGAATTATTGGTAAACTGTTATATCAAAAAATATTAACTAAAAGTACACATTAAAACCTCAGATATTGATCTCCAATCATTTAGAACAAAACTTTTTTTTAAATGAGTAATTACCATCTGAAATGTAAATGTAAAGAAAGACCAAAAAAATGTCTTCAACCCTTTTAACACTCTTCTAATTACTTTTGAATTGATGTCCATTCAACCTTTTGTCCTATTGCACATTTGACGTCAAACAATGGTAATGCGCTTTCATCCTTAGATTAATTTCACAATGATACTGTCATACTGCTTTCGATAACATCATCAACAATATCTCCCAAGTAAATAAGGTAAAAAGTTCATTTTACAACTAATTTTTGAATAAAATTAAACATAATAAATACCGGTTTGAGTTTTGAGTTTGGTACACATTTAAAAAAATCAGAAAACTGAAAAAAAATAAGGAAAAGAACATTAAACAACAAAAATTGGACTGTACATTAAAAAAATAAAAACTAATAGCACATCAATGATATTTATTTAATTGTAATTATATAAAAATATTTGAAAAATAAGTTACATCGACCACATGAATGAATTTTTTTTACAAAGCAAGCAAAATACCGAAAGCTGATGTAAAAAGCTTGCAGGACGAACTGTTGATGTATAAAGCTTGCTGCACTTGAGAACCACCAGAAACGTGAATAATTAGCTTTAAAAAAACACTTGCTTGTGTTTGTAAAATCAAATAAATCAATAAGATTGTCAAACAAATTTATTATTTATTAGCTCAATAAATAAATAAATAAAACTTTTGAAAACCATAAAGTCTAATTATTTTTCTCAGTGTCGAGCGCAAAGCATCTGCTCACAGTCAAGAGTTCTTATACCTCAATCTGCAGATTTACACAAAGCCCAAAGTGTTTCTTTTGTATTGGTATAAATACATACTTAGGTTCCCCGAAAGAAAATAAGAAAACAGAGAACTACACATACATTACAGATACAAATGCACTCACATAGGGTGTTTTCTTTCTTCCGTTCTTCCTGTAGAACTCAATTCACATGATGTTGATAAAGCTAACACCAACTCATTCACCCTTAGGTAAAACTTGTACAAAGAAAGACACTTTAAACATTAGTTACTAAAGAAACATACAAATCAATCCACATACAAACAAAGTCCCTTTAAATTAGTAACAGTGCTAGAGAGTAACTGTGCAAACTGCAGCCACAACCCTGTAAAAAAACCTAGAAATTTTGAGTCCTCCCAGGAATGGACATAAAACCCAAAAAATTTGAAACTACGTCGGAGTCGATATAGCCCAGAACTCATACAAAAATACTATATCAAACTCATACAAAAATATGCAAAATTACCTGTGGAAAACCCAAAAAAAAAATATCCTCACCGGAGTCCACATAAAAATCCAGAACTGAAAATTAAAAAAACACAAAATTAAAACAAACAAAAAAACCCTAACTTTATAAATACGACCAATAAACAAACCCTAACTTACTTCGAGATGGGGAAGGGGCGGTGACACCTCGGCTATCCTATCCGATGCCCCGGGTAATTTCTTATGTTGATTAGAGTTAACGGGTCGACCCTTGGATTGGAAGCCATACATAGAATTTGCTCTGCACAAAACTGATAGAGAAAGAGAAGGCCAACGAATTGAGATAGAGGGAGAGAACCAAAATAAATATTAATATTTTTTTCTTTTTAATAGGGTATTGAATTGAGAAAGAGGGAGAGAACCAAAAAAAAGCTCGTTAACGATGGAAAAGTGGGGAGAGAGAAAGAGAGAGTTTGCGTGTTTCGAGGATAAAGGTAAGGGGGAAGGGAGGACGACAGCTTTGACCGGCAGTTTTGATCGGAAGCTTTGACCAGCAGTTCTCTCTCTCTTGCATAGGGGGGAGGGGTTCCTTCTACGTTCCTCCGGTGGTGACCGGTATAATGATCAGGAGTTGGGGGAGGGGTTCCTTCTCCATGCCTCCGGTGGTGACCGGTATAAATCCCATCTTTGACCATGGGGTTGGTCCGGTGGGGGGAAGGGGGATGACAGGGGTTGTGGGGACGACAGGGGGGTTGGTCCGGTGGAGGGAAGGGGGGACGACAGGAGGGGTTGGTCCGGTGGGGGGTAAAGGGAACAACAGGGTTTGTGGGGACGATAGTAGGGGGTTGGTCCGGTGGGGGGAGGGGGGACGATAGGGGAGGGGCTTGAAAAAGAACCCCTTTGAGTGGTTGTGTGATGGACTTGATAAAGAAGAAGGTATAGGGAGTGGGTGAGATATTGAAGAGTTTGGTAGCATCGTGTAAGGTAGTGGGTGAGATGGAACATATTGAGAGGCTCGAGGACAAAGTGTCAAATTGAACAGATGCGTTTGGGCATATCTAAACCGTTAATTTGGGGAGATCAAATGTCATCAGATTCAATCTCAGCCATCAGTTGATAAAGACCAAATCCTCCAAGATGTAATCTTAGCCGTTAGTTGAGGGAGATAAAAAAAACCCTCCTCCTTTATTATATATATATCAATTTATCTATAGATGGTTCTATTTCTAAAAACCCATTGCTAGTTACTAACAATGCATGGGCACATTATTTTGACAGGTGGGTTAACTATCTTACTGATGATTATACTCATTATGGTAGGCTATAATTCAACCAACAAGCCTCCAATCTTCTCAGTTGCAATAGAAAAGAATGTTTGAGATATTCACTGCACACTAAATATATTGTCTAGATTTTCAAATTCCAATTTTGTGGAACTATTTGATCTCAAGTTCTACTTAATGATGATGGATCTGAAAAATTTATGTTACATTCTTATATATTATTTTAAGGTCATTTTTATGATAGTACATTGCTAATTATTGTATATAAACCAAGTTTTCTTTTCAATTTTGTAAGACTTTAGACTTTTTGTAGCTAAATTTTACTCCCAACTTTAAACATTCAGAGTGAATTTAGTCAATTCTTAAAAAAATAAAAAAGGCACCTTCGTAATCATTAAAATTAATGTGTATGTTTCTTATCTTTTGTTGATTTGGATATAAATATTCATGCTTAATTTTTTTCTTATAGTTTTTACCAGTTGGAAGATAATTAATCTTGTCTATCCGCTTTGAATAATAATGCATTAATGTTATCCATATTTTTGAATATTTAATCTTCTGGTATTGAGGGCTTTGGATCTGAGAGTATATATGAATTGATGCTCTCACTAGTAAAACATTTGAATGGAAGAAGCAACCTTGTTTGCTATATTGAGTCAGAGGATGTTCCCCAACTATGTTCCATTGAAATTATTAGTGCCTTGGCATCATGTGCTTTTCACTTTTCCATGGATGGGAAAAGGTCAATATTTTATGCATGTCTGTGTAGTTTAAGAATCTTATATTTTTTATAATGTGAATCACAATTTGAATTCATCATGTTTGGCTTTTGTGGTTATCTTTATTTTAGGTTTCTCATTAAAATACCTCTTTCGAGCTTGAAGGTGTGATTATCCATCCCCCCATCCCCGCCCGACCCTCACAAAAAAAGAAAAGAGAAGACAATTCTTACTTACAATTGTGTTAATTTTACATTTCAATCCTTAACAATGACCATACTTTCTATATGCCTTTTAAACGACCAATGTGGAATTCACCTCTTTTGTAATCCCATGCATTGTTAGCATAAAATTTCTGCACACAGGTTCATGATATGTCATGAAACCTATATAAACTTTTAATTGAAACCCCACTATAGTGTGTAACTTGTGTTGAAAATGTTCACTAAGCAATACCCCCCCCCCAACACACACACACTTCATTCTACTCAACCCAAAGAAAACGCTTGTTTGAATTTTCTCTATTCTCTTTGCCATCAATGCTAGAATAATCAATTTAGATATACAATATATATGAAGGCTACTCAAAGTGATTTGTAACAGTAATAAGATTTTATGAAACGTCAACCTCTTTTCAAACATTTTCACTACCATCTCTATCTATATTTAACGTTGATTTGTTGTTCATCAATTATCATGCCGTCATAAGTGATAGTATTTAGATATGATTACTTTGTAAATGACCGTATTTAATGTTTTGTTTGTTCATTACCGAGCTTATTTCCATGCTGTATTTTTTTTACTAATAGGAGAAGTTATTTTCACAAGTCTTTTAAATGATGCGAAGTGTATTGATTCCCCACAGTTTTAACTTGGACCAGGTTGTTCCTATGAAGTTCCTTTTTAGCCTTTCATATGATATGAATGATAGAAATGGTTTTTCTAAAGACAATATCAAGTGTATATAGGAGTTGACACTTTTGGTAGGCTAAAAAATACTTGACAATCAGTTTTCAGCTGCTATAAACATCATTTTGTATCAGGTAAAAGTATTTTCAAGTTCTATTAGTTTGGAGTGAAAAGATTTTCGTCTCGGCGCAGTAAATGTTGAAAAGTATTAGCTGAATTTCGTTATCAAAATTATGGCATGTACACTATTAATGATTTTATATGACTAAATTACAACTCCAAATAGTTAAAAATAGTTTCACCGTTTTACTTTTCACTCAGCTAAATAATATTTCACCTTTGGACCAAACTGGGCCTCAGATCTTTTTTACCTTACTCATTTATGCACCTTCTGATCAAGTTTTCGAATGCTCAAACTGAGTTTTCATGTATATCCAGGTTATAGAGTCAACAAAGTCATTGCTTTTATTGCAAAAGCCTAATGAAATTATTTATGGTGTTGTTTCTTCATCATCATCAAGTAATATTCCAATTTCTTCAAAGAGAAAGAAAATGGCAGATGGAAATGCTAATAGGATATAAGACTACATAACTATATTTTGGTATAAGTTTTAATGGAAATGTCCCTAAAACTTAGGGAGAAATTCGCAGATAGCTCTTCATGTGAAGAAGAAAATTTCTGCACTGGAGGGTTCGGATAGATGCCCTAGAGGATACAATGACCCCGTCGCCCCAAGTCGATGGCACCTGGGTACCTATTCTGGACTATTTTTAGCCGTTTTGGATCCCCGGTGCATTCAAAAAGGTCATCCGAATTACCGAACTAAAAAATGGAATCATACCTTACATGTGTGTCTCGAATGTGTCATCATTAAATCCATCTCTTTTACTCACTAATGACGTAATAAAAATTATCACAAAACTATTTACTTATAACACACAAGTAAATATTTTTATTCATAAATACTAATCTAAAACTTGCGAATTGATATTTATCAAAACCAATTTAATTTCACAATCAAATTTGTAATTTAATGCACATGTGGAATTAATATTCCCTTAAAAGTTTGGGCTATTACATTCTACCCCTAATAATGGAGTTCTTCTCCAAAATTCGAACGTAACTAATATAAAAAGCTCCAAATACTTTTTTCGCATGTCATCCTCACGCTTCGGATACTTTCGCTCCTTACGATCCAAGATGGTAATAGGCCTCTCCTCATAAGTAAATTTAAGCTGTAACTCTATCTCCTCTAACACGATATGAAAACATGCCAACTCGTCCCTAAGATACCTCCTCAATGACAACACATGAAAAAATCATGAATTCGTCGTAAAGGCTCTAGACAAGCCTATATGGAACTAGGTGCCAACTTCCCCTTCTTTTCGAACCCCATCATTACCTTCATATAACCACAATAACGCCTGATCACCCACGTCAAACTCCAAAGGTCTCCGATTTGCATCGACGTAACTCTTCTAACGGTCCTTAGCTACCCAAATATAGCTCTTGATCAACTAAATATTTACCAAAGTGTACTGAATCAAGTCTGACCCGAGAAGCTTGTTATCCCCCACCTGTAATACCCCGCATTTTTATGCTATATTAATTTGGGGATTTATTAAATTTAATGTGAATTAATTATTTAATAAAAATTCAGAAATTAATTATGTTATAATTATTAACGTGACGAGAGTTAGTAATTATGGGAAATTTGTTGAATATTACTGATGAGCAAAGTAATATATGATATTGGTTATATTGAATGTCACGAGTGAATAAAATGACAATTTTAGAAGTTTAGTCGGGACGCGCCCCTGTCGCGTCGGGACTAAATAGTGATAAATAAAAGTGAATATTTTATAAGTTGTTCGGATGGCCGTTTTGAGTGCGCCAACGCGTCCGGAAGGGTCGAGATAGTCAGAAAAATGTACCCGGGGGTTTAGTTTGGGTCTCGGGGCGTTTTTAGGCCTAATTAGTACCCCGGGAGGGCATTTTGGACATTTCATATTTTTGGGTAATTAAACCCACGAAAATTTAAGAGGCTATATCAGATGTCCAGGTCATCTTCTAGGGTTAAATTAATTCTAAACCTTAGAAAGGCCATAGGAGAGGAGAGGAGAGAGCTCTTAAGGCAATTCAAGGCCAAAGAGTCATCCGTTTGCACCGCCGCCACCGCCAACGCGTAGATCGCAAGACGGGGAAAGCAACCACACCAAATTTGGCACCAAACCAGACTTCTAAAAATCCCAGGTAAGTGTTTATCTTTCTTATTTCATTGACGCATCTTTCATATTAGATTAGGAATGATTAAGATGAATTGTATGGAAGAAAAATCCAATTTGAGTTAGGAAATTGCATGTGGTGATAACTTAAATGATATTCTGGAAACCCTTTGTCATGTAAAGGATTAAAACCACGAAATTTTGAGGTTGTATCAGAAGGAAATTCTGGGAAAAACAAATTAGAACCATGATTAAGAGTTTTCTAGGGTTCTTGAGTTTTAAATGAATTTTGGCTTGATAATCCATGATTAGTGATAGAAATCCACATGTTTTATGTAGGGATTACATAATATGATGTTATGATGTTAGTAGTATAAATTCTGGGTCGTTTGGGTATGAAAACTATGGAAATTGTTGAGGTTAGAAGATGAAAACCGTAAATGCAAAACTGCAGATTTCGCATACCTGCTTGATCGATCGATCGAGCCCCAGACCTCGATCGATCGACCCCTCCTGGCATACTTAAGTTCCCCTTCTTAAATTGGTTGAAATTCACTTTAATGAGGAATATATATGGATACCCTTATAAATATGTTTCGGGAGATAAGGAGGGCTAGTAGGGAATATGAATAAATTTCGGGACCTTTAAGGTAAGATGAGAGTTGTCTTTTCGGGATATTCCGTATAAGAAATGATGAAATTACATATTTAAAGTGAGAGATTACGTAAAATAGTTACGAAAGAGAATAGATGAATACCTACTGAATTTTCATAGGTGGGAGGATAAAGCCGTGAGAGTTATGTGGTAAGTTGGAATAATACCGAATCAAGGTTAGAACGAACCGTTATATGTGTTAACTAATAATGAGATATGATAAATAATGTTGTAACTATGGGATTTGAGATATACCTAATATTGATATGGTAATATTAGTATAGCTATATGATTGTGTATGCACATACTATTTATGTGTGAAAAACGTACCCACGCTACTTGCTATCCCTGAGGTTACCGCGCTGGGACGAATCTTATCCTGTGTGCCTTATGGGGGATATTGACTCGTACCCTAGGAGATAGATATCCTTGGTACAGGCTATCGTATGGATAGTTCAGACGGTCCTAAGAGACGCAGGTATGTGCCATCCTCTTAGAGACTTGGAATCTATGCTTCGCCTCAATATTGTTTGTGTATGTGTTAATACAATTCGAGAGTGATTCCGAATTTGTATTCCCCTTAATACGAGTGATATAGGGTTTGGATAGTAGAGTATGCCCGCACCATAGTTTTTATTTTGGGTGCTGTTATGATATATATATATTATACGAGTAGTTAATATATATATGAAATTATGAAATTTGGAACTGCCTACTGTGATTTGATAAGTAGGACATGGTCGATGACTCAATTTGTAAATACTTGTTTTGAGAAAGTATAATATGACACGGGGAAAACTTTATTAATTAATAAAGTTAAAATGAGAACTTTGGTTACTAATTGGAATCTTCCATTTAAAACAATTGTATTGTTCAGTTTTAAATCTTGTGAATAACCTAAGATAAGTTAAATCATTGGGGAAAGTTAGTGCGATATATGACGAGATAAACCATTGGGAAGGGTAGTGCGATAGGTGTGCACATTAGAAGAGAGGTGAGAATTTCTCAAGAGAGTGTCGCACTAATATGTTGTTGCATTAGCCTATAATCAATTTAAATACTTGTTAAACGAATTTTTAAATCATATACACTATCGGGCTCTGACCCATTTCCATGTCTCTTTCTCTCTTGTATATATATATGTATATATTACATGTGCCCAGCCACAGGGGCGTCTTGCATAGGGTCCTTTGGCAGGAACGCACTGCAGCTTAGGTGGGAGTTGCAGGCCTACTGTTTAGACGACTTCATCCATTTGATTCTACTTCTAGCATGTTCATTATTGGGGCATGTGTCGCCTTTCCATTATTCAGTTGTTATTTGGATATTGTACTTCATTTATTTCTAGTATTGTCACTTTGGGATTTATTATTATCTGGATGGTTTACTTTAAGTTTTATTGTTAGTAGCCAGTTGTTGGATGTTAAATTATTGGATTGCTTAGTTCCGATATTCTTGTGGTGTGATTCGTTATATATTAAATTGTTGTAAATAATTAAATCTTGTTTTCAAAAAAATAAAATTTGGAAAGTAATGTTATAAAAAGAATTTTAACACTTAGCTTAATTAAATAGGGTGTTTAAATTGGAAAAGTTATTTTTCGGCAGTGATGCTGAGAATGAACCAACTGTTCACCTTGAATTAATTTAATAAAGGAGTGATTGCCCGGTATTTAATTAGGCGGGGTGTCACAGGTGGTATCAGAGCATCAGGTTCTAGTGTCCTTTAGGATCTGTGCGGCTTATTATGCTTTCAGCGTTGCTTTCTTTGATATAGAGCCCTAGTACTAGGAATGTTGTGTTCATCTCTATACATTGGGAATTCGTGCTTCTGCGATTTGTTTATTTGAATGATGAACTCATCGAAATTTACTTAAATTTTCAGATGGATCGTCGAGAAGAACTAGCTAAAACGGTTAGGGGAGTCAACGAGCAAGATCGACTCACACCTCAAGTATCCCCAGAGAGAATACCAACCGCCGAGTTAGCAGGTATCTTGGCACAAGCAGTTACCACTGCAGTTTTACAATACCAAGAACGCAGCATACAACTGAGAGGAGGCAAAAGACCTAGAGAGGTTAACCAAATGCATGTGACTAAAGCTGATAAATGTGGGAAGACACTGAAATTGAGACAACAAACTACCCAACACCGAGTCAGTTCCAGAAGTAACAAAATTTATGAAAAGGGCCAAAAGTGTCAGGGCCAATGAAGTCAAATTCAAAATGAAATCATAAAGAGGTGCTTCAGTTGTGGAATGGACGGTCACAAACGTCAATCTTATCCGAATCAGATTGGGGATAAACTACAATCCGACCAATGAAGAATTTCGGAACTCTGTTATAAACGTGTGCAGTCGGGTCACAAGTGGATGGATTGTCCTCACCCTGACATAGTTTTTCCGCAAATTTCCCCTCAAGGCCAGCAAGACCAAGGAAAAAGTGAGTCTAGTCAACAACGTGGTAAAGTGAAGCAGTTTCGAAAGAGGAATAAAGTCCCAAGTCAGCAAGGCCGACACCGACAGCAGCAGGGTCAGAGGGGGAGTAACTTCAGAGGCCGATGTTTTGTGTGAGGCAAGCATGGACATAAACGCCAGGATTGCCCAAAGGGTGTTAGGGCCCCACAGCAGCAGGGTGCCCGTAATGAGCCACGGGGGCCACTTTTCCAGTCGCCCTCCTAGAACCAACTCAGGTACCAGCCCTACCAACCTTTCCAGTAGCTCCAGTACAGCAGGGGCAGTTACAGTACAGACATATCTATAACTAGGCAGCAGCCCCACATGCACCACCCCCGATTTGGGGTATGTTTCCTATCCATGGTACTTTGGGTCGAGTTTTGTTTGTTACTAGGGCGACGCATTGTTTTATAGCTACATATTATACGAAGACCTTAGGGTTATTAGCCACAGTAGAGAGCACCGTAACATATGTAGACTCACCACTGGGGAATGGTACATTTTTTTATATGTCGGGGAGTGGGGGTAGAGATTGGTAGCTTGGTATTACCCGCAGACATGTTAGTCTTAGATATGCATGAGCATGATGTGATTATCGGTATGGATTGGCTCGCAGCTTATAGAGCCGTGATTGATTGCTTCGGTGGGAGCATTATTTTTGCCATTTCGGGGCAAGAGATGTTTGTAGTGGCGATGCCTCGCCCAGAGGGAGGTTCGACCGCTCATTTGTAATATATAGAGGAGGATACCTCTAAGGAGGTTGTGATTCCTTTAGACTCGATCCCAGTCGTTCGTGAGTATTCTGATGTATTCTAGGAGATACCAGGCCTACCCCCCAGTCGAGAGATAGACTTTGTCATAGACTTATTACCGGATACTAGGCTGATAGCACACGCTCCATACCGTATGGCTCCGGCGGAGATGCGAGAATTACGAGATCAGATAAACCAGTTGTTAGGTCAGGGCTTCATTCACAGGAGTACCTCACCTTGGGGCGCTCCAGTCTTGTTTGTGAAGAGGAGAGATGGTTCACTGAGGTTGTGTATGGACTACCGGGAGTTGAACAAGGTCACGATACGAAATAAGTATCCGTTGCCTCGAATAGATGATCTGTTCGACCAACTGAGAGGAGCAACTTTCTTTTCTAAGATAGATTTGAGGTCGGGGTACCATCACCTACGTATTAAAGAGCAGAATGTTTCAAAGACTGCCTTCTTGACGAGGTATGGGTCTTACGAGTTCAGAGTGATGCCATTTGGTCTCAGAAATGCTTCAGCCATGTTCATGGACTTAATGAACCGAGTATTCAGAGAGTTCTTGGATCAGTTTTTCATCGTCTTCATAGATGACATTTTGATATATTCACACTCCGAGGAGGAGCATGCCGAGCACTTGAGGAAGGTTCTTCAGACTCTAGGAGAGCATCAGTTATATGCTAAGTACGAGAAGTGAGGATTCTGGTTGCGAGAAGTACAGTTCTTAGGGCATGTTATTTCTGAGCAGGGGATAGCAGTTGACCCAAGTAAAGTATCAGCGGTGAAGGAGTGGGGACAGCCCATGACACCAACGGAAGTGCGAAGTTTCTTGGGGTTAGACGGTTACTACAGGAGATTCATTCGGGGATTCTCCAAAATAGCGGGCCCATTGACGAATCTGACTCGCAAAGGGGTACCGTATGTTTGGGATGATGCTTGTCAGTTGGCTTTCGACGAGCTAAAAGACAAGCTTACTTCAGCACCAGTTCTTGCTTTACCAAAATCGAGTGTGGAGTACCTGGTCTACATCGATGCCTCTTTACGTGGACTTGGGGGAGTACTTCGGTAGGAAGAGAAGGATATAGCTTTTGCCTCCCGCAAGCTTAAGCTGCATGAGAAGAATTACCCCACCCACGACCTGGAGTTAGCAGCGGTCATTTTTGCATTGAGGATATAGAGGCACTATTTATTGGGGGAGAAATTCCGCTTGTTCACAGACCACAAGTCATTGCAGTACCTGTTCACTCAGAAAGAGCTGAATATGCGTCAGCGCAGATGGATAGAGTTTGTGAAGGACTACCAGTTCGATATACAGTATCATCTGGGGAAGGCCAATGTAGTTGCTGATGTGTTGAGTCGTAGACCGGTAGACGAGGTGGCGGACGTCTAGAAAGCAAAGTGGGAGGAGTTGGGTCACCAGAACACAATAGCCCGTTCTTTCATATCCATTATGTCAGTCACACTCGAGATTGTTACAAGGGTGATGAGGCACAGACCACAGACCCGTTTTGACAGGAGCAAATTGTACGACATTTAGCCGAGGGTGCTGAGTCCTATTCTGTTAGTTCTGATGGGGGTTTGTGGTTTAATGGGAGAATAGTGGTTCCAGAAGGAGCAGAATTACGTCATGCAGTGATGACCCAGTCTCACGGGTCCCGATTTGCGGTGCATCCTGGAGGGGATAAGATATATCAGGATATGAGGCGACAATACTGGTGGAGTGGGATGAAGAAGGACATTGTTGAGTTCGTGTCCCAGTGTTCTACCTGCCAGCTGGTAAAGGTGGACCATCAGAAACCGTCAGGGTTGCTACAACCATTAGAAGTACCCGCGTGGAAGTGGGAGAGTATTTCCATGGATTTTATTACGGGGTTGCCTACATCACAGCGGGGCCACGACTCTATCTGGGTGATTGTAGACCGTTTGACCAAGGTGGCTCATTTTCTGCCGGTGCGGACGGATTATACCACGGGTCAGTATGCTCTGTTGTTCATTGCTGAGATTGTCAAATTACACGGGGTGCCCCTGAATATTGTGTCAGATAGAGACAAGATTTTCGTGTCACGTTTCTAGGAAAGCTTTCAGGAGGCTATGGGTACTGAGTTGAGGTTGAGTTCAGCTTATCACCCACAGACAGATGGACTGACAGAGCGTACTAATCAGATGTTGGAAGATATGCTACGCATGTGTGTTCTTGATTTTGGAGGAGGTTGGGAGCCACACCTTCCACTGATAGAGTTTGCTTATAATAACTCTTATCAATTCACGATTGGCATGGCTCCATTTGAGGCCTTGTACGGCAGGCCTTGTCATTCCCCAGCTTGTTGGCTCGAGGTGGGGGATAAATACTTGCTAGGACCAGAGGTGATTCAGGAAACCTCCGCGAGGATTGAGATGATTAGGAGCCGCATTCGAGTAGCCCAGGACAGGCAGAAGAGCTACACCGATGCGAAACGGTTCTTCTGGGAGTTTAATGTGGGGGACCAAGTGTTACTGCGTGTATCTCCTATGAAAGGAGTGATGAGGTTCAGGAAGAAGGGGAAATTGGCCCCGAGGTATGTGGGACCATTTCCCATTATCGAGAAAATTGGGCCGGTAGCATACAGATTGGGACTGCCAGAACATTTACATCGCATTCACGATGTATTTCACATCTTGTCGTTGAGACGGTATCTTCGAAATGATATGGCCCATACTCACATCGCGATAGATGAGATAGACTTACAGCCTGATAGCTCTTACGAGGAGAGACCGGTGGCTATCCTAGACTATAGTGAGAAGAGATTGAGGTCGAAGATAGTTCCACATGTGCGTGTCTAATGGGAGCACCATAATGTGGAGGAATCCACATGGGAGCGCAAGGCAGATATGCGCGAGAGATATCCAGATTTATACTTACCAGGTATGCCTTATTTTCCGAATTTCGGGACGAAATTCCATTATTATGGGGGAAGTATGTAATACCCCGTATTTTTATGCTATATTAATTTGGGGATATATTAAATTTAATGTGAATTAATTATTTAATAAAAATCCAGAAATTAATTATGTTATAATTATTAACGTGATGAGAGTTAGTAATTATGGGAAATTTGTTGAATATTACTGATGAGCAAAGTAATATATGATATTGGTTATATTGAATGTCACGAGTGAATAAAATAACAATTTTGGAAGTTTAGTCGGGACGCTCCTGTATCGCGTCGGGACTAAATAGTGATAAATAAAAGTGAATATTTTATAAGTTGTTTGTATGGTCGTTTTGAGTGCACCAACGCGTCCGAAAGGGTCGAGATAGTCAGAAAGTGTACCCGGGGGTTTAGTTTGGGTCTCGGAGCGTTTTTAGGCCTAATTAGTACCCCGGGAGGGCATTTTGGACATTTCACATTTTTGGGTAATTAAACCCACGAAAATTTAAGAGGCTATATCAGATGTCCAAGTCATCTTCTAGGGTTAAATCAATTCTAAACCTTAGAACGGCCATAGGAGAGGAGAGGAGAGAGCTCTCAAGGAAATTCAAGGCCAAAGAGTCATCCGTTTGCGCCGCCACCACCGCCAACGCGTAGATCGCAAGATGGGGAACGCAACCACACCAAATTCGGCACCAAACTAGACTTCTGAAAATCCCAGGCAAGTGTTTATCTTGCTTATTTCGTTGATGCATATTTCATATTAGATTAGGAATGATTAGGATGAATTGTATGGAAGAAAAACCCAATTTGATTTAGGAAATTGCATGTAGTGATGACTTAAAGGGTATTCTGAAAACCCTTTGTCATGTAGAGGATTAAAACCACGAAATATTGAGGTTGTATATGAAGGAAATTCTGGGAAAAATAGATTAGAACCATGATTAAGAGTTTTCTAGGGTTCTTGAGTTTTAAATGAATTTTGGCTTGATAATCCATGATTAGTGATAGAAATCCACATGCTTTACGTAGGGATTACATAATATGATGTTATGATCTTAGTAGTATAAATTCTGGGTCGTTTGGGTATGAAAAATACGGAAATTGTTGAGGTTAGAAGATGAAAACCGTAACTGCAAAACTGTAGATTTTGCATACGTGCTTGATCGATCGATCCAGCCAAGAGCTTCGATCGATCGAAGGTTCGATCGATCGAGCCCCAAACCTCGATCGATCGACCCCTCGTGGCATACTTAAGTTCCCCTTCTTAAATTGGTTGAAATTCACTTTAATGAGGAATATATATGGACACCCTTATAAATATGTTTCGGGAGATAAGGAGGACTAGTAGGGTATATGAATAAATTTTGGTTCCTTTAAGGTAAGACGAGAGTTGTATTTTTGAGATATTGCGTATAAGAAATGATGAAATTATGTATTTAAAGTGAGAGATTACGTAAAATAGTTACGAAAGAGAATAGATGAATACCTACTGAATTTTTATAGGTGGGAGGATAAAGCCGTGAGAGTTATGTGGTAAGTTGGAATAATACCGAATCAAGGTTAGAACGAACAGTTATATGTGTTAACTAATAATGAGATATGAGAAATAATGTTGTAACTATGGGATTTGAGATATACCTAATATTGATATGGTAATATTAGTATTGCTATATGATTGTGTATGCATATACTATTTATGTGTGAAAAACGTACCTACGCTACTTGTTATCACTTAGGTTTCCGCGCTGGGACGAATCTTATCCTGTGTGCCTTATGGGGGATATTGACTCATACCCTAGGAGATAGATATCCTTGGTACAGGCTATCATATGGATAGTTCAGACAGTCCTAAGAGACACAGGTATGTGCCATCCTCTTAGAGACTTGGAATCTATGCTTCGCCTCAATATTGTTTGTGTATGTGTTAATACAATTCGAGAGTGATTCCGAATTTGTATTCCCCTTAATACGAGTGATATGGGGTTTGGATAGTAGAGTATGCCCGCACCATAGTTTTTATTTGGGGTGCTGTTATGATATATATATTATACGAGTAGTTAATATATATATGAAATTATGAAATTTGGAACTGCCTACTGTGATTTGATAAGTAGGACATGGTCGATGACTCAAATTGTAAATACTTGTTTTGAGAAAGTATAATATGACACGAGGAAAACTTTATTAATTAATAAAGTTAAAATGAGAACTTTGGTTACTAATTGGAATCTTCCATTTAAAACAATTGTATTGTTCAGTTTTAAATCTTGTGAATAACCTAAGATAAGTTAAATCATTGGGGGAAGTTAGTGCGATATATGACGAGATAAACCATTGGTAAGGGTAGTGCGATAGGTGTGCACATTAGAAGAGAGGTGAGAATTTCTCAAGAGAGTGTCGCAATAATATGTTGTTGCATTAGCCTGTAATCAATTTAAATACTTGCTAAACGAATTTTTAAATCATATACACTATCGGGCTCTGACCCGTTTCCATTTCTCTTTCTCTCTTGTATATATATATATATATATATATATATATATATATATATATATATATATATATATATATATGTATATATTATAGGTGCCCATCCACAGGGGCGTCTTCCATAGGGTCCTTTGGCAGGAACGTGCTGCAGCTTAGGTGGGAGTTGCGGGCCTATTGTTTAGACGACTTCATCCATTTGATTCTACTTCTAGCATGTTCATTATTGGGGCATGTGACACCTTTCCATTATTCAGTTGTTATTTGGATATTGTACTTCATTTATTTCTAGTATTGTCACTTTGGGATTTATTATTATCTGGATGGTTTACTTTAAGTTTTATTGTTAGTAGCCAGTTGTTGGATGTTAAATTATTGGATTGATTAGTTCCAATATTCTTGTGGTGTGATTCGTTATATATTAAATTGTTGTAAATAATTAAATCTTTTTTTCAAAAAAATAAAATTTGGAAAGTAATGTTATAAAAAGAGTTTTGACACTTAGCTTAATTAAATAGGGTGTTTAAATTGGAAAAGTTATTTTTCGACAGTGATGGTGAGAATGAACCAACTGTTCACCTTGAATTAATTTAATAAAGGAGTGATCACCCGGTATTTAATTGGGCGGGGTGTCACACCACCTCTAACCATTATGCGGGGCAACAACAAGGTCTCTCATACAAAGCCTCGAAAGGTGCCATGCCAATAGTAAACTGGCACAACTTATTATAAACAAACTCTACCAATGACGAGTACTGCTCCTAATCACCTTTGAAATCTTGAATACACATACTCAACATATCCTTTAATATATTATTCACCCTCTCCATTTCCCCATCATTCTGCAGGTGATATGTCACACTCAAATGCTACGCTGTTCCTAACACCTCCTGAAAACTCTGTCAGAAGTGAGACATAGAGATTTTATCTCGGTCTAAAACAATGTTGAGCGGCACCCCATGCAATCTCGTTATCTCTGCAATAAAAAGATAAGCATATAACCCATACTTATAATCGACCTTAACGAGTAAGAAATGAGTCATCTTAGTCAAATAGTCCACAATAACCCAAATGGAATCGTGAACCCTCTATGATGTCGGTACCCCCTTTGACGAAGTCTGTCCCTATACTCTCCCACTTCCACATTCGAATCTCCAATGATTGTAAAACCCTAGTTGGTCTCTGGTGATCAACATTCACCATTTAGCAAGTATTGAACTTCAAGACAAGCTGTATAATGTACCGCTTCATACCGGCCCACGAATATAACATTCTTTAGTCGAACACCATGACAGGGTATTTTCTAGGTAATACTTACACGTGTGATTCGATTGGCTGTAATAACTGCAATGAATTGGTATCCTTTGTAGAAGATCCATCTTCTTCTTACGACACATAAAAACGGGCCTTCCAACATCACATCTTAGATCCGTGTTAGGTTTCAATTTGTGACAATATATCAGATACCAATAATCTATGTGGTTAAGGGGATATAATATGGGTATGTATGTTTTAATATAGTTATATGTTGTGAAGTACTCACTAACATATTGCGTGTGATCGATGCTTAGTTTGGCATATGTCGCAATCGTATGGGAACAAGGCATCTTAAAAATCTCACACTTATAATAACCACACTTGCCTCCTGATATGTGTACAACGTACGCATTTCCACTTTTGTGTTACCAACCGTACTTGACCCTCATTATGGTTGACGGTTCGACGTATATGATTTCTCATCTTATTAATTCGTTTATGTACATTTGACAAAACATTAAATGTACATGCTTCACCCACAATCTTATATTCCCTACACCCTACGTATGAAGAAATACATAAGAAGTTAATAAAATATAAACTTAATTAATTCAGTGATAGGAATACTCCTCACACTCTCAATAATCTCGTCAAACACTTATAATAAGTTGGTCATCGTTTAGCTATATAGGTATCCCATGTCATGACAAAGTCACGAATTCTTCTTAGGAATATTGGAAATATAGGAGTGTGCGACCTCATTTATGTCCTTAACTTTTTACATTACCTTATCAAATTTCCTTACTTTTCGTGTAGTGCCTGCGAGCCTTAACAAATAATTTAGGACAACGTCACTAGATATTTTACAAACATTCCTAGAAACGTGACGTAGGCAATATTTGTAACTACCATTACCATCCTTCCACTATCTATACAAACGTTGTTGCTCCTACACCGTAACCTTTATCCCTGTATGTCGGTCGAAAATAAAATATATATGATAGCTCCCCAATAAGATTTGTGTCTTAATGTGGTATAAGAACCGACTCTGGATATTTATATTCTCTTTATCAACAATTGTGAACGCTAGTGGGAGTACTTGTTAGATCCCAGTTGTAATATGTCAATGATTGGTAAAAGGTCTTCCTACTTAGTCCTAATAGTAGGGGTCAATTCCAGGTGAATGTCGAGACTTTGGGTTCCGTTAATATTCAAAATAAGTTGGACCATACTTTCCACAAGGTAATCTTTGTCTACAATCATTTCCATGAATTTCATTCCACCGCAAATCGATAATGCAAACCAACAAAAAGTGATCGTAGTAATCGCTCAAGTCTATGTCAATGATATCATTTTTGGATCTACATCCTTAACCGAAGTTGAAAATTTCTCCAAAGTGATGCATGGAGAATTTCAAATGTCTCTTATGGGGGAGTTACAATTCTTTCTAGGGCTTCAGGTTAAATAAAATTCAGATGGATGATTTATCTCGTAATCCAAATATGCCTTAGAAATTGCTAAAAAGTTTGGCCTAGAGAATGCAAAAACTGCTAGGACACCCATGAGTACATCGATAAAATTATCTAAGGATGAGCATGGTAAATCCATTGATCCTACTATTTATCGTAGTATGATAGGAACCTTACTATACCTCACTCTTCACGCCCTGACATTATGTATGTTGTGTGTGTCTACGCCAGATATCAGAATGCACCTAAAGAGAGTCATTTATCATACGTTAAGAGAATTATTAAATATGTTAAAGGAGCTCTCAATTTAGGACTTTGGTATACCAATGACACATCCACCACTGTAATTGGTTACACCGATGCTTATTTGGCAGGGTGTTCTGATGACAGTAAGAGTACGTTAGGAGCATGTTATTATATAGGAAATAATTTAGTAGGATGGTTTAGTAAAAAATTGAATTGCACATCGTTATCCACTGCTGAATCAGAGTACATTGCAACTGGAAGCTGTTGTTCGCAATTACTTTGGATAAAGTAGATGTAAAAGACTATGGCATAATTGAAGATAAGATGCATATATATTGTGATAATTAAAGTGCAATTAATATTTCCAAAAATCATGTGCAACACTCTCGTACCAAACACATTAAGATTCAATATCACTTTATTCGTGAATTAGTAGAATCTAAAGAATTGGAAATTCTCTATTTGCCTACGGATCTTCAATTAGCTGGTTTATTTACAAAGCCTTTAGATAATATCATATTTTAGTCTTTACGGAAATCTATAGGTATGATATGTTTTGAATAATTATTTATCCTCACATAAATATCATCCGGTCATATTCATGCTAATAATTGATCTTTGAGGATATAGGGCACGGATGTTTCAAAAATGACAAAAAACACCTCCAATATCTGTTTTATGTAGGAGATCCTTGATGTGACTCGTTGATATTTGTGCGTTGATGAATATTTCTTTCTTTGTATTTGCTCATGCATTTTCTTCCTACCCTTTGTAACTTTGAGACAAAATGGGGGAGAAACTCTGAGTCCACTTGGACATTATTTTGATTACTTCAACTACAATGCTTGATCTTAGTTATCTTATTTTCAGGAAATCAGTAGTTCGTTTTATCATAATATTGTTAGGGTATTGGTCTGTATTTAGTTGAGTAATGTAATTTTATTTTTCTAGGATTGGGGTAGCTAGAATTTTGCATAGGAATATGTTTTTCTTTTTTTAAGTATCCCTATGAGTCCTCGATGACTCAAAGGAGATTTTGTCTCATATTTCCAAAAGGGGAGACTGAAGCACCTTATATCTTTGACTCATTTGAGTCTATATTATATAGGCGCTTACCTAGTTCGGAAATAGTGACAAAATTAGAGTTATACCCTAGCGTACCAAACAACCTCAGACTCTACATGATATTTCCTCTATTAGTCTGAAAGGTATAATACCAACACTACACCTAGGATTGCATTTCTATGTTGCATTCATAATAATTTAGGTGTGTGAGTATTAATTCCCATTAAAATAATTTCTAATAATTTTTGGAATTTTTTAAATAATTTTTAGGAATTAATAAACATTTTAAAAACATTTAAAAATTGGTTTTAAAATGTTGTGCGCTTATTTGTAATATGAGCTATATCCTAAAAAGGGTGGACGGGTAGAATTCGAAAGCGACAGAGAAATGTGTGGTACTAAATGGAATTGTTTGAACTTCAAAAACACACGTTCTATTGTTAATCTTGGTCTTACACGTGTTGTTGTTGTACGGTTTAGATTTGTGTTTGTTTACACTCACGGTATTAATAATCATTCATATTCGTTCGATCGTTGTTAATCTTCGGCCTACATGTATTTGTATCAATCCTTGTGATGCTTGAGTGGACCAATAAACGCACGTTTAAATGCGGTGTGTTCTTATCCCTAAGATTTACATCGTTAGAGCCAGAATCAATCTTAGTCGTTGTTTTGCCCAGAGATTCCAGACCCTTCAATACAATAATATAAATAGATGCCATATGTTAACGTTTACAATATTTTGATCACCTCAGAGTTGAGAGAAAAAAGAGAAAGGAAAGGGAGAGAAATTAGAAATCGTATCCAAACCCTAGAAATTTTCTTTAGAAAATTTACTCTGTGATTTTGAGATTTTCTCTTCATATAAAGTGTAGATCTGATCTATTTGTGATATAAATCACGTAGATTTGCTTAGGCTGATTTCTTTTTTCAAGAAATCCTTGTTTGTTGGTTATTTTGATCTCAAAAGTTTTTCTAAACCTTTTACCAACAAATATTTTTCTGTTTCAAGTTTTGAGAAAAACTAATTTCTATCTAGTTGAAGATCTTGAGACGTTTGTTCATGCAAAGTTCATATTTCACAATTTGTGAAATAGAAGTGTAGATAAATAAAAAGAATGCATATAGGACCTTGGCTATTTTACAAAGCAAGGTTGTCACTTGATCTATGGTGTAGAATAAAGATCAAAAGTCTAATGCTTTCAACAAACTGAGATTCAGAAACTCATTTTAGATCGAAATTTGTAATTTGTTAGAAAACTTATTTGTATAAGTGTGTGTGTGCCTGTGTGTTTCATGCATGTGTTAGGCACTTCACTACAAAACACTTTATACACTACAACACTCAAGAAGTGTTGGTAGAGAGATTCTTGACTTTAGAGTCGATGTAAAGCTAAAAGGAGGAGGAGTTCGAAAGCTGGGAGAATAACTACAACATCAGAGCCTTCAGAGAAGCCAGAATTACCTAATGGAGTTGGAAAAAATTCTTGACTTAGATTAGGTCTGATTGTGTGTTTAGTTTGTTATATAGCTTATAATTTTCTTACTCTATTTTAGTAGATTTTCCCTTTTAGGTGTTCCGTGGATATTTCCCCAATTAGGTGGGGTTTTACCACATTAAAATCTTGTGTTCTTGCATGTTTTATCTTCCTCTCATCACATTCTACTTGTGTGCTGATTTATAACTATTTTAGTTTTGGTTTTCAAAACTAGGATACTTAATAACTGAAATATCTCATTCATAATATTTTGATACACATCTTGCATTAATAATTGTTTTGTAAAAAGAGTTTCTCAAATAAACTGTTCGGAGCCAATTAGATTGTTTAATCTTGAATTAAACAACTCAATTGGTGCTTTTATGAGTGAGTGATAAGGACATAAGGAGGTGCTCAGGGGGGTCTAGGATGGTGCTTAAGGGGTCCTAGGATGGGGTGTCTACAGAAGGATCAAATAGTCATCGAAGGATAAATAGTCATCGCAAATTTCTTTCACGAAATAATCAGGGAATTATCAATTCAGCAACTTGCAATTTGCTTAAGAGAATTATGAGTGCGATGTGCCTGAGATGTTATCAAAAACATCATGACATGCACTGATTACTCTAATCGGAATAACTCTATCGATTCGATCTAGAGTTCTCCTCTGCTTTGGATTGATCCTCATACACAGGTAACAAAGGCAATCACCAAACCTATGTTAAAATACATCATTTATTTAAAGATCCAATCTCCTTTCTGAGCCATGAACACAACACCGAGGAGTTTATCGTTCGCGAGCACGTGAGCATATAATTCTTCGGCATAACACTGATGACATTAGGTGTATATGTATGCCTAATTCTAATCGTTGGGAACTAACCTGCTCATCAATGCCAGCTCCAGTGTCCGTACAGTTGGTACGGTTGTATATATTTTCTTTATCCCACTAGATCATCAATCGATCCAATCCTTTGGGAATTATATTACCGAGGATAAAGTCGATCAGATCTCGAATGTGAAGGTCTGGGGAATATCTCAAGAGGTTCTCTCTCAGTCTCATCTTAACTATTCATACTACTAACACTAAAGGCTTCTTTTATTTCTATCAGATGAGTTCTATGAAAACGTTTAAATTCGATGCAAGGAATCTTTACAAAAAACTAGAAATGCAAACAAGATTATTTTTCTTATGTTCTTGGGGAATCAAATCTCCATTTGTTTTTCATAAACCCTTAATATTTTTAATTTCTTGCAAAAGGTTTGTCTAGGCTTCATCATGAGGAATACTTTCTGAATAATCTTTCAGTATATTTTTTCAAAGGCTATGATATTCCTTTTGATGTTTTGAATAAAATAAAGTTTGGACATATTTCTTTTACATATTGTTTTGATCATGCACCACAACCCTAGCCTTATTGATGAAACTCTTTAATCTTGTACCAAGTTAAATCTAGATTGTCTTTGATAATTTTTGTGGATAAGATTTTTGTAATATCTCTTATAAATTTTGATAGTCGAGCTATACTTTTGGGGTACTACGATGTCTAATATTAGGATGACCTATGTGGACCAAGTGGGAGATTATGAGAAACTTTCCTTAAAGTGGACCTACATAGATCATATAATTTTCATTGACATATACTTATTGCATTAAAGAAAATAAAAAATGTAAAATTCCTTGTGAATGGTGAAATTAGTGGAAGTAGAAAATCATGAAATATGGTTATAAGGTAGGGTAATTATCCTGTTACTGATAATTTTCTTGAATAATTCTTCTTTTAGTTGTCGTATTGTCTAAATAGAAAAGAATAAATAAATGATCAATCACTAAATAATGGTATTATCCCGGCAAGATAAATGTAGACAAAATCATAAGGAATAGTATTAAGAAGATCGTAAAAGGAGACCACTGTTCGAAAGGATTATGTTGTATATCTAAATGAACATGAATTTAGGAACACTGACTGGAAAGTGTAAAGAAGTTATGGATACCTTGAAATGGATTAAAATCAACATAGCATGCCAATAAGAAACTAAAGTGAAGGGATAAAAGGCTACAGAGATAGGATAAGGTTATAAATTATTTTATTCGGGAGGGAGGGATAATGGTAGAAATGGGGTAGGTACCGTCGTTGATCACTATATGAAAAATGAAGTGGTCGATATTAAAAGATGGGTAGATAGATTAATGAACATTAAGACTGTCTTATATAAAACAATTTTTAATATTATAAGTGCTTAGGCACCCCAAAGAGCTTTGGATGAAAATGTAAATAAATTATTTTGGGAATTATTAGATGAAATATTATAACAAATTCCTACACATTAAGACATATTTTAGGAGGTGATTTGAATGGACATGTAGGAGTATAACGAGACGGTTATTCAAGGATACACGGGGGTTATGATTTTTGGTGAGAGAAATTTAGGAGGGGAAAGTATTTTAGAACTTTCTAAGGCCTACGATCTAGCGATAACAAACACATATTTTAAAAAAGGGGAAGAGCATTTAATAACATTTAAAGCGGAGAGAATAAGACTCAAAAAGATTATTGCTTACTTAGAAGAAGAGAATTGAAGGCATGCAGAGACTATAAGGTTATACCGGGTGAAATCTTAACAAATCGACATCGCCAACTACTCATAGATTTAGCCATTAAAGGATTTAAGTATGGAAAAAAGAAAATAGGTTATTAACATATAAAATGGAATGATTTAATTGGATGAAAAGAGATAGAATTTAGACAAAAGCTATTGTTAAACGTGAAGTGGAATTAGGATGACAATGTTAACGACATTTGGTAAAGAACAAAGACTGATATTGAGAAAATAGGTAAGAAAATTTTAGGTGAGACTAAAGGGAAAAGATTCATTAAAAAGAAACTTGGTGGTGGAATGAGGAATTTAAAAATATAAAACAAAATAAACAAATAAGTTTTAAAGAATGGCAAAAGAGTAAAAACCAAGAAGACTTAGAAAGGTATAAGAAATTAAGAAGGGAAAAAAATATTGTTACAAATGCGCAAGAATACACACTAGATAATCTGTATAATAAATTTGGTACCAAAGAAGGTGAAAATGAGATATATAAATTGGCAAGGAATATGGATAGATTAACAAAGGATATGGGTCCAGTTAAGTGTATGAAAGACGTAAACCAAGATAAATTAATTAATAATAAAGAAATTCTAGATAGATGGGAAGACTATTCTGAAGGATTATTGAATGAAGAATATCCCAAAAAATATGTTGAGAACATATGACCAAATATAAGGATGGTGTGTCCGGCCACTGAAAATGAGGTAGATATATTAATAAAAAAATTAGGAAGGAATAGAGCGGTTGGCCAGGATAGAATACCTATAAAGATGTGTAGAACCCTTAGAAGTGTAGGGGTATAGTGGTTAACATGTTTATTCAATAAAATTTTAAAATAAGGAAGTATGCCAGATGTGTGGAGGACAAGCATCACAATACCTTAGTATAAAAATAAAGGGGGGGGATATAAAAAGTTGCGATAATAGAGGAATCAAACTAATGAATCACACTACGAAATTATGGGAAAAGGTTAATAAATAAATCAACTATTTCGGACAACTAATTTGGATATATGCTAGGACGAACCACCACAGAAGCTATTTATTAATTAAGACAACTAATGGAAAAATATAGAAATAAGAATAAAAATTTACACTTGGTCTTTATATACTTAGAGAAGACATATGATAGAGTACCTAGGGATATAATATAGTGGACTTTAAGGAGGAAAAAAATTCCTATTAATTACATTAAAGTTATTGAAGATATGTATGATAACACACAAACTAGGGTAAGAACTATTTGTGGAGAGACTAATGAATTTACGATTAAAGTGAGTATACATCAAGGATCATCTTTAAGTACTTACTTATTTGTCGTAATATTAGATGAGATTATTAACTACATACGAGTAGATGTCCCATGATGCATGTTGTTTGCAGATGATATAGTTTTAGTATACACTTAAAATGAGGCCTTAACAATGAGAGTAGATACTTAGAGAAACGCCTTAGAGTCTAAGGGACTGAAAATCAGTAAAAATAAAATTGAATATATGGAATGTAAATTTAATAATGAGTCGTCTGATAGCATAATGTTAAAGATTGAAGAAAAAATGCTAGACCAAACTAATAATTTTCGTTATTTAGGTTCAGTGATATAGAGTAATGGGGATATTGATGATGATGTTATGAGTAGAATAACAACTGGATGGATGAAATGGAGACAAGCGAGTGGGGTAATATGCGATAAGAGAATAATTAATAAATTAAAAGGAAAATTTATAGAACGGTTGTTAGGCCAGTGACCCTCTATGGAGCGGAGTGTTGAGACTTAAAGAAAAAACATGAGCAAAATATCATTGTTAGTGAGATGAGAATGCTCCGATGGATGATATGAATTAATAGAAAAGACAAGATTAAACATCAGTATGCGAGATATAAGTTAGGACTAGCTCCCATTCGTGATAAATTAAGAGAAAGTAGACTCAGATGGTACGAACATTTGTTGCGTAGACCATCAGATGCACCTATAACAAGAGGAAGGCTATTGGAAATAAAGGGTAAAAGACAAAGGGGCCATCTTAAGCTATTTTACGAAGAAATTATAAGGAGAGATCTTAAGGATTTAAAATTAAATGATGATATTGCTTATGATAGATTATAATGGAAAAGGAGAATCCATGTGGCTAACCCCATGTGATGGGATTAAGGCAATGGTGATGATGATGGTCTAGATGAACATGAATTTGGTGTAGGGATACATAATGATTTAGTTTTGTTTTCACAAGTCATAATAAGTGAAACTAATGGACTACAATTAAGTTTATGGTCTCATTGAATTACATAATTGATACACTAAAGTCAGGTATGAGGGGGTCATCAAGACCAAATGCGACGCTGACGGTAATTAAATGATATAAAACTAATTGTAGTAAAATATTTCACCATTAATGAGGAAAATGTTATAATTGAACCTTCTCAATTATATCTAAGAACGTGTAATTCTTATGGAATTAGTAACTCATTATGATTGAGAGCTACATTAAGTGAGTGTGAAAACTACTTTTTGGAGTTTAATAAATCACCTATATACGTTTAAGAGTTCACTGTATAATCATAAGTTTCCCGTAAAAGGTATTTTAAGAAACAATACCATTATGTCTTTAATTGTTCTATATTGGTATACACCTCAAGATCAGTGGGAGTAATTTTATATATTTTCTCTATATACAAGCACATATTTATAAATTAGAGAAATAAAATAATTTTATATGGGTTTTAAGAGTTATGTATGAAGTAGTGAGATACTTAAAAGACTATCTGCTCACATTTAGGATATCATTCCATTTAAATATGAACGGTTATTATGACTTCGAGTTACTAGTTGTATGGATAGTATGAAGTTCACCCTTGCTTAAGTATATTTATTTTGATTTAATGATCAATATAATGAAAGAGTGCAACACAATCCATCAACTATTATAAAAACTTAGTTTTTAGCATGCTTTGATGCTATAACTTATGTATTATAGCAATGTCACTTCATTTCAGGACTTAGAGTTATCGACACTATTATCAAGCCGCTGAAATATTATGATAATGTCATTGCTATCTTATTTATGAAGAAATATTAGGTATTTTAAGAGTAACTAAACACATTGAATGTAAATACCCTTTAATTAAAGAATAAATTCTAAAACAACTAGTGTCACTTGAAGACATTAGTACGATTGTTAACATAAAAAATTCACATAAATAGGCTATCACAATAGGCGTTAATGAAGCATGCTTAAGACATGGGTCTTAATTGTAGCCAACAATGTTTTGATGTTATGAATTGTTAGTGCTTATTTCTTACACTACATTATGATATCAATAAAGTGTTTTGAAATTTAATATGTTTCTCTTTATTGTATACATGCATGTGAATGAATGAATGTGACATGAATAGTTCTTTTATAAAGATATTATATGACCATTATTGACAACCCACACTTTGGGCCTAATTGAATATGACATTAGTGGGGTAGTACATGGAAGAAACCATGCTCTTGAATAAGTCTGAAACTGCCATGAATCACATTAGTGTATTATTTAATTAAGGTAAATACTTGATTATGATTATTCTAAAGTTTATAATGTGTCTTATGTTCCTTGAATAATATCATAAAGTGAAATGATTATATGGACCAAGTAGAAGACTTTTGGAAATATTTAATAAATATCTAATTTTGAAATGAAGATAATTCGAAATTAGTTATTTAATTAAATATAAGTGTCTAACTTAATTTTGTCTACATAAGAATTTGGATTTGATAGGATTCTTTTAGATAAATCATTTAAATATTAACGACTTTGATGGGTGGTTAAATCCTAATCAAACCCTATTGTGATGGATGGTAGAGTTATAGCCTAACTAGGAAATTAGGTCCTATCTCACCTTATATATAGTAGATTATTCTCTATCAAATAATTTGCATTAAACACGATATATTGGGTAAAAGGGGAAAATTTGATACAACAACATTTATTTTCTATAAAATTGATGAAGTCTATAGTGGTAGTGGAACAATCATCAAGATGATTCAAAGAAATTTTTACAACATACTTGATTAATGAATTTGATCAATGTAAGTTTTCATTTATATCATCTAGGCATATTTATGAAAAAAATGAAGATCTAAGATCCTTTTATTAAGAAAAATTGTATGCTAAAGTTTAATAAAATTAATGTGTTCTTTATGAATAATATGGTGTTCTTAAGTATGTTTTCACAAAGCCAAAATACCATTAAAGGTAAACTAGATATCGACCTCTAGAAACACTTTAGTTTATTAGAGTACATGAAAGGAAACATCAATGATTGTTAAAAAATTACACACGAGCTGCAATAACAACCATAGCTAATAGAATCTCACCAAAAATCCTACCCACAGAATACAATGTAGATGCTTCACTATGTGAACCTTTATCCACCGAAACATGAGGGGAGGGTAAAGAAGGTGGAGATGGAGTTATTGGAACTTGAGGAGATGGTATATCAGTTGGAGATGATGGAGCCATTGGAATTTGAGGAGAGGGTAAAGTAGGTGGACCTGAAGATGGAGTTATTGAAACTTGAGGAGGCAGTAGATCAAGTGGAGATAATGGGGACGTTGGAATTTTAGGAGGTGGACCTGAAGGTGGAGTTGTTGGAACTTCAGGAGGAGATGTAGCAACCACATTGATTTCCACCTTTTGTCCGACCATGCAATTCTCGAGGTTTCCACAAATGAAGTAATTGTGTCCTATAGTCTCGAGAGTGATGGGGTCATTTCCTGTTGCGTAAGTGGCAAGAGGGGACGTCGTATCGCATGATAAATACTGTTCTTTCGTATCAACTAGCACCACATTGCTGTCATCCTCTAGCGAGTACCGAAAAACTGTGCACAATGACATTTGTGAGATATGATAAAGAAGATATATTATTATTTATATCTAATCTCAAATTATTTTAACATATCATATATTATAGTTCAACATAACATAATCTGCTGAAAGTGAAGCTCACTGATTAATGATCATTTGCAAATAACATAGAATAACTATTTTCTTCAGTCTCTCTCAAAATCTTTTTTTAATAAAATTAAAATACAAGAGAAGATCAAAATATGAGATGATATTAAAATACAAGAGAATAGTAGAATAAGATATTATAAATCTCTTGATTGATCTGATTAGACATTATCGATTTCGTGTTGTGTTGCATGACATTTTATGACACGTTAACACTATTTTGAGTTTTCATTAGTATTAAATATAATATAACATTGAAACATAACACAAAAAAAATAAAACGCAATTAAAGCCTAAATTCATTGATATTCTCTATTCGATAAGTAAAATTGTAAACCCATAATATGAATGGTCATGTACTTTCATACACAATTTAAGAATATATATATATATACCGAGCTATCAATTAAACGTAGTGAAATTTAATTGTACGAGTCATATAGTAAGTAGAATTTACAACGCAATTCCCATCAATTGTGTCAATGTGTGCTATGAATAACAAGTATCATTATGAATTTTAAGATTTTAACACTATGTTTAAACCCCATGTTTTGTGTGGGAACTAAAACCATAAAAAAATAAAGTAAACTAAGACTCAAAGTTTAAGAGACATAACTATTTCTTTCTAACATAAATCTATTTCTAATAGGGAAACGTCCCATTTACAAAAGACTGTTGCACATCCTCTTGCAATTTATTTAAAATACCAATAAGAATTATGGATTTTTTTTTACTTTAGTACAATATTATTAGTTTATTTGACAAAAAGTCACCAATAATAACTTTTAGTGATGAAATTTTCACATATAGCGATGAAAAATGTATTAAATTCTAATAAACTGATAATTTTTTTTATTAAAGTATGAAATCAAAGATTATAATGTGTTAAATTAAAAAAAGAGTATCACCACACTTACACACTTTTATACCCACTTTCATACCCGCCTAATAAGACAAGGCAATAAAAGCTTGTACCGTATGCCCTGACAGGACTCACAACAACAAGGTACAAAATTTTAATGCAATGTGTATGGAAAATGGGTACACCAAACTTTATGCTTTTAAAAAAAAGAATTATTGATGCATGACATGATAGAAAAAACTGCAATAACCCAACACAAACTACAAACAAAAGTAAAATAACACACATAAACACACACACACATACATATATATATAAGAAGTAGAAAGTACTCACGGAGGATATCATTAATGTGAAATTGGCGATGACCAACCCATTCCTCGTAATTAACGTTCATAGAGGTCCAACCTTCAGTGTCCCCAACCACGTAAACAACTGCATTATATACTTTTAGTGAAGAAAAATTAAGCAGCATGGTTATCAACACAGTCAATTTTAGACCCAAACCCATGTTTTGTTTATTTATTTTGTAAGTTGAGATGAGAGAAAATGGGAAGGTCTTGATGTACATTGCACTATTTATAACGCACACACCATTAAATTGAGAAAATGGGACTTTTTGTATGTTCACCTCTTCACATTCTATTAACTAAAAAGAGGGGTTTGGGGAGAGGGTATATCAGTTGGAGATGATGGAGTCGTTTGAATTTGAGGAGAGGGTAAAGTAGGTGGACCTGAAGATGGAGTTGCTGGAACTTCAGGAGACGGTACCACATTGATTGCCACCTTTTGTTCGGCGAAGCAACCACCGAGGTCTTTAGAAATGAAGTAATTGTATCCAATATTCTTGAGAGTGACATAGTCATTTCCTGTTGCGTAGGTGGCAAGAGGGGACCCCGTATCGCATGACAAATACTTTTCTTTCGTACCAACTTGCACCACACCGCTGTCAGGCGTTAGCAAGTACCGAAAAACTGTGCACAATGACATTTATGAGATATGACAGAGAAGATATATTATTATTTATATCTAATCTCAAATTATTTTAACATATCATGTATTATAGTTCAGCATAACATAATCTACTGAAAGTGAAGTTCACTGATTAATGATCATTTGAAAATAACATATAATAACTATTTTTTTCACTCTCTCTCAAAATATTTTTTTTAATAAAATTAAAATACAAGAGAAGAGCAGAATATGAGATGATATTAAAATACAAGAGAAGAGCGTAATAAGATATTATAAATCTCTTGATTGATCTGATTAGACATTGTCGATTTCGTGTTGTGTTGCATGACATTTTATGACACATTAACACTATTTTGAGTTTTCACTTGTATTAAATATAATATAACATTGAAACACAAAAACAATAAAACGCAATTAATGCCCAAATTAATTGATATTCTCTATTCGATTAGTAAAATTGTAAACTCGTAATATGAATGGTCATATACTTTCATACACAATTTAAGAATATATATATATATATACCGAGCTATCAATTAAACATAGTGGAATTGAATTGTACGAGTCATATAGCAAGTAGAATTTACAACGCAACCATCAATTCCTTGTGAATTTTAAGATTTTAACACCGTGTCTAAAACCCATGCTTTGTCTCGGAACTAAAACCATACAAAAATAAAGTCAACTAAGACTCAAAGTTTAAGAGACATAACTATTTTTTTCTAACAGACATCTATTTCTAACAAAAGAAACGTCCCATTTACAAAAGACTGTTGCACAACCTCTAGCAATTTATTTATAAATACCAATAAGAATTACAATTTTTTTTACTTTAGTACAATATTATCAGTTTATTAGACAAAAAATCACCAATGATCACTTTTTAATGATGAAATTTTCACATATAGCGATGAAAAATGTATTAAATTCTAATGATCACTTTTAGTGATGAAATTTTCACATATAGCGATGAAAAATGTATTAAATACTAATAAACTAATAATTTTTTATTAAAGCATAAAATTGAAGATTATAATGTGTTAAATTAAATAAAACAAGAATTATTGATGCATGACACGATAGAAAAAAACCCAATAATCCAACACAAACTACAAACAAAAGTAAAATAATACACACAAATACAAATATATATATAAAAGAAGTAGAAAACACTCACGGAGGATATCATGAATGTGAAATTGGCGATTAGCGATCCAGTTCGTGTAATTAATGTTTAGATGAGTCCAACCTAGAGTATCTCCAACCACGTAAAGAGCTGCATTGGATATTTTTAATGAAGAAAAAATGAGAAGCATGGTTATGAGTCGAGCGAATTTCATACACAAATCCATATTTTGTTTATTGAGATGAGAGAAAATGGGAACTTTTGATATGGGTTGCACTGTTTATAACGCAAAGACCATTATATAGACAAAATGGGACTTTTCGTGTGTTCGTCCCCTTCACATTCTATTAAGTAAAAAAGGGGATTGACGCGCACACCATTAAATTGAGAAAATGGAACGCTCGATTCGTCTCCAATCATCCACCCTTGAATATACGTTTGAATATAGGTCTGTTCGTCTCTTGACATTCGTCTCAAATATACAAACCCTTAGAATCCTCATATGTCCGTCCGAGCCCTTTGATTTCTGTCGAATCATCCACCCTTGAATATTACCCTTAAATTACCCTTGGTCTCTTCACATTCCTCTCCAATATACAAACCCAATAGTATTACCCTTGAATCGCCCTTTGATTTCTGTCCAAGCATCCACCCTTTCAACTTCCACATTTATTGTTATTGCACTGCCGCCTGCTGGTTTGTTCTTCAAAATTCAAGGTCAATGCACTCCTCTGTTTCAATTTTTTTATTACTTCAATCTCTGTTTGTTTATTTATGTAAATGTTATTTGGAGCTTATGTGTTTGGATAATTACATGCCAACAGTAGTTCGTAAAAGGATACGAGTCTGGAAATGCTCTTTACAGGGCGGCTCTATAGTTTTCGGGGCCCTAGGCGAAAAACCAGAATGGGGCCCTTTTGTATAAAAAAAATCAAATTAAAGAAAATGTGTTCTTCTCGCATTTTTCGATGCAAAATCAATTTTTATATAGCAAATCAATTTTAATATACAAATGTCTAATCCCATAACTAGAATTCGCATCAAAATGTTTTTCTATAAAAATTACGTTTTTCATGAAATACGGGTTCAATTTTCATTTCTTTAGCAAAATCTATAGACATATTCACGCAACACAACACAACAAGTGTAATTTTCTAGTAGGCATATTCAGAGAACACGACAACAAGTGTAATTTGCAAAAACAAAAATTAATCACACAACCACAGGATTCTCAATAATATTGACAAACCATATTAAAGAAAAATGCTAAAGAGGAACAATATAACCTGATTTGAGTGCCAATTTGAGAGCAATCTCAAATTTTAATTTGTAAATGCCCAAATAACAAATTGGAATCTACGGGGAAATAAAACACAACACAAATATTAGTAATAACACAAACAAATTTATATAGTGGCATATAACAAAGCAAATGAATAATATATATTTACACAAACAAGCTCCAACCAATCTCCAATCAAGCCCTAACTTGAATAAATTAAAACCCTAGATTTTTAACCCTTATTTTGATGAGGTTAGTTCAAGAAAAAAAGGGGGGTGGGGGGGGAGGGTGTTCGTTTTTTTTTTTTTTTTTTTTGTGGGTGGTGGGGAGGCTGCCAATTTTTTTTTTTTGGGGGTGTGTGTGGGGCAGCGGCGGCTATTTTTTTTTTGGGGGGGTAAGGGAGGGGTTTATTCTTGCTTTGGTTAGTAGAGAAAGAGAGTAGTGTGAGTGAGAGAGAAGAAGAGAGGAAGAGAGGAAGAGAAGAAGAGTGAGAGAAGAAAGTGGATGAGAGAAATGGGAGAGTTATGGTTAGAATAGAATAAATAAGTAAATGGGTTCACTACTAGAAATAGACATGGCGTTAGTGGGTGAAAACCCGAAACAGCCCCCGAACGGACTCGTGAGTGGCGCCAACACCTCGCACGGGACCAATGTAACTCGGAGGAACTTACTGCGATCACGGGACTCCCGGTTTGAGAATACAACGATAGTTTCAAAATATCAGGACTTAGGCAAAACATGGTGTTAGTGAGTGAAAACTCAAAACAGCCCCCGAACGTCCCTGTGGGAGGCACCAACACCTCTCTCGGGACCAATGTAGCTCGTAGGAACTGACCACGCAACCGTGGGACTCCTGGTTGGAGAATACGACGTTAATTTGAATATTTCTAGACTTGTGCTTAAAAACATGTCGTTTAAAGGTAAAAATTCGAAACAGCCCCCGTATGGCGACCAATGTAACTCGTTGGAACTGACCGCGGAGCCACGAGACTCCCGGTTTGAGAATACAACGATAATTTGAATATTTCTAGACTTGGGCTTAAAAACATGGCGTTTGTGGGTGGAAACCCGAAACAGCCCCCGAACGGCCTCGTGAGTGGCACCAACACCTCGCACGGGACCAATGTAACTCATAAGAACTTACCGCGCGATCACAGGACTCCCGGTTTGAGAATACGACAATAATTTCAAAATGTCAGGACTTAGGCAAATCATGGCATTAGTGGGTAAAAACCCAAAACAGCCCCCGAACGGCCACGTGAGTGGACCAACACCACGCACGGGACCAATGTAACTCGCAGGAACTGACCGCGCGATCACGGGACACCCGGTTTTAGAATACGACGAGAATTTGAAAATATGAGGACTTGGGCTTAAAAACATGGCGTTAGAGGGTGGAAACCCAAAACAACTAAAACAGATTAACCATATAAAGAATATAACTCAAATAATAATGATATTCTAATATAATATTGAGCATCAAAAAATAAACATTTGCATAATTTTAAAGTTAATTTTTACTTTCATTCTTTATTAAGGCATGGAAGAGATAAATGGGGAATGTTTTATGAAAATTTCGGTAAAATTTTCTTCGTTTTTTTAATAATCCGAAATTAAACATGATATGTTCAACCAACCACAAAAATATAAAGCCCACCTCGAGCATTCAGTATCATCATCAACAACAAGAACAACATTATAAATCCCACCACGAGCGTGCACTATCAACAATAACAATATAAAGACCACAAGGGGCATCACAATTAAACATTTGCATAATCTCAAATATACTTTACGCAAAAACTTTACACAGAGAAAATAGAACTCCAAATACAATACATAACAACCTGACACATCTGCCTAAATTAATTTATTCTATATCCTCCTAAGAGACCCACATATTAATTAAAATTAACAATAGAACCTCCAACTTGAAGGAATCAAAATAGCTGCCTATCCATACAAGATAACGGAATAAATTATAATAACCATATAAAAATCAAAACTCAGAGAGAGAGAGAGAGAGAGATGATGATGTGAATTAAGACATAAAAATAGTAAGTAAGCTAATTCATAAAAATGCAGGGGTTGAAGTGTAAGGGGTTAAAGCTGTGGGTTTTCGATTAAAAATGTAGAGGTAACTATTCGGTTGTTGTGCCCCCACCTGTAAAAATAAAAGTAAAAACCATTGACTGCTTTTTTAAAAGAAAAAAGATGAGAAAATGAATTTATGTATTTGGAGGCCAGTGATCTGTTGACTGCGTGTTAATATTCAATAACGTATATTGAAAGCATTGAGCTTTCAATTACTCAACTGATTGGTAATTTGTTGAGGTGGGTGATGAAACTAAGGATAAAGGCATGGTGGAGGAGGAGAAGAAGGCATTGTAAATAATTTGGATCTTTATCCTTGGTGTAATAACACTCAAAAACAGACAGTTGTGTAAATTTTCAGGAAAAATTTGAGGGATCTTGCTAAAATGCTAGAAAAAACTGCACATTTTTTATGGTGCTTGTAGAAATGGACATGAGGCTCAGACTGATGAATTAGCAGATCTAGTGCATATTACATTAAGAGGGTAAATAGTAATATGGTAGTGTCGTCTCTCATGATTCAAGGCTAAAGAAATGGAATGATAAATAATGGAACCAAAAACAAGTGGTCTAAAGACGCAGGTATAAGAAGAGGGCTAGAGCTATTATGGAACTCTCTATGTAGGAAAATTATGAGGGTAGCAAATAATCACTCCGTTCAAAGACTAGAGAAATTGAACAAAACTCATAATGTATGCCTAGTTTGTTATTATGGAACCTATATTTAAAGCCAGTAAAATGGAGGTTAAAAGGAAATTAAACTTTGAACGTTCGTTTAGTAGTATGGAGAGAAATATATGGTAATTTTAGAAGTAAAGATTACATGTAGAGAAATATATGGTAATTTTAGAAGTAAAGTTTACAATGCCATCGTCGTGTCTGAGAGGGTGGCCAGGGGGGCAGAGAGAGGTGAGGAAGGCTACGGATGAGAGACGGAGGAAAATTCTGTACTAGACTAGAACATACTGTGTTGGTCATATTTGTATATGCTAAGTGAGATAGAGCTGGAAATTGGGAGGAACTTCATGAGCTTTCTAATGGTGATAGGAAGAACAAATAATTCCGTCAATACCATGTGCAAGCAACATAAGCTAAATATTCACAAGACAAAAGATATAGATGGTGAATGGATCGAGACTAGTGAAATGTGTGGAGCTACTATTGAATATTTCAAAGATCTATTAAACATTGATCAGTTGGAAGATGAATTTGAGTTTTCAATGTCATTCCTCAAATTATTTCTAAGATGGATAATGTTAATCTGATTAGAACTCCCAATGAAGAAGAACATAAATCTGTGGTGTTTGAGGTTGGTGGCAATAGTCTAGCTCTCGTAGATGTGATATTATCATGAAAATTCTTTCCAGATTTGTTGGTAGATTATCAAAGAGGAGCTTCTTGATGCTTATAGAGGTTATTCAATGGATAAAATATCCATAAACCTGTGTTCAACACTTTGATTGTTGTTTTCAAACAAGGTGTCTACTAAAATAATGTCCCATAGAGTTGACAAAGTTCTTCAAAGATAATTCTGAAACAAAATAGTATTGAAGGAAAAAATATGATATTATATCTGGAGTAGCCATATGGATCTTAATGCAATCCAACCCCTGTTTCAGACTGGAACTAAATATTCATCAACTCCCTTTGGTGACACATTTTCAAATAGTATTGTACAGGCATTTTGAAATTGGCAACCACTGGGTCCACTTGTGAGGTTGAGAGGTCAAATTTTTATATCTTCATCCTATTACTACTCAAGGATTCCCTTGTTCAACCTCAGTCACGAATGAAAAATTAGAGTTGTATAGAAAGGACGCCCTACCTCTACATCAAACACTCGTCAGTCAACAGGCTCAGATGGTCAGTTATTGATACAACACATTGCTATCCTCGATTTTTACATGGTAAAAGGGGTCAGAAGACTATGGTAGGAAACAAGGCCGTTTGAAGTTTTATCACTACAAGAGAACATCTTGTGACAAGCACATGTCGTTGACTAATTAGAGATATTAGGTAGATGGATAGAATTTTGTTAGGGACTGTTATGAAGTGTAACAAGACTTCTAACTAGTTTGTGTATGAAAGATCAATGTATGTAAACATCGAATTAAGGAAGGTAGTATCAATTATCTTCTCGGATTTCTGAATTCCTTATATATCTCTCTCTATATATACACACACAGACTGAAAATGAAAAGATGCGACAAAACCACTACTACAAACTACCCACTGTCATTCGATACCTACCGCCAAAAAACTAAAACCCACCATCCAGTACCCACAACTCAAACTCAAAAATGAAAAACCACCACATATATGGCTGTACAACATCCAATCCTCCCACACTAAAGAGAAAAAAAGGTAGGAAAAAGGTAATATCTCATATAGCATATCCCTCCTCTTCAAACTGCTACGCATTCAATATTTTCACGTTTCTTATAGAAATTATGATCGCCTTTGATAGGAGATTTTTAAGAGATACAAAATATAACATGTGAGTAATAAAGTGAAATCAAGATAATACACAACACCAAGAGAGAGAAAATCTAATCAGAGTCTACAATAATAAATTTCTGGTATAAACAACTTTTTCATTAAAATATGTTGTTTACAGGTACGAAGAAAGCTGTTCAGCTTGCTTATATTAACATGTCCTTTGATCGTTTCTTGCTTCCCTATGTTATCTACTTACTTATATATACGAACATATACATATGATTATAAATAAAAACATCTATATATAAACAACAACACTCGCAACACCAAAGTCAAACCCACCTACACATTGACTACACCTGTACACCCCTTCCATATACAAACACTGCAACAAATATAACTCAGGGGAGACCATAGACTAGATTCATTATATTGTCTCTATATAATTATAAATTATCGACGATTAACAAGTGATGGGCGAGAAATATTCTAAATTAACTTCAAGAAGATCACGATTCCACCTGTTTCAAAATAAAATATTGCATCTTTGAGATATGTATGATCTGCATTATCAACTTTATCTGTAATTTTTATACATTGTTGTCACTTATCTATCTCATATTCATACTGAATAAAAAGTACATCATATATGGAGTTTTTAATTAATTGATCTTGTTTATCTCACTGATTTGATGATGATGCTTCTTCTGATTTTGATATTGTCTTGTCACACACTTTTATCTTAATGTATTCTAATATATGTATGCTTATATTTTTCTGGTGATAGGAACGAAAGATAAGGCTGGTGAACGAATTGCAGCACTTCAACAGCTTGCTTAACCATTTAGAAAGGTACACTTACTGAATTAGAATACGTGAATAATTAATTCAAGGATGCAGGTCTCCTATGCATATCGCTGAATATTCATATATCATATCTCATAAACTCCGTGAAGTTACAATTAGTAGATAGACCCGAACTCACTATAAAAAACATAGTGATGTACTTTACTGATATTGAAGAAAGAGAATGAAAAAATAACATGCTGTATTTTCATTTCAGATGGTCTGAAACTTAATAATTTTCATTCATCACCTCAATCTTAGAAATATAAATGTTGGAAAATGTACGACATAAATTGTATTTGAAATGCCAAAAAAAAGGGGAAAAATCCTTACTCGTGAGAAGTATTTGTTTCCGCTTGATCAGTGTAAAAAACAGACGAGAAGCAAGTACGTTTTAAGATCGCATTCACATCGGAATTACGCCTATCTTCATCCCCGTCGTTTTGACCAGAGGTCAAATGAGAACAAGCAAAGTACAAACGTGATTGGAAAATAGACATGCTAACAAAAACAGATCCCTGTACCAAAAAAACTTAAGTTAGTTTTGAAACACGCACAAAATCATGATTGGAAAAGCGGCATGTTAACACATCCCTGTACCATGAAAACTTTGATTAGTTATTCAGGACAATATTTTGTTTCACGAGAAGAAAAAAAACAAACATACTTCCACAAAGTGATGCAAGACAATGTAATTTAAAGTAATTATATATAAAACAATGGTAACAAACTGAATAGTCATTATCCAACAAAAGTAATTAATATCAATCCCATTTCAAACAATCCACCGAGTGTCCAAATTTATAATAGCCAAAGATTCTTTAAAGCCATGCCAAACAGAGGAAATTTAGTGAGGAGGTTTTACCTGCTTAAAATGAAATATGGCTCTTAACAAAGAGCTCCAAGTGTTGTCTTAGTCAAAATGTCCCAAGTGTGCTTGAGGAGAGCAGCTCTATTGAGGGAGATGAGATTTCTGAGTTTTAAACCACCATTGGCCTTGGGAGAATAGGTAGTTTTAAACCACCATTCGTTGACCACATAAACTAAGAATTACAATGACTACCTGCACATGAAAACAATCCAGAAACCTTGGTATGATAACCAAGATAACCAAGTGAGATGCAATAAAATGAGTTAAAAAAATGAATCAAAATATTCAACAACAAATCCTAGGAATATGTTTAAACCCAGCCATAAAGTTATTGATTTGAAACTCAAAGCATATTGAATGCTTCACTTGTGCTCATTTTGAAAGTCATAATTAATGTAGCGCCGTCATAAGTAAAACATTGTGTGCAGCGCCTTCATAAAAAAAATAGTAAAAATCGTGTGCGTCACACCACCATACGGAATAGTAAAATTCGTGCACGCTGCTCCATCAATCCACAGAAAAATTATCTTCTTCATCCAAATAAAATGGAAAGAAAAAATTAGACATAATAGATACCTCCTTCATATTTTCCTTTCACTTTTTAGTACTCAGTAGAGACTCGCATGACATCATTCCGGAATGTTCAACGATCCATTGCTACTGCCAATTGAAACATTTAATATTTGTGCCTAAATATTGATACACGAAGATAAGTTTAGTCAGATAAGCTAAGAAATAACTTACCATACTATCTCAAACCAATGAAATAATTAATTGGAAATTCAATAAGAATTAATATTGAACTTTTCAACATCAAACCATCAATCATATAAAGAAACCATTACAATAGGAAAGATTATATGGACCAATATGACTATGGTTGCAAAAATTTCTCTCTATTATGTGACTTATTTGAAGGATTCGTCAATCAAATTATCAATTTTTTTCAAAGCAATGCTGTTGTTAGTCAGACCCTACCTTTGGAAATTGTTGTTGTAGTGCAAATGACAATTGATGAAGTTAAGCGCACTGCACAACAAGTGAACAAGCATTGCAAGATCATGCTAGGTTTTTCTTGGACTAGGATACTGCTTCTCCCAAAATTACCGACTTCTGCCCGAACAACACCCATTCAAAAAAACTTCTTTATTTGGCAAATTTAATGATTCGTACCCAGGATGACTATGGTGTTTCACCTGGTAAGATGAATATGTATTTCCAGTTTAATTTGGTTTTGAGCGATTTCTCTACTAGAAAAATGAACAAAATACAAACACCTCTCCGCTAAACCCCATTTCCCGAGCGGGTCTTTCTGAATCACCATGAACATCATAACTTGATCAATTACATCCAAATCACGCAAACTGCCCCTCCGTTTACTCTAACAGCACTCTTCCATCTACACTTATACTACTACTTTCACTTTCAATTTTTCCGCTCTAAATGTTACTCAAATTCTGGCTTTCACTTTCAACCCAAAAGGCACTAGATCAACAGTATGTTCTTATCAGTCTCATTTAAAACAAAATAATAGCATCTTTTATCCGTTTCAGATTTTTTTGCATCAAGGCATTATCGGAAGTGGAAGAGAGCACACAAAAAATTAGAAAGGTGTAAATTTGACATATAAAAAATATTTGTATAAATATGAAGGTAAACAAATTCTTATGTTTTTTAAGAACAGATACTTAAAATGCTATTCTAAAAACTTGCTTCCAAGACTGTCGCCACATCATCAGTGTGGAAGTTTGAGTTGCATGCCTCTTCTTCCATAACCCAAATCAAGAAGGGGAAAAATATAGATCTAAAAGTGACGTAATTAAAACCCATAGCGAGATGAAAACTCAAACTTAGAGGATACTTATAGTAGATGAAACATGGGTTGATTACATGTACATTAGAGTAATATTTGAAAAGGTGTCAACTATGACCGTTGTGAGAAAATGTAATTTACCATTTCTAATTGTAATAATTTTTTTATTTTCATTCTCATTTGTTACCTTCTCTATTTTTCTACTTGTGTATGTGATCATTAATTTATTGAGAGACTTCAACTGGAGACCTTCCTAATGTCCTGGAATATCACCTGGATTTTGTTGATTCAGTTCTTAATAATAATACCTTCTATTTACGTTTTCTTCTTAATAAATATATCCCCTATTTTTTCATTTTCTTAATAACAACATCTTTTATCCTTATCAATCTGTTGCTCAAAAGTAATAGATTTAGTGAATTGTTTCCTGATAAAAGGGAATAAAGTTCATTGACCTTTAACTCGAAGAATAAAAATGTTTGCATTGTTAACTGTCCATAATGTTTAGCAAATTAACCATTGAGAATAAATCGAACTCAGACAGGCCTCACTCCCATACATTTAGTGCTTCGAGATTTAAGATTTTGGGATTGTGTCATGAAATAAATTGTTTTTTGTATTGTTTAGTTGTATTGTATGTCCATCTTGAGTATATTGATGTTTTCATATCATGGATAATATCGGATGTATACATCTTAGTAATATTTCAATTTTCGCTTTCCCGGACTTGTGATCTCTCGTTTGGTTACTGTAATTAGATTATGTATCTGTGTGTATAAGAGACTTGGTGCGAGATGCTTGGATTGTGAATCTGCGATCGAAGGAAATTCCCATTTATTTCAGAGGTAATTTTAAATGATTTTGAACATCATGATTTTTAGGTTTATGGTTTAAATTTCTCGAAAATATAGTATTTATAGGGGCGAGTGAGTCTAAAACAAAAAGGAAAAATAAAGAAAGAAAATTAAATAAAAATATGTTGAATTAGTATTATTTTTTTGCGAAGATGATTCTAATGTGTATGTATGTTGTTTGGATGTTTGTTGTGGGTAGGGTATATTTCTATATTTAGCATTTGCTACCGCATATTTTATCATATATAGAAATAAACTAGCAATCAACCAACTATTTTTTTGTGGGCCCACGGCTAAAGCGAAACATCATGTTCTGCCTAAGACACAATTTAGAAAAAAACTTAAACGGAACTTCATGTTCCGCATGGAATTAACAACTTAAAAAAAAATTCTATTTGTACTCCCAAAGACTTTATTTTGTTTAAACACCACCGGTTCTTTTTTTTTTGGGGGGGGGGGGAGGGAGTGGTATGTTAATTGTATTTATTTTGTTTAATCACCTTAATTATATTTATGGGGGTGGTTTATTAATTAGAGTGGTTGGTTGGTGGTTTAGTAGTTAGGTGGGTATTTATTAGGCTATTTATTTAATTTTCAGAAGTTTAAAGGGGTGAGTTTAGGGCTCAAAATAAAATATGATATAAAGCATAAACAGAATATAATGTTAAATGGAACATGATGTTCCGCCTAAGCGGTGGCTCAAAAACGACTTCATTTTGTGTTGTCTTAAGTATATTTACAGAGTCAGAGCCATTGACATAGTGAGGTGTCAATGGGTTATTGGATTAAAAAAAAATTCTTAACCTTATTTACACTTTACCCAGATTTATTCCTCATTCGTGATTAATAAAAAAATTATTTTTATGCAGTTTTTTTAAAAAGACTAAAATTAGAGCGTGCATAAGGGTTGCGCTAACATGATATATAGTTGTTGTACGCCAGCCACGAAAGAAGCCCTAAAAGGAATGAATCCACTGTGTGTACAGTTGTGAATTTGTGTCCTGCTAAGTAGTACATGTATCCAGATTTTTTGTTTCCTTTGTATAGCCCAACAAGTCGATTTGTGTCACCACTGTATCGACACCACTCTTATAATAATAATAATACATTTACAGCTTGGGTGTCCCTATAAATATGCATGTGTAGCTCCACCTAAAACATTCCTCAATCTTTAAACATCCTCTCTCTTTCAATGTCAAAGAAGCCAAGCATGGGTCAGCAAAAGATCAAGATGGCCAAAATCGAGAAAAAAGACCACCTACAGGTGACCTTCTCCAAAAGACGAAGCGGGTTGTTCAAGAAAGGAAGCGAGCTGGCAACCCTATGCGGAGTTGAAATCACTATCGTGGCATTCTCTCCTGCGGGGTAAGTGTTCACCTTTGGTCACCTCAATGTGGAATCTGTCATGGAGAGACTCGTAACTAGGAATCCACCAACTCAGTCCAACTCACTCATTGAGGCTCACCGCAATGCTACTGTTAAGGAGCTTAATGCTCAACTAAGTGGGATTCAAGCCGAGTTAAAAGAGGCGAAGAAACAGGGCGAGTCCCTTGATCTCATGAGAAAGGCTAGTGAGGAAATGTTGTGGTGGGAGGGTCCGCTCGAGAAGCTTGGCTTGGAAGAGCCTCAACAGCTCAGGGATGCAATGGAGGAGCTGAACAAGAATGTGGAAACTCAGGCCAAAAATGTTTTGTTTCAGACTAATGCTATTGCTAATTTCCCGGGCTTTGGTAGGAATGGTGGTGTGAGTGTGTTTGATCAGTTTTCGTCTGTTGCTGTTGCTAGTAATCCTGCAACTGCTTCTGGGTTTGGGAGTGGGTTTTTCTGAAGGTGAAGGTAGACGTAGTCATGTTGGTTGTGATGGCAGTACGTTCCAGGCTTGCCCTACGATTGTACGTAAATAATGGCGAAATTCTAGTATTCTTAAGCCATCTTTTGGGTATGTCACAAAGATTAATTTTTATCTGTACACAGTTTGGCTAGCTTGAATGGGGTGTTTATTATTATGTTTATCTTCTTTACAATGTGTTGTCTCTAGAGTCTCGGTATATAATTCCAAATGATGTGGTTTGTATAATGTTGTTTTTGTTTCTAAATCAGTCTCCATAAATCCTCAATATTCCTGACAACTTATACAACTAAGGCAATTTCAACTGTTTTGTTGGCGCATTTGTTTCTTCTCACTTCCGATAAGTTTTTCTCATTTTTCAGTTGTTTCTACTTGTCTGATCTGACCCAAGTGGCCATTCGAGAGAAGGTTGTGCTTTTGACTATTGTATATGGTTATGCTTTAATGAAAATTTTGATGATTATATTTGGTTGCACTTTGCTGATAATCTCGAGGACTATAAATTGTCCTTGTTATACCATGCAAGAATTTCAGTTCTTACCAAGTCAATTTTCGTTTTGTTATTTACATGTATATCATAACTTGTATAAATATAAATTCAAAAATCCTAACATTCTGTTACAAACAATCCTATCAAGTGTAATAATATCAATGTTATAACTAAAGCTCATCTCTCCTGTTAAACAGAGAGAACATTTCTCATCAAATGCGGTATTGAGATCATTGGCAGAGCCTCTACATTTTTTTCATGGCTTCTCAATCTAGCATACCCACCTCTTCATCCTCCCAACTAGCTCTCATTCCCACAAACTCACCTCCCTCACCAAACCCACACCACTTCATCTCCATCAAACTCTACCTCACTAGCTTTCTGTTTTGGAAAAGTCAATATCTTCCATAACTGTGTGGCCAAGCTCTCATTGGATTTATTGATGTCTCCAACCCCACCTCATGCCTCAACCTTTTTTGTCACATATGGCCAAAGTCAGCCCCAACCCAATCCTGCCTTTTATTTATGGGTACGTCATAAGCACCTAATCCAATCTCTCTCGGAAGGTGTCTTGCCTTTAGTTGTTGGCCTTCGTACATTTCGCAAAGTCTTGATCGTTCTTGATGATCCCTTGCCTCTCCCTCCAACATGAATCTTCAAAATATGTCTAAAAAGTAAATACTAGTTTCTATGTTTCTCCACTAAGCCAAACTCTATGTTGATGAACTTGTGGAAGCAGGCCGTACTCTTAGCAGTGCCGAATTCAATATATATGTTTTCAAAGGTCTTAGGGGTGAGTTCAAAGACCTTGTCATGACAATTTCAGCCGGCCCAAAACTTATTTCATTTTCCGAATTTCATAGTCTTCTTCATAGCCATGAATTTATTCTCCTCTCCCCTGCTAATCTCACCCAACGTGGTGCTATCTCTAATCGCAGTCGCGGTCGCACCAACCATGATCGAGGCCGTGGTCGCCAAGCACAGTCTAATGGTGAGTCTCGCTCATTCTCTGACTCGTGTACATGTTGTCAAATTTGTAATGGGACCACTCACACAACTATCACATGTTATCGGATCTACCCAAAAATTCCTTCAATTCCCCACATTTCACATATTTTCCCCCAATTACCTCATCTCCCAAGAGTCCAACACTAGCGGAACTATTTCCCCCTTATGCTCAGAGCTAATTCAACTACATCAAGTACCCCACCAGGAGCATGTCCCTCCTTACCACAACCACCAACTGCCTCCCTTCAAAACTCACCTGGCCTTCCACTTTGTCGACCTCAGCCCACCACCAACTCACACCCTACAATCAAAACCACCAGCCACAAACCGAACTCACCCAATGCAACTACGACACATGCCATCAACAATTCCCACTCCCCAACCCTCGGCTTCTCTTGCTCACCATGACCAATTATTTGAACCCACTTTTTTCTCTACTGCGAACAATTCACTCAAGTCACGCAAAGTCATGCCCGACTAAATTAAATCTCTCATAAAAGATGGCACATGGTCCTTAGTTCCCTCCACTTCAAATATGAACATTGTCGGGTGCAAGTGGTTCTACCGTATCAAACACTGCGCTAATGATACAATCAAGCATTATAAAGCGCATCTCATTGCCAACGGGTTCCACCAACCCCCCGGCGTTGACTACATGGAAACATTCAGTCCTGTTGTTTGTCCTACATCTACCCAAACAGTTCTTGTTGTTCTTATCCCACAGATGGGTCATACGTCAACTGGACATTAGTAATGCGTTCCTGAATGGTTATCTCCAGGAAAATGCTCACATGATCCATCCTCCGGGTTTATAGATTCCCCCAATCCACACTCGTGTGTCGGTTGCATCATTCCTATACGGTCTTAAATATGGGGTTGAATGTCACAAGACTTTTGCATCTGATCTTTAAGATTAATTATGTTGAGTTCATTGGCTTTCTACTACTTGAGTTTGTTACTATCATATTCCCATATAAGATCTCTCTCTTATATTTGAGTTTGTTATCTTTCATATTTCTATCAAGCCCTCTCTCTTTTGTTCCCTGATTTTCTGTTGTGACTGATTGCAAAATTGTTTCTTTAGGAATTTATAAAGATTTAAGATTTAATGCCTTCACAAATGAAGCGTCTTAGTAGAATACAACATACAAACTTGTTCATAATTGTATGCAACAGACAACAAGGAGTTGTGGGTTTTTTCGATTTTAGACACAAGTTTATAATTTGTTATTTGTTTATCATATCCAAGCGTTGAGAGAAGTCGTCGTGATTTTGAGGACTCTAATTGCATATATGGTTGTGCTTTGATGAAAAACTTGACTTATTTGGTTGTGCTTTGCTGAAAAATTTGATGACTATAAATTATCTTAAATCTCATTCTAAAGCGTATTCTTTTGAGGATTCTATTTGATTTTGTTTTGCCGCAATAGTTTGAAGAAACCTATTGGGGCCATTGGAGAAACGTTGTTTAAAGAAATATGTTCAATTTGGTAATGGTCATTATCTATGAAATCCATTTATAATTTAAATTTGGGTTTCAACGTCATAAGAATGTTGCATCCATTTTTATTTTTGTTTTGGGATTGACTTGGCTCTTTATTGTGAAGTTTATCAACATTAGAATTTGACACTGACTCATACCCCCCCCCCCCCCCACCACCACCACCACACACACACACACACAATTACAATCACTATGGCAATTTTAAAATTTTGATTGCTTTTGTCTTTGACGTACTTCGGCAATGCCCATTTTCATGTGACCTTTATGAACTGATATGACATACTTCGGCAATATCCATTAGTGTCATGATACATGTTGTGTTTGAAGAATAAATATATCCTATTTCGTTACTCTGGGTTTGTAGTTATTCGTCTTTAGTGTTAATTGGTTCTAGTGTTGGATATTTCAACAAACATAAGAATGGAGAGTAATGCCTTTAAGATACAATAAACTAGGAATAAAATCGACTTCAGTTTAAGGCTTTTATTGGATTAGCACCAGTTACTAACTTATTTGCAATTTAGCAAATGGAATGGTGCTTTATTGCATCCCCGTTATAATCTGGATCATCTTTATGACGTTTATGAATAGAGTGATCTCTCTCTCTCTCTCTCTCTCTCTCTCTCTCTCTCTCTCTTGGCGTGGCCCGGGGGGGGATGGGGGGGGGGGGATTTCCAAGCACCCCTGTGAAATTTTATTAGATCACAGGTGCCCACTTGGCTAAAACCAAAGGGAGGAGGATATGCCATTACCTCAAATTACAGCATTCATATGTTAACTTGGCTGAGAGAGGGAAATTGCCTAATCAATCCATATTGAAACCTCCTCTAATTATCCTATGTAAAATTTTAATACTAAAATCACAACCCTCGCTACAACACAAATATGCATATATGTCCGCAACTGAATTGTTTTCCTGAAAGGTGTGGCCTAACACAACATTCATCCCCCATTTTTCATGCTTAATCCAAACTATGAAATGACAATTTTGCTACGGAGGGGGAGATTTATCATTTAATATGTTGATAAGGACTTTCGAGTCAGAGTCATCATATAAATGTTGAATCTTCAGTCTAGGTGAAATAGCAAACTTCGTCAAGAACAACCGCAGCTTCTGCATTCATAGTGAATTTGTGCCCATATTATGCTTCAACTGCCCTACCAGAGTGAGTGTATTAAAAATCATATTTTTCTTCCAACGTAACAGAGGGGGGTTTATTGTATAACCTGAAAATATTAATTATGGAACCAATAATGTCTTCAATAACTTTTCCAACCTCAATTTCACACTACTAAATCTGCTACTCTTATGTACACCTTTCCATCCATCTATTTTTCTATAAATCTTACCAATCTTGTCAATAAACAGCAGTTCAGATTTCCTATCTTTATATATAGGGACCCTTAAATATGTAATTGGTTGGGATTTCCTTGCAAAACCAGTCCAAACAGCAATATCCTCTCCACTCTAGCAATTGCCATTCTTTTTGAGACAACAGAACAACTTTTTTCCCTGTTACCTTGATGGTCTGAAAATTCTCATTAATAAATACCATCAAATGCTTAATAGTATTTCTGCACCCGTTAGAAAAAATAACAACATCGTCCGCGTAAGATAGGTGCGTAATGGGAGCAGTATGTAAAGTAATGGAGTAGGGCCTCGTTTTACCAACTTCTAACAGCTTTTCAATATCCCTACTAAAAACTTCCGAAGCCAAAAGCTGAGGGATAGGAGATTCCCTTGCATAAAAACCCTATTGAATATAAAGAAACAAACTATTTTCATCAATAGACATTATAGTTTTCTTTATTTTCTCCAAAGTAGGTCTCCTACAAAGCCAAAGTTTATCATCCCTTGTGACTAAAGAAGGAATAAAATTCAAAATAGAGTTACTACCATATTGAGATCAATGTTTAAAAAGGCGAAAGGCTAGGCGAGGCGTAAGCCTCACCGAAAAGAAAAAAAAAAGAGCAAAATAATATTTGAAAAATACTAATAAAACCATAAAAATAAAATAACAAAGAAATATAAAATAAAACTACAAAAAAAACATCCTTGAGGGCTTTCTCACATAGTTTGACATTTTTTTGTTCCCCCCAATATAACTTTTTAGAAAAAGAAATCAATTTGAACATATTGGTTATTTTAAATATGACAATAAATTAATCAATGCAAAATCGTATTAGCAAAATCATTTTTTTAGCTTCATTCACATATTGGTTCTTTTATAATATGACAATAAATTAATCAATGAAACTTAACAAGCAGATTTATTAAAAAAAAACATTGATTTTCAAGCTAAGATTAAAAAAATAGCAACTTTATTAAAAAAATAATAAAATATATTAACCTAAGTTTATTAAAAAAAACAGCAACCTTTAAAATATATTAGTATAAGTTAAAGAAAACATATTAATATAAGTTGAAAACCAAAAAATAGAAACCTTTTAAAAAAAAGTCATATTGAAGTTAATTTTGTACATTTATTTCAAACAAACTATATATTTGTAACAACATATAGTCTCAAACAAATTTATACACTTATTTCAAACAAATTAGTAAAGAAAAACAAAATTAAGTGCAACTTTAAAACTAAACTAAAATAAAAAAAGAATAAGAGTTAGTAGATTAAAGAAACATTTTTTTAAGTTAGGTGCAATTTTAGAAAAATGAAGAATTTTAACCTTTAAAAAAACAGACTTTGAGCTGAAAGATTTTTTTTTTTTTTTTTTTCGCGCCTCAGCAAAATGGCGTGAGGCGAGGCGTGAGGCGTAAGCCTCTATTTTATGGCCTGAGGCTTAAGCCTCAAGGCGTTTACGCCTCAGGCGCCTTTTTAAACATTGATTGAGATGCTTGGGACAAGTATTTAGAATAATAATCAACTGAACCCTTAGCGATATCCTTTTTATTCTCCACCCAGTTACCATTATATGCCTAATTTTAAGAATTTGCAATCTCCTCTTTTTTTGTATAGTTGATGCATGAAAGTAGCGTGTGTTTCGATCCCCTTCCTTAGGCCATTTAGATATTTCCCTATGCTTCCAAAAAGATTCCTCGTTTTCTAGTTGCGTATTGAGCCCACTTTTAGCAAGACTAAGGCGCTGTTTAGTTATGGACAATTGTTTTCTGTTTTCAATTTCCAATTTTCATCTCCATTTCTAATTTTCATTTTCCATGGAAAATTTTAGAGAACTAGAAAATGTGTCCATATGGTAGATAAATTATTGTTTTTAGAATGTAGTTTGTGTTCATATGGTAGATACATTATTGTTTTTAAAAAGTAGTTTATAGAAAATTCGGGGGTCAACACGAAGTTTAGGGTTATAATGTAATTACAGAAAGTTTAAGGTTCAAATGCAACTTGTAGACAGTCAAAAGAGCCAAAATAAAATTTATCAAAAGTTGAATGGAAAAATGTAATTTAAAAAAATTTCAAGGCCAAAATGTCATTTTTAGAAAACTAAGAGATAAAAATATAATTTACCAAAAGGTTAATGATCTAGAGTAAGTTATAGAAAGTTCGGGGTTAAAGTGTAATTTGGGGGATATTGAAAATTGGTGGAAAACTTGCTAAATTGTTTTCCAATATCCTAGAAAAATGGAAAATTTGGAAAACTGTTTTTCAATTTTCTGTTTTGGAAAAATAACAAACTTGAATGCATTTTCTAATTTTTCATTTTTGTGGAAATTTTTTCTGGAAAACAGCCTTGTTTCCACAACTAAACAGGGCCTAAGTTGTTTGCTATTTTCCTCACAGGGATTATTTTCAAATTTAACCTCTCTCTCAAGAACCAAATTTATACACATTTTAGTATTCTGAAAGATATTTCCAAATTTGCTTTTATTCCAATTATTCAACATCAGCTTGTTCATTTTGGCAATGCAAATTCATATATTCAACCATAAATATTGGAGCATGATCTGAATCGGATGCTCAACATTAATTTTATGGAAGACATCAATTGATTTCATATTATCGAACATACAATCTAACCTTTGGCATACTCCATTGTTACACCATGTAAACTTGCTTTCAATGTATCCAAGATCAATAAGATCATCATCTGCATAAACTTGAACGAAATCATTAATGGCACCAAACTGACCTCCTTCCCTCGTAATCTTGCGTCTGGAGATGCAAATCATGCAACTATGTTGAAATACCCCCCCGCTCCAGCCATAGAACAATCCTCTATTTTGGTTCATGTTGCATAAACAACTGTAATAATGACACTTAAACTAAACATAGGACACTTCAATAGTAAGGATTTGAGCTGAATTTTTAACCAAACTAAAATTTAATTCACTCATTCCCCTAACCTATATCTTCTCATATATGTACAAGCCGTAATATGATATCCAAGTTTATTGCGGACAAAGTACAATTTATTTTCAATGATTATGTCGTGGGCTTTTGTGAGATCACAGACTTGTGGATCCTTCCCCCAATTTTTGTTGAAAATTTCTTGGGACTCATCAGCATATCATCTCTTATCAAATCCTTCGAAATCTGTTTTTCTTTGAACTCAGAGATTGTAATGGCTGTAATCTGGGAAATAACTGGAATAATTCAATTAAATTCCTACTTTTATCATCCTGCAATTCATTATAGCCAGTTTCTCAGTTTCATTGTCTATGAAAATTTTAAAACACATCTTGCACCTTATCTACACTTTGCATGGTTCCACTTTGAATTTCATTTTGCACCTTGTCTTCACTTTGCATATTTCCACTTTGAAATTCATTTTGTGAATCCTAAGAGTGTTCTTTTCTTCCAGTGTCAAAATGCGGCCTAGAAGCTGCTTCAAGGAAATCAATTCCCTTAGCAATCAGCATCTGTTCAGTTGTCATGATATCCGTACTTGTGTTACCAAAAGTATTTCCGGCTCACCTCTAAAGGATCCCAGCAATGTTTCGTACCTTTTGAGTAGATCCAACAATTTCTGCGAAAGATTTATTCAAGGGGGTAATATGGGTCTCCACCACTAATGGTACTTCTTCCGGGCCTGAATGGACGGCCATAAGAGAACTATCAGATCTAGAAATGATGAAGATGAATATATGAGCAGATTAGAGGAGAAAAATATTTGTGCAGGAGTTCCTAACCTGCGCCGAGAGAAAAAATCCTCTAAAGCTAACAAATATTATTGAATCAATGACATGCTGATTTATTTTAATTAAATGCGCAATGTCATGAAAAGAGTGATCTCTGTTAATGTTATGCTGAAATATTTTAGACTTGATTTCTGTGTATGTTTGGAATATAAAGTGTTAGTGTCTTAAGATTTGTTCATGTGAGAGCAAAAAAGTTTAGGACTTGGCTTGAAATATGTGTGGGCTTTTATTCTATACAAACTTATTTATTTAATGTTTGAGTTGGTATTTTAATTGTTCTGTTTCAGGTTCTTAACGTAAAAAGGCATGATGCTAATGGGTTTGAGAGGTGAGGTTTGTCAACCTAATATGCATTTTGGATAGTTTAGTAAGTTTATTTGTTACATACCGTACTTAGTTAATGGCATTATGCATTTGGTGAAGTAGAAAACATCTACTGAGCTATAATGGTATTCTCCATGTAGTAAAATTAACTCAATATTTCAAATAGCAACTAGCAAGTCCTTGTGTCATGTGTCATCCTTTTGGATTCGAAATGTGCTCTGATTAAAATGAGACCATAAATTTATTATACAGAGAGAAAGTGGGTTATACTGACAAATTACATCAATTTGTAAAAGAGAGTTTACTCTGATTTTGAGCAATACCATTTTTGATTTTTTACTCAATGAGTACTAATCCACTTAGTGAAGGAAATTTCCCTTTTTTCATCAATAATTATGAATCTAAGTTTTTTTTTGTGTATATATATATATTTACTTCATCCATTTTAAAATCAGATTGGTAGCAGATGTTCTTGAACATGCAATAAGTATTTAGGGAGCTGGTGGTCATATAGTGAGGATACAATATAGGATACAACGGGATACACGATACGGATTTTTCTACAATATAATATACATACACACACACACATACACACACACACATGAATGAAATAAACATAATTTGTCTCGAAGAATACATAATTAGAACATACTCAACACAAAATTCAATGAAATCAAATACCAGAACAATACAAATTAGAATAAGAAATGTATAAAATTTAATAAAATTGGAAATAATATGAATATGCTTTGCAAAGGTTAGGGTCTTTTCTTTTTGTTTTTATGATTTACCATTAATATTTTAAGTTATAAAACATTGGACCGTGTTTTCAAAATACTAAAAAAACTACCACCACGTGTCTAAAAAATGTGATCCGACGTATCTTCAGCTTGTCCTAATGTGTTCCCCAGCATGTCCGGCGTAGAAAAAATAGGATACTCTAGGAACGAGTGTCACAAGCGTGTTAAGTGACTGAAACGTGTCAAATAGAATTTGCTGCGTTCGTGAGTGTCCGTACTTCATAGACTACAGTAACCAGATTATAATTGTGGCTTATTTTATACAAATCCACAATTCTTATTAGACGAAAAAGCAACAAATTGCTTTGTGGTGGATTATAATTGTATTCCGGGTACTACGGAAAGTTGGCTGGGCTTGGGCAGGTTTGGGCGGGCCACTTATGGGCTGGGTTGGTTTTAAGAGGGAAGTTGCAGGCGGGCCAGATTCGTACCGAGCTGACTTGTGGGTTTTGCATTCTGTGTTTGTAGAGATTAATTACAACTTAAAATAACGATTGTAAATCTCATTTCTGATACACTATCACACATTTTTTCCTTTGCTTCCTATTTAGGTTATCAAAGCAAAAGGTAAATTCATAAGAAATTGTATTGCTAAAATTCATTAAAACCCTGGAAGACAAATTTTCCAGATAATTAGAACCAAAATTGAAACCCAATTCATGATTCTGACTCATTTTGTGCGATTCACTGGTGTTTCATGTCTCCATTGGTTAGTGTTTGGAATGATAATCAATGGATCCAGACATGAGACAAGACACGTCAGTGTGTCGCACAAAATGAGTTTCGATCCTGGGTCAGCTTAAAATTACTCGAATGACCTAACAACCGAATTCAGCAAATATTTCAAAGATTACTGAAACCCAGTTTTTTGGAGAACCTGACTGTTGGAAATAGTGAACAAATGATTTTTCTAAGATATTTAACCTTGGTTCAATTATGGCGAGCTACAAACAAAGTTGGGCTCATAAAAGTGGTCACGTTGGGCTCAAATTCAGCCCGTAGTGGGTGGGATTGTTGGTCCTAATTCTTGGTATTAATCAATCCCATTAACGGAGTCATATTAAGAGATTATTATGACCAATGAGGATGATCTTTAGTTTGTGTTATGTTAAAATAGTAGAAAAAGATATTTATTTATGTTAAAAAACCACCTACAGGTGACCTTCTCCAAAAGACGGAGCGGGCTGTTCAGGAAAACAAGCAAGCTGGCAACCCTATATGAAGTTGAAATTGCTGTGGTTGCATTCTCTCTTGCGGGGAAAGTGCTCTCCTTTGGTCACCCCAATGTGGAATCCGTCATGGAGAGACTCGTAACTCGGAATCCACCAACTCAGTCGTTGAGGCTCACCGCAACGCTACTGTTAAGGAGCTTAACTCTCAACTGAGTGGGATCGAAGCCGAGTTAGAAGAGGCGAAGAAACGGGGCGAGTCCCTTGACCTCATGAGAAAGGTTAGTGAGGAAATGTTGTGGTGGGAGGGTCCGCGCGAGAAGCTTGGCTTGGAAGAACTTCAACAGCTCAGGGATGCAATGGAGGAGCTCAAGAAGAATGTGGAAACTCAGGCCAAAAATATTTTGTTTGAGACTGCTGCTAATGCTAATACTATTGCTAATTTCCCGACTTTTGGTGGGAATGGTGGTGTGAGTGTGTTTAATCAGTTTTCGTCTGTTGCTACTAATCCGGCCAGTGTTTTCGGGTATGGAAGTGGGTTTTTCTGAAGGTGAAGGTGGACACTAGTCATATTGGTTGTGATGGCAGTATGCTCCAGGCTTGCAGCACCTCAGTTTGATCGCCCACGGTTGTACGTAAATAAAGAAGATAATTTGATGACTATAAATTATCTTAAATCTCGTTCTAAATCGTATTCTTTTGAGGATTATATTTGGTTTTGTTTTGCGGCAATAATTTGATGAAACCTATTGTGGGCATTGGAGAAACGTTGTTTGATGAAAAGTGTCCAATTTGGTAACGGTCATTATCTATGAAATCCATTTTTATTTTTGTTTTGCGGTTCACTTGGCTCATTGTTGCAAAGGTTATACGCTTTAGAAATTTGACATTGACTCATAATCCCCATCTTGCCCACACACACGCCTCATTACAATCACTATGACAATTTTAAATTTTTGATTGCTTTTGGCTTTGACGTACTTTGGCAATGCCCATTTTCATGTAACCTTAATGAACTGATATGACATACTTTGGCAATACCCATTTAGTGTTAATTGGTTTTAGTGTTCGATATTTCTGCAAACATAAGAATAGAGAATAATGCCTTTAAGATACAATATACTAGGACCAAAATCGACTTCAGTTGAAGGCTATTACTGCACTAGTTTCTAACTTATTTGCAATTGAGTAAATGGAATGATGCTTTATTGTATCCCCCTTATAATCAGGATCATCTTTATGATGTTTATGAATTGAGTGATCACTCTCTCTCTCTCTTGTAGGGTGGGGGTGTCTTTCCAAGAACCCGTGTGAAATTTTATTAGATCACATGTGCCTACTTGGCTAGAAACAAACAGGAGGAGGATATGCCTTTACCTCCAATTACAACATTCGTATGTTAACTTGACTGAGAGAGGGAATTGCCTAATCAATCCATATTGAAACCTCCTTTAATTATCCTAGGAAGTGATGTAAAACTTTTAATGCTAAAATCACTGTCCTCGCTACAACACAAATTTGCATATCTGTCCGCAACTGAATTGTTTTCCTGAAATGTGTTATAATCCCCAATTTTTCATGCTTAATCCAAACTATGAAATGACCAGTTTTCCAGGGGCCGGGGGTGGGTGGGTGGAAGAGGAGAAGAAGAGAGATTTATCATTTAATATGTTGATAAGGGCTGTCGAGTCAGATTCAACGTATAAATGTTGAACCTTTAGTCTAGGTGCAATAGGAATTTCGTCAAGAACAACCTAACTACTGCATTCATATTGAATATGTGCCCATATTATTCTTTAACCACTCTACTATAGTGAGTGTACTGCAAATTTTTCTTTCAATGAAACAGATGGGGGGTTTATCGTATAACTTGAAAATATCATTTATGGAACCAATAATGTCTCCAATAAATTTTCCAACCTTAATTTCACACTAGTAAATCTGCTACTCTTACGGAAACCTTTCCATCCATCTAATTTTCTACAAATTTTACCAACCTTGTCAATAAACAGCAGTTCAGATTTCCTACCTTTAGATATAGGCACCCTTTAATAAATAATCGGCTGGGATTTCCTTGCAAAACCAGTCCAAACAGCAATATCTTCCATTCTAGCAACTACATTCGTTTTGAGACAATAGAATAACTTTTTACCCTGTTTACCTTGACGGTCCGACGTACTCTACTAAATTCCATCAAAGGCTTAATATTATTTTTGCACCCGTTAGAAAAAATAACATTGTCAGCGTAAGATAGGTGCGTAATGGGAGCAGTATGCAAAGGAATGGAGTAGGACCTCATTTTACCCACTTCTAACACCTTTTTAATATCCCTACTGAAAACTTCTGAATCCAAAATAAATATGCTGGGGGATACGAGATTTCCTTGGATAAAAACGCTATTGAATCTGAAGAAATCACTTGATTTTCCATTAATGTTAACTGAAAACAAACAGCTCAATATAGCTCTCCAGATCATATCAAGCCATATCTTCGTGATTCCCAATTTCCTCATAACCATTGTAAGAAAAACAACGATAATCTGTCATAGGCCTTGGCCAAGTCCAATTTAAGAATAACAACCCCTCTGACTTTATCATCAAGTTTATGAACCAAATTTGCTTTTATTCCAATTATTCAACATGAGTGTCACTTTATTCATTTTAGAAATAAAAATGTATATACGGCTGCCACCACAATCCAACACATCCCAACTAGTTTCCAGCACTGTAATAAAATCATCATGCTTTGTCCACATATTTTGAAATCTCAAAGGAATGGGACTATATCCTCTTTTTGACTTAACGAAATAAATATTGGAGCATGATCTGACTTTGGGCCAGAACTTATTTCATTTTTCGAACTTCATAGTCTTCTGCACAGCGATGAATTTATTCTCCTCTCCCCTGCTAATCTCACCCAACGTGGTGCTATCTCTAATCGCAGTCGCGATTGCACCAACCATGATCGAGGCCGTGGTTGCCAAGCTCGGTATTATGGCGAGTCTCGCTCCTTCTCTGATTCGCATACATGTCGTCAAATTTGTAATGGGACCACTCACACAACTATCACATGTTATCGGCGCTACCCAAAAATTCCTTCAATTCCCCCCATTTTGCATATTTTCTCCCAATTACCTCATCTCCCAAGAGTCCAACACTAGCGGAACTCTTTCCCCCTTATGCTCAGAGCTACATCAAGTACCCCACCAGGAGCATCTCCCTCCTTACCACAACCACCAACTGCCTCTCTTCAAAACTCACCTTGCGTTCCACTCTTTGTCGACCTCAGCCCACCACCAACTCACACCCCAAAATCAAAACCACCTTCCACAAACCGAACTCACCTAATGCAACTACGACACATGCCATCAACAATTCCCACTCCCCAACCCTTGGCTTCTCTTGCTCACCATGAACAATTATCTGAACCCACTTTTTTCTCTACTGCGAACAACGCAAAGTTATGCCCGACGAAATTAACTCTCTCTTAAAAGATGGCACATGGTCCTTAGTTCCCGCCACATCAAATATGAACATTGTCGGATGCAAGTGCGTCTACCGTATCAAACATTGCGCTAACAAGTCAATCAAGCATTATAAAGTGCATCTCATTGCCAAAGGGTTCCACCAACAACCCGGTGTTGATACATGGAAACATTCAGTCCTGTTGTTTGTCCAACAACTATCCAAACAGTTCTTGTCGTTCTTATCCCACAGATGGGTCATACGTCAACTGGACGTTAGTAATGAGTTCCTGAATGGTTATCTCCAGGAAAATGCTCATACGATCCAACCTCCGGGTTTGTAGATTTCGCCAATCACACTCATGTGTGTCGGTTGCATCGTTCCTAAACGGTCTTAAATATGGGGTTGAATATCACAAGATTTTTGCATCTGATCTTTAAGATTAATTCTGTTGAGTTCATTGGCTTTCTACTATTTGAGTTTGTTACTATCATAATCCCATATAAGAGCTCTCTCTTATATTTGAGTTTGTTATCTTTCATATTTCTATGAAGCCCACTCTTTTTTGTTTCTTGATTTTCTGTTGAATTGTGGCTCATTTTTCTCATAGAAGAATAAATTTTCACGTATAACTTCCGATCCCACATTTTCTACTAGGTTTATCACCAATATACTTACTAAGTTATATATGCGTTTTAAGAATTTCTTTTAGACATATGGTGGGTGTTGTTTGGGACTAATACTGAACTCTTACAGAAATCACTGTTGTGACTGATTGCAAAATTGTTTCTTTAGGAATTTATAAAGATTTAAGATTTAATGCCTGACAAATGAAGGGTCTTAGTAGAATACAACATACAAACTTGTTTATAATTGTATGTAGCACACAGCAAGGAGTTGTTGGTTTTTCCGATTTGAAACACAGGTTTATAATTTGTTATTTGTTTATCATATCCAAGCGTTTAGAGAAGCCGCCGTGATTTTGAGGACTCTACCTATTGGGGCCATTGGAGAAACGTTGTTTGATGAAATGTGTTCAATTTGGTAATGGTCATTATCTATGAAATCCATTTATAATTTAAATTTGGGTTTCAATGTCATAAGATTGTTGCATCCATTTTTATTTTTGTTTTGGGATTCACTTGGTTCTTTGTTGCGAAGTTTATTTGCATTAGAAATTTGGCACTGACTCATAACCAGCAACATCCCCCCCCCCCCCCACCCCACCCCACAATTACAATCACTATGGAAATTTTAAAGTTTTGATTGCTTTTGTCTTTGATGTACTTCGGCAATGACCATTTTCATGTGACCTTTATGAACTGATATGACATACTTCGGCAATATCCATTAGTGTCATGATACATGTTGTGTTTGAAGAATAAATATATCCTATTTCGTTACTCTGTGTTTGTAGTTATTCGTAATTTGATCTTTAGTGTTAATTGGTTCTAGTGTTGGGAGGAGAGTGACTTGTTTGTTGCCTCACATTCATAAGTAAGTGTATCCCAAACAATTTATCTTTTCTTAGACAAAGGCGCATTTAAATAGTTCTGGAAAAAGTTTGTGGTGTTGTAATAGAGACGGGGTGGTTCTCGAGGGAGTGCATATAACATCAAAGAACACCAATTGAACTTTTTAAGGTAGAATATAAAAATGTCATTCATAAGGTTTTTTAAAAGTAGTTGGGGGTATTTGTGAGGCCAAAAGGCATGACCTCAAGCGCATAATGACCTTGGTGAGTTTTTGAACAAGTTTTCGGTATATCAGGAGGGTGAACCCTAATCTAGTTGTAGGTTTTGTTCAACGTACTACGCTTCACATTTGTGGCTCTTAGGGTTGTTTCTTACATCTCAGCTCTGTAAAGGGACTCGTGTGAAATTATTACTATAATCATAAATAAATTATTTCAATTCTCTTGATTAATTGCTAATAAAATTTGTAATTTTGCTTTGCAGATTATTTGGCAGTGCATACATCAGGAAGCCTCAGAGACTAGGCATTGCGTCCGACGATGCACCAGTTGTAGGACCATTCTACTCTTATTTCCATAGGACATATCCGAGGAAGAGATATAGTAGAGCAGCATGGGATGAGTATACCAAAGAGTTGACGAGAGTAGCTTTAGTTGAGCTTATGTCTTCCCTGGAGTTCAGCAGATGGGCTGCAGACCACGCAGATAGGATTACTCTCACTCGAGATCAGAAAGATGCAGCTGTACGACATTGGTTTTGGTTCTGATATTCAAATAGTATTTTCCAGTTGACATTTTATGTTGCACATTATATTTTTGATTTCCCGTTTTTAGCTAGATCTATTAACACTTGTTAATTCTTTTTTAATCATGGGTGGTTATTTCTCTAAAACACTTGGGCTATCGATTTGAAACTGTATTATAGCTGTCGAGGAACCACTTCTCTCTCTTACTCTTGTGCTTCTATTTATCCAGTTCATCTCCCTCCCCCCCCCCCCCCCACACATCCTTTTACCCTCCACAGTTCCTCGAGTCCCATTTGTCCAGCATTGTAATATCAACTACATATCTAAGCTCTCAGAACCCCACCTGAAACATAAAAGAACCTCGTCGAACACTTTCATCTCCGTCTTCTACTAGTCACACTCTACTTTAGCCCAAAAGTTACACACTCTATTAATTCTTATTGAATAACAAGCTAGTACTTCTCTTTCCTTTGATATCCATTTACCACTGCTAGCTTAGTCCCCCTTGAGTCATTCCCCTTTCCCTCATTTCCTTGCTTCAATTCTATATCCATAAACAGCCTCACAAATGACCATTTTCCTGAAATATCACTTAACCAAAGGAGAATAGTTTGAGTTAGAGAGGTGTTGTCTTCGATGGTTATATGCAGTTCAATCCTTAGCCCTTGGGTTTGGGGAAATACATGTCCATGAAAAAAAAGGAATAAATAGGTGTTAATAGATGTATCTAATAGAAGGGGGGAAATCTATTTTTGAAAAATGTGGTGTGCAATTTAAAAATGTCTTCGCAAACCCGGGGCTGTATCACTTTTGTCTTGTACTTACGGATGTATTTACTACTCATATATATGATGCTGACATCATTTTTTTATATTTCAGTTATTTGTTTGCTAATCAGTCCAAGTTTTCATTGCTTCTGTCTTTACTGTTTTCCTTGTGTAGTTTTAGCTAACTATTGCAGTTTCCTTAAATTTACTTTAATTATTGGTGCCTCTAAATAGTTCAATAAGCAATTAAACAAATAATCATTAAGCATACAGATAGTACATCATAATGCTTCTTGGGATAATATAGGCATTGCATTTTTGTGTTATTAATTGATTTTCTTCGTGTCCAGATTTTTTGGGTGAGTAAACATGTTGCATTGGAATTTTGCACAATCTCTAAATTTTTTACCCTTCAAAGGCATTGAATGGAATCTATTATTTCTGCCCAACTTAAAAAATCCAAAGAAAATTTTGACTGGTTGCCAAGTAATTCAACAAACTGTAGATTGTGCAGATGTGAACTTCCTAGCATTGTTCCATCTTCTGAAATGCAACAACTGGATGTAAGCAAGGTATTCGTCTAAGGTGTACCACATAAGTATTCCCGTTATTGGTTGTGCAGGACACCTGACCTTATTGGAAATTAAACACGCGACAAACGTGCGTCTCAACCATTTTTCGATACCTTGTTATGAACCTAATTGCAAATAAAGTCTAGTTTAAATGCTATTTAGCATATTTTTGACCTTGGTGGGATCTGACCTTGAAATATTTAATCAAATTTTAAAATGCTCTTCCAATATTTGCCTTCATAGGTAAGCTTCGTTCCCCGTGTAAAAAAACATTGAAAACCTCTGACATGTTAGTCGTTATTTGCACAAAAAAATGTTAGTCGTTGTCAGCCCATAGCGATGGATCTAGTCATATGTAATGGTTCACATTTCGGGACTGATTTCCTCAGTCAAATATTTGTAAGTGTCTTTGTGAATTTCCATAATTTCTAGCATTTTTTTGTAAACTTATGCAATTGAGGTGTGATGTGTGCCTACCATATTGGACTCTAAATGGCTATTTGAATTTGTCACAAAATTGCTTTGGAGGGATGTAAGTAATAACAATAGTGTCCTTTTAACAATTTCCACCATCCATAATATTCAGTTTGCTTTAATATCACACCGAAAATTATTTTAAAAACCCACTTACGGGGTAGGATATTCATATCGGGTAATGACCAGGATTCCTACGTTGGGACCTTCAAAGTCTAAACAAACAATCATCAAACTTGAGCCTCAATAAGCTACAGGTATGCTGAAATTTGGTGGATGAATTTCGATTTGTAAACTATATCCAAACTGCTAACATTCGTCTATAATTTCCTTTCACAACCAATTTCTTTTCTATGATTGACATGTGAACCCGCAAACACCTCTGAGTAGGACTGGTAAATCGGGGAAAATACCCGAGATTGTAATGATGGTTGATGATACCGAATCAGATGAAGACTTCATCGTAGAGGTTATAAAAAATCTAAATCGTAGAAGTACGGCTACTAAAAGTGTCCCTCACCTCGAAAAGAGGCTTCATGAGGTTGAAATCTCACTATCGGCAACACCAACACCCATAAAGACAGTAGGGACATCACTCCAAACCCCAGCCTATTGTTTTAACAATTGCAATGAGGCATCCGGTAGTGAATACAATGAGATAGAAGAAATAGAATTAGGTGGAGGATATTATGATTCTGTGCCAAAGACCCTCTCTGTAGAACTAGAAATGATGGAATTGGAAATGAGGGATTACGAGATGTATGACCCTAAATTAGAAACAACTAAATACTTAGATTGTCTAGAAGAAATTAACGATGAACTTGAGAGTGAGATCAGAAATTTTAAAGAACAAATAAGGGAAATGGAGGCTGAGATCAAGATGCAAAAGACACGGACTGCATCGTTGGAACGACATCTAAATGAATATGTGGGCACAGTAGAGAACATGGAGAAAATATTGAGAACCGAGATTAACCTATAAAGTAGCATGATTGCATAGTTAAATGACATCAGTGATGAACGAAGGATGCTGCAACATGGAATTGAGCAAAACAAAATGTCATAATAGCAGCTAAAAGCTATTGTAAAAGGTCAAGAAGATAAAATGATTAGGTTGAATATACAACTTAAGAAGATTCAGGAAATGGTTTATGGTGAGAAAGATCAACGTAGGAATCTTGATGCTAGGATATTAATATCGGGTCGCGGATGAACCAATGTTGCAAGGCATTTAACTGCTTGGCTGTAACTAATTGGTTCAGTGAACTGATCATGAGAGATAGAAGGCATAGTGAGACATCACTTCATCTTTTCCACGAGTGACAAGGCATAGTGAGAAGCTGGTTTAGGCAGGCTGCAGGGATACGCTTAGTATTGGATGGCTGAGACAGAAGATAAGGTGCAAAACAATGGTGAAGGTGTTGGAGTGGTGGGTGGGGTAGCCTAGTCAGGGGACAACTGGATGGATGAGGTGATCTGATAAGAGGTTGATCTGTAATGTTACGTGTACAGGAAATGTGAGGAGTTGTGGAATTTTCAGAGGGTGTAGAGGGACCATTTCCATGACAGGAACAAATTAGTTCGGAAAGACACTTGCAGCACGAGAAGCTCGTGAAAGGGAAATGATGTTTCATCAAATACAACATGATGAGACAAATAAACACGCCGTGTTAATGGATCAAGACTACGATATAATTGATGATTACTAGTACCCAAGGAAACCACATCGCTTAGAACGAAATTAAGGTTTGCGAGTATTATAAGGACGTATATATGGAAAACATGCAAGCCTAAAAACCTGTAGTGTGTCAAACTTGGGATGTTTGTGAAACAACTTCTCATAAGGGACTTATGTTATGAAGGGATCATGTGGGAAGGTGATTAATCAAATAAACAGCTGCATATGAATCAACACGATAATGAAGTGGAATATGAGAGTGATCAAGGAAGGTAAGTCCAAATCCGATTTGAACAATATGTTGATGTTTACATTAGGCTATACGGTTTTTACAAAAATAATCATTAAGCTTATGGATAGTACATCATAATGCTTCTTGGGATTATATAGGCATAGCTTTCCAGGGTTATTATTAATTGATACTCTGTGTCCAGTTTTTTTTGGATTATATAGGCATATTTTTTCAGTTTATGAATTTTACAAAATCTCTAAATTTCTAACCCCTCAACACCATTGGATAGAATCTATTATTTCTGCCAAACTTAAACAAATTCTAAAAAAATGCTTATATTTAACCCAAAAATTTTGACCCTTTCTAGAACCCATGGCAATTAGGTTGCCACAGCTAATGTACCTGTGATATATCAATCTACATATGATTATTTGAAATTTTCAAATATCGATTCCATTTTTCGTGCTTGATCTTGATTCATTCCTCATAAGTGTCTTATGTGTGTACTTGTAAATGATATTCTGGATAATCAATAGTTATTAAAATGCTTATAGAATTTACAGATGAAATTGAGAAATCTAAAAATCACAGGAAATTTCTTGAGTTTGTTATCAGTTAGTTATGCAGTTAGCTGTAGTTAGAGTTAACTGTAGTTATTAAGAAGTTAGTTAGAAGCTCCTGCTATTTATAGCAGAATCTTTCTTTGTACATGGCGGTCAAGTTAAATAAGATACTGCTTCTTCTCTCTTGTTTAGTAGTGGAAAAACTATGGGTTGGGCCTAATGTGGTGGTGGTGGTGGTGGTGGTGGTGGTTGGGTGGGTGGTGGTGGGGGGGGGTCAAATATGGTTTGGGCTAAATGCGGGGCGGGCCAAATATGGGCTGGGTCAACCCATTTTTTTCGCTCCAAATAAGTATTACAATTCCAAATATATGTTAGAAAAAACAGTCTACTCTTAATTTTTAAAAATAGGTTTTGTATTTGACTCTTAGCTTTTGAAAATGGACTCCATATTTGATTCATAGCTTTCAAATATGGGCCCCATTTTTTACTCTAAATTTTAAATATGGGCCCCATATTTGACTCATAGCTTTTAAAAATGGGCGCCATATTTAAATGATTGGGCTAATATTGTTTTTTTTATTCTTTGGGGTCCATTTTGCCGCTACTACTCTCGTTTCTCTTCTTCTCTACAATCTTTCATAAAGCTCAATATTTGTCAAGAAGTTTTGAGAATTCGATTAAAAACCTAGTTCAAAATTCTCAATGGACATATTTTATTCAGACCGATATGATCCCCCCCCCCCAATGCAATGATTGTATTATAAATATGATATATAGTTTACTATCATGTTTTGCAAATTCTTTTACCTGTTAGTCTCATCATATTTTTTTTTTGATTAGGAATCTTGTTAACCGTTCACAATTTAGTCATGGGTCCCATAAATTCTTCACTTGTCTGTAATAAGCTTTGTTTTTTTCTTCCTAATTCATCCTTTATTATAACTGCCTTAAATATTGTTAATACATGACTTCTGAATATAATTGTTAATTGAATTAACTTTATTTACGCAAATCAACTGCCCAAGCAAGCTTTCAACCCACTAGCATTCCAAACCCCCTGATTTGAATAGTTTCAGCGTTAAATTTCTCAAGTAACTTTCAGAAAATTTAATTTTATCCAGATTGATGTTATTTTTAACATTGTTAACATATCTTTGGTGTCTTAGGAATTATGTTCTTGTTAGGTTACATGACTATTTAGCATATAAGAAAATCCAATTTCATGGACTCTTATAACGCCTGGATTTTATTAAATTTAAAATCCTATTTTAAATTACTTTCAGAAATTAAAATGTCTTTGGATTTCGTTATATGACTCTCCAGTTTTCAATTTTATGCCACATGATTATGTAATTTTGTAGTATTCTGTGAATGTTTTGATTAAATACCTTTTCTCTCTTCCCAATTTTTTATTCTCGTACGGTACCAAGTGACTCAGTGGTAAACATGCCTTAAAAAAACCTAACACGCCTCTAATAAAATGGTATAATTTTGATTGTAAATACAGTTAACATGCCTCCACAAAAGAAGTTAACATGTCTATAAAATTGATTGTTTATTTATAAATTTCCTATATATATGAAGAAATTTGTGCAAAGTGCAGAGGAACAGAGGATAAACATGTTCTGTTTTAGATCCAAAGTGCATATCTTTTCATAGACTTTAACATAATTAGGAGATGGGATTTACATCTTGAAACTTTGTATGGTGCAACAAATTCAAAGTATACTAAGTTTTGTTCCATATAAGCTCGAAGGATATGAAAAACGTGAACTTCTCTAATTCAATGCTCTGATACCAATGTGTAAACTAATGTTGGAATGCGATGCCCCCGGATTTCTAAATTTCTTTCAATAAAAATATTTATTATTTCCTTTTATATATATGTATATATATATATATATATATTCAAGATGCGGAAGCGTTAGGATGGTTCAATAAAACAGACGAATACCAAATTTTAATTTTCTTAAACAAATTAAAATTAAACACAAGTGAAAATTCATGAAACACACAAATATTAATTTCACTTAAACCAATTAATTCAAGCCCTAGAATTTGCCTAAGTCATATTTTTCATTTAAACAAATTAGGTCAAACCAACTTTAGCAATAAAATTAAATGACTTGAATTAAATGAACTTTACCCAATATTTAATTTATCACCAAATTAAATTAAGTGTGATAATTTAAACAAAATTTTATCTTGAATTATCCTAAGCATGCATTCTAAATTATTATGCAAGATAAAATAAATCAATCACACTACGCCGCGATGTACGAGGAAAAACCCAAGATGGGAAACAACCTTGGACGACCCTAGCCTCAAATCCACTAGATACGGAATTTACAAATACAAGACAGAAAGGCTTACATCACACGACTCGATCCATCTCAAGCCTCGACGCTTCTTCTTGTAGATACCTCTTCTAAGCGGAAAACCACAGAGCTCCACCGCGGTCTCGGAGTCCACCGATCGGACTTTGTATGGTCACCGTCACCCGAACATGGAGCCTTTCTCCAAGAGGGTAAATCAAAGTAAACAACTTCTTCTTTGTTTATGGGATGTAGAAGAAAATCCGAAACTTCTCTTCTTCAAATCGGTAGAGGAAAACCGGTGCCAAACTCCAAGCAATTGATATGTATATAGGTGAACTTGGAAGAAACTAATTTGGGTGTAAACTAGAGTGGTAAGTGAATTTCTCTTTGAAAATTAGCACTCAAAAATTGATCTTTTTCTCTTTTTGTTTTTGCTCTCTAAACACTCTCTAAGAGTTAGTAGGATATGAAAAAGATGTCTTTGGAAAAAGGTTTCCCGCACATCATAAAGTCTGGAAAAAATCAGTTAAGAAACAAGTGGGAAAGTGGGTGAAAAACTGCTTAAAACTGCCAAAAACTGTTCCCGCCTGACATCTCGTTCGAACGACATTTCGTTGGAACGAAATCTAGTTCGAACGAGACTTCTAACGAAGTTCCAGATTGAACTCGTTAGAAATCTCGTTGGATATCTTGTTCGAACATAAGGTTCGTTCGAACGACATATCGAACGATATTTCAAAGGCCTATACTGGGAACTCGTTGGCAAACTCGTTCGAACGACATCTGGTTCGAACGAAAAACTCATTCGAACGACATATCGAACGAACTTCCAGATAGTTTGGAAAATTCGATTTTAGCCCAGAAACTTTATATACTTTAAAGTTTTAATTAATTCTTTCTGAAAATAAAACACAATTTTTATTAAACCTAACACCCAATAAATCTTGTTCCAAGCTCCTATATATATAATATTGCATTCATACCTTGGGAGCATGGAACTATGGTTGATGACGTAGAAACGAGGCACGCAAATCGGTATATTGATGAAGCTTTATACTCTTTGCCGCTACGTCTTCAACAAACACTTCATAGGCTTGAGAATATTACAATTAAATACTATCATATGAATAAATGTTTTTGTCCGGAATTGAGCCAAAATTATATGTGGACTAAATTGGAAATTTGTGTCCTTACAGGATATTGAGCCTCAAGACCAAGGAAAAATGAAGGGGACCCAAATCTTCTTGTAATATAAATGATTTTTAATTTTTCAAAAACAACGAACACATCCGGCTAGGATCATCACTTAAAGACCTCCTATGCTGGAGCTTTTGTGAATGGGTTTAAGAGTGTAGCACCAGTTCTATTGAAGCAACAGGAGAATATGGTGTTGCAAAATGAATCTCCATACAAAGGTGAGCCAGCTATTCTGTATGATGATGCCAGCATCAGGAGTATGGCCTCTCCATTAAAATATACTTTAGTTGGAAAATTTTCGCATGGTACACCCTCGGGTTGATGTGATACGAAAATTCTTCAATACTATTCAATTGAAAGGGGTGTTTTTTGTGGGAATGTTGGATTCAAAACATGTGCCTATAAGGCTAGTTATGAAAGAAGATTTTCATAGGCTTTGGATTAAAGAAACATGGTTTATACAAAGGTGTCCTATGAGAATATTCAAGTGGGATACTGAGTTTAATCTGGAGCAAGAATCATCTATAGTGCCTATTTGGATTTATACAACAAGCTCCTACTGCTCCCCATATTAGTCAATTAACTTCCAGTGTTAATTGACTATTTGGATCTATACTAAGTTAAAACATTGACCCCACAAGAAGTTAATTTCATTTCACTAATCATCGACCGTCAGATGCAAATCTCTCTTTTATGTGAAAATAGAATTTTGAAACTTAAAATAGAGGAGAATAATTTGTTTCAATCTCAAAACATGCTTTCACAATAATTCTCCTTCTTAGGAAACTCCACCCTCCATTTGTTTATTCTTCTGTTTGTGTTTGGTTATATTAAAACTCGAAAAGCCACCCTTCAAACGGCTAGCAAAATAGATTCAAATCAAGGTTCTGTTTCTCAACATTCTATCATTTTCACCTTCAATTCTAGGGTTTTCGAACCTTACACCCCCTACATCTTTATATTTTTTTTTCTTTTTTTTGGCTGTTGAATGATAAAATGAGTTGATGCCATATATGTATGTATGTACATTTGTAACAGAGTTAATGATATAGAATTTGTGGTCTGTTACTTTGTTTGGTTTGTGTTACATAATGAAGGGCTTTGGAAATTTGATTCAGAATTAGGAATTGTATTGTTTTATTTTGTTTGTGTTACATAATTAGATCACTGAAAGTTGCGTGACTAGAGTGATTAAAGGTCACTATCAGTGTTATAGTTGAGGGAGATGGATGGTTTATTTATTAAGGGGGGAAAATCCAACATGACCTTTTATTTTTATTTTTTATATGCTGAGCCCATTTTTCAAAATTTAATACTGAAGACTCAAACCCTCTTTATTTTTTTTTTAAATTGGCAATTAGAAAAGAATAATTTTTTGAAAAAAATAAGGAGTTGGGATATGACTCATATGAGATCCCAGAAGTTTTAATTGTCTTGCACCCTTAAATGTACTGTAATTTTGTAACATTTATATTACTTGTGTTTTTACATATAATTTCAGGGTTGGAATTACTACCATGAAGGTGTCCGTTTCGCTTGTAAGTCATCAAAAAGTTGGAAGTTAATTGACATGTGGAGCAGCTATTTCGATCCATACTGAGTTTAATCCTGGAAAAAGCAACATTCATACCTCTATACAAGCAACGGACCTTATTCTCTATAGTTCAAGTAGTAGGGCCACCACTAAAAGCAGATAGTGCAATAATATCATTGGCTAGGCCAAATACAACAACATATAGGATATTTAAATTCCTTAAAAATAATCACTTTACTTTTGGATTCAAGAATCTCAATTCATACGTGTTCCATCTTTTGATCATTACATTAATTTTTCAAAAATTCACTATGATTCAAATGCTCATGGGATGCTCTCACAAACGGATCTCTCAAAATGCGGCTATTTCTCTTGGTGTGCGTGATATAAGGAGTAAATATAATGGAACATGAGTTCACGCACACAAATTGAAAGACATAAATATTTGCGTGAAATGATCTTGTCAACGGATTATGATCATTGGAAAACACGAAACATCATCGTTTTATTCGCACCAATTAATCACTCTTATTATCCTTTTTTTTATTTTAGCTCTCCATGCGATAATTAATTTCGTTATTCGAACTCGGTTAGGACTTTTTCGGGTTGTAAGGTGTTTTAGGTAAAATTGGGATCATTTGAGAAATTCGGAATTGGAAAATTTACTTGCAATATCCGTTAGCGCTTTTGGGGGCTTTTGCTCATTCTCTTCTTTTTATATTTTATATTTTTATTTTTTTGGAGCTTTTATTTTTATTTTTCTTTCCCTTATGTATGCACCATTCGAATGTAATTTGTCAATTTCTTTGATTTTCACAATTCCAACCAATTTTTTATTTTTCAGTCTTACAAATGAAATGGGAGAAATTTATTAGCCTCAAAGTTGTTTGCAAAAGGATGAAATTTTTCGCAACTTTTTGTGGCTTATAATTTTGAGAAAACAGATGATGGCCTAACTTCATGTATCCGAATTAAATTATTTTACCATATGCGTCTCGAGATTAATTTTAGTTTAGATATAGTTTAGCGCATTTTTAAGACGAAATTTCACTCGTCTTTCGTAATCGATCAAAGAAATAATTTAATAGGTACACTTTGTCATCCGATCCCTTCCCGATTCATGGATACACATGAAACAGATTATGATGCATAACACGAATATTATGAACTTTCTGATATTTCTTGTCATGTTGAGTTGAAAACAGAACGCCGAATGGCGAACCAAAGAGATGCTGCCTTTCTCGCCTAGAGTGTTAAGTGCCAAACAAATGGGTCTAGGCAAGATAGAAAAAGAAAGCAGAGCAAGAAGGGTGGAGCAGGTGGTCCCAAAGGAAAGATAGACAAGCGCCTCAATAACGGACACTTTTCTCATGATTTCACTGAGCCAAAGAAACTTTCCTTTTCACCTTACTCTTTCCATACTTGCATATGTTCTTATGTACTAGTTGCTAACTTTCCCTTTGATTGGATTGTAGATATGGGAGCAACCAAAACATGTGATGATAGATAGAGGAGGCTTTGTAGAATATCACTGCATTCTTACATGGGTAATGGTTCTTGTGAGGATGTTGTAGGATTCAGTTCGTACCAGCTCTAGCTACACACTGGGACCAAGTTACTTCTTAATGATGTGTTATATGTGTCTCGAATAAAGCACAATATACTTTCAGTTTTAGCACTTTCTGATTATGGAAATTCTTTTAATTTTATTGGTAGTGGTTTGGATATTATTTTTTATGGTATTATTGTTGGACTTGGATCACATTGAAATAATCAATTCTGCTTGGATTTATAAGATGATTCATTCTCGTAATCTACATTGTCATATGTTGCTAATGTTAATGTTCATTCGATTACTTAGCATGCTAGACTTGAACGTATAGGAAAAGATAGGGTGACCTGATTAACTAAAGACGGTCTTTCAGTCCCACTCGCTAAGGTTGATATGCCTATATGTGAGCCTTTTTTAGCAGGTAAAGCTTGTAGGAAGCCTTTTGGTAAGGCTCCCCGAGCTATATAACTGCTAGAATTAGTTCACTCCGATATTTGCAGACCTACGAGCGTTAAGACACGTCATGGCACCTCTTATTTTCTCACATTTATCAATGATTATTCATGATATGGTTTTATATACCCGCTTTCTCACCGTGTGAAGCTTAGAACTATTTCAAATGTTTTGTGGTAGAGGTTGAGAATTAGAAAGAAAATAGTTTAAAAACTCTATGTACAAAAATGAGGATATGAATATTTATCGATCAGTTTAAATAACTATGTGAAGATAGGGGGATATACAAACAACTAACTATTCCCAACACTCCGCAACAAAATGGTGCTGTAGAGAGAAGGAATGGAACAATTCTAGACATGACTAGATCTATTATGGCACAGTCTAACCTCCCAATATTCTTTTGGAGGGTCCTCTTTGACTGCATCTAACATACTTAACAAAGTGCCATCACAATCAATTTCTTCATCACCATATGAACTATAGAAAGTCGAAAAAACCAACTTGGATCATTTGCACTCGTGGAGTTCAGGTGGTTATGTTCATATCACTTGCCAGAAGCATGGGAAACTAGGACTTACAGGTATAAAGCCTATCTTTATAAGATATTCTGACAACTCAAAGAGCTATCACTACACCAAAAACAACAATCTGGCACGATTTAAAACTGTGCCAGATCAAATCTGGCATGATTTTGAACTGTGCCAGAATTAGGTGTTCCAAAATGGCCATTTTTTATGGCACAATTTAAAAGTGTGTCAGATTTGGCCAAACATGAACACTTCTGACACACTTTAAAATCGTGCCAGAATTTGATATTTCTGGCACACTTTATAATTGTGACAGATTGACTACATTTTGGTACACTTTTTCTAGAGTTCAAAATCGTGCCAAAATTTGATACACTTTAGGCACAGTTTTAAACTGTGCCAAATTTTTGGATCAAAGAAAAAAAATTAATTATTTAAAAATAAGAAAATTCACAAATTGCGAATCTCTCACGTTGTTGATAAATTAATGTACGTACAAACTTCAAAATATTACAAGTCTTAATAGTTCACAGACAAAAAAAAATGGGCAGAATTTCCCCTATTTTCTAGACATTATAAAACCTGCGTAATGTAAAGCCCGCATGGTCATAAAATATAACAATAAAATTACAAAAGCCCGCATGGCCATAAAAGTTAATAATAAAACTATAAAAGCCCGCACAACCATAACACAAAAAAATAGAAACGTGAATATTAACGACATTAAATAAATAATCTCCTTGTTGTAAACCATTGACTTCTTCGTGTGTTCCACGTAGATAAAATCTAACGATAAAATGTTATCCTGCAAAAAAATAGGATATAAAAAAGAAATGATATTAGTAACCAAGTAATTTTAAAAAAATCTTATTCAAGCCAAAAAACTGCATATACGAGTTACAATTATTATTGCATTCTCAAACCGGAAGTCTTATGACTACGTGATCAGCTCCTACGAGTTATATTAGTCACATGCGAGGTGTTAGTGCCTCTTAGTGGGCCGTTTGAGGACTGGTTTGAGTTTTCACCCCCAAATGGAATGTTTTGAAGAATAATCTAAATATTTTCAAATTATCGCCATATTATCAAACCGGGAGATCCGTGACTACGCGGTCAGTTCCTACAAGTTACATTGGTCCCCTGCGAGTTGTTCATGCCTCTTACGGGGCCGTTTGGGGGCTGATTTAGGTTTTCACCCTTTAACGACTTGTTTTTAAGCCTAATCTAGATATTTTCAAATTATCATCATATTCTCAAACCGAGAGACCCGTGACTACGCGATCAATTCCTACGAGTTACATTGATCCCGTGCGAGGTGTTAGTGCCTCTTACGGGGCCGTTTGAGAGCTGATTTAGGTTATCACCCTCTAATAGCATGTTTTAAGCCTAATCTAGATATTTTCAAATTATCGTCATATTCACAAATCGAGAGACCCATGACTATGCGGTCATTTCCTACAAGTTATGTTGGTCCCGTGCGAGGTGTTCATGCCTCTTACGGAATCTTTTGGGACTGGTTTGTGTTTTCACCCTTTTAACAGCTTGTTTTTAAGATTAATCTGGATGTTTTCAAATTGTTGTCATATTCTCAAAGCAGGAGACCCGTGACTATGTGGTCAGATCCTACAAATTACATTAGTCCCGTGCGAGGTGTCCATGCCTCGTCGCAACTAACTAACACATTTACTTTAAAATAAAAAATAAATAATAAATAATAAATTATAAGTACTGAAAGGTACCTCCATCATGGGATCAAGACTGCCACAGATGGTCTACCAGCGGTCGAATATGTGAACTGACCAGTCGAAATCTGCAGAGAGAGATCATTGATACTATAAGCATGAAGTGTCTCTATAATCAATTGAAAAGGGAAAAAATATAAAATGCTGGTGTTATTCCCTGTGCACCAACTAAAAGGTTCTTCGGTTTGATATCTTTATGTATAACACGCTTTCCATGACAATATAAAAGAGCTCGAGCTCGAGCTCATGATGCAACATATTGTTTGGAAACCACAAATCTTGGTAAGGTGCTGAGCCCAACAGACGCAATAGAGTTCCTTGTTGCATTCGTCGGTATCCACTAATCATCAGTTTGCCACACACTATATTACGGATGGGTCCAGTCTCGTTGAGGAAAGGAGGTGGTGACTCCGATAAACTATTGCAAAGATAAAACTCGCTCAAACGAATTAGAGAGACTCATTTGTAGTTCAAGAATAATTAGACAAATCAGATCAATTTCAAAAATCCACTAGGTACCATTACAGTGCCTCTGGTATATTGACAAATAGGTGCAATAGTAGTAAGTTGGAATTGTGTGAAAAAGGGAAAAGAAAAAGAGACCTTGTGTCAAGAGCCTTGTTTTGTAGTTTTCATTGATGTGTGAACAACAAATTCAGAAGTTCATTTTTCCTAAGAAATCAATTGAACGCGCTCACACTCTTAAAACAAACAATGCAACTTCTATTCTAACTAATTCTTCCACAATTGAATTTTTCATGGGTAGAGAAAGACTGTTACCTGTTCTGTTTTTCACTCTCATGGTATATTTGGCTGCTTATTATAAGACTTACCTGTGCGACTACTAAATGGATTAATACAGAGAGAATACCTCTTTAGCTATAGTTTACGTCACTTTTCAATATATAAAAATGTACAATTGAAAGTGCAGTAAATGGACGTATCCCTTCTCACCTCACCCCAGTCTTTCTCTCCAGTTGCCTCTTTAGCTGTATAGAGAAGTCTCATTTGACATCATTATTGTCCCTCCACCATTTCATTTTCCAATCTTCACTTCTTTAAAACATGTCATCCACTTCGTCTGCAAATACTATATGCCTTAGCAAACCATGAGTGAATTTAATGAATATCAATCTGAATTTAGGCCTAAGTTTGGAAAAGCCAACAACAATACTATATGCTTATTTATAGTACATAATATGGATCCTCAAAGCCTCATTTAAAACCAAAGTGGTATTGTGTGATAATCGACGATTGAATGACCACTGACATAGTGTATCCACGTTAAGATATTTGCAAGTCTACACAGCTCTAGACACACTTTCCATTTGAAAGTTAGAGTTATACATTTCAATTCAACCAACCGTTAATTTCAAAATCCGTTGGAGGCATCTAAAATGATTTGTCAACAATGACCCTCTAATTTACCAAGTTTGCCAAGTTTGAAAATACTTAATATTGTTTGAACATATTAACATTAATCTTTAGAAACCCCTGTTTAAAAAAAACATTATTCCAACCATTAATAACATAGGATAATTTAACCCCCCATAGAAGCTATAAGTTTAAAATATCTTCTTCTAAACAAAATTTGAAACGTGTTTTGGTCTATCCAAGAGTGAAAAAATCACAAATAGTTACTTGTATGTCTAAATATAACATAAAACCATTAGAACAAACAGCCGTATCAACAATCAATGCAACATAAATTAAAAAAAAAACTACTGGAAACTGTACAACCAACCATTCTTTCTTTTTTACAGTACAAAAATTAAATATTAAGAACGTAAATCGATATCACATCATGGATTAGAGATCCGAGTCAGAACTTCTTACGAAAGTGTATACCTGTTTAGATCCCAAAATTGGAGAGTGGAGATATCTTGATCGTTAAGAAAAGATAAGAAACGATTAGATCCTAAAACATAAACAAAAGCAAATCTTAAATTACAAAATCCTATATTAGAAATCCCTAAATATTTAGAAAAAATCTAAAAATTTACATAAATCGTCCAAAAAGCAAACAAATCACAGCATAACATAAACAGACAAATTACACCATAGGAAATGTACTCAAATCGCACCATAACATGAACAAATTAGACCTAAAATAGCGTATGTGCGTGTAAGAAGAGATGAGGATTGTAGCGTGGGAAGGATGAGGGAGGTAGCGTGGGAAGTGGAGGGTGGTGGGCGGTAGTGTGTGATGGTGAATAGCTACACCAAAGTGCGAGACGAACGACTACACCAAAGTGAGAGACGAACATTTACACCACTAGAGTCGACCAAAGAATGAGAGATGAACACCTACACCATCAGAGCTTTGACCAAAACGTGAGAGAGAAAGGGCCGATCAGGAAACTCCAAAGTGAGAGGGATCAGTGAGCGGAAGACTCAAAGTGAGCAAGGGTAAATGTTTTTAGGGCATTTTATATTTTAGTGAAGTGTACTCAATTTTGGCACACTTAAATATAGTGGCAAATTTTGGCACTGTTTTAAAGTGTGCCAGATTGTCATTAAATCGAGCCAGAATTTGGCACAGTTTAAAACTGTGTCATATTTTTAATATCAGAGTGTGCCAAATTGTTGTTTTTGGTTTAGTGTATGTTATGTATGGTGAACATCCCGGTGGAGGAATGATTGAAATAGAGTCACGTGATATCAATTTTATTGAAGATAATTTCCCTAGCATAGGTGAAACTAATAAGAATCTGGACGTCCATAATTAGTTGGAGGAGACTGAAGAAATCTCAGCATCTTCAAGAGAGGGTCGACAAGTAATTTCTTATCCTGTAATCGCTGAAGATAGTGGGGTGGTCTTCTTCCTAGTGGGAGTGTACCACTAGGACCCCTTGATTATGAAGTTCGCCGATGAAAGCGGGGAAACATTCCACATCGTCATTTTGAGATTAAGGGGAATATTTTCCTATGCACTAAACTAAATGAGGAAAAACCATCTTTTTTGCAAAAGTCCTTTCCTCATGTGCTAAGGATGAGTCGATTGTTTTAATGAAAGATGAGATAATATCAATGGCTAAGAATAAACTCTGGGAGTTTGTTAACCTTCCACCGGGGCGAAAGACCGTTGGAAATAAACGGGTCTTAAAAATTATGCACAAAGTAGATGGTTCAATTGATAAATATAAGTCACATCTTGTGGCGAAAGGCTATACCCAAAGAGACGGAATAGACTATGAAAATAAATTTTCCCTAGTGGTGAGAATGGCTTTGATTCGCCTAATTCTAGCTATTGTCGCGCATTTGGATTTAGAATTTTTCCAGATGGATGTTAAGACTGCATTTTCCAATGGAGAACTAGACGAGGAGATTTGTATGGAAAAACCAATCAGGTTTGAATCCAAAGGATAATAGAGCAAAGTTTGTCATCTCAAACGATCGATATATGGTCTCAAACAATCATTAAGGTAATGGTATTTTTTATTTCGTTCTTTTATAAACTCTGTCGATGTCTAAATTATTGAAGAAGACCATTGAGTTTACCTTAAGCGATCCAATAAAAATATTATTATCCTTTTGTTGTGTATAGACAACATGGTACTAGCTGGGAATTACATGAGTTCCATTATCGCCACTAAAGAGTGGTTATTCACCATTTTTAAGATGAAGGACACGGGAGAATCAAATTATGTGCTGGGGGTTAAGATCATGATAGATCGATCTAAGAAACTTCTTTGTTTGTTTTAAGAGACTTGCATAAAGAAGATTCTGTAATGGTTTTTCATGCATACCTCCAAACCCATTGATACCCAAATGGATAAGGGATACACCTTAAGCCTAGATGATTATTCTAAGAATGATGAAGACAAGAATCAAATGTCCAATTTACCATATGAAACTTTAATAGGGAGTTTGATGTATTCTATGTGATGTACGCGTCCAGATATCTTCTAAACGATTGGCATAGTTAGTTGTTACTAAAGAAACACTGGTCAAACTCATTGGAGAGCAGTTAAATGAATTATTCAATATCTGCGTGGGAGTGATGAACTCACCTTATGTTATCATGGTGAATGCTTGAGGCTGAGAGGATACATCAGCGTTGATTAGGCCAGTGACAGAGATGGATGAAATTACACTTTTGGATATTCTTTAATACTCAAAGGAAAAGTTGTTACTTAAAGAAATAGGAAACAAACATATGTTTCATTGCTCAAAAGTTGTTTAGTAAGCAATCTGGTTGAGAAGATTTCTTCATAGACTAGGTTTTACAGGCCATGTCGGATAGCCTGCTCTTATCTATTGTGATAGTACATTAGCATCGACATATAAAAAAGATCCCATATGTCATGGAAAGTCCAAACACATTGGGATTAAATATCACTACATTAGAGACATGGTCGTGTAAGGAGAGTTTACCTTAAAACATATCTCCACGAGCAGTATAATGTTTGATTCTTTGACGAAACCTGTAGCCAGAAATGTTTTCCTTTCTCATATTAGGAGTATGGGACTTCATAGGATTTGATATGTAATGGAAATTCATTTGTTTTTGACATTATTATTTTGGAATAATTTGATATTCACTTATTATATTTGAATGATTACTATTATTGAGTACATATCTTATAGAAATGTTACCAGGCTTGGATCAACTCTCTCATATGGGTGATCCACCTTGGCGCTTAGAAAACGAGCAGGTTGAGACAATATTATCTATAACGCTTTGATAGTGAGCTAAGATATTTATATCTTTAGTGCCCAACGAGAAAAATATATATACATATATATATATATATATATACATACATACATACTAGGGTATGCCCGTGCCTGAAAGCACAACAAAAATTTTCAAAGTACGTAATCGTAAACTGGTAAATTTTTTTAAAATACATAATTGCAAAATAGAAAAAATTTAGTTCCCAACAAAACAAAGTTTAATTTTTAAAAAAATTGGTTATAATTTCCAAAGTATAAGGACCTCCCTTTCAAATAAAAATCATGCAATGTTGCGATGTATTTACATCATACACGAATAACACAGGATGCTAAACATCTATCAAATATAAAAACATATGGATTATGCTATTCCCACTTCATACAAATACATCCCCAGATCAAAACACATTTACAGGAACATTAAGGAAGTTGGGTCAATAGAAGTTTTTGGAGAGCAGGAGGATTTGTGTGAGGGGAGAATACCATATTCAAATATTAATGGGACAGTGATAAATATAAAAAAACTTATAAACATTAGAAATTATCATCTATAAATATTGAAAATTATATAGATATGTCCACAGGGAACTGAGAAAGGTCCACAAAATTCCATAACTAACAAAAAATGAAGATAAAAGGGAAGAAAAATAGCTTAAACAAACACATAATATCAATAAAGAAGGAAAAAAGTTGCGTATAGAAAACCAAGGCTCTGGTAACCACATCCAGTTGTTGGAAGTTGCAAGTAATATATCTCGGTCATTCTCTTGAACTCTCTTGTAAGACCTGCACTCTCAAGAAACTAAAAAAAAAAAAAAATAGGACATAAAATGTTAACTTAATGCAACTGTTTTTTACCCCAAAATGAAAAGAATTTACCCAAACATAAGAAAAATATGTTTTCCCCCTAAAATCATTATTTATAGAAAGCACATTCACAAACAAGAAAAATAAAAAATAAACAACTTCCAATACAACGAATCTGACATAATAATACTATCTATCATTATTGAGAATGTTACATCAAGATTACATTTCACACACATTACCGACAATTTCAAACGTATTGGGAATGAACATAATAATATCATCATTGTTAAGATTATTACTATATGCTGGATGATTGTACACACTGTGGAACTGAAATCCTTATTTCAAACCGAAGTTGTGGGGTGTGAGAGTGAAATTAGTCAACAAACAAACCCAATTAATTTACTATGTATGACCTCACATCAAATTTTTTGAGTATGATAGAGCTATATAAAAATAGTCTACCAGCAGAACAGTATATAAAAAATATAAAAGCACATCCAGAATTTAAAACAAAAAAAAAAAAAAAACATTAATCTCAAGCTTACTAAAGACAATGATGCACAAAAGCAATAGCCTATATTTATTTAACTATTTTCATCTATTTATTTCTCACACAAACGAATATGAAAAAGATCGTAACTAAATTATAAACATAAATGCGCTAATTTGTAACACTTACTGATATCACTCACAAAATACACCCGGTGAACCACATAGTGAACATATAGAAACGAATATGAAAGAGACCAGTTAATGAACATAATCTGCAGCCATAGGAATTACTATGTATAATGAGCAAATAGAAATTAGTATGTACCTCAATCCAACCATTCTACTAATAGTGAACCACTTAGTGATCATCTCTTTTGCATATCAAACGTCTTCCTCTTGTGAATCAGTCAACGGACCAAAAAATATAATATCAAATCATGTTAGCTAATATAAAATGTAATGAAAAGTAGTCATAAAATAAAGAAATATCAAACATTATTGGTCTTGTATCACCACCTGGGATTAGCAGCTGCCAGATATGGAGCAACTTACTTGTATGAATTCAAAATGGGCTTCAACTTCGATGTCAGAGCACCTGCTTGCAACTGCTGGTTGGTATTGTTTAGAGAGGCTCAAGTTGCACTGTGAGGCTAAACTATGTGAGGTTTTTTCCATCAACACAGTTGCAATAACATGCTAAGAAACTGTAATACCCCGTATTTTTATGCTATATTAATTTGGGGATTTATTAAAGTTAATGTGAATGAATTATTTAATACAAATCCGAAAATTAATTTTGTTATAATTATTAACGTGACGAGAGTTAGTAATTATGGGAAATTTGTTGAATATTACTAATGAGAAAAGTAATATATTATACTGGTTATATTGAAAGTCATGAGTGAGTTAAATGACAATTTCGGAAATTTAAGTCGGAACGTGCTCGTGTCGCATTGGGACTAAATTTTGATAAATAAAGTGAATATTTTATAAGTTACTCGTATGGTCATTTTGAGTGCGCCAACACGTCCGGAAGGGTCGAGATAGTCAGAAAAGTGTACCCGGGGGTTTAGTTTGGGTCTCGGGGCGTTTTTAGGCCTAATTGGTACCCCGGGAGGGCGTTTTGGACATTTAACCTTTTTGGGTAATTAAACCCACGAAAATCAGAAAGATATATCAGCCATTTAAGTTAGTCATCTAGGGTTAGAAAACTCAAACACAAGTGACGGCCATAGGAGAGGAAAGAAGAAAGCTTCCAAGGCAATTCAAGGCCAAAAAGCCACCCGTTTGCACCGCCGTCACCGCCAACGCGTAGATCGCGAGACGAGGAGCGCAACCATACCAAAATCAGCCGTAAATCAGAATACCAAAAATCCACGGCAAGTGTTTATTTTGCTATTTTCGTTGGTGCAATTTCCATATTAGTTTAGGATTGATTAGGGATGAAATATGTAGAAGAAAACCCAATTTGTGATGGGAAAATCCATGTAGTATTGGTTTATATGATGATTCTGGAAACCCTTGCCATGTAGAGTAAATTAATCACGAAATTTTGATGATTATCAGAAAGAAATTCTGGAGAAAAATTTGTTAGAAATTTATTTAAGAAAATTCTAGGGTTCTTGATAATTAGATATAATTTTGGGTTGAAAATCCATGTTTAAATGACGAATCTGTACATGCCTTATGTTAGAAACATCTGGTATATTGTTATAATGTTAGTAGTAGAATTTTTGGGACGTTTGGGTTTGGAAAATATGGATTTGGATGAAGAAAAGTGGTAGAACCCGTAACTGCAATTCTGCATAAATCAAAATACGTGCTTGATCGATCGATCGAGCATAGAGCTTCGATCGATCGATTCCCAGACCTCGATCGATCGACCCCTCCTGGCAGACTCCTATTTCCCTTGTTTAATTAGTTAAATTAAATTTATCATGAAATAATTCTTGGGTATTCTTAATAAAATATTTTAGGAGATAGGAAAGACCAGTAGGACATATGAATAAGTGTTGGGAACTTTATTATAAGACGAGAAGTTTACTTTTGGGATAATTATATAATGAACGATGAAACTACGTATTTCAAGTGAGAGATTTTGGCGAATAGCTAAGATAGTGAATAGAGGTATACCTACTGAATTTTCTACTTGGAAGGATAGAGTCCACGAGTGTCACGTAATAAGTGAGAAAACTCTTCGAGTTAAGGTTAGAGATGAAACCTTATACGTAATACTAATAATGTGAAATTAAGGATAAATGTTGTAATTATAGGTGACGAGAGGAACCTATATTAATATGATAAAAATGGTATATTTATATGATTGTGTGTACATATATTATATACATGTGAAAAACATACCGCGCTACTTGCTATCCTTGAGGTTACCGCGCTAGGACAGTCTTATCTCGATGGAACCTTTATGGGGGATATTGACTTGTACCCTAGAAGATAGATATCCTTGGTACAGGCTATCGAATTGATAGTTCAGACGGTCCTAAGAGACGCGAGTATGTGCCATCCTCTTAGAGACTTGGAATCTATGATTCGCCTTGATATTGTTTGTGTATGTGTTAATACAATTCGAGAGTGATTCCGAATTTGTATTCCCCTTGATATGAGTGGTATGGGGTTTGGATAGTAGAAGTATGCACGCACCATAGTTTTATTTGGGGTTCTGTTATTTTATATATATTATACAAGTAGTTAATATATGGAATGTCATGAGTGAGTTAAATGACAATTTCGGAAATTTAAGTCGGAACGTGCTCGTGTCGCGTCAGGACTAAAGTTTGATAAATAAAGTGAATATTTTATAAGTTGCCCGTATGATCGTTTTGAGTGCGCCAACGCGTCCGGAAGGGTCGAGATAGTCAGAAAAGTGTACCCGGGGTTTTAGTTTGGGTCTCGGGGTGTTTTTAGGCCTAATTGGTACCCCGGGAGGGCGTTTTGGACATTTCACCTTTTTGGGTAATTAAACCCACGAAAATTAGAAACATATATCAGCCATTTAGGTTAGTCATCTAGGGTTATAAAACTCAAACACAAGTGACGGCCATAGGAGAGGAAAGAAGAAAGCTTCCAAGGCAATTCAAGGCCAAAAAGCCACCCGTTTGCACCGCCGTCACCGCCAACGCGTAGATCGCGAGACGAGGAACGCAACCATACCAAAATCAGCCGTAAATCAGAATACCAAAAATCCCAGGCAAGTGTTTATCTTACTATTTTCATTGGTGCAATTTCCGTATTAGTTTAGGATTGATTAGGGATGAAATATGTAGAAGAAAACCCAATTTGTGATAGGAAAATCCATGTAGTATTGGATTATATGATGATTCTGGAAACCCTTGCCATGTAGAGGAAATTAATCATGAAATTTAGATGATTATCAGAAAGAAATTCTGGAGAAAAATTTGTTAGAAATCTGTTTAAGAAAATTCTAGGATTCTTGATAATTAGATATAGTTTTGGGTTGAAAATCCATGTTTAAATGACGAATATGTACATGCCTTACGTTACAAACATCTGGTATATTGTTATAATGTTAGTGGTAGGATTTCTGGGACGTTTGGGTTTGGAAAATATGGATTTGGATGAAGAAAAGTGGTAGAACCCGTAACTGCAATTCTGCAGAAATCAAAATACCCGCTTGATCGATCGATCGAGCATAGAGCTTCGATCGATCGAGTACCAGACCTCGATCGATCGACCCCTCCTGGCAGACTCCTATTTCCCTTGTTTAATTAGTTAAATTAAATTTATCGTGAAATAATTCTTGGGTATTCTTAATAAAATATTTTGGGAGATAGGAAAGACCAGTAGGACATATGAATACGTGTTGGGAACTTTATTATAAGACGAGAAGTTTGCTTTTGGGATAATTATATAATGAACGATGAAACTACGTATTTCAAGTGAGAGATTTCAGCGAATAGCTAAGATAGTGAATAGAGGTATACCTACTGAATTTTCTACTTGGAAGGATAGAGTCCACGAGTGTCACGTAATAAGTGAGAAAACTCTTCGAGTTAAGGTTAGAGATGAAACCTTATACGTAATACTAATAATGTGAAATTAAGGATAAATGTGGTAATTATGGGTGACGAGAGGAACCTATATTAATATGATAAAAGTGGTATATTTATATGATTGTGTGTACATATATTATATACATGTGAAAAACATACCGCGCTACTTGCTATCCTTGAGGTTACCGCGCTGGGACAGTCTTATCTCGATGGGACCTTTATGGGGGATATTGACTTGTACCCTAGAAGATAGATATCCTTGGTACAGGCTATCAAATTGATAGTTCAGACGGTCCTAAGAGACGCGAGTATGTGCCATCCTCTTAGAGACTTGGAATCTATGCTTCGCCTCAATATTATTTGTGTATGTGTTAATACAATTCGAGAGTGATTCCGAATTTGTATTCCCCTTGATATGAGTGGTATGGGGTTTGGATAGTAGAAGTATGCACGCACCATAGTTTTATTTGGGCTGCTGTTATTTTATATATATTATACGAGTAGTTAATATATATATGAGATTCGGAAATTTGAAACTGCCTACTATGATTTGATAAGTAGGACATGGTTGATGACTCAAATAGTAAATACTTGTTTTGTGAAAGTATAATATGACACTGGGAAACTTTATAAATTAATAAAGCTAAAACGAGAGTTGTGTTGCTAATTGGAAGTATTCTTTTTAACAATGATATTGTTCGGTTTTGAAATCTTATGAGTAAGTTAAGATAAGTAAATTATTGGGAAGGTTAGTATGATAAAATGATAAGATAAACCGTTGGGAAGGTTAGTACGACAGGCGTGCACATTAGAAGAGAGGTGAGAATTTCTCAAGAGAGTGTCGCTCTAATATGTTGTTGTATTGGCCTGTATCAATTTAAATACTTGCTAAACGTATTTTAAATCAAACACACTTTCGGGCTCTGACCCGTTTTTCTCTCTCTCTCTCTCTCTTGTATATATATGTATGTATTACAGGTGCCCAGCCACAGGGGCGTCTTGCTTAGGATCTCTTGGAAGGAACGCGCTGCAGCTTAGGTGGGAGTTGCAGGTCTCTTGATTAGACGACTTCGTTCATTCGGATCCACTCTTAGTACTTTCATTTAGTTGAGCATGTGTAGCTCTTTCCATTATTCCGTTGTTATTGGGCATTTGTATTTCAGTTATTTCCAATATTGTTAATATGGGTTTTATTCAGTTTGATTGTGTTACTTTATATTTCGCATGTTGACATTCGATTGACGAATGTTTTAAATTAATTTTACTATGTTGCAGATATTTAATGTGGTGTGATTCTTACTTATTGAATGTTGTTAATAAAATAAATGTTTTTCTTTAAATAAAATTTGGAAAGTATGTATGAAAATGGTTTGACACTTAGCTTAATTATTTAGGGTGTTAAATTGGAAAATTTATTTTTATCGACAGTGATGCTGAGAATGAACCAATTGTTTACCTTGATTTAATTTAATAAAGTAGTGATCGCCCGGTATTTAATTAGGCGAGGTGTCACAGAAACATCACTCCTTTGAGCTTAAATCAGTTTATCCCATGTTTGTACGAAGTTACCTCAAGAATGTGAAAAATCAACATTTTAACCTTAACAAAATATCGCAATAGAATGTGAGCAAGGGACATGTTTATATAGAGGGCAACAGGTGCGGTTTGGTCTTATCCTATTACATAAGAAATTAAGAATCCTACTTAGGTCGCTTGAATGTATTTGACATGTATTGGTTCATGACACTCAATCGAATCATGAAGAAAGTATGCACCATTACCAAAGACACCAAAACAAAATGTTAAGTTCAGACTTGAGACAACAAAAGATGCAACAAAGCATCATTCACCACCCAAACACAAATGTAATGTGTAAATAGGTAGCAAAGAACATACACATGCATAATATAAGACCAAAGCTATTACATGAAGTCAAGAGCAATTTTAAGGTAAACATGAATACCACAAAAAAAAATTGGAAAATTAAATTTTTTTAAGTTATGCGAAAATAAGAAATCGTAAAGTACTAATAACACCAATAAAGGTTTAAGACAATGATTGCATTCAAAGTAAGTAAAAAGATGAACACAATCATTATATTTTTTGTTGCTTAACATTTTCAATAGATTACTGGCCGAAACTCTACATGTTGATGCAAGTAGAGGAGTGAAGACCATGTGATTCCTTGATTATATGCAAACAATCTAGTATATTCCAATGTCAATACCTTTAAAAAATCTGCATGCGGCCCACTTAGTGGGTAATGATCTCTGCAGTAGTCCTGCATACATAAAAGAAAAGCAAATGTCAGTGAATTTACCACAGATCACGTAGAACAATCATGTCTACTAAAATTCTATTTATGAAAAAGCTCTAAATGTAAAGAGTAATACCCAAAATTATAGAACAATCCATTGTAGAAAAGTAATTCACATCTGCAAAAATGAGTAAGAGATGCACATATTTTCAAATATTAGGAGAACAGTAAACCTAAACTCAAAATGTTAAGAGATAGAGATGTGACACCCCGTCTAAATAAATACCGGACGATCACTCCTTTATTAAATTAAAATCAAGGTGAACGGTTGGTTCATTCTTAGCATCACTGTCGTTAAAATACTTTTCCAATTAAACACCTTAAATAATTAAGCTAAGTGTCAAAACCATTTAAAACCTTACTTCCATTCTATTAAATCCAATTATAAAATCTTTAACCATTTACATCTTTAAGAGTCACACATTAAGAATGAGAATAGAAATGAACATTCAAGAATTTAATCATCAAAAATAAAACCCAACATTTACAACACTAAAGGAAAACATCCTGACAGTAATAAATCCTGAAATAAAGATGCTAAAAGTAAAAAGAATTACAATCTCTGACAATACCAACTAAATAATGGAAAAAGGGCGACATATGCCCCTGCTGGATAAAGCTGAACTAGGAGTAGAGTCAACAATGGGGTCGTCTAAGCAATGGCCTGCAACTTCCACAAAAGTTACAGCGCGTTCCATCCAAAGAATCCTAAGTTAGACACCCCTGTGGCTGGGCACCTGTAATACATATATATATACACAAGAGAGAAGAGGTAACAACAAACGAGTTAGAGCCCGAATGTAAAACAGTTCTAAAAATAGTTTAGCAAGTATTTAAAATTCTTACCGGTTAATGCAACAGTCATATTAGTACGCGACACTCTCTTGAGAACTCTCACCTCTCATCTAGTGTGCACGTCTATCGTACTAATGAACCCCATCTATCTCTCTAACTTATTCTCCATAAGTTTTAACCCGTGAAATTTATGTTATGATATTCACTTTTAGAAAGTCTAACTCTTAAATATTTCTTACGTAATTTAGAAAAATTCGTATTGTTATAACGTTTTCGAACACTTACAGTGAAGTTGATGAATTTCATACTTTACTTATCTACTATTTTACTCAGTATAAAGTTCTCAAATAATTACACGTATATATATTAAGTACTCGTATAATATATATACAAACAACACGCCACATAAAATCTATGGTGATAGACTTCCATATGTAAGTATATATATACCAATCACTTGTAAATCATACATATACTAACGGCACCCACATAAAATCTATGGTGCTGGCATACTCTACTATCAAGTCCCCGTATCACACAAACTAAGGGAAATACTAGTTCGGAATCACTCTCGAACTGTATTAACACAAAACACAAACAAATGGAGGCGAACATTGTTCCAAGTCCAAGAGGTCAGCACATACCCACACATTTCTTAGGACCGTCCAACTATCAATCAGATAGCCCGTACCTAGGAATCTTATGCTCTAGGGTACAAGTCAATATTCCCCATAAAGGCACATCTAGATAAGACTGTCCCAGCGCGAAAACCCCCGTGATAGCAAGTAGCCCGGGTACGATTTTTACACAGAAATAATATATGCACAATCACACTGTCATATATAAATATGTATTCACATATACATTATCACATTAGGTGCGCTCACGACCCAGAATTTATAATTATCCGTTATTATGCATTTTACTCACTTATATCGTATAACGGCCTCATTCCTTTTATTCTCCTAATTAATTTGTTCTAAACTCACTTCTTGTCACTCGAAGTGTTTTCTTTATCTAAGTACAATTTCAGTAGGTCCTCTCTCGCCTTCTAGTCCAACTTATTAAATGTTTCGATTATTTAATCAGCACACGTATGATTTCTTAACTCTGAAAGTCTCCCCGTTTACCCTTTATTTCCGTTCACATCAAAGTTCCACTTTATGGGATTTCTCTTGACCCTAATGGTCCTCTTTATGTTCCATTATATTCTAGCAACCCTAATCAAGGTTTACTACGCATAAAATTGGATTAAGCTAACACGAGCAAAAATGCAATTTTTCCCAGGAGGGTCGATCGATCGATGAAAGGGGGTCGATCGATCGAACCTTCAATCGATCGATGCTCTGGGCTCGATCGATCGATCAAGCAGTTATGGCCAAACTGCAGAAAACCCAGCTACGGAATTAGTACCCCAAACTCCTCCAAACCATCATATTACAGTCTCAAACTTCCAACCAATTATACTATAAGTGTTGTATACCCATATAAACAATCTCTTACGTAACACATGCGAATTTTCATCAAGAATCAAGGGTTAAAAGGGCCAAACTCTATATAATTCTCATGAACCCTAAATTTCCTTTAACTTCATTTATTTCATTCTTTTTCGAGATTTTCTATCTCTAATACTATGGAAATTCGTGGCTCAACCTCTACATGTGAAATGGATTTCCAGAAATATGATCTCTATCACTATAACATGCAATTTGTGTCTCCAATTAACATTTTTCTTCAAGAACACAAATTCTAATCAACGTAAGAATAATATAAAAGGATGCATTAGATTGATAAAAGCAATATAGATACTTTCCAGGAAATTTAGTCTCTGATTTGTGGAAGAAAAAGATGTGGTTGTGATCCCCTTCGCGCGATTTACGATTTGGCGGTGACGGCGGTGAAATCGGAGGTATTCTTGGCCTAGAACTCCTTGGAGTGCTTCTCCTCTTCCTCTCCAATGGCCGTCATTAGTATTTCATTGTGTTAACCCTAAAAGATGACACTTTCCATCTGATATAATCCTATAAAATTCGTGGATTTAATTACCCATAATTACGAAATGTCCAAAATGCCCTCCCGGTGTGTTAATTAAGCCTAAAAATGCCCCGAGACCCAAACTAAACCCCCGGGTACACTTTTCTGACTATCTCGACCCTTCGGGACACTTTGGCGCACTCAAAACGACCATAAGAGCAATTTATAATTTATTCACTTTTATTAATCAACATTTAGTCCCGGCACGACACAGACGCGTCCCGACTTAAATTTCCATAATTGTCCTTTTATTCACACGTGAAAATATTATAAAAAATAAATCTCATATATTACTATTCTCATCCAGTAACATTCTACAAATAACAAATTTCCAATAATTACTAAATCTCGTCACGCTAGTAAATATTTAAAACAACATTTCGGATTAAAATTAAATTAATTATCTCAATTAAATTTAATTAATCCCTAAATTTAAAAGCCATAAAAATACGGGGGATTACATACTTTCCCCCTAATAACGGAATTTCGTCCCGAAATTCAGAAAATAAGGCCTATCAGGTAGCAAAATTCTGGATATCATTTTCCGTACACAAACTATCAACATAGTACGACGCTCAATCACTATAGCCCTTTCCTCGCAGCAAGCTTGTTTTACATTTTCATTGGAGACACTTCACATTGCGCTCCCAACCGACAAAATTCGCATAGGTCACGCCTATACGTTATAAATTTCCATTATCTCACTATCATTAGGAGGCCGCACCTCACTACATGACAACTACTGATTTATTTTTATACAAAACTCCCATTCTGAGAAAACCATACGAACATTTGACCATTCTTGTTCCCCTAGAACAGTCGTGGAATTCTACCATAGTTATCGGATGTTCTCTCGACCGATCCAAAAATTTTGATTATTTACATCTAAATATACGGAATGAGAATAGTCGAGGTTCTTCCATACCAAAACCTTAATAAGCACCTCGTATGCGACAAACAGGTACGAGTGCTTCTACAGAGCATTCCTGAAATCATCGTTCCAAGATTCCAAAATCTCCTTCACGTGGCTCCACTAATCTTTAATCACCGTGCGCCTACTTCCTGGCTAAGGGTGATACATCCTACTCAAAACGATACCTTATCTCCGCTGGTTCCTGAAATCCCATATCAAAGGTGGGATTCATCAATGTCATCCTGATTCAGAAATTTATACTGCGCCGGACCATGCACTGGCGCGATCTTTCCTTTAAAAGGAAGTCTGGGGCATACTAGTTAATATTGTAAACCAGCCTAAAGGAATATCAATCACTTCCTTCTCGACGACTTAATTCACATGTTCAGGATGAACCCTTGATATTGTTTTGAGGATGGCAACCCATCGAAGAACTTTACCGACTTTACCGACCTCTTTCAATTTCAGGAATTGTCGATAAACACAAAATTCTTTGGTTGATTCTCCTCTTTTAACCAAACCTTACCTATGGGCGGTGCATGTATATACTACTCACTATGTCCCGCTAAACATCGATTTTCCCTTGAAATGTCTCACATTAAGTGACACGTAATACTCCCCTTCCTTCCTTGGTGTATGCCGAAAGTTCCGACCCGTGCTCTTCTCTCCACGAAGCGCACTTTTGGATTTCTTATACCATACTAACATCATTACTCTTTGTATGTGCAAGTAGATCTCACACTTGACTACTAACAACTCGCTCCGAGTGTTCTTCATAATCATTTAATTCTGCTTCATTCAAGGAATACTCTTCTTAAATGGCTTCCCACAGTCTTCCAATTCAAATTAGAGTGTGCTATTCTAATTGCACACCTATGTATGGATTATCGCCCCTCATGTGACGTTTAATCCACTCTATCACTTCCACTTCATTAAACTAGTCCCACAAACATATATGACACACGTCCATAACCACGTCCCTTCGACTCAGACGATTTTAACTGCAGTTAACCATGATGCCCACATTTTTGCAACAACCCAACCGCCCTAGGAGAGCGTACGGCGTGCTACTCATCTGTAGAACAAACTAAATTCAACGAAATAGAAGGAATAGGGCATTCAAATTCCATGATGATAAAAGAGGAATAATAATTCTCAACCTTCTTAAGATAAGTATAACAATTTTCCCAAATAGGTACAACAACCAAAATAAATCACTAACGCTCTATTCATCAAAATAATTACAAGTCATCTCTTTTGTATAATAAAGTTCTTTCCAGATAATCCATGTTAAAATCATTCCAACTCTTTATTCGCCTCGTGTTCTGAACACGGTTACGACATTTGGGTACTCTCAATCACCCTAGAAATCAAAATTCTTAAATTCTCCTTATCATCGTTCCACCCCTCAACTCGTGGGGGTAACTTTCAATGCTTTCTTACCACAAGATCCGGCTCTAATAGCCTTAAAACAAAATTCAACTTCCAACTTACATACATAATTACTTGATCCCATTTCGACCAGGGTACCGAACTCATGGAATAGTGACCAAACGTCTCCCTATTTCCAACCTTACGCTAAGTTTCATGCGTGGGATGTCTTGCAAAGAGAAATCCAAACAAGGAACCTCCCCGATACACTACTACCTAGCATTGTCGGTTATCGAAATCCGTTAGATCCTCCGTCCGTGGCGTGTACCCCTTTTTTCCATCTCTTGACAGAAAAGTTACTATTTCCCCCGTAATTATGCTTAACAAAGAATGTTTCACTAATTTCACTATTGTTCAGTATAGGTTGGCAGTAATTGCATTCCATAAACCTCGAATATATACAATCGGAATTCTAGAAATTCCTTTCCCTAATAATAGGGGTATAAATATTAACTCCCACATCTCTAAAGGATAAATATAACAATGCACTTTTCCTAATCACTAAGCACTTATATTATCTATCCTAGAGACTTCGGAGGGGATAGTGGGCTCGAGATATTCGATGCCAAAGTATGTATAGAGTTAGGAGTGCTAAACATAATACTGAGTCAAATCTTTTCGCTCAACGGTAAATCCCAATACATACGGAATTATACTGACAAAGTCTATACATACTTTGGCATCGAATATCTCGAGCCCACTATCCCCTCCGAAGTCTCTAGGATAGATAATATAAGTGCGAGTCCAACCTTCTTACAGGTAAAGCCTCGCCAAAACAAACATAAAACATGCTGCGCTAGTGCAACCACTCCGATAGCCTTGCAATAAATGCTCATTATCGTACTAACCATTTTTATAACGTTTTATCAAAGATAATACCATACTCGTATATCACATCACTACGACGAGTAACCTCAATAAAATACGTAACACTGTTAATATGCACATTCATCCTCCGCGGATAGCACCAAAGAAAAATCCTGCTACACTAGGGAAAAATATTCACATAATGGTAACATTTATAATTATATGCATTAAACTCGTCTCACATGCTAATCTAGCAATGGACAAAAATATGGTGACTCGCTCGTGTCACATAAACATGTCGCATCCTCTGAGGATACAACTTACACTTCTACCTTGCCAATCGTCTTGACTGCACAAATGGTTTTCGGACGTAGCACGTCTACTCGAACAAAACGAAATTACTTTAATCGTTGTCTTTTACTAGGCATCGTATCCTAGTCCTTCTTCTCACTTTGGAAACGTATTATCGTGAGCGATTTCACTCCATAAAAAATACCTCAACACATAATCCACTTACTACCTGTCCTACTAACTAGGTTAGGATTGTCTTTCTCTCGGACTTTAGTAGACTCGATTCCTGTTAGCTGCCTCGGTTATACCCTTAGTCTTTTAGGCCCTAAAGAACATGTCACTGACTATAATAGTCCTTACTGAATCTACCATCTCTTGGTAGGAATTTAACTATCTGAAGCATTTAAATGGGTCCCTTGGTGTGTATCCACATCCCTTTGTGGTGCTACACGACCACCGTTGTATTCAGTCTTATTCCTGACTAAATTCTTTGATTCTTTTAACTTCCCCCCTACAAAGAAGAGTTATCATCTATATTGACAAAATAGGATATTGTTAGCCTCTAAATCGGCCGTCAATCAAAATTTCCTCTTTGAGTGTTATCAACTATTATTACGAGTCGATCTCCCACTTGGAGTCGTTTCCTCCACTTGTATCTACATCTTTCGATACAAAATTCTCTATTGGTTAAGATTCATATTCATAAATGGACCCCTGTCATGCCCTCCCGCGATGAGTTTAGAACCACGTTTTGCTTCTAATCCTGAACAGTTGAGGAAGGAATATACGGTCAACACTGTACCTAAGGTTCTCCTATAGGCATAGCATTCCACTTCTAAAATTGGTGGTTGACTTACATCATTATGACTTCATCCCGAAAGCCAAGAAAATTTTCTCTAAATCTTCACTTTCAGTTAGCCACATTCCGTCCTATATCTAAACCTTTGGATACTTTACCTCCTTTGGTAAGTACCTACAATTTTCGCATTTTTAGAATCCTAACTGACAGTTCTCTACACATTTTTTTTGTAATACGTTGGGTAAGTTTACCCTCGCACCTCATTCAACTATAACGACATCTGGAAATCATTGTTACGCCTTAGTCGCCTTTCTAGTATTGGCTTCTTATGCCATAATGGAGGTGACCTCAACTATGGTCATCATCCTCGGATATATTTTATAATCTCAACTGAGCCCTGCCTCCTGATGTACGTTTAACGGTCTTCTTCTGACATCCTTTATCGCTCGGCACACGCACACACCCGAACGAAGTTAGAATTCACTAATGTTTACACGTTATAGCAGGAGAACGAAATCTCATCAATAAATCGACAATCCTAAACATAGGGCTCTATATCAAACAAAGAAACGCTGAAAGCATAATAAGTCGCACAGATCCTAAAGGACACTAGAACCTGATGCTCTAATACCACCTGTGACACCCCGCCTAATTAAATACCGGGCGATCACTCCTTTATTAAATTAAAATCAAGGTGAACGGTTGGTTCATTCTTAGCATCACTGTCGTTAAAATACTTTTCCAATTAAACACCCTAAAAAATTAAGCTAAGTGTCAAAACCATTTAAAACCTTACTTCCATTCTATTAAATCCAATTATAAAATCTTTAACCATTTACATCTTCAAGAGTCATACATTAATAATGAGAATAGAAATGAACATTCAAGAATTTAATCATCAAAAATAAAACCCAACATTTACAACACTAAAGGAAAACATCCTGATAGTAATAAATCCCGAAATAAAGATGCTGAAAGTAAAAATAATTACAATCTCTGACAATACCAACTAAATAATGGAAAAAGGGCGACACATGCCCCTGCTGGATAAAGCTGAACTAGGAGTAGAGTCAACAATGGGGTCGTCTAAGCAATGGCCTGCAACTTCCACGAAAGCTACAGCGCGTTCCATCCAAAGAATCCTAAGTAAGACACCCCTGTGGCTGGGCATCTGTAATACATATATATATACACAAGAGAGAAGAGGTAACAACAAATGGGTCAGAGCCCGAATGTAAAACAATTCTAAAAATAGTTTAGCAAGTATTTAAAATGCTTACCGGCTAATGCAATAGTCATATTAGTACGCGACACTCTCTTGAGAATTCTCACCTCTCATCTAGTGTGCACGTCTATCATACTAATGAACCCCATCTATCTCTCTAACTTATTCTCCATAAGTTTAAACCCGTGAAATTTAGGTTATGATATTCACTTTTAGAAAGTCTAACTCTTCAAGATTTCTTACGTAATTTAGAAAAATTCGTATTGTTATAACGTTTTCGAACACTTACAGTGAAGTTGATGAATTTCATACTTTACTTATCTACTATTTTACTCAGTAGAAAGTTCTCATATAATTACACGTATATATATTAATTACTCGTATAATATATATACAAACAGCACCCCACATAAAATCTATGGTGCTAGACTTCCATATGTAAGTATATATATATACCAATCACTCGTAAATTATATATATACTAACGTCACCCCACATAAAATCTATGGTGCTGGCATACTCTGCTATCAAGTCCCCGTATCACACAAACTAAGGGAAATACTAGTTCGGAATCACTCTCGAACTGTATTAACACAAAACACAAACAAATGGAGGCAAACATAGTTCCAAGTCAAAGAGGTCAGCACATACCCACGCGTCTCTTAGGACCGTCCGACTATCAATCAGATAGCTCGTACCTAGGAATCTTATGCTCTAGGGTACAAGTCAATATCCCCCGTAAAGGCACATCGAGATAAGACTGTCCCAGCACGGAAACCCCCGTGATAGCAAGTAGCTCGGGTACGATTTTTACACAAAAATAATATATGCACAATCACACTATCATATATAAATATGTATTCACATCTACATTATCACATTAGGTGCGCTCACGACCTAGAATTTATAATTATCCGTTATTACACATTTTACTTACTTATATCGTATAACGACCTCATTCCTTTTATTCTCGTAATTAATTTGTTCTAAACTCACTTCTTGTCACTCAAAGTGTTTTCTTTATCTAAGTACAATTTCAGTAGGTCCTCTCTCGCCTTCTAGTCCAACTTTTTAAATATTTCGATTATTTAATCAACACACGTATGATTTCTTAACTTTGAAAGTCTCCCTGTTTACCATTTATTTCCCTTCACATCAAAGTTCCACTTTATGGGATTTCTCTTGAACCTATTGGTCCTCTTTATGTTCCATTATATTCTAGCAACCCTAATCAAGGTTTACTACGCATAAAATCGGATTAAGCTAACATGAGCAAAAATGCAATTTTTCCCTGGAGGGTCGATCGATCGATGAAAGGGGGTCGATCGATCGAACCTTCAATCGATCGATGCTCTGGGCTCGATCAATCGATCAAGCAGTTATGGCGAAACTGTAGAAAACCCAGCTACGGAATTAGTACCTTAAACTCCTCCAAACCATCATATTACAGTCTCAAACTTCCAACCAATTATACTATAAGTGTTGTATACCCATGTAAACAATCTCTTACGTAACACATGCAAATTTTCATCAAGAATCAAGGGTTAAAAGGACCAAACTCTATATAATTCTCATGAACCCTAATATTTCCTTTAACTTAATTTCTTTCATTATTTTTCCAGATTTTCTATCTCTAATACTATGGAAATTTGTGTCTCAACCTCTACATGTGAAATGGATTTCCAAAAATATGATCTCTATCACTATAACATGCAATTTGCGTCTCCAATTAACATTTTTCTTCAAGAACACTAATTCAAATCAACTTAAGACTAATATAAAAGGATGCATTATCTTGATAAAAGCAAGATAGATACTTGCCTGGAAATTTAGTCTCTGATTTGTGGAAGAAAAAGATGTGGTTGTGATCCCCTTCGCACGATCTACAATTTGGCGGTGACGGCGGTGAAATCGGAGGTGTTCTTGGCCTAGAACTCCTTGGAGAGCTTCTCCTCTTCCTCTCCAATGGCCGTCATTAGTATTTCATTGTGTTAACCCTAAAATATGACACTTTCCATCTGATATAACCCTATAAAATTCGTGGGTTTAATTACCCATAATTACGAAATGTCCAAAACGCCCTCCCGGGGTGCTAATTAAGCCTAAAAATGCCCCGAGACCCAAACTAAACCCCCGGGTACACTTTTCTGACTATCTCGACCCTTCCGGATACTTTGGCACACTCAAAACGACGATACGAGCAATTTATAATTTATTCACTTTTATTAATCAACATTTAGTCCCGGCACGACACAGACACATCCCGACTTAAATTTCCATAATTGTCATTTTATTCACACGTGACAATATTATAAAAAATAAATCTCATATATTACTATTCTCATCCAGTAACATTAAACAAATAACAAATTTCCAATAATTACTAACTCCCGTCACGCTAGTAAATATTTAAAACAACATTCCGGATTAAAATTAAATTAATTATCTCAATTAAATTTAATTAATCCCTAAATTTAAAAGCCATAAAAATACAGGGTATTACAAGAGTCTGGTTCTTAGCGAATCAAATTTGTGAAACCCTTTAGGCATCCAATCAATACATGAAAATACAATAAGAAATTGAACTTTGATCTTGAGAAAATGAATCAATAATTGCAAAAAGAAAGAAGGCATAAGATGAAGAACAAAGATAGAATTTCAAAGAGACAAATAATGCCTACCAAAAAATCTTTGTACACATTTCGAAGCAGATATAGAATTATGAAACATTGTTCCTTCCTTTTATCTAAATGAATGAATCAAAGAAATTAACTACTGATTAATAAAATTTCATTAAATAGAATTTGAACCTGTTATCGTAGGTTTTGATACATGAACCTTGGACGTTAGAATTTTTTTTTTTTGGGGGGGGGGGGGGGGCAGAAATATCATATAACTAATATAAAAAATAAGGTATATACAGAACGCGTCAAAATGTAGACCTGCCAGAAGATTCTCGCAGGGGCAATAAGGTTTCATCAATCAGACCTTTAGAACTTAATCCTACGAAGCTCTCACTAAGGCCCACAATGACATAATCAAAGAAAACATCTAACCTGATAAATAAAGAAACAATTTAATCTAAAAAAACCATCCAAACCATCTTACTCTGATTGTTTAAGAACCCAAATTAAAGTCGTCACACGGTGCCAAAGTGACAAAGCTTCTGCATATCAAACCAAACAAAATCAAATGCAAAATATATCCCCGAATCAATTTGAATGGACTGAAGCTTGGCCAGCATGACCTTTGCAAAATATATCCCAATGTATACGCTGATCTATTTTCAGCTTGAGTGGACTGAAATTTCAAAAAACCTATGTAACATGTCTACTTTCAAATAACTTTATAAGATCTGCTTGCCAAAGCATAGGGCATAGAAGAACGTAAGCGTAAATGCATAAAAACATACATGTTTTTTCATTTTTTTTCGGAATGGTCCAAATGTAGAAGATATAAGATATCACGGGATAGAATGGTTTACACTTTGTTTGCCTTTACTTGAAGGTGGCCTTAACTTTCGAGACATGCCCACTGTGACTAAACCTAGTAGTATCAAGATAAGAAATATACTGAAGAATTATTGTGATATAAGTTTCACGAATACATACCTAAACTAAAATTTCACAGAATACACAAAAAAAGAATATAAATGTCATGAATAGACCAAAAGGTTAAATCCCAGTTACGGAATAAATTGAATAAAAAATATAAATGTCAAAAAAGAAAATAGAATCCAAATGAAAATTACTCTTGGTAGGCGGCAGTGTGAGCTGCAGCATGGGAGGCAGATGAAGGGAGGCAGTAGCAGGGGAAGTAGTGGGGTAGGAGAGTTTATGAGGGGGAAACATTGGACTCAAGGGCAACAGTGACATGGGAGCAATGACGTTGAATTTGTTTCGCACACGCTTCGCCTATGCCTAACACAGCAACATACAAACAATACAAATAAAAAATCAGTAAAAACAAAGAAAAAAAGTCCTAAATCAGAAATCTGAAAATACTTTTGGATGACATACCCACGTACTTCTAAACGACATAAATGGATCTGGAAAAAAGAACCTCAATTTAAAGAAATAGTAGTGTGGTTCTTTGATAAATTCATACATAGCAACAATGAAGTGCGTTTAGTGCTGAACCAAAAAAGTATATGAACTGTTAAACTAAACAGTATGTACTCAAATCCGTTACAAACCAAAAGTTCTTTAACACAACATTATTTACTTATAAACTAATATATTTAAAATATCAGTACATATAAAGTAGATTAAATAGCCCATATAGTTCATTAAATGCAATTAGAGCATATATTTGCAACTTGCAAGGACGATGTTCCAGAGATCCCTAATCATTGTTTATATGTTGAGATATTAATCACTACAGTTGTCAATCAGACCTGTAACTAATTCCAACAATATCCAAAAAAGGAATAAAAGGAATAAAATAGACAAATAGTTACCAAAATTACACTACATACGTACAACTCCAGAAATCAGAAATAAAAATGAAAAATAACTAACCAACAAATCAATTTTAGAAATCACAAAAAATAATACAGTATTTAACTATCATCAATCCGAAGATATTCCCATCAACAACCATCAAAAGTAATGGAGATGGTGATGAATAATTAAAAGTATTCCCCGGTTCAATAAAACACAAAATATAATCAATGACATCAAAATATAGCCAATGTCGAGGGATCCACGCAACAAGCGGTTTGACTGATCAATTCACTTACACCACATCACTGAGTCGGTATATAGTCCTACGTGACTACCAAGAATTGCAGAATGACATAAAATTGAATGTAATTCAATTAAAAAAGTATTAAAATATAATAGAGATCTTATCATTGAAAATTGAACCCAAAGTCTTGAAGTATGCACAAAACATAAGAATATTAGATTGCATCAAAAACAAAGAAAAGAGATCTAGACTTCAATTACCTCTCCTTAACAAATTGAGATCATTAAGGATTGTCAAGAATTTCGCGCTTAAATCCTGAACCATAAATGAATATTAGATTGAAAAGATATGAGCGCTTGAATTAAAAATCTACAAAGATCAAACATTAGTGAATTAAATAAACGCTTTTGTAGTAGGTCCAACTCACCCAATATCAAAACATGGAGATATATTTCATATTCTAAAAAAATGCTGAACTCAAATAAATGGATCCAACTTAATAACACAATATATAAAACTCATTAATATAAATAAGAATCCATAATTAGCAAGTGATAAAACTCATTCTACGCCCTCCTTATTTCTATAGAGAATATTAGAAGCAACACACTACTGCTAAGCCCTGCCCAAAGAACACACACCCAGACAAAACACACAATTTTTTACTTGTATCTATAATAGGGTTCTTTGTATCTAACAAACAAAATAACAAATATAGCGGCAATGAAATGTAATTTCAGTAACAATATGACGAAAGCTAAAAGAAGTAATAGAGAAAAAATTACTAACGAAAAACATAAACAACAAAAACGTATGCTCTGTGTCTATGAGATATAATAAAGAAAAAATGATATTTACCTTGCATGACAGAGGCCTACCATGACTTCAATCCAACTTCAGTTATCACATCCTCTCAACATTCACTATAGCAAGGCAAATTAAGGACACATCAAAAGTAAGTTATAACTCTTAACCATTAACTTTAATCATTTTTTTGTAATTGTCTTTTTAACAAACTATATTCGATAGTTTATATATTGAAAACTATATTTGACAGTTTATATATTGAAAATGAACATAATAGTGTCATTTTCTTTTAATAGACTCTAGTGAAAACACCCCACTGAAAAGAAAAATGAACACATGCAAGCATAAACTTCTTGAGGAATATAAGAATTTATACTTGGGTAAAAAAATAAAATAAAATTGTTTCGATGACACATATATGACTTTTATTATTAAAAATATTACCAAATATATTTAATACACACGATATATATAGATTATACACATTGACAACCCATCATCCTCAAATACGGATGCTCTAACCCACTAAAAATTGTACCCTCTCTGCCCAACATGTAATTACATCAAAAGTAGTTGCATTAAGCCTTTAAGGCTAGGTCATAGCCTTTTCACAACTTGATGGACTTTTTGTTTTCTCCAATTTTACTTGATTTTTCAACTTTCCAATTGTCAGGAAGATCCCCATTTCGAAAAGTAAGATTATAAACACACGATTTGGGTTATTTCAAAATGGCCCCTAACTTACTTTTTGTTGCAAATTACCGCCAAACTAACCACATCGTTTTTCAAGGCAAAATGTAGTAGATTATCAAGAACCCAAGATACAAAAAACCCATATCACCAAGATTCAGATCTAACAAAACCCATCAAGGCCTTTAAACAACAGATCTTATAATAAAAATAACTAAAATCACATAAAATATAGACAATATAATAGAAATAATTAAACTTCTCATTTGACCCCTAAACTTTTTAAGGTATTCCAAAATAGCCCCTATTCATTTTATGGTTGTAAATTAGTCCCCAAACTTTCCAAACAGTTATAATAGAGGTTTCAAGGCAAAATGTAGCAGATGGTCAAGAAACCAGCACTATCCAAATCTGGCAAAACGCATCAAAACCTTTAAATTACAGATCTTAAGCAACTATCAAGCATGAGATTATTACAATAAATAACTAAAATCTACAAAAAAATATTGAGAAAACAATGAAATAAAGTAGATATGAACTGAAAAAAATTACCCACGGAGTTGGTGGTTCTCTTTGGTGTGAAAATATATTTTTCTCAGAACCCATTATCACCTGAAATGCCGTTACATCAAAGCTAAAATATTTAAGCAAATATGGACAAATATGTATCAAATAATAAATTAATTTCAAGGACAATGTTTTTCTTATTCTTTTGAATAAAAAATCCTAAATGTTGTGAGAGAGATATATAGAATCGCGGAGAGAGGAGAGAGGAGAGAAGAGGATATAAGAGGAGAGAGTATACCTTGCAACACCTGAAAACCTAATAAAAATACCATATTAGCTAAATAAAATTCAAATTAACACCTAAAATACCAAACGATTCAAAAAAAAACTTACCAAGCGGAAATCCTAATGTCAAATCAAAACAAAACCATAAATTAGGCCTTGAAGTAAAATACCTTTCGTATAGAGTCGGTTTGGACGCAAGAAGAGGTTTTAAAGGATGTAAATGGAAGAAGATGGTGAAAAAACCAATAGCCGTCGCATGCCCAAAGAGAGAGAGAGCGTGGATATTTTGGAGAGAGAACGGAGGTTGTGGGTTTATAAAGGGAATAGTGAATAAAAGATGGGATGTTTACGAGGCTCGAGGCAGACTGAGCATTTGAAACTGGGCAGCAGCGTGGGTTTGTTTCATGAGGTTATCTCCAATTTTTCCATGTCACAATGTTAAAGTTGTGATGTGGCACAACCTCACACTCTTAGATCGTTCCAAAAAATTCGATATCAATCGTTAATTCGTTGGCACTATTCAAGCACCCCTCTCTCATATATATATATATATATATATATATATATAGTTAAATATTATATATTGCATGTCACATTAATTAGAACTAAGATGAGACCTCATCTAGGTTGTTCATAGATAACTTCACGACTCTATGTAGCCTGCTACAAACCGAATGTAAGATTTTAGGCAGGCGCCGAGGAAGTGACAGGGTTGTCTTGCTAAGCGACTAGACTTAGATTCCTATGATGTATATTATACAAATGACGTGCCCATTATTATGAGAGAATGCTATACTATACATTTCATATTATATGTAATTTATTGATTGATAGCTTGAGCAATGATCGAATCCCTACTTTGCCATTGTGTGAGCGACTTGGATCGTCACGATCCCACCTTATGCCTTTGTTGACTTGAGACTATGTCATAAAGAGGAGACTCGATGACACTAATTTAGCCTTTTTACCTAAGATTATGCAAGATACCATATAAGGGGCATGTCTAGTAAAGTGGTTTAATCAAATTGAATTGACACGAGGACTTAAGGAAGACTATTTGGAAATACACCATATTTTGTGACTCATTAGGTGGCCAATGACCATATCGATACATGTATCTGACTATGGCCATGAGTTAATTACATACTAGGGGTTATGCACTGCTTTCTATAAGGGATTAAGAGTGCGTAATCTAGTGTACTCGAATTGTCTAAGCATAAGGGAGATTTTTTCCAAGTGATGCATCTTCGCTAGTATGGTGATGGCTTAGCAATTACATTCCTGAGATTGTATCTTCTTTCTTGAGAGGTCGCACGACACATTTCATGTATGGGGATATGAATGAATGAGATTCAGAGAGATATTTAAGGAGATGCTTATTCAAACTTATCCTTTGTGGACGAGAGAGAGATGTTAATATTCGGGTCGGGTCGGGTCGGGTAATTCGAACCCCCCGTGATCTGTCCACATGGGTGGTGGATCCTAATTCATGTATTGGGTTAGTGATATTAATATTTATATAATATATTATCTATATATTGTTAAAGAGACAAATATCTAATTGGTTAGAATAAGATTATAGGGAGATTTGAATTTATCCCACAATATATCTCATATTAATATGATTCTCTCTCTAAATATCATCCACGAAAACGTTCTCCCATCCTCTTGTAGTCCTAAAAATCTCTCTCTTTCTTTCTCTCATCCTTCTATCCAGGCTATCAGTTGGGAGCCTTGGTTCTATGTTCGTTGATTAATCGGAGAAACTTTAGTAGCTAATTCGGAACACTCACGTGAGCAAAGTCATACACAAAAAAATCATTCGGGCTACCTTTCAGTTCAAGCATCATTAGGCTGGTAATAATAATACGAGTATCACAACAACAATGATACTTTAACTATTCTACAACCTGGTAAGTCCGAAACCCATTTTTTATAATCCCATAATATATATATTTATATCAGTTTTTAACTTTTTCTGATTGAACGTCAATATCAATTTTAGATTACCAAACATCGCATAAAATTAGATTTAAACTCACTTGGAATCCACTCATTTTTACACAATGAACCAATTTACGCAACCAAATAAAGCATTAGTGATTTGACAAATTTATCTTCATTGATTTGTGAGGTTCATGTGGATTTTGACCGATTGATCTCAAAATATTTGAGTCTTTTGGACACATTGGAACCACTAGAATGGTGGGATCGAAGATAGAGAGATAATGATTGAGGACTATTTTTGGAGGTGCTACAAAATATGTTGTGAGGAGAGTTGAATTTATTAGGGCTTTGTGATGGAATTTGAGATGTATCTATGGAGAGAAGTTGAAGGGTTGGGATTGGGTGAATGAGACGATCGTTAATGATATTTTGATGGTTTTTTGGCTTCCACTTTTCACATATGTCTATATATATAATATAATAATTTAAAAATGGACTCGTCACCATTTTGTGACACATGTCAATCATAATTACTAAACTCATTTCTCCACAAATGAAGTCATTTCTCCATTAAACTCCTCCATAGAATTTGACTCATTTCTATTTCATTCCACTATTGCCTCTCCTTCTCCCTAGTGGTCGTATATTGATGGCCATTCCTTTACCCTTCAGGGACTTTGTAACTCCTAGAAGCCCTATTCTCTCTCTCTCTCTCTCTCTCTCTCTCTCTATATATATATATATATATATATATATATATATATATATATAAAATAATAAGATGGAATGGTTTTTGAATTGGAAAAAATGTAAAAGCACAATAAGGGTTAGGATTCTTTTATGGGAAATAAAGGGATGAGATTAACTCAATGGGACTCCAAATTTTATAATAGAACATGAATATGAAACCAAACGCACTTAGTCTTGAAAACGTGTTATGAGGGGAAGGACACCCCCAAATGCCTACAAACGGCATTAGTAATGGAACGAACACCTCGCGCGCATCCAACGTAAAATGTAGTTACTGATCGCGCAGTCCCAGGAATACTGATTTGAGAATAGGGAACGGATTTGAAAACTATTACACTTAGGCGTGAAAACGTGTCACAAGAGGGAAAAAAACCCAACGACTCCTAAATAGCACCGCGAGTGGCAGGAAAACCTCTTATGCATCCAACATAACACGTAAAAATCAGTCGTGCGATCACGGGACTCTTGGTTTTATAATTGGACACGTATTTGAAAATAGTCACACTTAGGATTGAAAACGTTTCACGGGGGGTAGACACCCCTAACCATCCCCAACCGGCATCGCGAGTGGCAAGAATACCCCTTGCAGTGTAACATGTAATGACCGAACGTGCAGTCACGGGACTCCGAGTTAAAGAATGGAACACGAGTTTAAAAATAGATGAACTTAGGCTTGAAAACATGCTATAAGGGGGTTGAAAACCCCCGTAAACGGCACTGTGAGTGGCATGAGCACCTTGTTCGTGTCCAATATAACAAGTGGTGAGTAGCCTCACAGTGGCAGGGCTCTCAGTTTGAGAACAGTACATGAGTTTGAAAATAGGTACAATTAGGCTTGAAAATGTGTCGCAAGGGTGTGAAAACCCCTAAAGGCCCCCAAACACCATTGTGAGTGACACAAACACCTCATGCACGTATATCATAACACGTAACAACCAACTGCATTATCAAAGGACTCTCGATTTTAGATTAGGACACGAATTTGCAAACATGAACAATTACACTTAAAGACGTGCCACGAGGGTTGAACACCCCTAACCGCCCCCTTACTGCACCGCAAGTGGCACGAACACCTCATGCACATCCAATGTAATACGTAGCAACTGGCCGCACTATTGCGAGACCCTCGATTTGAGAATTGGACGTGAATTAGAATTCAAACACACTGAAAATCTGTCGTGAGGCGAGAATACCCCCAACCGCCACCAAATATCATCGCAAGTGGCACAAATACCTCTTGCGCATCCAATGTAACACGTAACAATTGGTCGCACTATCGCGGGACTCCTGGTTTGAGAATAGGTCCCGATTTTAAAAATAGGCACACTTTGGCTTGAAAATTGGCCGCGAAGGGCCGAACATCCCTAAAGGCCCCCAAATGGTACCACAGGTCGCGCAAACACCTCGTGTGCGTCTAATGTAACACATAGCAACTGGTCGTGCAGTTGAGGACCCTCGGTTTGAGAATAAGACTCGAATTGAAAAATATATACACTTAGGCTTCAAAATTAAAAAGGTGCCATGAGGGAGTGGTCACCCCCAACGGCTTCCAAAAGGCACCGTGAGTGTAACACGTAGTAACCCGCCAAACAGTCACGGTTATCCTAGTTTTAGAATAGGATGTGAATTTGAAAAACAGATACACTTATGGTGGAAAATGTGCTGCGAGAGGAATGGACACCCCCAACTACATGCAAACGGCACCATGAGTGGCACGGACACCTCGTACGCTTGCAACCTAACACGTAAAAACTTCTCATGAAGTCGCGAGACTCCCAGTTTGGGATTAGGACACAAATTTGAAAACATGCACACTTAGGCTTGAAAATTTTCCGTGACGGTGCGAACATCCCCAGCCACCCTCAAATGGAACTTTAAGTGGCACGAATAACTCCTGCTCATCCAACGCAACACGTAGCAACCATTCGCGCAGTCATGGGACTCCTAGTTTTAGACTACGACACAAATTTAAATAGAGGAACACTTATTGTTGAAAATAGGAAACATGCCACAAGGGGTGAACATCCCCTAAATGTCACCGAAAGTGGAATGAACACCTCGTGCGCATTTAACGTAACACGTAGCAATCGGTCTCGCAGTTGCTGGATTCATGGTTTTATTATAGAACTAGAGTTTGAAAACAGACACACTTACGCATTAAACTGTGCTGTGAGGGGTGGGACACCCCCGACAGTACCCAAACTGCACCGCGAGTGGCACGAAGATCTCGTGCGTGTCCAATGTAACACATAGCAAGCAGTCGCGCAGTCACAGGATTCAAAATTTGAGAATAGGACACAAATTTGAAACAGTCACATTTAGGCTTGAAAATGTTCCATGAGGGGGGTAGATTCCCCAATGTCCCCCAGATGACACCACGAGTGGTACGAACACCTAGTGTGCATGTAATGTAACACGTAGTAATCGATCACAAAGCAATGGGGCGCTCGATTTGAGACTAGGATATGACGTTTAAAAAGGAACATTTAGGTTTGAAAACGTGCCACGAGGAGAAGAACACCCCCAATCGTACCCAAATGGCACTACGAGTGGAATGAACACCTCGTGCACATCAAACATAACACGTAGCAACCAACCGCACACTCTCGATTTTGGAATAGGACACAAATTTAAAAACAAACAAACTTAGCATTGAGAATGTGTCATGAGGGGGCAAAAACCCCCCAATTGCCCTCAAATTGCAATGTGAATGGAACGAACACCTAGTGCATGTTCAATGTGACACATAGCAACTGGCCACGCAGTCGCTAGACTACCGATTTAAGAATATGACACAAATTTTGAAATAGACACACTTAGGATTGAAATCATGCTGCAAGGAGGTGGAAACCCAAAATGTCCACCAAAAAGCACCGTGAGTAGCACAAACACCTCATGACCATCAATGTAACACGTAGCAACTGATAACGCGGTAACTGGACTCCCTTTTTGAGAATAGGATACGACTTTAAAAGAGGAACAGTTAGGCTTAAAAATGTTCCACGGGGGGGAGAACGCCCCTAACCTCACCCAAACGGAATCCCAAATGTCATGAACACCTCGTCCGCAACCAACGTAACATATAGAAATTGGTCGCGTGATAGCGAGACTCTTTGTTTTAGAATAGGACACGTATTTAAAAACAAACATGCCTAGTCTTGAAAACGTGCAGCGAGGGGGTGGACACCCATAACCGCCCCCAAAATGGCACCGTGAGTGGAAAGAACACCACGTGCGCATCTAGTGTAATAGGTAGCAATCAGATGCACAATCACGGGATTACCAATCTGACAATTGGAGACGAATTTTAAAATAGGCACACTTAGGCTTTAAAACGTGCAGTGAGGGGGTCAAAACTCCCAACGACCCCATACTGCACCACGAGTGGCAGTAACACCTTGTATACATTCAACATAACATGTAGTGATCGACCGGACAATCGGGAGGATCCCAGTTTGATAATAGGACACATATATGAACACAAGCACAGTTAGGCTAAAAAACGTGCTGCGAGGGGTCGGACACCCTAAACTGTCCACAAAAAGTACCGTGAGTGGCATGATCACCGTGTGCATGTTTGACATATAACGCTGCAGTTGGTTGTGCTATTGCGGAACTCCCAGTTTGAGAGTAGGACATGAATTTGAAAATAGTCACACTTAGAATTGAAAACGTGCTGAGAGAGGGAAAACACCGTCAACGACCCCCAAATGACACCGTGAGTGGCACGAACACCTTGTATGTTTACATTGTAACACGTAGCAATGGGCCATGCCATTGAATAGGACACAAATTTGAAAATAATCACACCTAGGCTTGAAAATGTGCCGCGAGGGGGTAAAAATACCTAACGCTCCCCAAACGGCACCGTGAGTTTTATTAACAGCACATGCATATCCAACGTAATACGTAACAATCGGTCGTGATGTATCAGTGCTCCCTGATGATGCGAGAAATCGTCCACTTGTTGTTCTTGTATCAGCAAGCCAAGATTAAAGCATATAATAAACAAGTAAAACAAGCAAGGAGACATGAACACAAGATATAAAGTGATTCAGCCCCTAAAACAAGCCTACGTCCACTGTGATGCTCCGTTCTCATTATACGCATTACATTGTATAATATGATCATGCCTAAAGAGGCGTACAAGTACGCGAATAAAAGGAGAGTACATGATGACTGATGATCCCGCTGTGCCGGAGAGATAGCTGCGATATGAATGAGCAATTCCCAAGTTGTATGTAGAGGAGGTGTAGAGTGGATCGGTACTATAGAAAATGCTCCGATTGTGTGGAATCGATCCCCCCCTTTCTTTTGAGGTGTGGACCTATATTTATAAGAGATATGCTCACTTGTAATGAGCACGTGACGCACGAAGTCTGGAGTTAGGATGGAGAGGGATGCAGCTTATAAGGCAAACAACCTAAGCGCCGCATTCTGACTGGAAAAAGACAAATGTTTCGCACCCCGGACTGGGTGGGTCCGCGACACGTTGACTGTGACCACACCCCTTGATGAAGTATGGACGCGCCCTGTATGAGGTATGTCCGCGGCATGTAATCATGTGAAGTAGCATACCATCCGCAGCAGGGTGCTATATTTGTACTATCAATAAGCCCCCAAGTCGTAGTGCCAAGAGAATTCGATTGGGGCTGCGTCTTAGTTAAGTTTCCTTATGTGCCGTGATAGTTTTCAAGGAGACGATTCATCTTCCGTGATCTCTTATATAAATTGTTTCAGGCCGTGGACTTCATTATGTTTCCAAAACTTTGAGAGAAAATCGAGAGCGAATTTATGTGTGTTCATCTTCTTTCATTTTTAGGCTACCCTTCGAGGTTGTGCGTGGTGGTTCCGAGGTGGTGTGAGGCAAAGCATTGCTGACTTCTTCATTTCCAGGTAACTTTTCAACCAATCTTTGTACATAGTTTTCATAGCTCGCACTTCTTCTTTGAATATACAAACACGTGATCTTATGCATTTGGTTGATAGAAATCTAGGGTTTCATTTGAATGATTTGCTATCTCCCTATAATTGAACACACATGAACGTTGAGCACATCATCCATCTTCATATGTTGTACTTGATCCCTGATCTTCCAAACGCCATGAAAATCATATAGTTGTTCTTGCTGTTCATAGTCAAACTCTTCGTATTCTGTGAATTTGATCTTAAAACGATTAATCATTAGATACTTAAATGTTTAAGATAGAGATCACGACGTGGTAGATTATCGATAATCTAGGGTCCCTTGAATATTCCGTTGTGGACCCTATCCGCAGCATACTGTGGGCAATGGATTCGGCCCCTTAAGCATTGAGATTTGCCCTCTGCAACACTTTGATGCACATCCATTTAATCTTCCGTGGCGGTGGGGTCTTTTAGGTCTCTGAATCCCCACCCTTATATTTTGAACAGTCTTCAAACTTTCACGAACCAAATACACATCCATGATAAATAATTATAATTTCCACTAGAATTTCTTAAATCAACCTTTAGCATTTTTAGAAATGGCCATGGCCACAGATCTCTAATTCCATTTGAGCCTGTTGTCGCGGCAGTGTATGTTCACTTGCTGATATAAGAGGTGGCTGTGGCCAGTTGGACCAGAGGGTGATCCCTTAGGTTCAAGTAATAGAGTTGGCAACGTTTTAGACCATTAATAACTACGTTAGGAAAATAATTCTCAATAAGAAAATATTCATATATAATCTTCCCGCGGCTTCTTAAAGTCTTTTTCAATCCATACTGGATGCGACACATAACTGTGGACTCTGCTTTTCAGGTACTGCTGCAGCCATATGAGCTTTGACCCAGACGAGTTTCTGAGAGGCTTTTAGGCAAAGCATTTTGGAACCTCTCCTCCTGAACTAATTTCCGTGCCCCCTCTGAGATAAATAGGGCCTTGACAACTGAGGGATTACCCCAACTGCGTAATATTAGACTCTGACTCCTCAAATTCTGTGTCTAGGAAGGATTTTTAGTCCGCACCGATGGAAGAAGAAGCCAATTCAAGTAATCATCCATTGGGTGCGGGAGATGATGTCACGGAAGTTAGGGATAACCCGATAGGTTCATCTGGGAGGGTTGAGAGACCCCTAGCTGCACTTGACATCCGCAGCATCATGACCCAGGACTGGGTTGACCAGGTGGCTTAGGCCTTCGAATTTCTAGAAAATTTGATGTACTCAGCACCTGTCGCGAACCAAAGACCTTACACAGCTCTGGATGATGATGGAGTTTGCTTCCCCCTCCATGCATTTGTTTATGGGCTGTGTCTTCCTGTTCCTATTCCCATCTGTCGCATCTTTCAGACAATGAAACTAGCACTGGCCCAGATAGATCCCAATGGCTAGAGGGCCATACTTATCGCGGTCATTATTTGGGAGAACTAATTCAAAAGGGATATTACTCCCGCGGAGTTCTTTCATTTCCCACGATAGGGACGAGACCCTTTATACTGGGAGGCCGACCAGTGTAAAGAACTGGAAGGGAAAGTATTTCTACATCTATGGGGAAGGCTGGGAGATCCACCCCGAAGAGAACGAGAGGGAGAGGTCATATAGAAGGACGCGACAATGGAGTTCTCCCTCCAAGCTAGGTATTTTGATTATAGTCGCGTTCGATCTTCCTAGTTGCATATTAACTTCCACTAACCTTTAAATTGTTCTATCTGCAGTTCTTGACAGTTTGCATTTGAACAAGCGTCCGGAAAAGAGAGTTGCTGAGGCCGCGGCAATTCCTGGAGAAGAAAAGAGATTCAGTGTCCTTGTGACCTCTGCAATCGTATTCGAGGCAGGTTTCTTTCCCTGCAAGCGTATTCCAAAAGACATGGCTGCGGGAGGTAATAATCTGATTCCACATTTGTCTTGGCATTTTGTTTTGACTTTGAATATTTATCATTTCTTTTCCTTTTTCAGGTGAGGAGGTTGACATGAAATTATTGGCTGCGCAGTTAGCAGAAATGGATGAGGACGCAGTCATCCTCAATAATACTGCACGGAGCAGGAAGAGGAAAAGGTCCAAAGTCGAGGCACCTACCGCGGCTCCGTTAAATGATTTGTACCCCCATGTCATGGAGAAGACTAGCATTGCAACCGAACCACAATATGAATTTGATGACGACATAGGGGCCAACCTGGCCACGACAGGTTTGATGTCAGATGATGCTCCCATCAATACAGCTTCTCCTCTGCCGCCACCTATTATTACCGTAAATGCAAACTTGGCACCCCCATATTACAGCAGAGAAGTTTGTCCCGATGGTTTCCCGCGGCCTCAATTGAGGCAACCCGACCCTGAGTCGTCATGGGACACCACCGTGAAAGCCGACCGAAGAATGAAAAGGGCCCTGGATGCCTCGAATCTGAACAGGCTGGTGGGAGAAGACCATGATGACCTGGAGGACTACGGCCTCCATAGTCTTCTGAGGGTAAGTGCTTAGTGTTGCTTTGTTTTGCTTTGGCATTCTACATGCTACTACTAACTTTTTAGTTTCAGGCCGCGGACATCATCGTAGCCCAAAAAAGGCAGTACGAGGCCCTGTACAAATTAAAAGAGGCCGAGAAGAGTGTGCATGTCGTGGATCTAGAGGTTGCACGAACTATAACTTTTGAGGCCGAGAAGCAGTCTTCTGTCGCGGCTATTCAGGTGGCCTAAATGGACTTGACTTCTGTAAACAATGCAAGGGATGAGGCTGAGGAAAACTTCAAACATGCCGTAGAATCCCTCAAGGCCTCCCAGTCTCAGATCGAGAAAGTTGCATGGGTCGCGGAGATCTCAAATAATAAGCTTGTACTTATACAAAAGAAGTACGAAGAGCTAAAGGCCAAGTCCGCCCAAGATGGCATAGACCATGCCGCGGCTATAAAGAAGATGGAGGCGAAACATGGCGATGCCCTCCAGCTGGCCATTGACCACGCAGTGGAGTCATTCAAAGGATCTAGGGACTTCTTCCTCATCAATAATATAGCATACCTCCACGGCTACCAGGAGCTAAGGCACATGATTATAAATAATTTCCCTGAGACGGCGAAGAAGGTTCTTTCTAGGGGGTCGGTGATGTCGAGCATCAATAATGCATAGTCGAGCTCAAAGCCGCGGCTAAAGAGAAAGCTAGACTGAGAGCGGAAGCAGAGACAGCGATCACGAAGGAAGAGACTGAAACAGCCGCAGATGGCGAGGAGGGTGATGAGCATGATGATGCTTCTTCGTGAGTTTGTTTATTTTTTATCATTGATATAGGGTTTCGTCCCCCCTCTTTTTTTTTTCAAATTTCAAACTGTAGTGGTCGCGGCCCATTTGCTTGTAACAACTCATGACATCAAGGTTGCGGCCACTTTTTTGCATTAATTATTTTGGCCTCATTCTCTAGTCCTTTTTCCATATTTTTTGCTTGCTCCAATGCTTTATTGAATAATTTCTGTATGCCTCTTATGGATTTGAATACGACTGCCTTGCGTAATTAAAATGCCTTATTGATGGAGTGAACTTGTAGATATAAAAGATTAAGTCCACGGCACTGCAATATACTTCTTCAATAACTACTCTGATTGAACTGCCCCGGCACCCCCGGGTAATGCCAATGAACCTTCACAAGTAATTGTTACAGGCTGTGGCCTTTTCTGCCTTGAAATTACAGGAATGGCAGAGCCGCGACAATCTGAATTTATAGTCCTCATCAACCCTAAGTCGCTTTAACAGTTGCACTGCATCGTAGATTACCACACGGGGATTTCATATAGGCTGCGGCACCCTACAATCGCCGTATAACTGGATCAGGGCCACGGCATGTTAACCTTTGGAACCTGCCCTTGCCCCTTGTACCAATGCATGGAAGTACTCCCACTTGATCAAGGCCGCTTGAATAAGGCCGCGAACGTTTTAGAATGGCAACATCCATATTGCTTAATTCCTAATAATGGCAGTATAGGCACGGGTTGATTTCTCTAATCCTGTCGCGGTGTCTTTGATCGTTTGAAACCATCTCCTATGACTTTTTAATTGGATCTAAATCCAAGTCATTACCGCATCAACTTAGTCACTTTAACGGCTGCGGCTGCATTGACAGGGTTACTGCACTCTTTACCCATGGTGGCTTGACGGTCACTTCAATTGCTTTTCACGGAGTATGACCTTTATCTTCATTAGCATCGCACTTCTGTATGAAAGTGGGATATTATCAAGACTTCCCAGGCTGGGTTATGTTATTAAGCCACCCACAGCTAACATATAAGATATTTTCAAGCCTCCCCAGACTGGGTTATGTTATTAAGCCACCCACAACTAACATATAGGATATTTTTAAGCCTCCTCAGGCTGGGTTATGTTATTAAGCCACCCACAGCTAACATATAGGATATTTTCAAGCCTCCCCGGACTGGGTTATGTTATTAAGCCACCCACAGCTAATATATAGGATATTTTCAAGCCTCCTTAGGCTAGGTTATGTTATTAAGCCACCCAAAGCAAACAGTTTGTTTATTAAGCCACACTATAATTTGTTTATTTTTTTATCATTGATATAGGGCTGCGGCCCATTTGCTTGTAACAACTCATGACATCAAGGCTGCGACCACATTTCAACATTAATTATTTTGGCCTCATTCTCTTGTCCCTTTTCCATCTTTTTTTCTTGCTCCATAACTTTATTGAATACTTTTTGTACGCCTCTTACGGATTTGAATACAACTGCCTTGCGTAATTAAAATGCCTTATTGATGGAGTGAACTTGTAGATATAAAAGATTAAGTCCGCGGAACTGTAACATACTTCTTCTATCTATTTGGAGGAGTGATCCAATGGGGCGTTAGTTGACATTCTATTGTAAATGGAACTTTTCATTTTCATAGACATCGCCAAACTGATGGGTGTAAAATTTATGAATGACTTCAGATCTACATGTGCTCCCCTCTAAACCTCTTACGAGAAAGTGGAGAGGAGTGTCAAAGTGTGAGAGAATAATTTAAAGTGCTTCTGACATCATGAGGGGGTTCTACATCAACTGTCATATCGTAAATGAGTTATTACAGTTTAGGAGACCTCTCGAGCTTTGTTCAAGAGAGTCTGGTGTCTTATTTCCTTTGTCAATGATCCAAAAGACCTTAGGAAGTAACTGATTGACTTTCCAATGGTTCCTAAGTATTTATTTAGGGATCAATAAGATATACAAAGTGTTTGACAACCATAAATTATCCAAATTGCAAGTATAAGCTCACTACAGTGGGTTGTGAGTAGAGAATAAGGAGAAAATGCTTAGAAAATGCCTCTTTATTCTCTCTCTAAGTCTAATTTTTAGATTCCCTTTAATCTTCCACTAGCCCCCTATTATATGAAAATTCTATAAAAGAGAATGAGTGGAATGTCATATCATGGTTGGGGAGCCTCTAAGTTTTGATAGTGTCAGTAAGTGGGTGGAGTGTTGGCCAAAAGATTTGCAAGCGGTGTAAGGTGGTTGGTGGAAACATTAAATGCTGATGGGAGCATTCAATACAGGTGGAGTTGGTTAATGGAGGTAGGTAGAATAGTGTTCTTCTTTACATCTATCCAACATATTGGTTGCAGGTGGTCTAATGGAGGTTTAATAGCTTGGGGACTGCCATAAGACTCGCCAGAGGTTATCCTTGAGGTGCTTCGCAATGATAAAGCTTAGTTTTGAGGGTTAAGTGACTTTGGGATGTTATTCCCCTCTAATCTGAGGTCTGCCCCAAAGGCTAGACCTGATGGGACCACAACTCTATGGTCTCTGAGCTTGGTTCAGGGGGTATGCTGGAGTGACTAACCCTTATAGGAGGGAAGAGGCATCATTGGGGATTACTATCCCACCTCGTCCAATTATTGAACACATTGGAGGTTCGGGGGACCAGGTAGAAATCTGTCTGAGGTCATGGACCACCCTTGGGACTTCTTATTTGCCCGAGGGTAGTTGGGGACTCCAAGAGCCTTTTGAATGCCCAGGTTTAAGATAAGGTATCATTAATGAAAATATGGCATGATGTTCAAAATTTTATAATCATCAATATATTTTTAGAACATTATCACTTTAGGCTTCTCATTAGACCTTTTCATTTACTCATAGAGGGTTACAATACAACATAGTGTTCAAAACTATATAATCATCAATATATTTATTTCTTATGGCTAGAACATGGATTCACACATGGATGTATTCTATAACCAAACTAAGGCCACACACTTTCCAAGCTTGACATAGATGTGCAGTTATGGGCCGACGAGTTGGTGTGTTGTAGAAACATAACATTTCGTAGGTATGACGCACGACTATGTCAAATTACCATTCCATAAGCAAAACTTACTTGAGTATTGCCGACACGAAACACCTAAACAAAATGAATACACATTTGCAATTTTTTTGGTCACGTCATTGGCACATGTTATACTCAACTCAACTCAACAAAGCCTTTTTTCAATTACTAGTTGTGCCCACATACATTGCATGTGTGAGCGAATATGGATGTTCAACATGATGACATAAATTAGTAAGAAATGCATTATACGTATACAAATTGATAACAACAACATAAATCCATAACAACGACTGTTGATACAAAAATTAGTCAGCTGACATGGACCAATCATATGAAGACATGTGTCATCTTACGCAACAAATGCTTATACTCACCGAGAAACTCACAGCACCGAGATACTCATCACCTCAAGCTATTTAGCGTGCCGAGTTACTCAACGTGCAAAGCATCTGGCCAGGAAGATCAAGCGACAATTGCACATTTAATGAACATCGGATTTAATGAACATTCTTATTATACAGATGCATATGTCAATTAGATAATGGCTTATCGTCTATTCATATTGACAACCCAAGGCTATAAATACATGGTAACACCCTCTATAACGGGGTAATTGATCATTAGCAATTGTGATCAAGATTAAGGCAAGAACATCAAGCGATACAAATAGTGGACATAGGCCATTTTCATAAGGCTGAACCACTTTAAAAATCTTTTGACTCATTTGTTTATTCCTTTTCATCTGTAATTAATTAATTAGATAAAATCTAGTTTTTTACATCAACAAATTGGCACCGTCTGTGGGAATCGACTATACGTAACGTTTTTCACTAAAACCTCATCACCAATGGCTGAGATCCCGGAATCTAGTAACCGGAACAATACCAGGCTCCCTCCAAACCCATCTGCTCCCCCAACTATCGATCAACTTACAGGAATAGTATCCAACTTAGCCCAAGGGAAAATGGTTATGCAAGAAACCATGCGAAAATTCATCTAAACTGTTCGTAATGGATCACCTGCCCAGTCAGGTCAGCGAAGCGTGCAGAGAAACACCCATTTGCCATCTTCAAGAACTAGATGTACACTATTCCCGAATGTTCCACAACCCAGGCGCAGTGAGTCTCATCATACTGAGAGGTCCAATGACCCTTCATATCAACCTGGACGAACCTCATCTATAAGAGCTATAGATTCTTGACAAAATGTTACTTTAACTCCTAAGTGAACAAGCTCTTTGGAAAGGTTGAACAGAGTCGCTCCCTTTGATCGTCTGGGACCTAGGAGGAATGGAAATCCCTCTAGGATCGTGTTGAGTAATTATCAATGACCAATCTATCTAAGGGAGGGTTCTTCCCAATCACGCCCAGCAACTCGTAATGAAAGATCCCAAGAGGAGAATTCAGCGTACTCTGTTGCTCGAGCAAATAGGCCTGAAGTAGGGAATGATGCGTGGAAAGTTTCCATTTAGAGATTGGAAGACCGGTTAGGGGAAATGGTTAAGGCCAAGAACCGTCTCCAAAGAACTTTTGTCCAAGGATGTCCTTTCGTACAGACAATTATGGATTTTCCCACACCCTTAAAATTTAAAGCTCCTGTAGTGATGCCTAAATATGATGGAAAAACTGATCCCGTCCTCCACATATAGTAGTACCAAGCTGTTGCTGATATCTATGCGGTTCCTGATGAGATGAGGTGTAAGGAATTCTTTGAAACTCTCACCGGGTCAGCCCAGATATGGTACAACAACCTTCCTCGGGTGAAAATTGCTAATTTCCATCACCTGGAAAAGCTCTTCGTAGGTAACTTCTGCTTTGGTACGAAGCCAGTTAAGAGAGTAGCACACCTATTGAGCGTGAGGTAGAAAGCAGGAGAAAGTACCAGGGATTACATCGCTTGCTTTAATAATGAAAAACTTGAGCTGATTAACTACGAGGAGAAGACAGTAGTCATAGCTATGATGAGTGGTCTATTACCTGACAAGTTATATTATACGTTGGACAAAGATCCCGCCAAATCCATGGCAGAACTGATGGCAAAAGTAGCCAAGATCATGAACGCTGAAGAGGCCATGGCTGCGAAGAAGAATGCTGACACTAAAATAGAAACCAAGGCTGAAGGTGTAGCAGAGAAGAAGGATAAAAAACACAATGAGAACAGCAAACAACTAAAAGGCAAGGAGACGGTCAAGTAGCTGAAGAAGTATGGGAATTACACACCTTTAAAGTTGGACATAAACCATATTTTGGAGGAAATCAAGAACAATGAGGAGCTAACTTAGCCGGAGAAAATGAGGACAGACCCCGATAAGAGGGATAAGGCCAAATATTGCGAGTTCCATAGAGATCATGGCCACATGACCAAGTGCTGCATAACTCTCCAGAATGAGATTGAAGCACTCATTTGGCAAGGAAAATTGAGTAAGTTCGTTGATCTACAGAATGGTTGGAAGACTAATAGGAAGACAAAGGTCCAAATCTCCTCGTCGGGTAAGAGATAATAAAAAGAGGGACCACAAAGATGATCCAGAGGATGACCCCGACCTCCACAAAAATCCAAGGCAACCTAAGCGTGAGGTATTCTCAATCCACTTTGGATCATTTGAATGTAATGTGATTACAGGTGACGATGCAGGAGGTGAAAATCAGGCTGCTGAAAGGAGAGCTTACCTCAATGAGGCCCAAGCTTGTTTTTACATACAACGCATAAATTTGGCCAAGGATGATCGTTCGAGGAAGGTGAACAAAGATAAAATGGTTATCGGTTTTTCCAAAAATGATCTTGTTGGAGTACTGTATCCTCACGATGACCCCTTAGTAGTCAAGATGAGAATGAAGGATGTGTTGATTTCACGTGTATTGGTAGACAATGGTAGCTTTGAAGATATCATGTTCTACCCCTATTTCGATAGTTTGAATTTGAGGCTAGCCCAGTTGGAGCCATATCACAAGCCCCTCCTCGATTTACCAGCGAGAAGGTTTTTCCACTTGGAACGATCAAGTTGGACATGCTCATTGGCACCTATCGTGCTTGCAGAATAGAAAAGTACACTTTTTCATAATGGATAAGAACATCCAATCAGCCCACAACATAATCATGGGGAGAGTAGGCTTGAAGAAATTTAAGGCAGTGCCATCCACGGTACACCAATGTTTGAAGTTTCTGACCAATTTTGGGGTTGGAGTAGTGAAAGGTGACCAGAAAGTAGCTCGGGAATGCTACTATTCATCCACTGAATAGGAGGAACTGGAGGAGGCCAGGAAGAAAACCACCACCTACTAAGTGGACGAGTTCGAAGATGCGGAGATTGAGACTTTGGTGTAAGGACATATTTTCATAGGTCCGTTATCAATTTATTATGTCATATACCGCTACAGCGTTGAAGAGCATTCAAGAGACATCTACATCAAAGACGGATCCGAATTATTCAAGTTCTTCATCATTCAAGGCTCCACAAAGTTTACTTTGGTAAGGTTATGTTTTAAATACCTTTACTTTTCACTTAGAGCTTTTGGGAGACTTTTACAAATTATTTTCTAAGTGTTGGAGCGGACTTTTTCATCAAATATTGAAAATTATTATTTTTTCTAAGTTTTATAGCGGACCTCGATTTTGACGCCCAGGTCATTCGTGCGAGATAAGCATCTCGTTCGAACGAGATTGGAAGTCGCGCGATGTCGTTTGAACGACATGCGTACTTCGTTTGAGCGACTTAGCTTCTCGTTCGAACGAGATCGAATTTCGAGGCGGTGCATTTTTGGTATAAATACTCATTAAATGGTAACGTTTTCATTAAGAAGTCCATACGTTTTGACGAACAGAAACACTGCCAATGCAGTAATCTTTAGGCTTCTTCTTTTAGGGTTTTAATCCCTTTTGTTTTACAATTCACAAAACTCCCATCTTGCTTTAGTGAATTTTTTTGGTGTTCAAGAACACAACTTTTTCCCTTGTTTATTCTTTGTGGGGAGAGCTCTACAACTGACATCTGCATGCTATTGTGGAGGGAGTCCTTGGGATGATTTCAAACTGCGTGTCTAGGATTGTGGTCCTTGTGGTATAGCTGCGCGTGAACCACTGCAGATTTCTAGCCGTTGCTTTGAAGGTTTGACGAAGACACCGTGCGTTACTCTTGTGGGCGATGCAAGTTGGTATGTAAGTCAATGGTCTTGTAAACTTCTCAAAGTTCTAGAAATAAAAGGTTTTGCCCTGCGGGGATTTTTCCTTAAGCTTGTGTCGCATGCTTTATTTATTTTATGGTTTGACACACGCAGTTGAATGATTTGGGGCTGATTTATTTTGGTTTAAAAATAGACACTAATTAAATAAGTGTGCCAACGTAGAAAGTTGCGAATTTAATCAATTATCACACAGTCGCACTTTTCAAATTGGTATCAGAGCGGGTTACGCTAATTTATCGCGTATTCCTATTTTCCGCAAAATCGTGTGATATTGATTTTAAAAAAAAATCAGTTTTGTGAAAATTCGCATTTTTTCCTATGGAGCACTTATATAATCAGATGCCTATTTTTGACGGGTCTAATTATGCCTATTGGAAAGCTCGTATGAAATCGATTTTAAAATCTATTGACGAGCGTGTTTGGTTACTTTGCAAAAATGGTTGGACTCCTCCCACGATCACTGTTAATAACATCACCACTTTAAAACCCGTGTCAGCCTGGACTGAAGATGATTATAAATCATCCAATTTTAATTCCCGTGGTCTTAGTGCTACTTCTGGAGCTGTCTCTCCTGATGAGTTTCGCCGAATTATGACGTGCACCATGTCTAAAGAGGCTTGGGATGTTTTGAAATTGACACATGAGGGTACGAACGCGGTTAAAGAATCAAAATTACAAAATTTGGCCACCCAATTTGAGACTATTACCATGTCTGAGTCTAAATGCTTTGATGAATTTTATGCTCGTTTGTTAGACATTATTAACACATGTTTTAATTTGGGTGAGGTGATTGATAACACGCGTGTCGTTAAAAAGATTTTGAGATCTCTCCCAAAACGCTTTATTCCTAAAGTCACTATTTTGAACTCTTTGGGAAATTTGAAATCACTTAAGTTGGAAGAACTTGTAGGAGATCTTCAAACCTATGAGATTTACATGTTTCCCAAAACCATTAAGGCTAAGGATAATGGCATTGCTTTAAAGACTCATTTTAAGAAAAAGAAAGAAAAATTTTGTGAGTCCGATTCTGAGGGAGATTTTGATTTTAATGATATGGCCTTGTTTACGAAAAATTTTAAAAAAATTCTCAACATGAACAAAAAGAATTCTTCTAATAAGAAGAATTTTTTTGAGAAAATAAAAAGAAAGGAAAGGCCAAAGAAAGTCGTGAGAGGGAAAAAGAGAATGACTCCAATGAGGAGTGTGAAGAAGATTTTGAGAACGTCACTTGTTTTGAATGTGGGGGTAAGGGACATAAGTCATTCGAGTGTCCTACGTGGCTTAGAAAGAAAGGAAAGAAAGTAGCTATGCCCGCCACACTTAGTGATAGTAGTGAAGGTGAGGTTGATGAGACTAGTGGTGAGAAGTTTTTATCTTTTTCTAGTCGTGTGAGCACACCCACCTTGTCCCACAATAGTGCACACGAATGCGATAGTGATGATTTGAGCTCTTCAAGTGAGGGAGAAAGTGAGAGTGAAAGTGGAGATGAAAGTGAGATCCAAAAACCTTTTAGGGATTTGTACACCGAGACCCTGAAAACTAAGAAGTATAATCGAGCTTTAGGTCGTTGGGTTTTAGATTTGGAGAGAGAGAAGGAGGTTTTAAGAAAGGAGAAGTGTGATTTGACCAACACGTTGTCTAGTCTGACGACACGTGTATCCCAACTCGAGAGTGATCTCGAACGTGCTAGGGAGGTCAAAGTCATTGTTGATAACGCACATAAGAAGGTTGAAAAGGTGGTTCTTAAGGGTAAAGGTGAGAAGTTAGGAATAAGTCATGACGGTGCTTCTATTTCCCAATTAGCACCCTAGCTGGTTCCCACTTTAGTGATAGATTCACATGAGTCTCACCCTCACCCACCTAGGCGTCCCATTCCTATTAGGAAAGTGCGTCCTAGAGTTTTTGAGAGAGGTGTTCTGAGGCCTATTTATGCTTGCTCGCATTGCAAAAGGAGAGGACACCTTAAAGAATTTTGTTTTAAGTTGGGTTATGTGTCACGTTTTGCTTCTACACGTATTTCTGATACACATGCACCCACGCATGATACTTTACATGCTCCCGGAGTCTACATGAGAGAGTTTGCACATTTAGGTGAGCAAGTTAAGTTTTTAGTCAAAACTTCACAAGAATTGATGGAGGTTTTTCATAAGTTGTCACCACCTTTGGAAAACCCCTCCTCACCTAATGATTGAGGTTTGACTTGTTTACTAGCATAGGGTGCTTTTCATTATGTCATTGTTTACCTATTGCTAGTATGTATTATTTTTGTATATTTTTTTTAAAAAATTTTGAAAAAATACAAAAAGATTTTATTTTGATAAATTTTTTAGAAAAATCCAAAAAGATTTTTGTATTTTGTTTGCACCGTTTATGGATAAAGACTTTGGATGACCGAGTCACAACATCATTTCATTTTTCATGTGACTATTTGATAGTGTTTTGAGACAATAGGTCAATTCATTCTTGTGCTTTATAATGTTTGGAGTCATTAAGATGTAATTAAGTGTTACTTCCTACATGTTTGACTCAAGTTTCCTTTATTGCACATATGCACGGATTTGTGTGATTATAGTACTTGTCTTATCACATGTTGGTTGGGTGTTTTCACTTCAATCCTGTCCAATGAACCAAGTGCGATAATTTTTTATAAGGAAATTGTGCATCTAAAAACCGTTTTGTGAGTTTGTGTGCTTTGTTTGAAAAACGGGGAAGGGCTGCGAAAGGCTCATTTTGCCTTTGCGAATACTAAGCCACCGTTAAATTGGACCTAAAAAATGGAGGAATTTTATTATCCGGGGTCCAAAGAGGTTTAAAAGAGCCCGAAAAAATTTAAAGGCAATAAAAATAAATTCATGCCAATTATGGGCCATTTAGGTTTTTGCACCAATTCTCCAAAGTTTGAGAATTTAGTTTATTCACCTCTAAAAGAAAATATATATGAGGGAGTTTGGTTGGACAATTAAAACGGGTTTGCACGTCCTTAAAATTCTTGAAAAAACGCTAAATAGTTTTGGACGTTATTGGTGTCGAAATTATTTGACTTTGATTTGTTGATTTGTATAAGACGATGTCATTTAAATTCAAAAAAATTTTACACCTAAGGATTCCTTTGATGTTCATTCATTAGGGGTACACGTATGAATCGTGCACTTATGAGTGATTGAGTTGATTTACCTATCGAATGTGTTCACACCCATTCATTTCGTTTCTATGACTTGATTGGGTTGATTTACCTATCGAATGTGTTCACACCCATTCATTTCGTTTCCATGACTTGGTTATTTGAGTTTAAATCCATGGTGTGATTTTTTTTTTGTATCCTATTTTTGTATAAAAAAAATAAAAAAATCCAAAAATAGTTTGTGAAATTTTTGGGGTCACACCTTTGCATGCGCGTAGCTTGATCTTTGTTTGCTATGCATTTTTTCGTGACACTCCATGTTTTGATTTTTTCTTCTCATCTGTCTATTTGGGGCCATCATAAAAAGGGCGAGAAAGAATTATCATGTTATGGGGGAGTTTTTGCATTATGGGGGAGATTTGATTTATTAATGCTTTATTCTTTTATCATTTCAAACTCGATGCGTCACGAAGGTTTTTGATTTATCTCATGTGTGTAAGTACAAATATTAAAGATCATGATATTGCACAGCCTGATGAGAAAAGCTTTGATATTTGACGAAGATGATTGAAGAACTGTTTTGAAGTCTTGCAAATTTATTCATGGGAGGGTAGATTTGTATAGGCATTTTTGGTTTTTGATAATTCAGATTTTTTTTATGTATGTACCGGCATAGACATAGGGGGAGATTTGTAAGGACATATTTTCATTGGTCCGTTATCAATTTATTATGTCATATACCGCTTCACCGTCGAAGAGCATTAAAGAGACATCTACATCAAGGACGGATCCGAATTATTCAAGTTCTTCATCATTCAAGGCTCCGCAAAGTTTACTTTGGTAAGGTTATGTTTTAAATACCTTTACTTTTCACTTAGAGCTTTTGGGAGACTTTTACAAATTATTTTCTAAGTGTTGGAGAAGACTTTTTCATCAAATATTGAAAATGAGTATTTTTTTCTAAGTTTTATAGCGGACCTCGATTTTGACGCCCAGGTCGTTCGCGCGAGATAAGTATCTCGTTCGAACGAGATTGGAAGTCGCGCGATGTCGTTTGAACGACATGCGTACTTCGTTCGAGCGACTTAGCTTCTCGTTCGAACGAGATCGAATTTCGAGGCGGTGCATTTTTGTATAAATACTCATTAAATGGTAACGTTTTCATTAAGAAGTCCATACGTTTTGACAAACAGAAACACTGCCAATGTAGTAATCTTTAGGCTTCTTCTTTTAGGGTTTTAATCCCTTTTGTTTTACAATTCACAAAACTCCCATCTTGCTTTAGTGAATTTTTTTGGTGTTCAAGAACACAACTTTTGCCCTTGTTTATTCTTTGTGGGGAGAGCTCTACAACCGACAACTGCGTGCTATTATGGAGGGAGTCCTTGTGAAGATTTCAGACTGCGTGTCTAGGATTGTGGTCCTTGTGGTATAGCTGCGTGTGAACCACTGCAGATTTCTAGCCGTTGCTTTGAAGGTTTGACGAAGACACCATGCGTTACTCTTGTGGCCGATGCAAGTTGGTATGTAAGTCAATGGTCTTGTAAACTTCTCAAAGTTCTAGAAATAAAAGGTTTTTCCCTGCAGGGATTTTTCCTTAAGCTTGTGTCGCATGCTTTATTTATTTTATGGTTTGACACACGCAGTTGAATGATTTGGGGCTGATTTATTTTGGTTTAAAAATAGACACTAATTAAATAAGTGTGCCAACGTAGAAAGTTGCGAATTTAATCAATTATCACACAGTCTCACTTTTCATTTGGACCCTATGGATGAATCCCATCTTGTGAAGGGTCAGATCGTCGAATCTACGGACAACATCATTCTGGACGATGAACGACCAGAGCAAAAAACTCAAATCAACTCTTCATTGGATCCATTATTAAAGCAAGAACTAGTGGAATTTTTATGGCATAGAAAGCAAGCTTTCGTATGGAGTCATAAACACATTCCAGGGATAGAACCGACCTTCCTGTGCCCCGAGCTCAATGTTAATAAGGAGGTCAAGCCAGTGAAGTAGCGAAGAAGGGTATTTATCCAAGAGAAGAACCAGGCTATCCAGGAGGAAGTCGAGAAGCTCCAAAAGGCATCTTTCATCGAAGATGTCAAATATCCTGATTGGTTAGCCAATGTTGTGATGGTGAAGAAGAAGAATAGCAAGTGGAAGATGTGTGTAGATTTCACAGATCTCAATAAAGCCTGCCCCAAAGATCACTTTACCTTGCCCCGAATTGATCAGTTGGTGGTTGCTACCTCAGGGCACAAATTATTGAGCTTTATAGATGCTTATTTCGACTACAACCAGATTAAGATGAAACCATAAGATATGGAGAGTACTTCTTTTACTACCCTAAGGGAAACATACTGCTATAATGTTATGCCTTTCAGACTTAAAAATGTAGGTGCTACGTACTAGAGTTGATGAATAAAGTTTTCGCAGAGCAAATTGGCAAAAACATGGAGGTTTAAGTCAAGATATGCTAACTAAGAGCAAGAAAGCCACCGACCATCTAGCTGACCTCGGCCAAACCTTTGATCAGCTAAAAAAATACCAGATGAAGCTGAACCCGACAAAATGCATATTTGGTGTATGAGAAGGCATGTTCATCAAATATATTGTGAATCAGTGAGTCATTGAAGAGAATTCGGAGAAGTTCAAATCTTTGCTGGAATTACGAGATCCAGCTACGAAGAAGGAAGTGCAAAGTCTCACAGGCCATGTTGCAACTCTTAACAGGTTTGTGTCGAGAACAACGGACAAATGTCTCCCATTCTTCAAGACTCTTAGAATAACTTTCGAATGGAATGATGAGTGCGAGAAGGCATTTTAAGAATTGAAGAAATATTTGGGGACACCTCCACTACTATCTAGGCCGGTGATGGGAGAAAAATTATACTTGTATCTGGCTGTCTTGGAGAGCGCAATCAGTTCAGCATTGATAAGAATGGAGGACAGAATGCAATAACTAATGTATTACACCAGCAAAGCATTCTAAGGGGCAGAGATTAGTTACCTAAGTTTGGAAAAACTGGCATTAGCTCTAATAGAAGCAAGCAAGAGGATGAAACCTTATTTCCAGGCCCATACCATAGTGGTGTACACTGATATGCCTCTTAAACAGGCTTTGCACAACCAGAAAAATTCGAAAGGCTGATGTATTGGGCGGTAGAACTGGGCGAGTATGATATTGTTTATGAACCAAGGTCCTCACTCAAAGGGCACGCGGTGGCAGATTTCATTGCAGAGTTCACTTTCCCAGATACCTCTGACCAACAAGAGCAAAACACAGAACAACATGTGTATGTTACTGGATCATCAAAGACAATCCCCAATCAACTACCATTAGCAGATCTATCACAAGGGATGAATAACGAGCAACAAGAATTATCGAGTAACAATCCATCACTGGAGAATGATAAGAGGAAGTATCAAATATTCCATCAGGGAACCTTATCAGACCAAGAGGTTGATAATGGTATACCTGTATGGAACTTATATGTTGATGGCACTTCGTGTGCTACAGGCAGTGGAGTCGGAATAATTCTTAACAACCCTGATGGATTGGATGTCAAATATGCTCTGCACATTTAATTCAAAGCTTCCAATAATGCGGACGAATATGAAGCTATGGCCGTGGGCTTCAATTGAGCAAAAATAATGCATGCAGAACAGGTCACTGTGTTTAGTGATTCACAATTAATTATAGATCAGATTCTGGGTTTGTATGCTGCGAAGGGAGACTTCATGACAAGGTACCATGCTAAATCTATGGAGATTGGGTCCACTTTTACAACGGTCCAGTTGATCAGAATACCAAGATTGAAGAATGCGAGAGCGGACACACTAGCTTGATTAGCCTCAGCTACTCGCACCGAGTTACGAAGAACGATTCCTATCGAGATATTAGTAGAACGAAGCATAGATGAAGATTTAATGGTGAAGTTTATTGCCCTGGATATGGGACCGTCATGGATGAACCCCATCAGGCCCTATATCGAAGAAGGAGTCGTACCACCTGACCAACTTGTGGCCAAGAGGCTGAAGTTTAAATATGCTTGATACGTACTGAATAATGGCATCTTGTATAAAATGGGTATCATAGCAGGTCTATGAAGATGTGTACACCCATCAGAAGTTAAAGACCTGATTGATGAGGTTCATAAAGGCTCTTGTGGAGCTCATGTAGCAAGTTAGACTCTCCTACAGAGGATGACTACGCAGGGATATTATCGGCCAACGATGAGAGCTGACTGCACAAATTATGGGAAGAAGTGAGATAAATGCTAACATTTTTCTTCCATTCGAAGAATTCCCCAGGCATTGTTAACACCCATTACTTCTCCCCGGCCGTTTGTTATGTGGGGTATAGACTTGGTCGGGCCTCTGCCGACCACCAAAGGGAGGTTCAAATATCTGGTAGTAGCTGTTGATTATTTCACCAAGTGGGTTGAGGCTGAACCTCTCATCGATATGTCGTACGAAAGAGTTTACCAGTTCATTTGGAAGAATATTATTTACAGGTATGGTCTTCCACATGATTTCATTACCGACTTTTGTACCCAATTCGATAATGAAGCGTTTGCCACATATTGTCATCAATCTAATATCTAAAAGATCCATTCTTCACCAGGCCACCCCCAGAGCAATGGGAAAACTGAAGTGACGAAGAGGACTCTACTGAAAAGTTTGAAAAAATGACTGAATGATGCAAAAGGAAATTGGGTTAATGAGCTACACTCTGTGTTATGGGCATATCGCACAACACCCCGAACAGCCACTGGGGAATCTCCCTACATGCTAGCCTTTGGAAGTGAAGCAGTTATACGAGCTGAATTGGGCCTACCCACGCACAGGGTACTTAATTTCAACTCTTTTATAAGCGATTTGATGAGACAGTTAGATCTGGATATGCTCGAGGAAGTTAAAGAAGATGCGGGAATCAGGAATGGAGCCTACCAACAAAGAACAACCATGTTCTACAACAAAAGAGGGAAGAAATGTGACCTCAAATAGGGGGATTATGTGGTCAAGAAGGTGATCCAGAATCATAATAAGATAGAGGGCAACTGGCATGGGCCCTATTGAGTAACTATAGTTGTTCGCCCCGGGACTTACAGAATAGAAACCTTAGAGGGAGAAGAATTCAAAAATTCATGGAATGCAGAGCATTTGCGTAAGTATTATCAGTAGTACATATTTATATGTACACATTTCTTTTTAAATTAATAAAAGTGTGAGTTTTTCCATATTCCTTTTTGGTTCAATTTTTATCGGAGTACTAGTGCTACAAACTACACCAACTCTGATTGGTCGACATCGGCAACCACCAACTAAGGTTGGTCGGCATTCAATAACAACCAACTCCGGTTGGTCGACACTAATAAATTTGAATAATAAAGTTGGCATAACAATCATACAAGGAAAAGCCTATTTGATCACAGGTGACCTCAAGGGGTATCCCAAACTAGGCAAGAAGATGGGTGACGCCACGGGCATCCACTGTCTAGGAACCAAGGTAATCCTGAAAAGATTACTACAACTAATTAGGATCATGGGATGAAAATAATTCTACTGCTTAGGCACTTATGGGTGATAAGCCACTACAACTAGGCAGCAGGTGGGGCAAGCTCCATTATCTAGGCAAATAAAACAAATAGGACAAATCGTCCCTCTATATTAGATATGCATAAGAAAGACATCTTAAACATTATTTCTAAAGAAAGAAGAGTGTATAAAGATAACATTTTTATTCATTAAACACATCAAAAAAAAATTTACAAAAGATGAAGTATTCTTCATTCAATATAAATTTTCTATTCTATTGGCTTTTTTCCTTCTGATTTTGGCATAGGTTCCATTCCAGTAGGAGGGTCATCTAAAGAATAAGGAGAATTGATAAAATTCATATCTCTTAGCATCCTAGAGTTTCTCGAACTTGGTCACTGAAGCAGATGAGGAGGTCAAGATATTTCATAATCTTCATGAAGATTATAATCACCAAGGTACTTGGAGATAAAACATTTAGGTATGGCACGAGCTGGAATCCAACTAGTATCTAAGTTGAAAGGAGGTACTGGTAAGTCGAGAAACCAAGGTTCATACCAATCCCATAGGGATTTTCCTTCCTCAAGACACATAACACCAAGAGCATTCAACCATCCTTGCTTGTACCCTTCATTGTTTGATTCTCTCAACCGAGCATCGAGATGGAACAAAGCTTCAATGTATCCCGCATTCCAAAACTCCCTAGGCTAGTTATGGAATTGATATGTCAATCTCTCAATGTTATGATGAAGCTTCTTCAAAAAATTCTTTTTACTCTCCAAGGCAGAGTTTTGTTTGAAAAGTTGATTGGTAAGACTTTTAATTTTTCTAGACATTTCTACCAGGGCTTGATTTTTTGCCGTCAATTGAATGCCTTGATTTTCTAAAGCCAGTTGGGTCCTCGCCTCTTTAATATTAATCCTACCAGCCCTTGATCAACCATGAGTAGAAGGTATTGCTATTCCACGAGCAGAAGAGGTAGGTCCGGTTCGTTTCAAAGTCTCCAACTCTTATCTCAAGGCAGCATTTTTAGTTTCCAAAAAGGAAAAACCTTCATCATTAATTGGGACTAAAGCTCCCGAAGAGGTCGAGGAAGCAGATTTGAGTTGTTTCATTTCTTCTTGTAAGGAAATATTCTCTTCCTCCAACAGCTTGGCAATATTCCTATGTTCCTCGATATCAAGTTTCAGTACACTTTCCCTCTTTTCATGGGTCGAGATATATTTTTCATAGCCCCGATCAACACTCAACTATTGGTAATTTTTCTCATAACCTTCATGTAGGAGTACAGTGGTTACTTTGTGTTGAATTTAGATCTCCTCGATTACTCCTTGGAGATCTTCAATCATTTCATAATAAGCCACATTATTGGCTACAACACGATTAAGTAAACATTTTAAATATTGGTACGCATCCACTGTTCACTCAGAAGCGTCAGGTCCGAGGATATTAATTATTTGAGCTTCAATAAAGTCTGTGTGACCAGATTTGAAGTAATCATTATATTTTTTCATCAATTATGTGTCATGATCTGATAAGAGTTCCATCCTGGCAACAAACTAGCAAGGCAAAATAAAAATGCATCAACAACAAAATTCAGACTAGATAACAAAATCCATTTTATTGATCATAAGTATAGACGCTACAACCAAAGTTATAACAAAGAAAGGAAAAACAAAAGAACAACATAAATAAAGAGCCGAATAACTCTACACCTTCTCCTTATTTCCTATAACATCATCTACCGATTTGGACGAAGGAGTTGGTTGCTCGGAAGGCATGTGGCTTTGCCCAGCAGAATTTATTGCCCGTTGAACTTGCTCGGAGGGCTGAGGAACATTAACAATAGGTACTTGTTCTACTATCATCATAGAAGATTCATCAGATGCAGCTTCATCCTCTTCTTCTTCGTCAATAGTAGGAGGAGGGCCATGAGTGTATTTTTGAAATAATTCAAAATCCACTGCAACACTCAACTCTTTCAATGCTAGGACCCATTCATCTCTAAAGTACTTCAAACTAGCGTACTCCATCTGGCAAGTAATAGCATATAGGGATTTGTTCTATCCTTTGTCCCATACAGAGCTGAAGGACTTCTTCATAGCAGCTTTTCTCTTCGCTTTCTCAGAAGAAGCATGTTCCTCAGCCAGTTTTACTTTTTCCTCCAGGTCTTTCTTACGCCGTTCAGCCTTTTCAAGCTTACCGTCAGCTTCTTCCTTGATGGAAATGGAGACCTTCAATTTTTCCTCCAACTCTTTGGAGGCATTTACAGTTTGGTCCCGAGTTGTATCAGCTTACTGGCGAGCTATCTCTGTAGATATAAGTTTCTTCTCCCAAGCATCTTTATCTTCCTCGTACTTTCACTGGGAGATCTTCAAAGATTACGATAACCCAGCAAAATCTTCTTCTACCCCACTGGAGGAAGTTGAAGCCTTGATAGCCTCATCTTTCTCTAGGATACTATTAAAACACGTCATAAACTGAAAAATAAAAGAAGCTCAGATCAGAATATGAATACGATATATAGAGGTAAAGTAGCAAGGATGGTGAAACTTACTAACGCAATATGTTGGGCTGCTAAGTCAGTGACCTTCTCCCAAGAAAGGGAACCCTCATCAGCTCGATATTCGGGGATGGTCCAAGACTTTATCAAGCCTCTAACCGAGCTCAAAATAATGAGGCCTGGAGTCTTCGCTCTCAAAGAAGGGTCCTCAGCACCAGAAGGCTGAGTAACAGTTTCTATAGGTCTTTCTACAAGACCTCTCCTCAATATCCTTAAAGTAGCACCTCAATTAAAGGTGCTGCCTCTTCTTACGTAATAGCAACACCTTCAATCAAAGGTGATTCCTCTTTTGGGCCAACAGGTGGTTTCCTACCGACTTCTTTGACAGGTGGAATTGTTCCTTTGGATGGAGTACTATCCATTTTCTTCTTCTGGGACATCCCCTTTGCTCTTCTTTGCCCCATCAGTGCCAGGAGAATCCTTGGCAAAGAATTCAGGCATTATCCTCTTCTTCGTCATCAAATTAGTAATAGAGGTACCCAAATTAGAAGAAGACTCTTCTACACCGGCTTGAGATGAAGGAACTTAATCAAGATCAATTATCACATAAGGGGCAAGAGGACGAGTAATAAAAGAGGAAGTAGTATTTTTGTATCTCAACAAATAAGAAGCAGCTCTAACGTGCTCCCCATCAACTGATTGATGCAAACCCCAGATTAGTTTCAAAGATTTTATATTAATGTCACTCACTTTTGGGGGATTTCTTTTGTTATCAACTACAAAAATATATATATATCAGTGACGCATTTCATCAAATATAAACGGAGCTAAACCTAAAAAAAAAACTATCCCGTTTCCATATAGTGGACATCTGGGACCTTGGTAAACATCATTTCCTTTTAATGGGGGGTGTTACTAATTTTTAATCACAACTCCATGATCAAAATTGTCCCTGTTAGCATCGGAAAGATTGACTACTAAAGCTCTATTGGAAAACCTAGTTTTTAAATAAAATGTGGTATCACTGGTAACCCATTTATAACAAAATATAATTTCAGGGATCCCTAAATGAGTCCCATGAATCTGGTTTAACCTCTGTACACCATTAATCACCCTCCAAGTATTTGGATCTATCTTACTGGAACAATATCGAAATATTGGCTAAACTCCAAACACAAGGGATTAGGCGGGAAAAGAAAAGCCACATTCCACTACAAAAAGGGAAGGAAACCAGTATCCCTCAGCTAAAGAAAATAAATTAGAAGAGCAAGGAGGTTATTTAAGAATAACCCAAGAGGGAATCACAAAATCAGCTTGGAACTTGTCCAACGATTCTATAAGATAAACCATGGTGGCTAAAGCAAAGAGAGAAGAAAGAAGAAGTTCTTAGAGAGGGATTGAGAAATCTGTTAAGGCGGATGACAGAAAGAATGACAACACAAAGATAGAATGAGAAGAGAAAGAGTTTAGAAATCTGGAGGTGAAAAGTAGATGACGATCCCTATCTATCGCTTTTAAATGCCTTGCATCGGAAACTAGGAAAAAAATGATTACTAGAAAAGACAATTGTGTTTCCGACGGTTAAATGATGACAAAGACACAAATACCTGAGCGTCTATCGCAGATTTAAAATATTTACAAGTTCGCCATTTCGCGGTCAAACGATAAGACTAAAGGGAAAATTCCTAAATGTTGGAGATCTGTAATTAATCAAGACATAAAAAGGTGTCCGAGAAACTTTTGAGTAAAATGTTTCACACTCTCATATCAAAACTCAACTGTGAAACATTGGAGGCTTCAGTTGATACAAAATTCATCTTACACAGCAAATGCTTATACTCACTGAGCAACTTATAGCACCGAGCTACTCATCACCTCGAGCTATTTAGCGTGCCGAGCAACTTAACCTGTCGAGCTACTCAACGTGCAAAGAATCTGGCCAGGAAGATCAAGCGACAATTGCACATTCAATGAACATTGGATTTAATGGACATTCTTATTGTACAGATGTATATGTCTATTAGATAACGGCATATCGTCTATTCATATTAACAACCCAAGGATATAAATACATGGTAACACCCTCTATAACGGGGTAATTGATCATTAGCAATTGTGATCAAGATTAAGGCAAGAACATCAAGCAATACAAATAGTGAATGTAGGCCATTTTCATAAGGTTGAACCACTTTAAAAATCTTCTGTCTCATTTGTTTATTCCTTTTCATCTGTAATTAATTAATTAGATGAAATCTAGTTTTTTACATCAACAACGACGTTGATGAAAATAGAGTCATAATATTCAATGTAATGAGTAAAAGTAGACATCAATGCATTAAAAGTTCAAAAATTTATAATGAGATCATGAATCCATAGAAAAGAATCTAACGCTAAAAAATCTATGTGAAGATTTGAAAGCCATCTAGAAAATAGAGGCTCATTCGAAAGTCAAATACTACGTGGAAAATGGCAAGTAATGCCTTAGCATGCATAAATAATTTATTCCAAAGAAAATACTTTAGTTATCTTTTGTGCGATATTTTCTCTAAAAATCAAAGGCCTTAGAACACATCTTCTACTGATGTAATGGGGGTGAAGAATATTTAGAAAAAATGTGGTTAATATGAGGATTTGAGAGGGGTTGATCTTTACTACGACGGTTTTCCAACAATCTTGCTAATGCACAATTTGTACAAATGGGAGTCAAGACATCCGGTAAATATGCCTTTGTTTTATGGCACATTTGGTTGAGAATGAAATTAATATTAAATGATAAAAATAATTCTTTCCCATACACAGTGAGCCAGATCCTTAGAGAAATGGAAGTATAAGGCTTCCCTTCAAAAGCGGAACCATCAAATTTAAAATGGACCCCATTTGGTCAATAACCTCAAGTTTAATATAGATGTAGAATTTAATTCCAAGACATAAAAAGTTATAGTGGGTGATAAACTGTGCGGTGGTGTACCTGAATTGCGTATGCCCGAATCTAACTTCAGAGTGTATGAAGAAGATATCACCATTTACCATTAAATTAGCAGTGTCTATATCTTGAGGGATTCTATGACCAACATTGATAATATACTTTCTATACAGTTATTGGTTTAGATGGACCAAAAAAAGAATGTTTACAGGTTCAATAGAAAACTTGTTGTTGAAATTGTCCTAACAAAGTCTCCTCAAGGCCACTAACAGGTATTCTTCAGACAATTTAATTGGTATGGGTTGTTTTGAGTTTGTGTATAAATAGAGAATGTAAAATATGTTGAACTTGTTCTCACACGAAAAGAAATATAGTACCTAAAAGAAACTCAAAATATGATTAGCAATCGACAAAATTGGAGAAAGGGACGTTTTGATTAAAATATGAAACAGACAAATAATGGGAGAAAAATAGACAAAATAAGATAAAAAGCAAGCAAAGCAAAATGCTATTACATTCAAACCGAAAATCCGTAAACATCAAAGAAGTAAAACAATGGTGCAGATTCTAAGTAATCAACTGTAAAGCCAAAAAACATGAGATGAGTTAAGATGCTCATCGTAAAAAAATCAATAGCTAAGAAAAATAATAAGGGGGAGACATATTTAGCTCGAATATGGATGGGAACTGACATTCAGATACCATATATGCTTGTATGTTCTTCCATACATGTTTGCAAGGATAAAATACAAAAGTCCAGTAACACTCACTTCTCACATTCTAACATTGGGGAGTTCATTCGTTCATGTAGGAGTAAATATTGGGTTGACTGGTTTGTACAGCTGAACATTTGAAGTTTTAAGTGTTTCAGTTTCGAAAAACAATGGATTACTTTTATGTAATAATGCCTAACAACACATCAGGCTTTTACGAGAGGCAACGAATAAGTTATAAATGTGCATTGTAAGCATGTGTCGTGTACGATACCTATTTAAATAAATGCATAAATTCCAACAAAAAACTTATTTAATTGGAGTCAATTTTTTAATCAAATTAATTCAGCCCTTAAGCAAACATCTACGTGTGTGCGTCTGTCAAACCATTATAAACACAAATGTGCTAACTCACAAATTTTAGGAAAAATCCCCTCAGGGTAAAACCTTTTATTTCACTATAATTTGTAAATCACAATTTACACGAATTATAATGAAATCTGCAATAAGTTTACCTCAGCAAACCGACATCGACGCGCAGCCTAGAGTCCGCAATGGATTCCATGCAGCGAACCCACATCAACCGTAGTCTAATCTTCAGCAAAGGAATACCCTCAAGTAATCCTCAATGACACGCAATCAATCAACCCAGTACCATAAAAGGCACCTAAAATAGCATTATAAAATTCCAGCAAAAATACGTCTTGGGTTCCACAAAACAACTCACATAAAAGTAATTGGGATTGTTAATTGACAAAAATAAACTTTGAACCTTTAAACTATTGGAGAAGAACACACACGATACTGCATAACAGTTATCTAAACAAATAAAAAAGGTGTTATGATAGAAATTGTATTCTCCATGGTTTAAAATGAAAGACTGAACGCTCAATATATAAGGATCATTGAGGCGGTGACGCATCAGTCTAAAAGTCAGCGCCGCTCGAACGACTGTTGATCTCGTTCGAATGAGATGACATGTCATTTGAACGACATTGATCTCATTTGAACGATCAAAACATCAATCCCGAGATTCACCATCACTGTTAGAAAAATTTTGAACTTCTAAATCAAACCTCCTTTCAATCCTTCTGTACGAAACAGTTTTAAAAAAAACTTTTATATAAAAATTATTTTTTGAAAAACTAACTTAAAAAAAACATTTATAAAACTTTCAAAGACCATTTTTTATAATGAGAAAAAATATTCTAACCTTTATAAAAATATCCTAGCACGTTTAATATGAATTGTAAATGGAACTTAAACATAATTTTACCAAAATCATCTCGTCGGTGTTTAAATGTTAAAGACCACTTCAAATTCGTATCCGTCTTTTGTAGATGTAAACTCCCTCAATTCTTCGATGCCTTGTAGTGGTATACGACATACTTAATTGTGACGGACATTTATAAAATCACGTCCTTACAAATCTCCCCCTATGTCTATGCCGATACAAAATAAAAATATTTGAATTATCAAACAAAATGACCTATACAAATCTGCCCTCCCAAGAAATCAAAAGTGGAAAGATAAAATGCTAAGTCGTCAAACTTTTCTTCAACAATCAAATCATCAAAATTTTCTCATCAGGGTGTGTAACATAATCTTCAAATTTGTACCTACCCACATGAGACAAAGCAAATACCTTCGTGATGCATCGAGTTTGAAATTATATAAAAATACATCAATCATCATAATCAATTCTCCCCCATAATGCAAAAATAATCCCATAATAATTCATTCTCCCCCTTTTTATTTGACCGAATAGGCAAGGAAATGAATAGCCAAATCAAGCATGGAGTTGTCATGATTAAAGAGATGCTCAAACATATTTCACAAACTATTTTTTGATTTTTCAATTTTTCTCATACAAAAACAAAAATCAAACTATGAATTTACACTAAGACAGCCAAATCATGGAAAGGAATTAATGGGTGTGAACATATTTTATAGGTAATAAAACTCAATCAAGCATATGCGCACGATGCATAAGTGTACTCCTATCTAATGAACATAAAAAATATTCTTAGGTGTAAAATTGTTGAATTTAGATGATATCGACTAAATCAAATCAACAAATCAAAGCCTAAGTAATTTTCACACCAATTATGTCCAAAACTATTTTAGTGTCGTTTCGAGAACTTTTCAAAGGACGTGTAAACCCATTGATACATATCCAACCAAAAATCCCTCATAAATAATAATCTTTTTACTTTTCTAATGCGGTTCTAAATTCTAAACTTAGAGAAAACCTATTGGCCCAACTTTGGCATATTTCATCTTTTTATTGCCATAATTTTTTATGCGAGCTCTTTTCAAACGGTGCATTTCACGACGTGAAAAGTATTCAATTGCGTCCCTTTACCATGCCACTCATCATTTATAAGATTTAAACAAATTCCTCAAGGGTAATGGTTTTTACATGCACTACTTTTATTATTGCACTTGGTTCATTTTAAGGAAAGGATTGAGATGAAAAAACTCGACCAACATGTGATAGACAAGTACAATAATAAAAAAAATCCGTGCACGTGTGCTATAAATGAAATAATGAGTCAAATATGTAAAGTATCAACTAATAACATCTCACTAACTCCATACATTGTATAGCACATGAAGGACATGACATATTGTCTCAAAACACTATCAAATAGTCACATTGTTGATGTAAAAAATTAGACTATCTCTAATTATTCAATCACAAATAAAAATAAATAAGACAAAAGAATTTTAAAGTGGTTCAGCCTTGAAAGAATGGCCTATGTCCACTGTTTTTGTTATTGTTGACTGTTTGGAATTCTCGATAACAGGTTTTACCAAGAAATTTTGAGTCCCCCTAGAATGAGGAGATTACAATGTATTTATAGCCTTGAGGCTATACATGTGAAAGAATAATACATAATTGTCCGGTAGGAATGTACTTCTGTACGATAATAACTGTGCATTTAATGCGTAGTTATCTTTCGGTTTTCCTTGATACGTACGCTAGAAGTATTTAAGTTTCTCGGATCAACTTAATAGCTCGGATCGAGCTTGTAGCTCGACACGCTTGAACTGCTCGGGCCCCTGAGTTCCTCATGGCTTCTTAGTTGCTCGGTGATCTTAAATTATTTGGAGTAGTTCCTCGGGGGTTTGAGTATCTCGGTACAACGAAGTTCCTCTATTGATTATAACTGTTCGGAACCCTTTAGTGGGTCACGGATACTAAGCTCCTCGGAGTCAGTGTTTTGTCCAAAAAGTGTTTGTGGGTTCCATGTAGATTGACACGTGTCTCCACATAACTGATCCACGTCAGTGGACTAAATTTGGTATCAACAGAAGCCCCCAATGTTTCACAGTTCGAGGTTGAGGATGAGTGTGGAACATTCTTCTCGAAATATGGCGGGATTAAACAGTCATCCTGAATTTTAGGAGTGTTTTCCTTGTATTTATTTCTTATTTTGAATTCATAGAATCATACTTTTTGAATTTTTCTAACTGCCTCGGTTTCCGTGCCCTTTTTCTCCTTTTAGCCGCCGGTAGCGCAAACGTCTTTCTTTGTAATCATTATTTTTACCCCTTCCCAAGGTAAGGTATTCAAGCGTTGCAGAAAATCCTGTCGTCTCTCACTTTTCAAATCTGCGTCTTTTAATTTTTATTCCCTCTTTCTTGTGCATTCATTTTTTTCCTTATTCGTTGTAAACTGGTTCACTCTTCCCCTGTAAGATCTTCTTCCTTCTCTTTTATTTTGCTTTGATCATCATGGTTTATGATGTTGAATCGCTTGAAAATTTTCGTTCTGAATTTTCAATTCCTTCATGGGTCATTTTGGAGGAACTTTCTGAACCTTTTGATTATTCCTCTTTGGCCGAGGGATATTTATTTCCCAGTCTCTTTGTGGCCGAATGTGGCTTTTCTTTTCCTCCAAATCCCCTGTGTTTGGAATTCTGTCAATATTTTGACGTTGTACCTGCAAAAATAACTCCTAATACCTAGAGAATAGTTGATGGAGTCCATAGGTTAAACCAAATTCATGGAACCCGTTTAGGAATTCCAGAAATTATATTTTTCTATAGATGGGTTGTCAGCGATAATACTTTTTATGGCAATAGAATAGGTTGTTTTTAGTTTTTCAAATATTATTTTCTTGTTGTTTGACAAAATGTATCACTGACATTTAACTTTTTATGATTTACAGTTACAGTAAAAGAAAATCTCCAAAGGAGACAGAGGTTAATTTAAAGCATTTGAAACTTATCTTGAACCAATCTGTTGCCGAGGAACATATTAGATCGACCTCTTATTTGTTACAGTACAAGAGCTATACTTCATCTTTTAATGCTCATCCAGTGGTAAGTGACATCGATCAAGTACCAGCTTCTGTAAGTTCCTCCCCTGAATGGAATATTCCCCTCAGTAACGGAATAAAGAGAAGACGAGCTCCTGCCTTCTTTGACAAATCAGAATCTGCCAATGTGGAGGCCAAGAAAAATAAACAGGATGCCCCAAAGGAAGGGATAAGAAAAATTGATGCACCCCCTCTAATTGCTGTTAAGAAGGTTATTGAGAAGCCCCTTGTGGCTCCAAATAAGGCTGTGGTTATTTCTCCTCCTGGTGAGGTCATTGTCATATCACCAACCAAGACTTCTTCAGTTGAAAATATTCCTGCTCCTCCAAAGAGTCAAAGAAAAGTTCCTCGGATAAACTGGCTGAACCTATCTCTCAGCCTTTAACTGCTGGAAGTGGTGTTACCACTTTTATTGCTCCGAGCTCTGCCATGGGCTCTATGAAGTCTTGGATTATCCTAGAAATCCAAGGTCTTGAAGACACTCTTTCTCGAGATAGGGTCACCACCTTGGCAGCTCAACATATTGCCTCAGTAAGTGTTACCAATCTAAGTTTTCACTTTTCATTGATATGTCTTTGTATTGATTAAAAATTATTTATTTCCTCAGCTGGTAACCTGTTTCAACAATATTTGAAAAAGTATGAGGCTATTAAATCTTCGATCTCCTCGGGAGGTGTGGAGGAAGCTTTTGTAGGCTTGACTCAGTCCTTAAAGGACTCTTGTCAGAAATATAAAGAAGATAAAGAGGCTTGGGAGAAACAACTCAAGTCCATCGAGCAAGAAAGAGACCGAGATGTGGAGGCCTCCCAAGAGTTGGAGAGGAAAATGAAAGAATTTGAGAAGAATAAAAATGAGTATGAGAGCTTGAGAACAAGCTTAAGAATGTCGGAGAGCTTGAGAACAAGCTTAAGAAGACTGAAGAGGAAGTTGTTAGACTTCGCGATGTTGATCGTCAGAAGCAGGAGATAGAAGGAAAAATGAAAGTTGACGAAGAACTTCATAATGAGCGGATTTCCTCAGAAAAAGCAAAGAGAAAAATTGTGGTTAAAAAGTCCTTTAACACTGGTTGGGACAAAGGTTGGAACAAAGGCCTAGCTTCCATGTCCTCTCAAATGGAATTTGCTAGCCTTAAATACTTCAGGGACGGATGGGTTGCATATCTGCAGAAGCTAAAGGTCTCTGAGAGTTCTGAACTATTTCAGCATCATGTTCATGGTCCTCCTCCCTCTCTTGGAGAAGAAGAAGTGGACGAAGCTGCCTCAGAAGAGTCTTCAATGATAATTAGGGATCAGGTCCCTACTATTGAACTTCACTTTAAGCAGCCCCAGCCAGCTAACATGTCTACCGAACACCTCTTTATGCCCTCCGAGTAACCTACCTCTTCGTCCAAGCTTCCCGAGGAAATCTTAGGAAGCAAGGAGAAGGTGTATAGTTATTCAGATATTTGTATTGGCTTTTTTGTTAAATGTAATTTTGGGCTATGTACTTCTTTTCGTGATGTAATAAAATTTGAAGTTTCGGTTTTTCATATTAACTCTCTTCTTCTTGCTCTGCCCTTATCATTAATGATTTATGTTTATGGCTTCTTTTTGCTAGTTTATGGCCAGGATGGAATTATTATCAGCTCATGATACATGATTGATGAAAAACTGCAACGACTACTTCACAGCTAGTCATCCAGATCTGAATGAAGCTCAAATAATCAACATCCTTGGTCCAGATGCTTCCAAACGAGCTGTCAAAGCCTACCAATATCTGAAGTGCTTGCTCGACAGTGCAGTTGCCAATAATATGGCATATTACGAGATGATTGAAGATCTCCAGGGTACCATCGAGGAACTCCAACAACAATATAAGGAGTCTTCTACCCTTTTGCATCAGGGGTATGAAAAAAAATATCAGCAACTAAATGCTGACAAAGGATATGATAAATTCGTCGCTTCTTACGAGAAGAAAGAGAAAATTCTAAAGGTTGAGGTTGAGGAGCATAGACAAATCGCTAAAATGTTGGAGGAGGAAAATAATGTTTTGCCAGTAGATATATCCCAGCTAAAATCTGGAGCATCTTCCTCGGGAGCCTTGGTCCCTGTCAATGACGAAGGTTTCTTTTTCTTAGAGGTAGAGAATGCCAACTTAAGGGATGAGTTGGAAACTTTAAAGAGAGTTGGACCCTCCACTTCTACTCGCAATCGAGCAAGATCTTCTCGAGGATGAGAACGAGCTGCTCGAATTTCAATTGAAGTGCAAAGAACTCAGTCAGCCTTGGAGAATCAGGCATTCCAGTTGATGGCGAAGAATCAAGCATTAACGGAGATGTCCAAGAAGATTCTGAACCTCGACGAGCAACTTTATACGCAAAGCTCTGCCTTGGAAAATAAAACAAATCTGGTGAAGAATCTTCAAGACCAGCTATAGAGGTTGACTTACAAATTCCATAAATAGCCCAGAGAGTTTTAGATGGCTGGTTACAATGAATCCCTCTACCACCTTGATGACCGGATCCAGTAGTCAAACAACGAGGGGTACAATAAAGGATGGTTGAATTCCCTGGGTGTGCTACAATTGGAACAGGGTCACTATTTGTGGGACTATTATGATCATGGGTTGCATGATTTTCCAGTGCCTCCTTTTAATCTTGACATGAGTTGCATTCCTGCTCGGGAAATTCCTCAGTGCCTGATCTCAAAGTACCTCGGCGATTACAACCTTCATTCTAATTTTGAGATATCTCGCCCGGAGCACTTGCTTTATCGGTCATCTGTGATGAATGTCAAGATGCTTTGAGATCTGAACTTCATAAATTCTCCTTACGCTTTAGATGATCTTCTTGCTGGAGTAGAACCTGTTTCAAAGGCAGAGGGAAAAAACCAATAGAATTGGATTTTTATGTTTTTCTTTTTCTTTTTTCAGCATATGTAATCCTTCTTGATTTGAATAAAAAGTTTTGGTCCTTTGTCATTTCATTTTCTTCTAAGTAATTTTCATAATGTCTTTGCATGTTGATTGTTTATGATATACTTATCTTGTTGTTGTGATTTTCTAATACTAAGTAATAGAAATGCTTACATTCCATGGTATTGCTTAATTTATTCAACTGTTCCCGACCAACCGGAGTTGGTGGATTTTTATCCCCGACCAATCGGAGTTTGTGGATTTTTATTCCCGACCAACCGAAGTTGGTGGATTTTTATTCCTAAACAACCGGAGTTGGTGGATTTTTATTCCCGACCAACTGGAGTTGGTGGATTTTTATTTCCGACCAACTGGAGTTGGTGGATTTTTATTTCCGACCAACCGGAGTTGGTGGATTTTTATTCTGGACTTAATGATGCGTAGTGTATAGCACTAGTATTTCGAAAAATTTCAAAAAAAGGAGAGAATTGGGTAAAACATCCAAAACTTTATTCATATTGAAGAAAACTGCATTACATAGAGATTTTAACTACTGATAATATTTGTGCAGATGCTCTGCGTTCCATGCATTCTTAAACTCTTCTCCTTCTAAGGTTTCAACTTTTGCTACTCTGTAGGGTCCATGCCAGTTAGCTTCCAGTTTGTTGTGCTTTTGAATTAGTTTCTTTAGCACATAGTCTCCTTCCTTCAGATCGCACTTCTTTACCCTCTTGTTGTAAAACAGAGCTGTTCGTTGTTGGTATGCAACATTCCTAATTTTTGCTTCTTCTCTAACTTCCTCGAGAATATCTAGATCTAATCGCCTCATCAAATAACTGATAGGAGAATTGAAATTCAGCACCCTGTGTGTGGGGAGGCCCAACTCGGCAGGTATAACAACTTCACTTTCGAATGCCAACATACATGGAGATTCTCCTGTTTCTGCTCACAGTGTAGTACGATAAGACCACAACACATAATGTAGCTCGTTAATCTAATTTGCCTTTACATCATCCAGTCATTTTTTCAAACCATTCAGCAGCGTTCTGTTTGTCACCTCAGTTTGTCCATTGCTTTGGGGATGGCTTGGTGTAGAGTGGGTTTTTAATATGTTCGACTGGTGACAATACGCAGCAAACTCTTCATTGTCAAATTGGGTTCCATAATCAGTAATGAATGCATGGGGAAGACCATATCTACAAATGATATTCTTCTAAATAAATTGATACACTTTGTCATATGTCATATCAATAAGAGGCTCAGCTTCCACCCACTTAGTAAAGTAATCCACCGTGACCACGAGATATTTAAATCTTCCCCTGGTCATTGGAAGTGTCCCGACCCAGTCTATTCCCCACATGGAAAATGGCCAAGGGGAAGTAACGGGTGTTAACAATGCTTGGGGAGTTCTTCGAATAGAAGAGAATCGTTGACATTTGTCACATTTTTTGGCATAGGCTATACAATCAGCCCTCATCGTTGGCCAATAGAATCCTTGCGTCATTATTCTTTGCAAAAACGTCCGACCTGCTACATGGGCTCCACAGGACCCTTCATGGACCTCTTCAATCAAGTCTTTCACCTCAGAGGGATGCACACATCTTTACAAACCTGCTATAATTCCTCGTCTATATAGAATACCATTAGCCAATACATAACGAGCAGCTTTAAACTTCAGTTTCTTAGCTGTGAGTTTATCAGTTGGCAAATCCCCTTCTTCAATATATGCCCTGATGGGATCTATCCAAGATGGTCCTAAATCAAGGGTAATAAAGTTCATCATCAGATCTTCGTCTATGCTCTGACTAGCCAAGACTTCTATTGGAATTATTCTTCTTAGCTCAGTGCATGTTACTCAGGCTAATCGAGCTAAGGCATCTGCTCTTGCATTCTCCAATCTTGGTATTCTAATTATCTGTACTGCAATCAGGCTTGATGAAATCTCCATTGCTTTTGCATGATACTTGATCATTAATTCTCCTTTGGCTGCATATACCCCCAGAATTTGATTTACGATCAATTGTGAATCACTAAATACGAAAACCTGCTCAGCCTTCATGGTTTTTCGCAAACTAAGACCAATAATCATTGTCATATTCAGCTTCATTGTTAGAAGCTTTAAATTGAAAGCGCAGAGCATATTCCACACCGATCTCATCTGGGCTATTTAAAACAATCCCTGCTCCACTGCCTATAGTGCACGAAGAACCATCTACATATAAATTCCACATAGGTATCTCATTATCAAACTCTTAGTCGGATATAATTCCTCGGTGGAATATTTGATGCTTCTTTATATCCTCCTTTAGCACTTCTTGCTTCTTGTCGACCATATCCTCCTGCTCGTTAGTAGACTTAAGTTGGTCAGAGTTTAAATTTGATGATCCTGTAACATCCACAGGTTGGTCGGTATTCAACTTTTGCTCTTCGGAGGTGTCAGGATAGGTGAATTCCTCTATAAAATCTTCTATTGCTTGCCCTTTAAGCGACGATCTAGGCTCATAAACTATGTCATATTCACCAAGTTCTACTACCCAGTACATCAATCTCCCTGATTTTTTTGGTTTATGAAGAGCTTGCCTCAATGGCATATCGGTATACACAACTATGGTATGATCTTGGAAATATCACCTCATTCTTCTACTTGCTTCGATCAACGCTAGTGCCAACTTTTCTAGTCTTGGATATCTGATCTCTGCTCCTCAGAAGGCCTTGCTAGTGCAATAGATTGGTTTTTACACTCCATCATCCACTCTTATCAGTGCCGAGCTTACTGGATTTTCTGAGACTGCCAGATACAAATATAGTCTTTCTCCCACCACTGGCCTGGATAACAATGGAGGTGCTCCCAGGTATTTCTTCAATTCTTGAAAGGCCTTCTCACATTCATCATTCCATTCAAAAATTTTCCGGAGTGTTTTAAAGAATGGGATGCATCTATCAGTTGCTCGTGACACAAATCTATTAAGTGCTGCAACTCACCCTGTGAGACTTTACACTTCCTTCTTCGTCGTTGGAGATCTTAGCCCCAATAGAGCCTTGATCTTTTCAAGGTTTGCTTCTATACCTCCTTGATTGACAATATACCCGAGAAATATGCCTTCTCGTACTCCGAATATGCACTTGGTAGGGTTCAACTTCATTTGATATTTATCTAACTGATTAAAGGTCTAGCCTAGGTTAATTAGATTATTGGCAGCTTTCTTGCTCTTCGTCAGCATATCATCAACATAAACTTCCATATTGTGATTGATTTTCTCTGCAAACAACTTGTTCATCAACCTCTGATATGTTGCACTTGTATATTTAAGTCCAAAAGTCATAACATTATAACAATAAGTTCCCCTTAGGTTAATAAAAGAGGTACTCTCCTTGTCTTCAGGTTTCATTTTAATCTGGTTATAACTAGAATAAACATCCATGAAACTTAATAGTTCGTGCCTCGAGGTAGCATCCACCAGTTGATCAATTCGGGGCAAAGGAAAATGATCCTTTGGGCATGCCTTGTTGAGGTCGATGAAGTCTACACACATTCTCCACTTGTTGTTCTTCTTCTTTACCATCACCACATTTGCTAACCAGTTTGGATATTTGATGTGTTCAACAAAATAGGCTTTCTGAAGCTTCTCGACCTCTTCTCGTATAGCTAGGATCTTTTCAGGGCTGAACAATCTTCGTCGTTATTTCACTGGCTTGATTTCCTTGTTCACATTGAGCTTGTGACACAGGAAATTTGGATCTATCCCTGGCATATCTTCGTGACTCCATGCAAAAGTCTATTTCAAGCTTCTTAAAAATGCTATCAGCTCTTGCTTTATTAAGACATCCAACGATGAACCGATTTGAGTTGTTCGTTCTGGGTGTTCATCGTCCAGCATGACATTTTCAGTAGTTTCCACCACCTGACATTTTACGAGCTGCGACTCATCTCCAGGATCTAATATTTCAATTTCTTCACCTTCATCCACTTGATAAGTAGTAGTCTTTTTCCTAGATTCCTCCAGTTCTTCCTGCTCAACAGACGAATAATAGCATTCATGATCTACTTTTTGATCACCCTTCACTATTCCTACTCCAAAATTGGTTGGAAATTTTAGGCATTGATGTACAGTAGATGGTACTGCTTTGAACTTCTTCAAACCTACCCTTCCCATGATGATATTGTAAGCTGATTAGACATTCTTATCCATCACAAAAAATCACACTCTTTCTGTTCGACCAGCAAGCCATGTATCGATGAACATCTCCAATTTGATCGTCCCAAGTGGAAAAACTTTCTCGCCAGCAAAACCGAGGAGGGGCCTGTGATAAGGCTCTAACTGAGACAACTTTAGATATAAGTTGTCAAAGCATGAGTAGAACATGATATCTGCCGAGGTACCAATATCCACCAGTACTTTTGAGATCATGATTTCCTTCATCCTCATTTTGATCACCAATGGGTCATCATAAGGATATAACACACATGTGAGGTCATTCTTGGAGAAACCAATGACCAGTTTATCTTTGTTTACCTTCCTCGGGTGATGATCCTCAGCTAGATCTATTCGTTGAATGTATGAACAAGCTTGAGCCTCATTGAGGTAAGACTTCCTCTCTGCAGTAAGGTCTCCACCTCCTGTACCTCCACCTGTAATAACATTACAATCAAATGATCCGAAACGAATTGAAAATACCTCACGTTCTGGCTGTCTTGGACTTTTGGGGAGATCAGGGTCATCTTTTGGATCATCTTCATGATCTTTTTTCTTATCTTCTTTTGCTCGACGAGGAGATCTAGACCTCTGTCTTATTTTACCATTGCTCTTTCTGTCATTTCTACGAGAAACATACTTGGCCAGCTTACCTCGCCTAATGAGTGCTTCAATTTCATTCTGAAGAGCTATGCAATTTTTTTTCGTCTGACCATGGTCTTTATGGAACTCGCAATATTTGGTCTTATTCCTCTTGTCAGGATCTATCTTCATTCTCTATGGCCAGTTTAGCTCCTCGTTTCTTGATTTCTTCCAGAACGCGGTTAATGTCTACTTTCAAAGGAGTATAATTTCCAAATTTCTTCAACAGTTCCCATGATGGCTTTGCTTTTGACTACTTTTTAGCACCATTATTCTTATGCTCTTTCTTTTCAGCCTTATCAACCTCCACCTTGGTCTCTTTGGTATCCATATTCCTCTTCGCAGCCATAGCCTCCTCGGCGTTCATAATCTTTGCTGCTTTTGCCATTAGTTCTGCCATGGTTCTAGGTGGATCTTTGGCTAGAGTGTAGTACAATTTATCTGGTAACAGTCCACTCATCAGAGTAGTAATTGTTGTCTTTTCCTCGTAATCAATCACTTTGAGCTTCTCGTTATTGAAACGAGTTATGTAATCCCTAGTGCTCTCACCTGCTTTTTGTCTAACACTTAACAAGTGTGCTACTCGTTTAACTAGTTTTTCTCCAAAATAAAAATTTCCAATAAAGAGCTCGGTCAGTTGAAAGAAAGTTGAAATACTCCCCCAAGGAATATTATTGTACCATATTTGAGCAGATCCGGTAAGAGTTCCCGAAAAGGCCCTGCATCTCATCTCATCTGGCACAGCATAGATATCGGCAGCATCTTGATATTATTCTATATGAAGGATAGGGTCAGTTTTTCCATCATATTTAGGAGTCACAACTGGTGCTTAAACTTTGATGGTGTGGGAAAATCCACAATTGCCTGGATAAAAGGTGTCCCTTGGATAAAAGTTCTTTGTAGAGGATTCTTGGCCTTAGCCATTTCCCCTAGTCTATCCTCCAACCTTTGAATAGAACCTTTCCATGCATCATTTCCCTCCTCGGGCCTGTTGGTTCGAGCAACTGATCGTGTTGAATTTGCTTCCTGGGATCTTTCATTACGAGTAGTTGGTCGTGATTGGGCAGAACCTATCTTAGATCGGATGGTCGGTGAAAGTTCCTCGACACAATCTTAGGAGGACTCCTATTCCTCCTAGGGCCCAAATGATCAAAAGGATAGACCCTACTTAATCTCTCCAATGCACTAGTCCTTTCTGAAGATAGAGTGATGTTTTACTGAGTATCAGTAGCTCGTACTGATGAAGTTCGACCAGGTTGATAAGAAAAATCATTAGATCTCTCAGTGCGATATGAATAGGTATGTCTGGATCGAGATTCCTCTAGGAATAGCGTTCACCTAGTACGCGAAGAAGGTAAATGGGTGTTTCTTTGAACGCTTCGTTGTCCTGAATGAGTAGATACTCCACCTTGGACAGTTTGTATGATAAATTACTTGAGTCTACATTATATAAGTGCTCATCTAGTTTGGAAATTATGATAAAATTTGAGTCCCATGCCCTAGATACCAAAGAACCTCAGATTCTACACATGATGCCTCAATTGATTCATCTAAAGGTAAATTCTCTACCTCACACACTCACTAGGATTGTATATATATATATATATATATATATATATTGCATTAATTTCTTGTGTGAGTTAATTCCCTTTTAAAAATAAGTTTTTAATAATTTTGGGATTTTTTAAACAATTTTTAAAAGATTTTATACATAATAAAAGTTTGGTTTTAAAAAATTTAGGGTCATTTTATGTTTGGTTGGGTAGAATCTGAAAGGGCTTGAGACTTGAGGGTGCGTGTGTAATTAGTTTTAAAACACGCATTTTGGCTTCATCTAAACCTTAAACCTGTCAACGTTGTGACAACTTGATTTGTGTTTATTGTTAGACTCAGAACCTGTATGCAATCTCAGCCCTTGGATATTTTTTATCAACGTTCTGCATGTGTTTTATCCCAATCCATGTGAACCCACTTTAGACCAATCAGCGAATGTTTAATCCATCGCTGATGTTAAACCGTTGGATGGATGTCAAATGCTAAAGACCAAATCTCAACCATTAGATTTGAGATGATTATCTCGATCCTTCCTTACCTAGTATAAAAGGAGGCTGAGCCTCATCATTTTAAAAACTTTTGGCCAGTTCATGAAACTAAGAGATAAAAAGAAGAGAGAGAAAACGCTAAAATCTTCGAAACCCTAATCTCGTTTCAAACCCTAAATTCCTTTTAAATCCAAAATCAGTTTACATCCAAAACCAAACCTGAGGGTTTGAGAGTTCTTTTAGAGATGGTTTCAAGCTTGTTCGGGGGTTGAATCCTCTGAGTTTGAGATCTTTTAACCAACTTACACATTTTAAGTTCGATCTCTATTTCTTTTTATAGAAACAGTAGATCTTGTTATTCTATGTCATATATCTCTTAGATCTGCATTATTTCATTTCTCATATTGAGAAATCATATTTCTTGATTGTTTTTCTGTAATGTTTTTCTCGACTCAAGAATCAACAAATAGATTTTCTGTTTCTAGTTCTTACGAAACAAGACTTATGATCTAGTTGGAATCGCAATTGGTGGTTATAATTTCAAAACTATTTTCAAAACCCTCTGAAATTGCTTATACCTTGACCATCTTCTGAGAAAGGTTACCTTGGATTCTGGGTTAGTTTGAATGATCAAGAAAGTTCGTTGTTTCTAAAGAAGAGAGAAACTGAAGACCTTAATCATTTAGATCTTTATGTAATTTGATAGGACTTGTTTGTATAAATAAGTGTGCGTGTGTGCATGCATGTGTTAGAGCACTGTCACAAACACTTGTCACACTACAACACAAGAAGTGTTGAATAAAAGATCTTGAAACATCAAGAGTCGACGTAAAGCTAGAACACAGTGTTGAGAAGTTAACAAGCTGAGAAATCCACATCAACATCACAACTGTAGAGAAGTTAGAATCAAACCAGTGGGTACATATTCTAAACTTGTATAGGTCTGTTTTGTTTTCATGTGTGTTAAATAGCTTGTAACTTGTATATTTTGTTTTAGTGGATTTTTGGTTTGTGACTTAGAAGTCACCGTGGATGTTTCCTCAGTTGGGTGAGATTTTACCACGTTAAAAACTGTGTGTACTTAATCTTTCTACATCTCCTCATCTCATTCTTGTTGGTGTGCTGATTTAATTGATTTAGACTGTTTTAGTTTTGTTTTCCAAAACTAGTTACATAATCTTGAACATATCATGTACATATTTTTATTAAACACATCTTATGGTTAATCTGGTTGATTTAAAGAAAAGAAATTCCACCAAAACTGTTTGGAGTTACTTAGATAGTTTAATCTTAAATTAAACGTCTTAAATAACATCTTTTCAATTGGTATCAGAGCTTGGGAAATTTTCTTTAAACATCTTGTGTTTCTGAAATTGTTTTCTTAAAATCAAACAATGGATAAGAAATATGAAAGATTTGGTAACTTGTCCAGACCCCCTCTCTTTGATGGAAACAACTTTCCTTACTGGAAAGTAAGGATATTTGCTTTCATACAAGGAACCTTGGGAGATGATGGTTGGGACATTGTTGAAAATGGATATACTTATCCTACTAAACCAGCCACTAAAGGAAGAAATGAGAGGATTAAGAAAGTATTAAGTGAATTCACTTGAGAAGAGAAGCAAGCCTCTCTGAACAATAACAATGGGAAGAATGCCATTTTTATGTCTATAAATGAACTTTAGTTCAAAAGGATCTCATCTTGTACCACTTATAAGGAAGCTTGGGATACACTAGTTACTGCCCATGAAGGTGACACTAGAGTTAAGGCTAATAAAACAAAGATGCTTATCCAGCAGTATAACTCTTTAATCATGTCAGAATCTGAATCATTTGATGACTTTTACATAAATTTGACTAACATTGTGACCAAATTACATTCTAATGGGATAACCTATGATTGAAATGAAGTTGTCTCGAAAATTCTAAGGTCATTGCCACAGAAATTTGATAACAAAAGATATTCTATTGAGGAAATGTGTGAACAAAATCTCACTCCTAAATTACTCAATGGTAAACTGAGAACTGTGGAAATGGAATTATAATTCTAGAAACAATTAACCCAGTCCCATAGGAAGCATAATAGTTTCAATTTGAGTTTCTCCTCTAAACTGATAAAACATGAGCATAGTATTCCCAATAATGATTCTTATTCTGATGAGGAGTGTGATATAGATAGTTTGGATAATCAGATTGCTTTGATGTCAAAGCAGTTTAAGAAGATTATGAAATTTAGAAATAAAATGGCAACCAGACAAGGCAAGCCTAATTATCAAACTCAGTCTAATCACAAACCTCATGAGAAAGGTTAAGCAAACATCACAAGTACATTCATACGAGGACTTTAACAATATTGAATGTTTTATATGTGGAAAATTGGGTCATATAGAACAAGATTGTAGAGTTAACTTGAACACGACCAATAAACATAATAGGGCCAACATTTGCAAGACATACGATGATTCAAGTGACTCTGATAATGAGGAACTTGAGTCATCTGATGTTTTTTATCCTTACATGTATTTCTTTGCTAAGATAATCTATAATGATGATATGCATGTGCCTAAGTATGTGGATGATGATAATAGCTCTACTTCTATTATTTTGAATCATGCTGCTACTAGTTTAGATGCTTTAATTTCTGAGAACATTGCTAGTTCTACAATGGGGTATGTGAGTAAAAGGGAAAGCGATAATGACGATGTCAATGTGTGTGTGAGTTCAAGAATTAAAGAATCACACACTACACTTAGTGATTCGTACACTAAAGACCTCCCTGATGTTCACACACTTTATGCCAAAACTCTCAAGAAAATCTCTAGACTAGAGAAGATAGTGAAAGACCTCCCTAAGAAACTAGAAGACCGAAGTCTAATGGTTAAACTTAACGCTGAAGAGGATACTACCCAATGTCTAACTTATGAAAATGAAGTCAAAATTTTTTATCAAAAATTTGATTGAAACAAATGAAACTCTGGAGAAAAAATATAAAGGGACATTATTAGAATTGGAATAAGCTAAAGAAAAAACAACAACTGTTTTCAAAAAAATTGCTAAGTTTGAAAATAATTCCAATTATTTTGATGATTTTGTTGTTGATTTAAAAACCAATTCTGATGATTGAACTGGAATAGGATTTTTCCCAAATTCAAAGACACAAATTAAAAACTTTGAATCAATCAAGTTTGTTTCAGGTGGTAAAAGACCTATGGAAACCTGTCCAGATTTTCAATCCCTAAATGATGAGTTGATAAAAAATAACAAAAGTTGGATATTGGGGAATCAAGTAACTCTAAGTGTGATAGTCTAACTATGGCTAAATACGTTTTCCCTCCGATTAGGAAGAGTGATTCTGCATTTCAAACTATAATCCCTAGGAATAAGGTTCAAAGTCAAAATCCCATGAAACCTATGTTTAGAGACTTTCCTAAGGATATGCCCTCTTCAAGCAATCTGTATTGCTCTTATTGTGACATATACGAACATTCTTTCGAAGGTTGTTACTCTAGACGTTTAGTTAATAATGTCTGTAATACCCCTTTATACCAAAACTGAAAGGACTGCGCGTGCGTTAAAATAGAAAAATTATTTAATTAAACTCAGTTTTATCAGTTAAGTCCTAAGCATGCAGTTATATGTGATTGAACAAGATGATGAAACATGCACGAACATTCAAGCACATATATGTGAGGAAAAATCCCCCAAAGGGGCAAAACCATTTATTTTCATTATAATATTGTAACATACAATTTCTCGGACTACAATGAAAATACAGTGATATAGAATTACCCGCAGCCGTCGGATCTGTAGTCGGCGACTGGAAGTTTCCCTTTCCAGGAGGGCAGAAATGAAGAAGAATAACGGTCTTCTCCACAAGGGTATGAAAAGATACACGGATGTGTTCTTGGGTTGCAAACGGATTCATAAAGGATTAGCAAAGATTGTGTGAATCAAAACATGAGTCTTGGGACTCAAAAAGGTGAAGACTTGATGTAAATGGACTCTCAAAATCGTCTATGTAAGTCTTATGAAACAGCTCCCTCGAAGAAGGTATTTATAGGAAAACACATGAAGAGTTTTGCAAACTAAAAATTCTGCTAGCGTACAGGGTACCCGAACCGGTTCTGGGTCCCTGCGAACCGATTCTCCCAACCGAATCGGTTCGGGCTGGGTTCGGGGAAATTCGCTGGTAAAAAGTTCTTTCAACACTTAGAAAGATTTCCAAGGTTTTTCTTGGAATTATCTCCATTTTCAACAGGCCATAACTTGTTCACCGTAGCTCTGATTAAGGTGTCGTTTCTTCTAGTATCTTTATTGCGACAATCTCTTAAACTTTCTAGTTGACCGGTCCTACGGACGATGGCGGTAAAATTACCAAATTTCCCTTGAACTTCCCTATCAAGACTAGTTGTACTATTTTGACTTCTCTTGCATACCTCCTGCATTATGAGCCTAAAATCATGGCACGTGAAGATGTTGAGCCATATGAGGGACACATGATGGAGATAATAAATGCTTAATTCCCGTAATTCAGATTGAGGCCGTCATATGAGATCGTGTAGAGACGTGCCAAATGTAATGGCGTATGACATAAACAAATAGAACATTTCAGACATGATAAAATTTCCTTACAAATCTCCCCCTATGTCTATGCCGGTACATACATAAAAAATCCGAATTATTGAATAACAAAATTGCCTATACAAATCTACCCTTCCATGAACCCAAAACTGGAAAGATAAAAATGAATAAGTATTTATCGTTTGATCTTTAAATCTTCAAAACTTTCAAATTTCTCATCAGGGTGTGCAATTCAGTGATCATCAATGTAGTACCGACACACATGAGAAAAAAAACAAATACCACGTGACATATCGAGTTTGAAATGAGATAAACATAGATACCAATTTAAAATAGATCCTCAAACACACTCACTCCCCCATAGTATGATAATTCTTCTCCCCCTTTTTATGATGTCCCCAAATAGACAGATATGAGAAGCAGAAATAGATGAACATGGAGAATGTCACAAGGTAATAGACCACTACTTTTGAATTTTTCAAAATTTTTCATACAAGGAAACACACCACGAACGAGCACAAAACAACCAAGTCGATGATAGCATAAATGTATGGGTGTGATCAAATTTGATAGGAAAATCAATGCATACAAACATGACATATGTGCACGATGAATATCGGATACTCCTAACGGATGAACTCAAAGTCTTCCTATGGTGTAAAAAAATTTGGTAATATGAGACATTGACTCAATCAAATCGACAAATCAAAGCTCAAAGTGATTTCCACACCAATAACGTCCGAAATAATTTAATGCTTTTTCAGGACTTTCAAGGAAGTGCAAACCCATTTATATTCTCCAACCAAACTCCCTCATATTTTAATTTTGAATAGAGGCATTCTAAATTTTCAAACTTTGGAGAATTGATGGTGAAACCTAATGGCACATATTTGGCATGAATTGCTTTTTATTGCCTTTAAATTTTTCGAGCTCTTTTAACCTCTTTGGACCCCGGATAATAAAATTCCTCCATTTTTTAGGTCCTTTTGAATGGTGGCTTTTGCGTAAAGAAAATATAAATACCTTTCGCAGCCCCTCCCCGTTCTTAAATAAACACTCAGTCTCACAAAAACGGTTTTTACATGCATTCCAATCTTGTCAAATTTTATCGCATATTGTTAATTGTATAGACAGAATTGAGATGGAAACACTAAAGCCAATATGTGATAGACAAGTGAAATAGTCAAATAAAGTCGTACATGTGTGCAATAAAGGAGATAGGAGTCAAACATGTAGAGAGATATCACTAATCACATCTCAAAGACTCCAAACAATGTAAAGCACATGGATGAAATGATGTAGCGTCTCAAATCTCTATCAAACAGTCACATGGATAAATGGAATGAAGTTGTGACTTGGCTATCTTAAATGTTCATCCACAAAAGGTGTAAACAAAATACAAAAATCCTTTTTGGTCTTTTCTGAAACTTTTATATATAAAAAAATCTTTTTTGATTTTTCAAAAGAATAAATAAATAGGTGTACAACAAAGTAATAATACATATAAAACAACCTAGCAATAGGAAGCATATGATATGATCATGAAAAAGCATCCTATTTTAGACATAGACCAACCCCTCAGTCAACTCTGAAAATCCCCAAAGACTTCCTAAGACTCTCAAATCTAAGGGCATCTAAAGGTTTCGTGAAAATATTGGCTAACTGACGGTCGGTAGGAACAAAACTCAGGGATACGACCTAGCAATAGGAAGCATATGATATGATCATGAAAAAGCATCCTATTCTAGACATAGACCAACCCCTCAGTCAACTCTGCAAATCCCCAAAGACTTCCTAAGACTCTCAAATCTAAGGGCATCTAAAGGTTTCGTGAAAATATCGGCTAACTGACGGTCGATAGGAACAAAACTCAGGGATACGACTTTCTCCTCAACTAACTGTCGTATAAAGTGCTCACATATCCTGATGTGCTTTGTGCGTGAATGCTGTACTGGATTGCGGGATATGTGTATCGTGCTCGTGTTATCACAGGAAATTATCATGGTGTCCTGTGAAATCCCATAATCCTCCAGCATTTTCTTCATCCATATTGTGTACAACAACTCCCGGCGGCTATATACTCAGCCTCGGCAGTTGCTTCTTTCTCAGCCAGGAGACAAGGGCAGAACCAAAATAGAAACACCCACCAGAAGTGCTCCTACAACCATCTACATCCCCGTCCCAATCGGCGTCTGAATAGGCGGACAAACAGTCATCGGTATCAAAGGAATACCAAATACCGTATGAGAGAGTCCCACTCACACATTTAATAATAAGTTTTAGAGCAAGTAAATGTGACTCTTTCGGGACCCCTGATATCGCGCACAGACTCCAACACTAAAGGCTATGTTGGGACGATTGGCAGTTAAGTAGAAAAGACTACATATTATACTCCTATATATACGTCCTTGCCTGAAGTGTCCTTACTAAGATTCGTAGTGGTACTCATAAGTGTACGTGCATGCTTAGCGGAGTCTAAACCAAATTTCTTCACTAGGTCTCTAGCATACTTGGATTGGGAGATGAACATCCCATCCTCTAGATGACGAACCTGGAGACCAAGGAAGAAAGTAATCTCACCGACCATGCTCATCTCAAACTCACTTTTCATCTCCTTTTCAAAGGGATGAGCATGTTGAGAGCACATGGATCCAAAGACTATGTTGTCCACATAGACCTGGGCAACCAAAATTTCGCCTTCATCTCTCTTGACGAACAATGTCATATCAATTCCCCCTCTCTTGAAGCCATGGGCTAGGAGATAGGAAGTAAGCCTCTCGGAGCAAGCATGGGGTGCTTGCTTCAAACCATACTAGGATTTTCTCAGATAGTTTACATGCTCTGGGTGCTGAGGGTCTTCAAACCCTTTTGGTTGTTCAACGTAAACCTCCTCTTAGAGAATGCCATTTAGAAAGGTACTCTTGACATCCATCTGATATAACTTGAAGCGTAGATGACATGCGATGGCGAGTAGTAGACGGACGAACTCAAGCCTCATAACAAGAGCAAATGTATCCCTAAAGTCTACACCCTCTATCTGTGTGTAGCCTTGAGTGACCAACCTAGCCTTATTTCGGATTATGGTACCATTTTCATCCATTTTATTCTTAAAAATCCACCGGGTACCTATCACATTAGTCTCGCTAGGTCGGGGGACAAGTTCCCAGACATTATTCTTTTTAAACCGAATCAAGTCATCCTACATAGCAGATATCCAGTGTTCATCCTTGAGTGCTTCTTTATAATTCTTGGGCTCGACTTTGGACGTGTAGCAAAGATGGCTAACAACGTTCTCTAGCTTAGCACGAGTCTTGACCCCTAGAGTGGGATCACCTACAATGGCAGAAGGGTCATGACTCTTACGAACCCAAGCGAGTGTGTCCCCTAGCACAGGAGTAGGGTCCACAGGGTGTGAGAGAGGGACAAGTAAATAACTGTCAGAAAAGTCCTCATTCTCACACTGAAGGTTAGGATCAATAACCATCGGAGGTTCATCATCTTGCGCGGTGACGTCTATTGATTCCATAACCTTAGAGCTCTTCAGGTTAAAAACCTGGTACGCTCTACTATTCTATGAATAGCCTAACAATGTTACCTCGTCACTTCGAGAGTTAAACTTTCCTAATTGCTCTCTATCCCGTAGGATGTAGCATTGACTCCCCAAAACACGGAAATATGCAAGGTTGGGCTTCTTGCCAGTCCACAACTCATAAGGTGTCTGAAGTGTGTGTGGACACAGGTAAACCCTATTCACCGTATGGCATGCAGTAGACACTACCTCTGCCCAAAATCTCCTAATAACTTTACGACCTAGAAGCATCGATCTAGCCATCTCCTGGATCGTTCTATTCTTTCTCTCAATAATCCCATTTTGCTGAGGAGTCTTCACAGAAGAAAACTCATGTTTGATTCCAAGGCTATCACAATCAGAATCTACCTTTGCTTCCTTAAATTCAGTGTCGTTGTCACTACGTATCCTGTTAATAGTGACCCCATGTTGATTTTGCAGGACACGACACTTGGTCGTTAAAAACTCTACAGCATCGGATTTCTCTCTCAGAAAACCTACAATGTAGTATCGGGAGGAATCACCCACCATCACGAGGATATACCTCTTACCACCCAGACTCTCGGTACGAGTGGGACCCATAAGATCCATGTGTATAAGCTCAAGAACACGAGAGGTGGTAATGGAATACAACTTCCTATGGGGACTACGAATTTGTTTTCTCAACTGACAGGGTCCACAAACCGTTGAAGTTGGCCTTCTAAGAGATGGTAAGACACATACTAGGTCCTTTTTAACTAAGCGAACGAGATCTCTAATATTTACGTGACCTAGACGTTGGTGCCAGAGATCCATAGGAGTGATCGTGGCGCTGTTGCAAATAAGTGAGGATGTGGGATCAGTCCCATAGCAATTATCCTTTGTCCTCACCCCTTATACTAAAAGTTTACCGGCTTGATTATAGACCTTATAAGCGTCCCGGTCAAACTTCATGGCAAAGTCAGTGTCGCACAGCTGGCTAATGCTGAGAAGGTTTGCTTTCAAACCTTTGATGCAAAAAACATTTTCTAGGTTAGGAAATCAAGGTAACTCGACAGTACCACGTCCTATAATGCTAGACTTGCTCCCATCTCCAAAGGTGACTATGCTATCTTGATAATCCTCAAGAGATGTAAAAAAATGAGGCATCACCTGTCATATGTCTGGAGCACCCACTGTCAAAATACCACTGTGAGGTATTATGTGCTTTGAGAGAGACATGAAAAACAAAGGCCTTTTTATCTTTATTAGGTACCCAAGAAGAGGTGACCTTTTGTTTTCCTTTTTTGTTGTTGGTTTTAGCTGGAATGTGAGAAGCATTCGCTGACGGCAAAGACATTCGTCAGAATTCCTCCATCAAACTCTGAGATGTGGCAAATAAAAACTCAACTTTCTCTCTCAGACTGGTAAAATCACCAGTATGCAGACGTGGAGCAGTAGTACGTCGTGTCCGACCCATACTATAGAAAAACTCCCTGAGGTGGCCTTTTCTTTTGCAATAAGTACAAAAGAACATAGTCTAAGGCAGACCTTGGTTTGCTTTTCTTGGTCGAACTCTCCTTCGAGGTATTTGACGATGGCCATAAGGAGTCTTCGTAAACTCAGGAACTGGTCCAGGTGCAATTTGGGAGGTGGAGGCACCATCATAACCAATTCCATGCCTATCACCAAAACCTAAAGCGGGGTCGAGGAGCATCTTTCCCATCTTCCCAGATCTGTCCTCGATTTGTACCTTGATTTCCCGTGCTTTCTCAAGATCATGAGTCAGCTGGGCAACAAGGGCTTCAAGTTTCTTCCGAGTCTCCATGGAGGAATGGAGCTCACTCGTAAGACTAGCCACTTGTTTATTCAAGTCCCCAGTCTCTTTCTCAAAATTACTCTCTCTCTCTCTAAATAAACTCTATTTCTCAACACAGGCAGATTCTCTCTCTCTCTCAGGGCGGTGCAGGTGGAGGACTCTTTCTCTCTCGCTTTTCTTAAATCTTCCTCTAAGCCGGTGATCTTAAGAACTAACGTTTTGTTACGCTTTTTAGTTTTAAATGACTCAGAATATAACTCAACGTAGGTGCGTTGAATATCACTCTCGCTCTCACTTGTGTCATCCTCCCCCTCACTCACATCGCTCTCACTGTTGAGGTGTCCCTGTGATGCATAATCCTCATCGTCGTGAGGAGAACTAGAAGTGCTCACATGACTAGCCATGAATGCGATGAAGTTACACTCAGGCGGTGAATCAACTCCAGAATCCACCGACTCGACCTCACTGTCGTCGCTAAGGGTAGCATTCAGGATAGCTTTCCCTTTATCTCTGTTCAGACGCGTGGCACACTCAAAGGCTCTATGACCCCAACCATCGCACTCAAAGAACCTCTCACTTTCTTTCTTAGGAGGATCTTTAAAATCTTTTTCATTTTTCTTTTCAGATTTATTTTTCTCAAATTTCTTTTTATCTTTAAAATTGCCATTTTTCTTAAATTTGAGAATCCTCTTGAAATTTTTTGCAAAAAGAGCCAAATCATCTAAGTCAAAATCACAATCAGAATCTGACGTGTCAGTCTCTCTCTTTCTAAATGACTCTATCCTCTCTCTAGCCGACCCCTTACTCTTTTTCTTTTTGGCATTAAGTGCAATTCGCTTATCTTTAGACCTAGCAGTTTTAGGGAACATATCAATTTCATATGTTTGCAAATCTCCTACAAGTTCTTGCAATTTTAGCGTATTCAAATTACCCATAGAATTTAGCACAGTGACTTTAGGGATAAAACGCTTAGGCTGAGAACGGAGAATATTTTTAACAACTCTAGCATTAGGAATATGTTCACCAAGATTAAAGCTAGTATTAACAATGTCAGAAAGCCTTGCATAAAAATCATCAAAACATTCAGTCTCATGCATGGTGATGGTTTCAAATTGATTTGTCAAATTTTGCAATTTAGATTCTTTCACAGCATTAGTTCCTTCATGGGTGAGTTGTAAAACATCCCATGCCTCTTTTGACGTGGTGCACATCATTATACATTTGAACTCATCTGGTGTGACAGACCCAGAAATAGCACTTAGACCCTTGGAATTGAATGATGACCATTTAAATTCGTCTTCAGTCCAAGAAGTGACAGGTTTTATATTGATCACATTATCAACAGTGACGGAGGGAGGTATCCACCCTCTTTCAACCAAAATCCAGACACATTCATCAATGGCTTTTAATGCAGATATCATGCGAGCTTTCCAATATGCATAGTTTGTCCCGTCAAAAACTGGCATTTTATTATATAACTTCTCCATAATGAACACACTCGTTTTCAAAAATCAATTTTTCAAAAAATTGATATCTTAGAAAAAATTTGCAGAAAATTACACGATAAAATTGTGTAATTGGCTCTGATACCAATTTTAAAGGAGTGCGTGTGCGTTCAAATAGAAAAATTATTTAATTAAACTCAGTTTTATCAGTTAAGTCCTAAACATGCAGCTATATGTGATTGAACAAGATGATGAAACATGCATGAACATTCAAGCCAGTATATGTGAGGAAAAATCCCGGATCTGTAGTCGGCGGCTGGAAGCTTCCCTTTTCAGGAGGGCAGTAATGAAGAAGCAGAACGGACTTCTCCACAAGGGTATGAATAGATACACGGATGTGTTCTTGGGTTGTAAACGGATTCACAAAGGATTAGAAAAGTTTGTGTGAATCAAAACATGAGTCTTGGGACTCAAAAAGGTGAAGACTTGAGGTAAATGGACTCTCAAAATCGTCTATGTAAGTCTTATGAAACAGCTCCCCCGACGAAGGTATTTATAGGAAAACACATGAAGAGTTTTGCAAAGTAAAAATTCTGCCAGCATAAAGGTCCCTGCAAACCCGTTCGCCCCACCGAACCGGTTGGGGTTGGGTTCCGGGAAATTCGCTGGTAAAAATTTCTTTCAACACTTAGAAAGATTTCCAAGGTTTTTCTTGGAATTATCTCCATTTTTAACAGGCCATAACTTGTTCACCGTAGCTCGGATTAAGGTTTCGTTTCTTCCAGTGTCTTTGTTGCGGCAAGATCTTCAACTTTCCAGTTGACCGGTCCTTCGAACGGTGGCTATAAAATTACCAAATCGCCCTTGAACTTCCCTATCAAGACTTGTTGCACTATTTTGACTTCTCTTGCGTACCTCTTGCATTACGAGCCTAAAATCATGGCACGTGAAGACATTAAGGCAGATGAGGGACACATGATGGAGATAATAAATGCTTGATTCTCGTAATTCGAATTGAGGTCGTCATATGAGATCGTGTTAAGACGTGACAAATGTAACGGCGTACGACATAAATAAATGAAACATTTCGGACATGATAAAAATGTCCTTACAAAAACTTTAACTACTCAAGGAGAAGCCGTAACAATCATGTTCTGCCTAGACAACTAGACAAAAACTCTAACTAGAGAAAGGCTAGACCTAAAATATCATTTACAAGAGGAATTCCTATGCACTTTTCTAAACCAAATGCTCATATCCTCCATAAAACTCAAATGCATGTGCAAGTTTTATCAAATGAGAGCAAATATGAGCAAAAAAAAAAAAACAAGAGCTATTTGGGTTAAAAAAGATGAGTTATTGCCCCAAATGAAGTGTAACATTGTGATTACTGCTTTAAAAGCTGAACACACTCCTTCTAGTTGGTATTTAGACTCTGGGTGTTCAAAACATATGACTAGGGATGATACAAAACTTTTAAACAAAACCAGCTTTGCTGGAGGAAAAGTTATTTTCAGTGATGGTGTATCATCTCAAATCATTGGTAAAGAAACACTCCAAGAAGAAGGATTGCCTCTGCTTGAAAGTGTTCTTCTAGTAAAAGGTCTCAAGGCTAATCTACTTAGTATCTTGCAATTTTTTGACTCAAATCATACTGTCATCTTTTCAAAGAATAATTGCAAGATTTTAAATGAAAAAGCTGAGTGCATAATTATAGGACTTAGTACTCCCGATAATTGTTACACTGTCCAGAACAGTACTGAAGTCTGTAATATTGACATAATGGATGACAATGAAATATGGCATAATAGGATGGGTCACATAAATTACGATAGCCTTAGTAGATTGTCTTCAAAAGAAATAGTTAGAGGAATTACAAAGATGAAACCTATCTCTAACATTATTTGTGGATCATGTCAGGAAGGTAAAATGGTTAAGGCACCTCATAAGAAATTCCAACCACAAACTTGTAAGAATGTGTCGTGTGCGATACCTATTTAAATAAATGCACAAACTCCAACCACAAACTTATTTAATTAGAGTCAATTTTTTAATCAAATTAATTCAGCCCTTAAATAAATATTTACGTGTGTGCGTGTGTCAAACCATCATAAACACAAATATGCTAACTCACAGATTTCAGGAAAATTCCCCTTAGGGAAAAACCTTTTATTTCACTATAATTTCTAAATCATAATTTACACGAATTACAGTGAAATCTGCAATAGGTTTACCTCAACAAACCGACATAGATGCGCAGCCTAGAGTCAGCAATGGATTCCATGTAGTGAACCCACATGAACCGCAGTACAATATTCAGCAAAGGAACACCCTCAAGTAATCCTCAATGACACGCAGTTAATCTGTCCTGTACCATAAAAGGCACCTAATTCCAGTAAAAATACGTTTTAGGTTCCACAAAATAACTCACATAAAAGTAATTGGGACAGTGAATTGGAAAAAAAAACTTTAAACCCTTAAACCATTGGAGAAAAACACACATGATATTGCATAGCAATTATCGAAATAAATAAAAAAGGTGTTTTAATAGAACTGTATTCTTCACGATTTAAAATGAAAGACTGAATGCTCAAGGCGGTGGCTTGTCAGTCTAAAAGTCAGCGTCGCTCGAACGACTACTGATCTCGTTCGAACAAGATGACATGTCGTTCAAACGACATTGGTCTCATTTGAACGATCAAAACGTAAATCCCGAGGTTCGCCATCACACTTAGAAAAATTTTGAACCTCAAAATCAAACCTCCTTTCAATCCTTTTGTACGAAATAGTTTTAAAAAAAACTTTTATATAAAAAATATTTTTTAAAAAACTAACTTTGTAAAAAACATTTATACAACTTTCAAAAACCATTTTTATAATTAAAAAAAATATTCTAACCTTTATAAAAAAATATCCCAACACTTTTAATATGAAATGTAAATGGAACTTAAACATATTTTTACCAAAATCATCTCGTCGGTGTTTGAATGTTGAAGACCACTTGAAATTCGAAACCGTATTTTATAGATGTAAAGTTTCTTAATTCTTCGACGGATTGTACCGGTGTATGACATACTTAATTATGACGGAAATTTATAAAATCATGTCCTTACATGCATCCACATCTAAGACTCGACCCGAACCAAAAATTGAGGTTGTAATGAATCCTTGTGAACCTCTTCCTAACCTAACAAGGAGACTTATTCCATCAAGGATATAGCATCCTAGGTATTTGGACCAAGGTAGACCCAAGTTGGTTTATGTTTGTTCCCACTAAGAAAAAACAGATTACCTTAGGAAATTTTGTTTTAAACTTAGGAGAATTTCACATCCGTGTGTTCCCTGATATGCTCCCTGATGATTTCCCACACATGCTCTCGCACATTACCGAAGAGATTTTGAGAGTTTTTTGGAGCAAGTGGAATTCTTGGTCAATACTTTTAAATGTTTGATGAAGGAACTTAAAAGGATGTATATTCCTATTGAGAACTCCTCCCAATTTAATGATTGAGATTATGACTTGCATCTAGGATAGGGTATTTAATGATGTTCACGTTTTTTTATCCCTATAGCTTGAATGTATATCTATATTTATATTTGTTTCTTCTTTTTGCATTATTTTGAAAAATCCAAAAATATTTTCGGTTATTTTGAAAAAGTTCAAAAAATCAAAAAATATTATATTTTTTATCAAAATTTTAAAAAAGACAAAAGGATTTTTATATATTTTTTTCACCTTACATGGACGTGCAATTAAAATATTTGGATCTCCCCATACTTTTCATTTAGTCATGTGACTTTTTCATCGTGTTTTGATACATGGCTTCATTTCTTTAATTTGCTTAACAATGCGTGGCTAGCATTTTTTTTATGATTACTTTCTTCATACTAGACTCTTTATTAGCTTTATTGCACATGTGCACGGACTTTTTGAATATTGTACTTTCTGCCATATGTTGTATAAGGTGTTCTTATCTCAATCGTGATTAATAACGAACCAAATGTACTAGAGATAAGTTGTGTTTATAAGAATTATTCACCGAATTTCGTTTCCCAATAAATTTATTATATATTAAGAAGTGGAAAGGGTCTATGAAAGAGCAAAATTCTCTTTGCATGAAAATCCAACATTTGTAAAAGGATCCTAAAACATAATTTGCACACAAAAATAGAAGTGCTAAGGCCAATATTTTTCATTGATTCTTCGCTTCAAATAATTATTATGATATCTTTAAAAATATTGAGTGTGAATTCTATTATATGTGAGATTTTGATCATGTTATAAAGTAGAAGATCAACGGGTTTTCACAATGGACTCTTTTGAAAAGTATTAAATAGTTTGGCATTATTTATTTGAGAAGCATTTAAATATATAGCATGTTGCACAAGTTAATTCAATTTCATTTATATTCACCATTCTTACACCAAAGGTTGAAATTGAGTTCTTTCTTTAGAAGTATCTCATTGACTTTATGCGCCTATGTTATAAATGTCTATGTTGATTTGCCTATAGAGAATTTCCATGAAATTACCTTTCATTTTCATGATTCATATATTTTAGTGTTATTCGATGGTGTAATGTATTTGTACACTTATGTATTTTTTATACGTATACTTTTTATGCTTGATAAAATTAAAAAATTTGAAAAAATAGTTGGTATGCCTTTTGGAAATTTCATTGCACGTGCTTAATTGATTATCTTTATGATGTAATTTTATTTGAATTCAGGTGATGCTGTTATTTATGCTTAGTTTCTAACTCTTTGCCTATTACAGACAAAAAGGTGGAGAATAAATTAAAGGGGATTTTATTTTTGCTTTAACTCGTACGTATCACGATATTATTTTGTTTCATGTGTGTGGGTCTCTTTCGCTTCAACTATGATCTCATGGACCACACAAGATGAAGAAATTCTGTTAAAAATAAAGTCTCAAATGTCATTCCGTTTTGGGTTTAGGAATGCATTAGTAGAAACATTGTCCTTAAGGTTTTAATTTGGTTTCGATTTTTTTTTTACCAAATAGCCAAAGGGGGAGAGTCGTAAAAGTAAGAATTAAAATTTCTCATTTAGATATTTTGGCGTATCCCGTTAGAAACCGAACACTACATCAGCATATGCTTCCACACGATCTTTGAAGACATGTTAGTGATCGTGAAACGTTCTGAATTTCAAATCATTGAAACCATCACGACACAAAAAGGAGGTATATGGTTGCTAAGGTTTTTGAATTTACTTAGTCAAAACATTCTGGGGTAATAGTTTTATTCGAGGCATTTGTTTATAAAAAAAATTATCAAAAAGATTTTTTTTGGTTCATAACGAAGTAACACTTCATTAGACCAAAATGCATATTTTATTTGAATAAGATTAAATTTTCGTTTGAACGAACATTGGTTTTCGTTAGAATGTACATCTAACGAAAATCAAATGAGAATTTTCTGCCAGCAGAAATAAAATCATTAGAAGTTTGTTGGAAGATCGTTCGAACAAGATTGGCCTTTTATTCGAACGAGTCCTCACCTTGTTAAAATGAAACTATTGTTTTCATTCGAACGAAGTGAAAATTTTGGTCAAAGGAAATTACATTGCCTCGAAAATCATATTTTCTATAAATTGGACTTTTGTGTACAGTTTATAGAAGAACTTTAGGCGAAAATAAAAATTTATACTTGTTCCAAAAGTTCCTCAAGTTTTGTTTCTTTGAAACATTTATTTTTTAAATCATATTCATCCTTAGAATGATTTTTTGAGTGCGTCAAATCCTAGTTCCAAACCAAACATAAAACCCTTATAGAGTATTCTCTATGACTGACTTTTGTGGAGTTGTAAATCTATGGTTGAAGAAGAAAGGATTTTGTATACTTAGGTTGATCAGTGGATACCGAGGGGAGATTTCCTTCCTGTGAGTAGTGCTAGATTGCATCAAATTATGTTGGAGATTTGAAGACCCTGTGCATTATCCTTAATGGAGATCTAAGTAGTTTATAAGTCATCGAGTTTGTCAAACTCTTTAAGAGTGTTGAATATAGATTTTTTCCATAAGAAAATTTTCCTCAATTCTTCTTCTTCTCTGTGTGGTGGGTTTGGCTTAACTGGATTGAAATTTATCCTACATACACACTTAATTCTAATCAAAATAAAATTTAGTTAAAAATTCGATCTTTGTGCATGTAACCTAAGATACATGTAATTCTATATAACCCCATGTTTTCATCCTCAGTCAAGGATACTTTTGGATAACCTTGGGAAGACAAGATATATAGTTGTGATAAGTGTCAGATGCTTGCATTCGTCCTAAAGCATCTAGCAGATAAGATGAACTCAATGTTAATTTCATGACCCTTCGCCCAATTGGGGTACTTTGCAAGGCATCTGCCTATTATCAAATGTCAAGATAAGTTCTGCATCATGGAAATTATTACTTCACCAAATGGGCTAAGGCCAAACCATTGAACACTGTCACTGAGTGGAAGACCACCAACTTAGTATGGAAGATTTTTTTTTAAGATTTGGTTTTGTTAAAATCCATCATCTCAATAATGGGAAGAAGTTTGACAAATCATCCTTCAGATAATTTTTCTAAGATTATGGCATCAGCAACCACTATTCATCACCAGGTCATCCTTGGGCGAACAGGAAAGTTAAAGTAACCAAGTTGGCCATCTTCCACTATTTGAAGAAGCTTGAAAAATCCAAAGGTCTATGGGATAAAGAGGATCCAACATACTATAGATCTATAAGACCATTGTCAGAGGTCCCATTTAAGGGAACCCTTCTCCTTGACCTACAGTATTTAGGTCGTCATCCCTATTGAGATTGAGATTCTAACACAGAGGTTAGCTCAATTTGAACCATAAGATAATAGTGAGGGGCTTAAGAGGTCCCTAGATGACCTAGAAGAAAGGCATAAAGATTCTAATTATAATGGTTGTCAACAAGCGAAGGATAACCGCTTACTTTAATAAAATGGTTTGCCATAGAGAATTCAGAGTGGAAGACTTAGTCCTAAAAGAGGCAAGTACTCAGTCCTACCAAGGATCCAAGTGAGGGAAAGTTGGATCCTGAATGGGAAGGTCATTATGTGGTAAATTATTTTAAAGATATGGAAGCATAAGCTCTTCCTCACCCATGGAACATGTAACATCTCAAGAAATACTTTCAATGATGTACTCTATTTTTTAAATGAAATGAACCTTTTTCGACTACCTTCATTTCCTCGATGATATATTTATATAAGCTATAATGATTTAATCTTTGTCTCTAAAATAAACCTACAGTCCATGGACCCAATGGGAGTTGCAAGGCTTTCATCTTTGGCTCCCAATAAAATGCTCAGAGAACTACAAGAATTTCACCATTGGTTCTTATAGGCTCTAAGTTCTTAAACGACCCATAAAGAGTTGAAAGACACTCATCCTTGGCTTGAACACACACTCTAAGTTCTAATAACCCAAAAAAGTACTAAGGGAATTACCAAAGATTCCATTCTTGATTCCACTTGAGTAAAATAAGGTCTAAGGACCCAAAATGGTCAACCTATAGAACTCTGTTGTGCCTGAAATATGTTTTCAAAAAAATATAAGTATAAATAAACTTTGTAAACATCTCTCAAAAAAGTTAAGCCCTTATTTAAAAGATTTTTTAGGGGAGAGCATTTAAAATGACGAAAAATCCCTTGAAACCACGGCTGCCAAAGATTTTAAACTTCCACTATCATAAAAATTAGACTTCTAGTTTAAAATTAGACTTCTAGTTTAAAACAAAGGTGCAATGTCCCAAACTTCTATGTATTTCATCCTTAGGTAGTTAAATTCAAAGGTCTTAGGCACCTTAGTGGAACTTAATTTTAAATTTCTAAAAATGGTAGGACTAAAACTGAGTATAAATCATTAGGATTTTCATATCATCTCACTCAATTCTCTCATATGTTGAAATTGAATTAGGATTTGCATGTTTAATATATAATTAGATAGAATTTTTTACTTTAATACATTACCAATTCTCGATTTTGGACTCAAATACAATTTTGTTAAAATATTAGACTTTGCCCTAAATCATCAAAAAAATTGTTAAGTTTAACAACGAGTGTCATTTTAAATAAAAAATAATTTAAAATCCTAAAAAGAAAAAAAAAAGATAAAAAGAAAAACTAAAAGAAAAGGATTTTTAAATTAAAAACTTTCGTCAGCAAACTCCCCACCCACCGACCTATAACATCGACTCAGCCCCACCACACGTCAGTGACTCATTACCCAACCCCCACCCCACTCCACCCCACATGCTAATGACTCCCCCCCACACACGCCCCTACCTACCCCCACAAGTAGCTGACAGCCCCACCCACTCAGCGTCGCTGACTCCACCTATCGCCGCCTGAAACCACCCCCCCTCTCTCTCTCTCTCTCTCTCTCTCTCTATATATATATATATATATATATATATATATATATATATATATATATATATATATATATATTTATACACAGAAAGTCTCCTGTTTGGATTTCTTATTGTGCAAACCTCGGTACATACTATTTTTTTAAAATAATAAAAAATGAATTTTTTGTTAACTTCATGGATATGATCTCCACGATGAAAAGATCATTTCCAATTTTTTTCATCAAAAAATTCAATAAAAAACCATTGAGATGAGGTGATTCGTAAAAAAATGGTATGAATATACATTTTCGACCGTTGAAAATTTGGATCGGTGCCACCCACTTGATTGATTGAAGTTTTTTATGAAACTTCATAGATATTATCTTCTCACTGTCGAGATCATATTCATGAAGTTTTATAAAAAAATTCAATCAAAAAATGAGTGAGATGATCGTCAAGATTTCAATGGTCAAAAACATATTTATACCATTTTTTTACATATCACCTCATCTCAACAGTTTTTTATTAAATTTTTTTATGAAAAATATTGGAGATGATCTTCTCACAGTGGAGATCATATCCATGAAGTTTCATCAAATTTTTTTTTTTTTACTATTTTAAAAAAATGGTATGTGCCAGGGTTGCTCCATAAGGAGTCCTTACAAGAGGGGGAATATATATATATATATATATATATATATCAAATCTACTACAAATTGAACAAACAGGTAGGTTTTAATTTTGGAACATAATCGATTTTAGATCTCCAATATTTCGTTAGATTTGTTACCATTTGTAGGTACTGGGATAAGGGCTTGTTGTCGGGAGGAATGTGCTTGTTAGGGGTGGATGGTAATTGTGAATGGGGTGGAAATGAAGGGGTTGTGTTGGGGATGAGGGGTGGGATATGATGAAAAATATGGGAAAAAAATATTTGTATTTTAATTTTCTTTTAAGGTTTTAAATATTTTTAAGCTTTTATGTTTCTTTTAGGATTTTAAATTATTGTTTATTTAAAATGCCAAGTGGCTACTAAACTTAACAATTTTTTTGTCGTTTTAGGTTAAAGTCTAATTATTCAAAAAAGTTGTTTATAGGTCTAAAATGGAGAATTAGTAATGTATTAAAGTCAAAATGACCCAATTAATTATTATATTAATATAATAAATAGTTAAATTAGAATAATGATTAGTAATTCTTATATTAGGGTTTCGTATGTGGGAAATTAACTTAAAAGTTGATTTGACTTGTTAGTTGTTAAATACTTCCATATTAGAATTAGGTAAATTTGAAAATCTATCAAAGGCCATGATAGACTTGTTCATCTGGAATCATATGTTGTATCATTGACTATAAATACTCAATAATGTAGGCCAATACATAGTGATTATCAATTTACATTTAATATCATATTTGATGCATTAATGCTGATTAATATCGTACTTATAAGACTTGGGATTCAAATTGAAGTTTTCTAATGTAATAGCTATATTAGAAATTGGAATTGTAAATACCCTTGTTAATGTAATTACTACTCCAGTGGAATATAATTGGACTAAAAGCCCATAGGTTACCCTTATGAATTATTATGTTTAGTATGTAGTTGGTTTAAATTGATGGTTGGAAATATAGTAATGGTCGTATGATGGGTTGATTGTTGTTAGCTTAGAAATTTGGATTGAAGATGTTAAACTTTATTATTACATGATAAAAGTTGAGATAGATTAATTGACTAAGTAATGCTACATTAATATGCAAGTATGATTGCCCTCTATTAAGAGATAGTTCTAGAGATTTAAAGTAGCTTTAAAAGTTGAAAATCTCAAAAATAGTAGGGACAAAGTTTCGATATACATTTAATAGGGAACAGATATTCATGTGGAGCTCTAATACTTACTATTTTGAAGCTCAAAACATGTGTCTTAAGGACAAATATTATCCTTTTACTATTTTTAGTATAACATAGTTAGCTAAGCTAATTGATTATTGGAAATGAACACGGGTACAACACATCTGTTGGGGTGAATGATTGTATTGTGATTATAGCTTGAGTAGTAAGTTAATTGTGGAATGTGTATTGAGATAAAAATATTTATGATGTGAGGATACTTAATTGATAATGATTAAATCGAATTTATTTATTTGTGTGTGCTCGACATATTGAACATCGTATTTGTACGTACCTCGTAATGGCAGTCATGATAGTCAGCATGGATAAACCATTTTTTATTTGGTGGAAACTAATTTTTATTTTTGAAAATTAGTTTTTTTTTGTTGGGTATGACTCGCTTTTTCGTCCAAAAATTAGCAATATTAATAACTTGAGGTTACTTGAAATCGTATGAAAAATTTAGGAGATTAAGCACAAAAAATAAAAATTCGAATGATAAAATAAAAAATAGAATAAAGTTCATAAAGAAAGTGTAATTAACCCTACAAAAATTCTATTGTGCATGAATTTTTTACCGAATGTTTGCCGACACACTGACGTGTCAGCTTATTATTAACCAACCAATAACAAGGCGACACATCAGTGTGTCGGTCAAAATTCAGTCAAAAATTCGGGTTCTGTAGAACTACTCTTAACCCTAAAGACATCTAATAACTTAGGTGACGCTCATGGGGTTACAATTTTTTTTTCTTTGGAATTTCAAATGCAACCATTTAGCTATCAAACGGTTTCGCCAAAGCCATAATGGAACAGATTTGTCTCTCGAGCTCGAATTTCATAATGTAAATGGAATTGGGTTTCTATCTCATTTAACAACACTAAGCACCAAACTTTAGCCTTAAGTTATAACATAACTAATATATAATTCTAGTCCAACACAAAAATGCGATATAAAAGTATGACACAGTTGATCTGTCGTACCCTCATTCGCTTGTGTCCGGACTCTACTAAGCTACACTCTTAGTGAATCCCGAACAGGAGTGAATGAGGGTACCATACGTCAATTGTATTGCAATTTCATGTCCGATTTTTGTGTCGGCATAGCATTTTCCCTAAATTATAGTGTCATTTTAACTTAAATCTCCTAATTTTAATCCTTAATTTGACTTACCCCTCATTTTCATAATCCTTTGATTTGTCCCAACGTAGGGGTTAAGTCTAATTTGACATTATTAATAGCGGACAGAGTTAAATAAATTCTTAAACAAAACCCCCTTATTTCATACAATAGTTTGAAATAACCCCCTCATGCAGAGAATTATATCAAAGAGATGGCAAAGTGGGGATTAAGTCCAATATCACATTAAAAAATAGAGATTAAATAAATAAATAAAATTATAACTAGAATGTGGAGCCTTAATTAGTATATCAGATTATCTCAATTTTGGTTTGCCACATCCAAAGTGCAATGTCCCCAATCTTTGTAATATTAAGTTCAAGTCTATATTCAAAACTGAATTTCGCAATTATCTATCAAGAGATAATTGGAAAAACTATATAAATTTGCACCAACTCACGGTTTGCTTTGTGTTTGAGTAAAATTTAACAAATATAATTAATGTGACAATGGAAGCTAAGTACATTTTGCACTTACTCTACCTTATTTTTTAATTTTTCAAAAAGTTCCTTGTTTATTTGTTTTAATAAACTTTTCTTAAGGTTTAGAATAAGATAAAAAAAGAAGAAGGTGTTTTCAGTGTTTGTATATGGCGAGGGACTTTTTATAACAAAAAAAAAGTTGAACTAAAGTGTAATTAAAAAATTGTTAATAGAATTTTTGTCGAATGATCCAAAAAAATATACGGTTACTTATAATAGTGTTTATAGTATAAAATTTTTAAGCATATTTTTTAATATACTAATAATTTTACACTATCTAAGGCAAATAATTGAAAATATATATAGCCATATCACTTGTAAAGTGTCTCTAGTATAAATATTTAAGCATATATTTTGATTAATATTATTTTTAGTATCTAACACAAATAATTCAGACCGGTTATAATATTTTAACTTTACTTTCTCCTTTAATAATAATTATAGTACATTTATATAGTTGTACTAGCTATTATAGTTGAATTTTCAATTATTCTGATTATATAATGGATGATTAATAATAAGTTAAGGTTTTTTTATACATTACTAATTATCAATTTTACACTTTAATACAAATTTATCAATTTATTAAATTTTCGTACATTTTTGTCGCTAAATGTCACCAAAAATCATTTTTAGTGACGAAATTTTATTGACTTATATTTAAGTAAAAAAAAAAAAGTAGTAGCAGATTAAAGCCACCCAATTTTGCTCTCCTAAAAGTAGAGAACAATAAACAATATCACAAGAAGAATTAATGTGCATATATAGAGTCAGACTCATGTGCACACTAAGTTTGCACATCATTTTTTTTTAAAAGTAAAAAAAATATTTTTGAGCTGGTTTTTTTTGTGTGATATTTAAACATTTCAAGAAACTCATATAAAAAAATTCAGCTAAAAAAATTGTTAGTTTAAAAAAATCGGTCAAACTTTCGCTACTTTTAGCACTTTAAAGCTGCGAAAGTTTGACCGATTTTTTAAAAATAGCAAAAACAAATCCTTTTGAACTGAATTTTTTTATATGGATCTATTGAAATGTTTAAATATCACATAAAAAAATCAACTCAAAAATAATTTTTTTAATATTTTAAAAAAATTGGTTTGCTTCAGCATATGTGCAAACTTAGTGTGCACATGAATCTGTCTATATATATACATTACGAAATAAGAGGATAGAGACATCCAATGTCATTGCCAAAAATATGGTCCAACTAAACTGCAGAACAAACAATATCACAAGAATCCATGTATTTGTGTGTGTAAAAGAAATGAACAGTTCAAGATCCAACTGATTAGTGGCGAATTAGCCGCTCTAAATAATTTGAGGCTATAGAAGGAAAAAAATGTGTAAACTTGCAAGAAATGAGAGCAACTTCAAGTGCATCAATTGGAGCTAGACCTAACAAAATAACATACGATGCGATAACACAACAGGGAATTAGGAGTTAACGGTTTAGGCTTATGCTGTTTGGGTCAATACCAGGTCAACACGATAGAACCGTTAAGATAACACTGTGGGTTCGAAAAAAAATTATACGCCCATTTGTACTCATTAAAACCTACCAACACATAAATTTAGGTCACGAATAATTTGTTGTTGCAAACATATTATTATTAGCATATGAAATTTAAGATGTATGAATTAATTATATTATATTTTGATGGAAAGTTTTAGTTACTCAACAGGTCTTGACGGTTTGAGTTAGGTGACCCATTAACTATACGTTTCTGGTATGGGTTTATTAGAAGGAACAGATTTGTTATCAGATCGTGTATGGGTTGAGAGGGTTTTAACACAAACTCGTATCACATGACACAAACAAGACCTAACACAGACATGTAGACATCTCTCCTTGTAACCCAGCCTGGGTGACACTTTTATTCAGAGAGATCATATAGAAAATGCAAGTTTCATATGTTCATGGGTTGGTTTATCTAAACTCTAGTGACAACTTGTGATGACAATTAGAAGACTAGTTAGTCCCCATAGCACTCGTTCAAGAAGATGAAGGTTCATTTGACCGGCAAAGTTATTTTAATATTTTTCTTACTTTAATACATTTCTAATTTTCAATTTTAGACATTAATACAAATTAATCGTTTTATCGGATTTTTGTACAATTTTTGTCACTAAATGTAAAATTTTCGCCATTAAAAGTGAGTGAGATTTAACGAGGAAAAAAGTCAAAGTCTAGAATAAAAAATCTGTAACGTATTAAAAATAAAAATAGAAACTGTTTTTAAGCATCAACAACAACAAAATATCTGGATTTCTTTCAACCAAATAAACTTTCTTAGAAGTTCTTTAGATTTTGAAACCCTAGGTAGAGCAACTTTGAACCATAGATACTTCGAATGTTACCTATCCATATCCATAATTCGATACCCGTCATATATTCTCAGATACACATTTGATACTTCTTTTTATGTACACAATATACAATGAATAAACATTAATTTTGGATACTTTGTGAATACTCTTGGATACTCTACAAGTCCGGTCACAAATATAGTAAGTATAGCAAACATTCAATATCGAAAAACAAATTTTCTTCGCATGGCAAAGAAAAAACGATAAATCAAACTAAATATTATATCAAAACAAAGTAAAATGGAAGAAGAAATAACTCATCATAATTATGTGTATATAATTAGATATAGGGAAACAATGCAACACGAGGAGGATGAACATTTAAAAACGAAATCAAATTAAATAGTATATTTATAGAAAAATAAGCTAAGAAGATATGCAGGTAGTCATATATTGATCATGATTATGTGTATTTAATTATATAACACATAACAAAATACTTAATGTTTTAAGAACATTCATACCCATATTTGATAATTTAAGAAATGTTTAACTTCTACTTTGGTTAAAACAATGATAATATTATATGTTATTACTATATATGTGTATAGAATATATAAAATACTTAATGTTTTATCACCGTAGTCGTATCCTAAATTTTTTGGAAAAATCTCAATTTATTATTTTGCCATTACAATCGGTATAGGACCTTCACACTCGCATTAAGGAAAATCTCTTTTCAATCATCCGGGCATAAAAATTCAATATTAGTGTTAATCTATTACCCATCCTCAGATTGCTAAGTGTTGCCTCTTGAATGATACTATCGAAGCTTTTCATTATACTAGGTGTGTCCACGTGCATTGCACGTGTGATTGAATCTGGGTATTCAAATAATGCTTTAAAAGTAAGCAATTACAAATATTCTTACCAACTGAGAAATCCAAGTGGACAAATAAGTAAACAAAGAGAATACAATGTGCAATTACATAAAACAATAATGATAATATTATTATATTTTTTAAATTAAATTCACTACAGTAAAGGAATATAGAGTGGTGGATAGTATGTGTATCTACGATTCCCGGTACATAAAAAAAGATATAAGCAGTGAAAAGAAACACATAGGCAACACATGTATAGTACGCAAAGAAAATGCCTGCATTAGTACTCCTAAAATTTTCACTACAAGTAAGGAAAGAAAAATTACATTTTGTGGATAACTTTATGAAGTGACATCAAACTTTCAATGATTGACCTAAGTTCTCCATTCCAAACTAAAATTATAAAAAGATAAGTGTCGATTACGAAGACTAAATCAGAAATACATAAAGGGCCCGTTTGGCAACCCAATTCCAAGGCTTGGAATTGGAATTGGAAAGCAAATTTCAATTCCGTGGAATTAAAATTGCCCTTCGAATTCCATTTTTATGGCTTGGAATTGGGTTGCCAAACGGACCCAAACTATAAATTAAAATTATAAATATCAATACTCTATAACTTGAAAACTTTCATGGATTGACCTATGTTATTTGTCCCACACTAAAATTATAAGTATAGAACTACAAAACAAGAAGATTAAATCTGAAATACAGAAAATGCAAATTAAGAATATAAATATCAAACCACTTCATAGCCAAAATGCCAAATTTTAACAGCGATGAATTTGTGTAGATATACTCAAAAAATGAAAAGATAAACCAAAGTAATTTGAAAAAGAAAAAAAAAGAAATATACAATTACACGGGTGATTTTTTCACCAAAACATTACAGCTGGAGCTTATTTAAGTTTCTAGCAGCCACATAGCTTAACCCATATAACCAAACAATGTAAATGTAAATACTTTTTAAGAACATTGTTGGTACACTTTACATATTGTGATTAAAAAATCACATCATAGAGTTTTATAGAGAAATCGAAAAATAAAATCATAAATTAATTTTAAGTCTACTACTCAAAATTAAATTATTACCTCATGATTATCACAAAAAATGAACCTCGTGCGTGAATTCCAAATATTTACTGCACAATAAAATTAAACAATATTACCTCAATTGTCACTTGATTCCATCGTAGACGATTCTTGGGTTGAGTCGCGGACTAGGATGCTCTCTTTAAGACGTTTCGCGGCTCTACCCTCTTTGTGCAGGTAGTCTACAGTCACCTCGTCCCCAGGATAAAACAAGCCCAGAATCACTCCTGTATCATATAACCATGCACCGTAGTTATATGTCTTCTAACACCCATTCTATATAAATTGCTCAATTTCTGAAAAATATTCAAGGGAATAAATATTTTCATGAAGAAAATATTTTCAATCTAAGAGGGAGAGAGGAAGAGATTTTTATGGATTTTGTTTTTAACCCAAAACATCCCAAAAAACAAACTCTAGCTATTTTTTTTTTCTCAAAATCATGCTCAAGCTTATCACTTGCTTTCTCTTGTTCTCTAAAAAACTGCCGTGAGATTTTTGGCCGGATGATTTTTTTTTTATATGTGGGTTTTCAAGTGGTTGAATAAGTGGGAATATAAAAAAAAATGACTAGTGGACACATGTGGGAGTGAAAAGGGAAGGGCCAAAGATTTGGATCAAAAGAGCTTTTAACTTTCTTTTTCAAAGTTTACACCTTTAATCAAAAGTTACAACAAACATTGAGTATCACGTTATTTTAATTTTGAACTATATGTGTGTGATACATATTCAACATAATACCTCCCATTATTACTTTCATAATTTTAACATCTGAAACATAAGTACCCACCTACAACATATGTGCAATTACAATAGATTGTGAGAACAAAATGTGCATAAATAAAATATTTTCAATAAATTCTTTTTTTTGACTTCTTAGTCACCCAAAACAATCAACACGGCCACTTCCACCTATCAGCACACAACTAACTCTACAATCAAAGCAACTCACATCGTGAATCCCAAACATAGTCATCATCACCCTATAAACTACCAATATGTTATTAATCATGCAAGTAGAAATGAGAAATTCTAAACGCCCCGCCTGGGGACGGCCTACAAACCGCATTCTTCCTCTTTCTTTTTTTCTTCTTTTTTCTTTTTTTTTTAAGTTCTTACTGTTTTGTTTATAACTTTTAATATAAAAACAGTTTTTTATATTAAAAAAAACAGTTTTTTCAATTAATATAAAAAACATTTTTTTTTCAACAAAAAATATCGCGATTAATCAGTGCGGCTGGCGCGGGGGGACATTCAACAAATGATTTGGGTTGGAAATGTGGGTCCACGCCAGCGGCACTGATTAATGGCCTAATGTCGCTGACGCGGACCCACATTTACGGACCAAAATCATTTGTTGAATGTGGGTTCGCGCTAGCGGCACAAATTAATCGCGATATTTTTTTCAATAAAATATCGCGATTAATTAGTGTCGCTGGCGTGGAATCACATTCCCGGACCAAAATCATTTGTTGAATGCGGGTCCGCGCCAGCGGCACAAATTAATCGTGATATTTTATTGAAAAAAATATCGCGATTAATTTGTGTTGTTGGCGCGGACCCACAATAAAATATCGCGATTAATTAGTGCCACTGGCGCGGACCCGCATTCAACAAATGATTTTGGTCCGGGAATGTGGGTCCGCGGCAGCGGCACAAATTAATCGCGATATTTTATTGAAAAAAATATCGCGATTAATTTGTGCCGCTGGCGCGGACCCACATTCAACAAATTATTTAGGTCCGTAAATGTGGGTCTGCGCCAGCGACTTTAGGGGATTAATCAGTGCCGCTGGCGCAGACCCACATTTCCGGACCCAAATCATTTGTTGAATGCGGCTCCGCGCCAGCGGCACTGATTAATCGCGATATTTTTTATTGAAAAAAAAATGTTTTTTATATTAATTGAAAAAACTATTTTTTTTAATATAAAAAAACTATTTTTTTAATATAAAAAACTATTTTTATATTAAAAGTTATAAACAAAACAGTAAGAAACTTTAAAAAAAAAAAAAGAAGGAAGAATGCGGTTTGTAGGCGGTCCCCTGGCGGGACGTTTAGAATTTCTCAAAATTAATAGTATTATGTTCAGTTGGTTTGAATAAACTGAACTAAAAAAAAGATATAATATTATACACCTGAAATTAGGCCTAAAGATTTTACTGCAAACAAATATTTTTTTCTTTTTCTAAGATTGTTGAGTACAAATAATAATTCTGGCGATGGGATTCATGAAAGATATTAATAAACATATCAGATTAAGTCAAAATATTCCCCAATTCTTAAAAAATAAGGAATACAAAAGAAACAACCAATGACATAAAGCCAATCGAATATTATAATATAAAATATAAAAGTAATCAAACAAATGAGTCAAATTGAAACAGTCAAATTTTCGGAAAAGCAAAACAATATCTGAAAACAAATTAGAGTGCATCATTGCAAACCAACAATAGGAGCAAAAAAATTAATCACAAAAAGCATACTTATAAAAGAGACATTGCAATATTCCTTATTTTCCCCTTTGAGGCGCTATAAAGAAACTGACCAAATGATTTATGTGGGAAAGCTTATAAGATGGGCTGGGATGCATTTATGATGTACGTATGTGTGTATATATATATATATATATAGTCATGCTCTTGTGTGGATTAGTTCGCATTTTAAGAGTGCGGATCGGACATGTGTCACCTGGCGGTGAGCCCAGAAAAGAGAGAGAGTGTCCCTATAATTTATGAGATAATTTTTAGGCGCACCGTTAGGTGACACATATCCGGTCCGCATTCTTAAAATGCGGACTAGTCCGTAAAGAGCATTATTATATATATATATATATATATATATTATGTATGTGTTGAAGTTATATGTATATAATAAAGGAGGAGGGGGTTTTTGTCTAGACCAGCTAATGGTTGAGATCAAAAGTTGATGATTTTGGTGTTTATCAACTGACGGTTGAGATTTAATCTGATAAGGGGTGGGTTTGGTGGAAATAGCACAAGGCTTGAGATCTGAAACATTGAATCGAGCACAAGGCACAAGGCTCGAGATCTGAAATATTGAACAGAGCACATGTACTCTGTGATTGAATAGAACATAACTCCATTCTCTTACTTTGTTTCTCTCACATAGGTACTCTGCGATCTCGGATATTTTGATCAATCATGGTATTGAGGTTAACAACTCTATGTTAACAGATCCCTTCCCTTCTCTTACCTATCTGACTGCAGCCACGCTATGTTAACAGCCATTGAGATTAACAGCTCCCTTCCCTTCTCTTACTTATCTTACTGCTTCCATGCTATGTTAACAGCTTATAGGACGATATACCATCGGGTACGCTATGTTACTTGGGGAAGATGAAGACAAAACAATTCAGAGAGAGAGTGTGGCAATGCTGTTAACATATATGCAGGAGATCTTGGAGTGCTCTCTCTTTCCTCGGCCTTCACTAACAGTGCTCTCTCTCTCTCCGGTTTGTATCTCTTATCTTCAGTTTGTGTCTCCTCCTTTTTGTTTTTTTTTTCAGATTTCTGGTGATGAGTTTTTCCCAGACCTTCACTTACAGTCCGGTGATGTTTTTTCCCCAGATTTATATATCTCCGGTGACGGCCAAACCCCTCCCCCCCACCCCCAACGTTAGGGCCTCTAGCCACCGGTCATCTCCGGCGAGTGGAATCGAAGATTTTGTTTGTAAACCTTTTGTTTTTTTATTTGCAGTTTTTTATTTTTAGAGCCCCTTTTTGGAATGACATATACACACTCAAATACTCTCTCTCTCTCTCTCTCAAAATATGGGTTTTTTCAGATATGGTACGAAGCTTGGGATGAGTCTCATTATGGATAAAATGTTGTTTGGATCAGTATCATTGTTAGAATTCCATTGAAAACAATGCTTTCTGAGCATTTAAAACTAGTGGAGAACCTTTCCTGGCTTTCTCTAAAGTCTGCTTTATCAGCAGCTTCTCCATCTCATCACCATCTTCATCATCATTCTAATTATCATCTTCACTCGTAACAATATCATTTAATGAGGTACTTATGGAATGGTTTCTGCCATTTTGATCAAACGGATGCAAATCTTCGTCATGGTCCTTTGAATCGTCTTCATTTGCGTCGTTTATCTTTGAGAACATGTTATAAGCCTCGTTGTACGAATCTAGAGCTTCGCCCAATAAATTAATAACCACGGGCTAGTCTACAAGGCTTTGATCTTCTTCGACTGGACTTTGCTGGAGGGAGGAAGCTCCTGAGTTGCTGTTTTAGTAAATGCGCAAGCTCTAATTTCATTAAATCCATACATAAATAATTTGGGAGATATTAATTTGATGATTTATTGGAATACTGATCTGGATCCATGAAGAATTTTTAATGGTTTAAGCACATAGGCAATAATGGTAAGCTTTAGAGGCGACTCTCTTTGGGAGAATACAAGCGAGTTGTTTCATGGTCGAAGTACTTAGTTTCATCTGGTGCTGAGATAAAAGGTGAAGGAGCGCTGATATGTTACAGCTGTTGATAGGTAACGAGTTTGCTTCTGGGAGGTTTAGTAGGAGGTAACAAGCTACTTTTTGAAATCACACCGAGCGTATTAAAATTTGGAAAAAGAGTTTTTCAAAAAGAAAGTTGGTTTTTGACATCCTTAAAACGCATTCAAAAGAAAAAGGGACCTACAGTAAAGCTTCATTTGGAGCCAAACCTAGTATTTTTATTGTAACAAATCATGAGACGCGTGTCATTCTCAAAACAAGAATAAATACAGTTTGAAAAAACATTGAATTGGTGTCTACTAAAAATTCAGAAAATGGGACTAAAGCCTAAAATCTAAAGAAAATAAAGGTGCCGGGATGTTACCATATTTTTCAAGTATTAAAGAACATTGTAATTATGTTTTCCAAATCTTTTGGAAAACTGGAAAGTGACAGAATATTATTCACTTCCCAATTTGTTTTGGAAAATAAATTAAACATGTTTTTAGTTTTTCAAAAGATGTGTATATATATATATATATATATATATATCATTGTTCTAAAAACACAAAATGAATAGGTGGAAAACATTTCAGTACAAAGTTCACTAAAGTTATAACAAATCATCAATACTACCCCTGAATCATACCAAGTTCATAAAAAAATTGTAACAGGAATTCATAAAAAAATTGTAACACATCATCAATACTACCCCTGAATCAGTGTTGGTAGCGAGTTCTTTTATAATGCCATATTGCAATAAATAGTTGCTAAATGGTTGAGATGCAACAATTACATGTCTCGCAATACAACAATTACATTAATACTCCTAATCAAACAAAATCCATGTATGAAACCTGTAATATATAAATCCATAAATAAATTTTCTAGACTCCAAGCCTGAATTCCAATGAAGAGATCAAACTCTGCTAATTTTTAGCATAATCAAATGAAGTCCAACATCTCACAAATTCTAAAGCAAGGAATAAATAAAATAAAATAAAATAAAATAAAGGAAGGACAAATGTAAAAATTTGAGTAGAAAATAAAATAAATCATACAATCTTAATCAAAACACATAATATAGGAGGCGAATCTCCTAAAATGGCAAACTTTGAAAATATACAAAAAAAATAGAGAGCAAGATTTTACCTTTTGTTCTGGTTGCTTAATATCAATGGAGGAGAGAAGAAGCAACAAATAAAAATGAGAGAGAGAAGAGGAGTGAAGTTGTGTCTCCGTTCTGGTATTGAGACCATAAAATATCAACCTTCAAAAAATTTGCATCGAAGTGGTACCTGATTCAAGAAACAAAACATGAAATGCAATGCCTTAATTACTAATACATCATTGTTATTTATGATATTACCCATTGTCAGGAGTAGGAAGATGGCGATTAGGAGATGTAGGAGGCACACACATAAAATTCCATCTCTTTTTCACTCGTATAATCGGCTTTCGATATGGACTTAACAACCAAGAGTTGTTGTCGGAACCCTAAATTTAGAGGACTAAAAGATCTGTAAATGGGCACTTTCACATTCTCACTTGAGTACCAAGCAGAGAATGGATTTAGGAGCTCCATTTCCAATACCAAGGTGGAAAGAGAAACAGAGCTTCAAGGGTGGAGTGTGGATGACCTTGGGAACTGTGAATGATTGCAAATAGAGGAAATCTTGACTAGGATAGATAAAATTTGGAGGATAAAGAAAATTTCATATTTCTTCACAATCCTTTATTTTTTTCGAGTAAATTCCAATCGCTAATGTGCTTTTATGTTTTTTCAAGAAAATCCCAATCGATATTATGCTTTGATATTTTTAGAAATTAAAAACTATTCTATCTTATTATATGGATATGGAAATTATCCTCTCTTTTTTCTGGCTCACCGTCAGATAACATATGTCCGGTCCGCATCCGCACAAGAGCAGGACTGTATATATACATATAAACGGAAAATAATTTTACTTTATATAATTAAACAGGCCCTTCATAACCCAAGATCCAACTTAAGAAATAGGATCGTTTGTGTTTTAGTACAAGAGCTAAGCATATTTTTAGTCTAGTCCAAAGCTTTGCACATTTTTATTTGGGGTTACTTTTTGCACACTTTTAAGAGACAAAAGGTGTTAGTGGAAACATAATACAAAACTTAAAGTGCAAATAACTAGAAAAAAAATGTATAAACGAATATTAATATAACTCTAGAAAACTATTGAAAAGTAAACAGAAAATGTAAAAACTCAAACACAGTTTTCTTATTTGTTTTCAATTTTATTTCTTCAACATAGAAACAAAGAGGAAAACAAAATTAGGAGATAAAAGAAATAAGAAAAAATACATTAAAAATATAAGTAGAACAAAAATTAGCATAATGGGGTCAAAATTGAAGCTGGTCCGTACTACTTATTGGTTCCAAATCTTCAAACCCCATTCAAGACAGAGGGTGAGAGAGGATTTTAGCTTTCACTGAAAGGTAGGGTTTGTCCGTTTGATTTAGACCCCCTGCATTTTATATAAAGGACATCTAGACCCTAATTTTAGCTTTGTAGAGTTTCACATCTAAACCCCTGAATTTTCTATAAATTACATCCAGACCTAGTACTTTGGGTGGTTCTCAATTTGATGCCTATCGTAAATTACATTTTGGCCCCTGAACTTTTTGCAAATTAAATTTTTACTATAGAGCTATCTATAAATATGGCTCATTCACTTCCCATAAATTACATTATAACCCCTGAATTGCCTGTAAAATACATTGAACCCCAAAATTTTAACTTACATCTTGACCCCAATATTTCTAGAAATTACATTACAACATTGAGGCCACGTGGAAAGCCACACTTTATTTGTTAACCTTTCATCATGTACACACCCCAAGTAGAATAAGGTAGGGTTATTTGTAGTTAGGGGTGAAAATTCGTGTTTTTTTGTCAGGTTTCGAACCGACACGATACGACAAGAGTTTTTCAACCAGGAACACAACACGACACCACAAGGGCTTTTTTACCCGACATGAACACGACTAATATAGACCACGACACGACTAACACGATTTCTTATGACTAACTCAAATTGCAGTTTGGGTCCCTTAGGTATAAGTAATTTTACGACTAACACAAATGTCACGACACGTGACAAATATGTTTATTTTTATGTCTAAATGAATAGATTCTGATATAGAGTCGAGATGTAATTTTACCTCTGGTCGTTAGCCTCTTAATCATTTAAAAAACAAATATTATTTGGTACGTCTTAAATATGAAAATCTGAACAGTTCAGATTTAAAATAATAACTCAATAGACAAAAATAAACAACCCGTTACTAAAATATTTTAGTACCCTTTGTCATAGCTAAAAGTCATTTTGGGGGTCAAACTTCAAGAAATAAAAACTACAAGGGTTGAATTCTGTTTCAAAAAAATAAGAGGGGCAAACCACAAATAACGCAAATTTTAAAATTCCTCTTAAGACAACACCCGACTCTACTAGCAAACTATTGAACAGGAAACAGAACGAAAAACAGTTATCAAAACAAAATTTATTATTTTCTAAACAAATGAATAAACAAAAGCGTAAAAGAAAATTAGGAGAGAAGAAAAAAGAAAATTGACCAAGTCCTCAAGCTGTGAAACTGATCAAACAACCTCCCAAGTAGTAGAATTGAAATCAATAACATGGATTCTTAAACCAGAGGAGTCCAAGGCATGTAGGTGAAATAAAAATTGGCGTAATGGAGTTGAAATTGAAGCTGACCATTCTGCTTTTGGTTTCCCAAATATGGGTTCCAAATCTTCAAACCCCATTCAAGAAAATTAGAGAAAGAAATAGGGCTTTAGCTTTCAATCAATGGTAGGGTTCACCTGTTCAATTTAGACCCCTGAACTTTCTATAAATTACGTCTACACCCTAATTTTAGCTTTTAGTGAAAGGTAGAGTTTCACATTTAGACCCCTGAACTTTCTATAAATTACATCTAATTCTAAACCCTTGTACTTTTGATAAATCACAATTTGGCCTCTAAATGTTTTGTAAATTACATTTTGGCCCTTGAAATTTTATAAATTAAATTCTCATCTTTGAGTTTTCTATAAATTCCATTTTGGCACATGCACTTCACATAAATTACATTATAACCTTTGAATTTTCAATAAATTAAATTTTAACCCCGAATTTTTTAAATTACATTTTGACCCCAATATATCCATATATTACTAATGTAGATTAGGGTGCGAAAGTGTAAAATTAAAGAAGTTAACTACACAACAATAACAACAACAACAACATGAAAATTAAGGGAGTTCTTGTATTTCGCTCTCTAGTCTCTCAATATAAAATGGGCAAAAGTAATACAAAATGGGAGCCTTTAGACTATTTATACTAAAGATATAAAAGGGTAAAAAAAATAACAAGACAAAAGAAATATAAAAAAAGACGTCCTTATCCTATGCTCCTGCATCACTCTTTCCTCTTGAGAGGGCTCCATATATGTCATATACTGGGAAAATAAATCGGGGTCGATGTGTTGTAGGGTGGCCTCAGTGGTCCAAGCATTTTTTGCCTCTGAACGGCCCAACCAACGAACCAAATATCGAGTATAATCACCTAAAGAAGAAGGCATAAACTCAAAGACGAGAATCCCCTCAATGCGATCGACATGAGAACGAACTGAGTGACCCGTGGTCGAAAGGACGGGAATGGGTGGAACATGAGTACCTCAAAATGGAGAAATGTCTGCCACGTTAAACGTGTGGTGTATACGGAATTCCTCAGGGAGATCGACCTTATAGGCATTCATCCCACGAGCTCTAATTATCGAAAAAGGACCAAAATAATGAATAACAAGTTTGGTACCCTTGCCCTGTCGACGTGCCTTCTGGAGATATACCATGACAAGATCAAACGAAAGGAAGAAGACATATCGGCGGTGCTCATCGACCACCTATTTATAAAAGGTATACAATGACTGGAATCGAACACGAACATTGGCCTATATGGAAGCCATACGAGCAGCAAACTCATCCATCAAAGTGCATATAGGCACTGTCGGCGAAAGCTCAGCGAGATCAATGGGCATCGACGGAGATTTCCCCAAGATAATCTGAAACACTGAAAGACTAGTGAATCAGTTGACGGCGTTGTTGAAGGCAAACTCAACCTGTGTGATCACGATATCCCACCTACGAGGATTCTCAAGAGATAAACACCATAATAAGTCACTCATATTACGGTTGACCACCTCAGTCTGGCCATCCATTTGGGGATGAAAAGTTATCGAAAAATATAACTCCGTCCATAAAATCCACCAAAGTGAACGCCAAAAATGCCATGTAAAGCGCGCATCTCTATCTAAAGTGATGCTACGAGGGACCCCATGAAGATGAACAATCTCTCGTAAATACAAGGTATCAACATGAGACGCATCTGTGGTACGAGAACAAGGGATGAAATGGGACATTTTGGAGAACCTATCCACCACCAACAAGAATGGAGTTATGACCCCGAGAAGTACGGGTCAACCCTACTATAAAATCCATCGACACATCCTACCAAGGTCACTCTGGAATCGACAATGGAGTGTATAGTCCCGCATTAGTGTGCTGGACCTTGGCCATTTGGCAAGTGTAGCAACGCTTGATGAAAGCGTTGGCATCCCTTCTCATTACCGGCCAGTAAAATCGGTCCCTCAGAAATGCGTGAGTATGCGCCTATCCTAAATGACCAGCTAAACTGCCCCTACGGACCTTAGAAATTTTCTTCTCCCATAAGGATGAAGACGGAATGCATAGGGTTATACCTCGGTGGAGGAATCCATCCTATAGGAGATACTCACCTGATGCTCCATTGTCCTATTGGCACGCGACAAAGATGGGTCTAAACTCTACATCTGTCGAGTAAAGATCACGGACCTCATTGAATCCAACTACTTGACTCCATAAAGTCACCAATGCATTTCCTCTCCTACTAAGAGCGTCTGCCACTTGATTCTCCCTCCCCCGTTTATCCTGCAAGTGAAAAGTGTAGCGGTATAGGTAGGCGGTCCACTTGGCATGCCAATCACTAACATGATGCTGACTATGTAAGAAACGGAGGGCCTCATGATCTGACTTGATGACAAAATCCTTATGAAGGAGATAGGGGGACTAAAATTTGACGACTTTGACCACGGCATAGAACTCAAGGTCATAAGTCGAATAATGGAGGGCGGCACCCGTCAATTTCTGACTAAAAAAAGCAATCGGCTTCCCATTCTGACTCAAAACAGCACCCACCACTGTCTTGCAAGCATCATATGATAACTCAAATAACTGATTAAAATTTTGTAAGGCTAGGATAGGGGTCATTGTCATCAACGCCTTGATGCGTTTAAAGGCAGCATCTGCCTCTGGTGTCCATCGGAACTCGGTACTCGAAGAGGTACTCATCAAATTTATAATGGGAGCCATAACAGTACCGAATCTAGCAATTAAGCGCCTATAAAAACTCGCTAAACCATAAACATTGCGCACCTGGGAGACCAATATGGGTGGGGGCCAATCCACTATCGCCTGAACATTGGCATCATCTACTCTGATGCCGTCACCTGAGACCACATATCCCAAAAAAGTCACTGATAGTACCATAAAAGTGTATTTCTTCAACGTAAGGAAGAAACGCTCAGCTCGAAGGATCGCTAATACTTGAGCCACATGGTCTAAATGTTCCTCCTTCGACCGACTGTAGATCAAAATATTATCAAAATAAACAACCACGAATTTACTCAGAAAAGGGTGCAGAATCTGTGTCATCACTGGTATAAAAGTCGAAGGAGCATTAGAAAGGCCAAAAGGCATCACCGTCCACTCATATAGTCCATCCTTCATTTTGAAGGCAGTCTTCCATTCATACCCCAGTTTTATACGGATTTAGTGGTACCCACTCTTCAAATCTAACTTGGAGAATATCGTCGCTCCATGAAGTTGGTCCAACATATCGTCGAGCCTCAGAATGGGAAACCGATACTTCAATGTGATTTTATTAATGGCATGGCTATTCACCATCTCCCATCCTTCTTAGGTGTTAAAAATGTTGGTGCGCAGGGAGACATTCTCTCTCGTATATACCCCTTATCCCATAACTCGGTGATTTGACGCTCTAGCTCTGCATGCTCAACGGGGGACATGCAATAATGAGGAAGGTTGGGGAGTTGCGCCCCTATAATGAAATCAATCGCTATGTCCTGGAGGGGAGGAAGATAGTCTGGGGGAGTGCGCACGTCACTGTAGCGATCCAGTAAATGCTGGACACACGGTGGGATGGCTGCCTTTGGAGTGGTGATGGGGCAAAGAAGAGCATAACACATCCCCATATCTATGGCCTCGGTGGCTAACTTCTCATGGGAAATAAGTAAGGATAAGGGTCGAGTCATCGAAAATGGTCGCATCAGCCGAAGAAGAAAGTTATGTGCCTCATGTGTAAAAGAGTCAGTATTGGCTCGCCCGTCATGCATGCTACCATGGTCAAACTGCCATGGTCTCCCTAAAAGAAAGTGGCAGACCCACATATCAACTACGATGCAAAAAACCTCATCATGAAAATCCCTAATGAAGAAACTAACTCGACACTGTCGGTTAGGAAAAAGCGTGGGTCCACCTCCTAGCCACCCAATACGATATGGTTTAGTCAATAATTCCGTGGGCAGATTGAGTTTATCTACCATCTCTTGTGCCACTAAGTTGTCACTGGCCCCCCGTCTATGAGTACTGTGCATAACCTTCCCCTCACGGTGCAACGAATAAAAAAAATGCTCATTTGAATCCATGAATAATCGTCGGGAGTAGGTGATTGAACATCCATCGAGGTTGTAACCCTAACGGTGTGAGTATAAGCAGTAGAGGCATTGGCTAATTTACTTTGGGAATGACAAAAAGAGTCGCGTTGATGACAAATGGATTGTGCGGTGGAAAAAAGTGTCTTGAGTGGAATGGGTACGATGCCCATTGTAACACACCCTTTGTATAAGGAATTAGGGTTTTTAGGAGGTATAAAAGTTAGGGTTTCATGGGAAAGGAATAAAGATGATGTGGGCTTTACTTTGTGTTGGGAAACTTGATTAGGGTTATAATTGGGTTTAATTTCTGTCTTGGCACGTTCAATTTGGGTTACAAATGGGTCGAAATCATCTCGGGATTGAACCGCTCAGTTTTTTTATTGGACAACATTGCAGCAAGGGTCAGATGATTCTTGAGACTGCTCTGGAGGCATCGGGTGAAGATCAGAATCTTGGGATAGGTCGAAACCTTCGGAAGGAGACGCTAAGGCTTGGACTCTTCTTTTCGACGCATTAGGGGTCGGACGGCCTTGGGACTTGGCTGTCTAACTTCGTGAGGTATAATCGGTGGGTTTTGGTACTGTTTGGGTAGGGTTTTGGGCCCCGATAAAAATGATGGGAGTTTTCAACAGTAGAGGGGTTTGTTCTTGAGTGCAATTAGGGTTAGGGTTTGGTTTCAAGTCATCCGGATGGACTCAATTTGAGTCCCATTCTTCGATAAGTATGATTTATCCAAGAACAAACCTAGCTCTGATACCAATTTGATGTAGAATTAGGGTGCAAAAGCATAAAATTAAAGAAATTAACCACACAACAACAACAACAACATGAAAATAAAGGGACTTCTTGTATTTCTCTCTCTAGTCTCTCAATATCAAATGGGCAAAAGTAATACAAAATGGGAGCCTTTAGACTATTTATACTAAAGATATAAAAGGGTAAAAAAAGAACAAAACAAAAGAAATATAAAAAGAACGTCCTTTTCCTATGCTCCTGCATCAATTGCATTCCAACATTAAGATCACATTAAAAAGCGATATTTTATTTTTAAACCTTTTTATCATGTCTTAAACATAAAAAGAACATCTTAATATCTAGTTTAGGTAGTTACAAGTAATTTTAGGTTGGAGTAATACTAAGTATACACAGAACCAAGAAACAAACCAAGTGAAACCCACATGCCAACCAATGTATTTTGGGTTCTAAGTAGGCCTTATATAATATTACTCTTTAGATAGGGTACGAGGTTTATCATATTTACATTGAAAATAAAAATAAACTATCACAAAATATATCAACAAACGTCGCAAAAGGTGAAATAGAACTCGAGGTCACAATATCAAAAATCTTGGACCCCACCTAAAACTAACCGATATTAGAGGAACCCAAAATGAAAATAACTCAAAAAATAGGGGTTTCTATAGTTTAGTCCTCACAAACAATTTTTAGACACTATTTCACATTCCCACATTTTTTAGACATTTAGGGTTTGTTTGGTTCGGGGTAAAAAAAAAATTCACCGAGGTGAAAAATAAAATGGTGAAATATGTTTTTACGTATTTAGAGTTAAATTTCGTTCACCATTTTTGTTTAAAATTGCATAATTCAGTATTTCAAACCAACAAAAATTTAATTTTAAAGATGTGAAAAAATATTTCATCATTTTACTTTTCACCGCAGCAAAAAGTATTTCACCCCGAACCAAACGTATCCTTGAGACACACAACCCCATTTACCTATTTATCTCTTTATCTATGAATCACGGACACGGTTACAGGTGTCGTGCCCAGCACAACACGGACACGCCGACATAAAAAAAACTAGGACACGACATGACAAGGACACGGTGACAAATAAATATATATTTATACTTGTATATATATATATATATATATATATATATATATATATATATATATATATATATATATATATATATATACTTTCATCTAATTTGCATTTAAAAAACAAAAAATAGTTGTGAAACTAATTTATTAAATTAACATAGTCTAGTATTTCATAACGACGGTGAAATCGTAATTCAAAAACATGCATCTAAATTAGGCATGTGATAATATGCAAATACTGCGTATTTCATCTCTCGAACCTACGCATTTTGGCCCCCTCAGGTGCCTTAATCTCTATATTTAAGCCTGTTAACCAGACAACCTCGGTTTATATTATTAACATGCTATATGAGGTATAATTGGGCTTTTGTAGCTATTTAGGTACTAAGTAGGGAGTTTGGACGCATTCCGGTGAAGTTCCGTACCCAATTGCACGTTCAAGGGCATTTTAGTCATTTCACAGCTTGGGCACCTGGCCCTACATCGCATGGAAGTTGTATCCCTCCTCATTTCACAACATGGCCGCGAACGGTGCACGAATCAGTAGGAACTGTCCGCGCAGCCTCGAAACTCCCGGTTTGAGAATACGACGATAATTTGCATATTTCTAGACTTAGGCTTAAAAACATGGCATTAGTTGGTAAAAACCCGAAACAGCCCCCGAAAGTAGTGAAAAAAGAGAAGAAAAGAGAAAGTAAAATGCAAAAGAAAACAAAAGATAAAATGAGAAAAAGAAGAAAAGAAAAAGAAAGAGAAGTTTGTAAATGTTGTATATAGTTCAATAAGCTTTGATTACTCTCCTCGGTGATATATCTAATGTCGGTTTGGAATTTGTTTTCCAATTTTGATATTGTCCGCATTTTCCCATTATCTCGAGTTTTCATACCGAGCACTTTGAATCCGTACATACATTCCTTCATTTTGCACCCTAGCCTGCATTACAACCATATACAAGTCCTATGTGATCATTGGTGCATGTAATTCAAAAGTCATAATAGTTTTGATAATCTGTGAAAATGCATTTCACCTCTTTTAGTGTGCGGTATCCTTTAATTGAGATTACAGTTTTTCAGTTTATATATAGCGTTCTTCATTTGTGACATATGTGCAGCCTAATTTCCATTTACATTTACTCTTGTGCCCGTGTGTTCCGTGTGTTAGCTCCCTGTTTCGAGTGAATTCGCTTGATGAGTGTAATGCCCGAGAGGATTGAATATATGCATGCTTTGATATTTAGTATCCGATTTATATGAGTTTTTTTTTGCCAAATAACACTTTGCATGTGCTCGCTCCCCCTCCCACATTTTAAGGTTTCAATTCTATGAGGTGCATTCTATAATTTCAATGATTCAGACTTTTGTTTGAATTCGTTCAATATGCTAATAATGCGTATGAAATTCTTTTCGTTATTATTGGGCTTGTCGCATGTTGGGTTGGGCATATTTTGAGGAAACCATGTGATGTTTGTGGATACCATCCTTGAAAACCCTCACGAGATGACACTCGTCCATTAGGGTGACATAGGGTTTAACGGCTTATTGCATATGCTAAATGCAATCGAATCGCCCGCGAAAGTGGCCTTTTGCTTTTATACCATACTTTTGTACTATCTCCTGCTTCTGGTTTGCTTGTGGTTCTCATTGCATCCTATTTCATTGCGAGGGATTAGCAATGTGTAAGTTAGGGGGTGTGATAATACGCAAATATTGTGCATTTCATCTCTCGAACCTACGCATTTTAGCCCCCTCGGGTGCCTTAATCTCTATATTTAAGCCCGTTAACCAGACAACCTCGATTTATATTGTTAACATGTTATATGATGTATAATTGGGCTTTTGTAGGTATTTAGATACTAAGTATGGAGTTCGGACGCATTCCGGTGAAGTTTCGTAAGTAATCGCACGTTCAAGGGCATTTTAGTCATTTCACAGCTTGGGCATCCCTCCTCGCTAGCTTCACATGGGCGCGAATGGTGCGCGATTCCGAGTCCGTATGAAGGAGTTACGACGATTTCAATGGAGGGAAAAATAAGGAAAGCAAAAGAGTAGGAGAAGAGGAAGACAAGAATGCAGAAGTTGCTGCTTGGCTCACCCTTGCTTGATCGATCGATCGACGATTTTGGTCGATCGATCGATCCTTCTGTAATGCCAAAATTTGGCCTTGATCGATCGATCGACCCTTTTTGTCGATCAATCGATCCCCCGCTTTCTAGAGATATTTTAGCATTTCTTTTCTTTTCTCTTTGCTTTTCTGATTTAATTCCAGCTTACTATATAAAGAAATTTTGTTGTAATAAGCAAATGTGGACGATTTTAGCTCAGAATAGGTTAGGGTTTGGGTGATTTTGGTTAGTTCTTATTTATTTCTCTTAGTATTGACACCCTATTTGGTATGTAAGTTGACTATTCATTCATCCTCTCCATTAATATAGTTGTTTTCCCTTAATTCTTGCCTTGTTAATTAGGTTTACATGCTTTTATAATTAGTTTACATACTTTCTTCCCGTGTTTTCTAGTGTAGATTTATCACGTTTCTTTATCTCTTTATTTATCGCGTTTTTATCATGCCTTATAGGTAATTTAAATTAGGTTGTGTTTGAATGGAACTCACTCGGGTTAACGCGCTGCTTGGCTTGGTGATAGTGTTTACGGGTTTATTTCGGGTGCGTTGTCCTAGTTATTGCGCCTAGGAGATTTGACGGGGCATATCATGTATGTCCCGTGCTTACGACCTTTCGTGCGCAATTTTCACGTTATTTGTTGACGCCAAAATCATATTAGGCTTTTACGCGGATTTAGGGGTATGACAACCATTGGTTCACTTAATTATCGAAACGAGATGCATTCTAAATAACTCGTCGACCCATGTAACCATTTTATACAAATTAACTCGGGTGAGGGATATTCGATGCAGCCTATAGTTTTACTCGCTTTCTTAATCTAGTTTTAATACCTTGCCTAGATTAACATTTCCCTTTTATGCATCTTTTACTTTTTAGTTTGTAATCACCTTTTACACTTTTATTTCGAAACATTAAATCACTTAAATTCTATCAACTTGTCCTTGTGGATTTTCGATACCCGACTTACCGTTGTGCTTGCCTCACAAGTGTAGTAGTAATTTAGGTTTGTTTGTATAGTCGCGGCGAGATGAAAACAACGACCGTGGCCTTACGCGACCACAACTCTCACGCGCTATCAGCAAGATAATAACTTCGTTCTTTTAACTTTTCTTCTTATTATTCAAAGGCCCTTACACGATTTAATTTTACAAGATGACACTATAATTTCTTAGTGTTATTTAAGTTTCGCACCCTGTGTCTTGTCCACAAAATGTCTGGGTCGTGTTTGTGTAGCGTCCGCCCATTTTTAAATGCCAAACAAGGCTGCCAAGGCACGCGGAGTGTGGTAAGAGTGTCGGGAGTTTCCAACATGGGTACGCCACCTTCGAAGAAGTGTACATGCTTCTTTGATCTTAATCTTTATATAACTTATCTCTCTCCCTCTCCCTCTCCCTCTTCCCTCCACCCACCCAACCACACCACACTACACCAAATCCTGCGAATGGTCATGCCCAGTGGGTCACGGCCCAAATCCGTGACCAGCTGGTGGCGGACTTGGGTCGTGACCCAATCAATATTTGGCATGACCATATTTATTATCACACTAAATTATCGATGCTCTAGAATGGTCACAGACCAAGTCCGTGACCACACTGGTCGCGGACTTGGGCCGTGATCAGGTCGTGACCATCTTAGCGCCAAACTCGCGCCAAAATTCCCTCCAATCTTGGTCGCGGATTGGTCACGGACTTGGCCCGTGACCATAGGCATGACGAAGCACAAAACACACACATTGGGGGTCACGGCTGGGGGCCGTGACAATTTATTAGCGTGGGTCACGGCTATGGGCCGTGACCATTTGCAGTTTGATGGATCTTTTGGTTTCGTTGGTGGTTCTTCCGGTGGGCCACGGCTGAGAGCCGTGACCAGGTTCAATCTTAAAAAACTAAAACGCTGCATTGGTTTTATCATTCAGTAGCCTTCGTTTCTTTCATTTCCCCCCAATGAAATAGCCGCGCTAAAAAAAAAACCTTATCGATGGGACTGTGGCTTTTCCGGCAAACCAAAGGTCGAGACTGTCGGCAGTAAGTTGGTTAAATGGCAAGCGGGGTTCAATGAACGACGGCAGTGGTGAACTATAGGGTTTCTTTCATTTCGATTGTTTTAAACGGTCTCAGAAATAGAAAGAAGACTGTAGGGTTCTTTCACCCATACACTAACGACAGCGGTGGAGGAGAGAGAGTTCTTTGGTGTGCAGTGAAAGCCATACAAGAAGAAAGTCTGATTTGGATCTCGATTGCGTTGTGTAAACGGGTGATGGCTCGAGCACTCGATCTCTTTGCGATAAATTTACCCTCCTCAGGTACCCCCATCTCTCTAAACAAGCACGTATCAGTTTCTTTTGTTTTTTTAATTTAATAGTTATATAAACTGGTAATATTACTGTTTAACACTATAATTTTAAAACATGACACTATCACACTTTGATATTAGGAGGGCTCCTGCTAAATAAAGAATCTTTCTCAGTTTTTTACGATTGATTATATACATATGAAGTGCGGATGCAACCTCAAGTATGATAGCCTAAAGGTCAATTCGAGGATCCAAGATTTTTGGTAAGGGGCCAAAGTTTTGAGTGTTGTTGGGTTAATTCGAGTTTTATACAAATGATACCTTTTGTTTTTATGATTTATTACAATTAGTGCCCAAGTGTTTGAGTAAATACCTCAAAGTTTGAAGGTCTTCAAAATTGCTCACTTACATATTTCTTATCATTGAAGCATTGTGCCTATTCGCAAATATGAGTGATGATCTGTATTTTTGTAGAGTCAAATTTCACTAATTCATTTTGAAAGTGGGCATATATACGCATATATCCAATGTTCTACATTTTTTTAATTCATGTCTTGTAATATCAAATGCGTATATGCTCGGTTTAGATTTATTAAAGTGGGAGACTGACTAGCCACTCTCGCTTTACTGATATGACTTGGGTTTAATCGGGTATGGTTCGAGATTTATTTATTCGTGAAGGTAAATAGAAAGTATAACTATAAGTTTTTTAAAGCAAGTAAATGAGTTTTATTTTTATTTTTTATGTACTATATGAGTATTTAGGCTTTCGGTAGTTATATATTCTCATCTTTTATATCTGATTTTGTCCCACTTTATAGGTTATCAATTTGACTATGTATTTGATTGGACTATATTGAAGTATCCTCAGACTGGTGCCAGTTCTAGAGAACGAGTCGGTGTTTGTATAATTTTCTTTCGTGTTTTTTTATTCTTCCAAGAATGTTACTTATTATTTCTTTTGTTTTCAAAATCCCAATGGAAATGCAGCTTTAAATGCAGGACCATCTGCGAAAAGGACCTTAGGTACTCTCTCTAAGCATATTCAGATTCGTCCCCGAAATGTCATGTCTTTATATAATTACTCTTCTAATTATTCGATTTAGTGTTGTGAGTCTAATTTGAACTTTGCGGAATGGCTATGTTCCTAATTCAACCAAGATTGTAGTTTTTCTGGAACGGATTTTTTGGATTCCGTTAGATTTTTTTTAATAAAGCTAACTATGCTTCTGGGGAATATATTCTATATTTTGTTGGGACTCATTTTAGTATCAGTGTGCTATAGCTCCAATTTATATTTCTAAAAAATCATGTGTTATGCATGCTAGACGGACAGTAAAAAACATTCCCAAGTATGCTCCAGCACAGTTCTACATTGACAATGTGTTGTTTGGGATCAAGGAGAAGAACATTCCCTATTGCTATTATTTTGTTGCAGGATAGATCTGCTATGCTTTACTTTAACAAAAGTAGTTATATAATTGATATGCATTATCTATTAAATCTTTTAAATGATAGAAGGAGTACGGGATAATTATTCATTTTGTTTGGTTTGACTGTTGGATAATTATTTGTTGTTGTTTGTTGTTGGATAGTATGTTAGAAGGAGTATGGGATAATTAGAAGGAGTACGGGATAATTATTAGATAATATGTTGAAAATATTTTAGACTCCCGGTTTTAGAATACGACGATAATTTCAAAATGGGTAGACTTAAGCTTAAAAGCAAGACGTTAGAGGGGAGAAACCCGAAACATCCCCCAAACGGTCCCGTTAGAGGCATCAACACCTTGCACGGAACCAATGTAACTCGTACGAATAGGAACAACGATCACGGGACTCTCGGTATGACAATACAAGGATAATTTGCATATATCATAACTTAGGTTTAAAAACATGACGTTAGAGGGCGAAAACTCGAAACAGCCCCAAAACGGCCCCGTGGGTGGCACCAACACCTCCCACGGGACCAATGTGACTCGTAGGAACTGTCCGCGCAGCCTCGGAACTCCCAGTTGGAGAATACGATGGTAATTTGAATATTTGTAGACTTAGGCTTAAAAACATGGTGTTAGTGGGTGAAAATCAGAAACCGCCACCGTACGGCCCCGTGGGTGGCACCAACACCTCTTACGGGGACAATGTGACTCGTAGGAACTGACCGTGCAGCCCCGGGACTCCCGGTTATAGAATATGACGGTAATTTGAATATTTCTAGACTTACCCTTAAAAAATGGGGTTAGAGGTTGAAAACCCAAAACTGCCCCTGAACGGCCCCGTGGGTGGCACCAACACCTCCCACGGGACCAATGTAACTCGTAGGAACTGATCGTGCAGCCGTGGCACTCCCGATTTGAGAATACGACGGTAATTTGCATATTTCTAGCCTTGGTAATAAAAACATGGCGTTAGAGGGTGAAAACCCAAAACATCCCCCGGACGGCCCCGTGGGGGGCACCAACACCTCCCACGGGACCAATGTAACTCGTAGGAACTGACCGCGTAGCCGCGGCACTCCCGGTTTAAGAATAAAATGGTAATTTGCATATTTTTAGACTTAGGTATAAAAATATGGCATTAGAGGGTGAAAACTCGAAACAACCCCCGAACGGCCCCTTGGGTGGCACCAACACCTCCCACGGGACCAATGAACTCGTAGGAACTGATCGCACAACCGCGGGACTCCCGGTTTCAGAACAAGACAGTAATTTGAATATTTTTAGACTTAGGCTTAAAAACATAGTGTTCGAGGGTGAAAACCCACAACAGCCCCCGAAAGGCCCCGTGGGTGGCACCAACACCTCCCACGGGACCAATGTGACTCGTAGGACTGACCGCGCAGCCCCGGAACTCCTTGTTTGAGAATACGATTGTAATTTGAATATTTCTAGACTTAGGCTTAAAAACATGGTGTTAGTGGGGGAAAACCCGAAACAGCCCCCGTACGGCCCCGTGGGTGGCACCAACACCTCCCACGGGACCAATGTGACTCGTAGGAACTGACCGTGCATCCACGGGACTCCAGGTTTTAGAATACGATGATAATTTGCATATTTCTAGACTTAGGTTTAAAAACATGGCGTTAGAGGGTGAAAAACAAAAACAACCCACGAACGGCACTGTGGGTGGCACCAACACCTCTCACGGGACCAATGTGACTCGTAAGAACTGACCGCGCAGCCCCGGGATTCTCGGTTTGAGAATACGTTGGTAATTTGAATATTTCTAGACTTAGACTTAAAAACAAGGCTTTAGTGGGTGGAAACCCAAAACATCCCCCGAACTTCCCCGTGGGTGGCATCAACACCTCCCACGGGACTAATGTAACTCGTAGGAACTGACCGCGCAGCCGGGACACTCCCAGTTTGAGAATACGACGATAATTTGCTTATTTCAAGACTTGGGCTAAAAAACATGGCGTTAGAGGGTGAAAACCCAAAACAGCCCTCGAACGGCCCCGTGGGTGGCACCAACACCTCCCATGGGACCAATGTGACTCGTTGAACTGAGCGCACAGTCCCGGGGTTCCCAGTTTGAGAGTACGACAGTAATTTGAATATTTTTAGACTTAGGTAAAACATGGCGTTGATGGGGAAAAACACGAAACAACCCCCGAACGGCCCCGTGGGTGGCACCAACACCTCTCACGGGACCAATGTTACTCGTATGAACTGACCACGCAGCCGCGGAACTCCCGATTTGAGAATACGATGATAATTTGCAAATTTATAGACTTAAGCTTGAAAATATGGCGTTATAGGGTGAAAACCTGAAACAGCCCCCGAATGGCCCCGTGACTGGCACCACCACCTCCCTCGGGACCAATGTGACTCGTAGGAACTAACCGAGCAGCCGCGGGACTCCTGGTTTGAAAATACGACGATAGTTTACATATTTCTAAACTTAGGCTTAAAAACATGGCGTTAGAGGGTGAAACCCTAAACAACCCACGAACGGCCCCGTGGGTGGCACCAACACCTCCCACGGGACCAACGTGACTCGTAGGAACTGTCCGTGCATCCCTGGAACTCCCAGTTTGAAAATACAACGGTAATTTGAATATTTGTAGACTTAGGCTTAAAAACATGGTGTTAGTGGGTGAAAACCCGAAATAACCCCCGTACGGCCCCGTGGGTGGCAACAATACCTCCCACGTGACCAATGTGACTCGTAAGAACTGATCGCGCTTCCTCGGGACTCCCGGTTTGAGAATATGACGGTATTTTGAATATTTATAGACTTAGGCTGAAAAACATGGCGTTAGTAGGTGGAAACCCGAAACAGCCCCCGAACGGCTCTATGGGTGGCACCAACGCCTCCCACGGGACCAATGTGACTCGTAGGAACTGACCACGCAGCCGCGGCACTCCTGGTTTAAGAATGCGATGGTAATTTCCATATTTCTAGACTTACGTATAAAAACATAGCGTTAGAGGGTGAAAACTCGAAACAACTCTCAAACGGCCCCTTGGGTGGCACTAAAAACTCCCACGGGACCAATGTAACTCGTGGGAACTGACCGCACAATCGCGACACTCACGGTTTGAGAATACGACGGTAATTTGAATATTTCTAGACTTAGGAATAAAAATATGGCGTTACAGGGTGAAAACTCAAAACAGCCCCCGGACGGCCCCGTGGGTGGCACCAACACCTCCCACGAGACCAATGTAACTCGTAGGAACTCACCACACAGCCGCGGTACTCCCGGTTTAAGAATACGATGGTAATTTGCATATTTCTAGACTTACGTATAAAAACATGGCGTTAGAGAGTGAAAACTCGAAACAACCCCAGAACGGCCCCTTGGGTGGCACCAACACCTCCCATGGGACCAATGTAACTCGTAGGAACTGACCGCACGACCACAACACACACGGTTTGAGAATACGACGGTAATTTGCATATATTTCTAGACTTAAGCAAAACATGGCGTTAGTGGGTGAAAACTCGAAACAACCACCGCACGGCCCCGTGGGTGGCACCATCACCTCCTACAGGACCAATGTAACTCGTAGGAAGTGACACCGTAGTCGCGGGTCTCTCGGTTTGAGGATACAACGATAATTTACATATTTTTAGACTTGGGCTTAAACACATGGCGTTAGAGGTTGAAAATCCAAAATAGCTCCCGAACAGCCCCGTGGGTGGCACCCACACTCCCAAGGGAGCAGTCTGACTCGTTGGAACTAACCGCGCAGCCCCAGGACTAACGATTTGAGGATACGACGGTAATTTCAATATTGCTAGACTAAGGTTTAAAAATATGGCTTTAGTGGGTGAAAACCCGAAACGGCCCCCGTACAGCCCCGTGGGTGGCACCAACACCTCCCACAGGATCAATGTCACTTGTAGGAACTGACCGTGCAGTCCCGGGACTCCCGGTTTGACAATACGACGATATTATGAATATTTCAAGACTTTGGCAAAACATGGCGTTACTGGGGGAAATCCCGAAACAACCCCCGAACGGCCCCGTGGTGGTACCAACACCTCCCACAGGACCAATGTAACTCCTAGGAACTGACCACGCAGCCGTGGGACTCCCGGTTTGAGAATACGATGATAATTTGTTTCAAGACTTAGGGTTAAAAGCATAGCGTTAGATGGTGAAAATCCGAAACAGCCCCGAACGGCCCCGTGGTTGGCACCAACACCTCCCACGGGACCAATGTGACTCGTAGGAACTGACTGCGCAGCCGCGGGACTCCAGGTTTGAGAATACGATGAAAATTTGCATATTTTTAAACATAGGCTTAAAAACATGGCGTTAGAGGGTGAAAATCCAAAACAACCCCCGAACGGCCCCGTGGGTGGCACCAACACCTCTCACGGGACTAATGTGACTCGTATAAACAGTCCCTGCAGCCCCAGAACTCCCAATTTCAGAATACGACAGTAATTCGAATATTTCTAGACTTAGGCTTAAAAACTGCGCGTTAGTGGGTGAAAATTTCGAAACTGCCCCCGTACGGCCCCGTGGGTGGCACCAACAACTCCCACGGGACGAATGTGACTCATAGGAGCTGTCCGCGCAGCATCGGAACTCCCAGTTTGAGAATACGATGGTAATTTAAATATTTCTAGACTTAAGCATAAAAACATGGTGTTAGTGGGTGAAAAATCGAAACAGTCCCCGTATGGCCCCGTGGGTTGCAACAACACCTGCTACGGGACCAATGTGACTCGTAGGAACTGACCGCGCAGTCCTGGGACTCCCGATTTGAGAATATGACTGTAATTTGAATATTTCTAGACTTAGGCTTAAAAATATGGTGTTAGTGGGTGAAAATCCGAAACTGCCCCCGTATGGCCCCGTGGGTGGCACCAACAACTCCCACGGGACCAATGTGACTCGTAGGAGTTGTCCGCGTAGCCTCGAAACTCCCAGTTTGATAATAAGACGGTAATTTGAATATTTCTAGACTTAGGCATAAAAACATGGCGTTAGTGGGTAAAAACTCGAAATAGTCCCCGTATGGCCCCGTGGGTGGCAACAACACCTCCTACGGGACCAATGTGACTCGTAGGAACTGACCACGCAGCCCTGGGACTCCCGATTTGAGAATACGACTGTAATTTGAATATTTCTAGACTTAGGCTTAAAAATATGGCGTTAGAGGTTGAAAACTCAAAACTGCCCCCGAACGGCCCCATGGGTGGCACCAACACCTCCCACAAGACCAATGTAACTCGTAGGAACTGACCGCGCAGTCGCGGCAATCTTGGTTTGAGAATACGACGGTAATTTACATCTTGCTAGACTTAGGAATAAAAACATGGCGTCAGAGGGTGAAAACCCAAAACATCCCCCGGACCGCCCCATGGGTGGCACGAACACCTCCCACGAGACCAATGTAACTTGTAGGAACTGAACACGCAACCGCGACACTCACGATTTGAGAATACGACGGTAATTTACATGTATTTCTAAACATAAGCAAAACATGGCGTTAGAGGGTCAAAACTCGAAATAACCCGAACGGCCCCGTAGGTGGCACCATCACCTCCCACAGGACCAATGTTACTCATAGGATCTGACCCCGTAGTCGCGGGTCTCCCGGTTTGAGAATACGATGATAATTTGCATATTTCTAGACTTAGGCTTAAAAACATGGCGTTAGAGGGTGAAAATCCAAAATAGCCCCCGAACGGCCCCGTGGGTGGCACCAACACCTCCCACGAGACCAACGTGACTCGTCGGAACTGTCCGCGCATCCCCGGAACTCGCAGTTTGAGAATATGACGGTAATTTGAATATTTCTAGACTTAGGCTTACAAATATGGCATTAGTGGGTGAAAACCCGAAACACCTCCCTTACGGCCCCGTGGGTGGCAACAACACCTCCCACGTGACCAATGTGACTCGTAAGAACTATCCGCACAGCCTCGGGACTCCCGGTTTGAGAATGCGACGGTATTTTGAAAATTGCTAGACTTAGGCTTAAAAACAAGGCGTTAGTGGGTGAAAACCCGAAACAGCCCCCGTACGGCCCCGTGGGTGGCACCAACACCTCCCACAGGAATAATGTGACTTGTAGGAACTGACCGTGCAGCCCCGGGACTCTCGATTTGACAATAGGGGGGTAATATGAATATTTATAGACTTTGGCAAAACATGGCATTACTGGGGGAAATCTTGAAACTACGCCCGAACGACCCCGTGGTGGTACCAACACCTCTCACAGGACCAATGTAACTCCTAGGAACTGACCACGCAACCGCGGGACTCCCGGTTTGAGAATACGATGATAATTTGCATATTTCTAGACTTAGGGTTAAAAGCATAGCGTTAGACGGTGAAAATCCGAAACAGCACCTGAACGGCCCCGTGATTGGCACCAACACCTCCCACGGGACCAATGTGACTCGTAGGAACTGACTGCGCAGCCGCGGGACCCCCGATTTGAGAATACGAGGATAACTTGCATATTTCTAAACTTAGACTTAAAAACATCGTGTTAGTGGGTGAAAACCCGAAACATCCCCCGTAGGGTCCCGTGGGTGGCACCAACACTCCCATCGGACCAATGTGACTCGTAAGAACTGACTATGCAGCCCCGGGACTCTCGGTTTAAGAATATGTTGGTAATTTGAATATTTTTAGACTTAGGCTTAAAAACATGGCGTTAGTGGGTGGAAACCCAAAACATCCCCCGAACTTCCCCGTGGGTGGCAACAACACCTCCCACGGGACCAATGTAACTTGTAGGAACTAACCGCGCAACCGTGACACTCCCAATTTGAGAATACGACGATAATTTGAATATTTCAAGACTTGGGCTAAAAAACATGGCGTTAGAGGGTGAAAACCCAAAACAGCCCTCGAACGGCCCCGTGGGTGGTACCAACACCTCCCACAGGACCAATGTGACTCGTTGGAATTGAGCGCGCACTCTCGGGGCTCCCAGTTTGAGAATACAACGGTAATTTGAATATTTGTAGACTTAGGCAAAACATGGCGTTAGTGGGGAAAACCCCGAAACAACCACCGAAGGGCCACGTGGGTGGCACCAACACCTCCCACGGGACCAATGTAACTCGTAGGAACTGACCACGCAGCCGCGGAACTCCCGGTTTGAGAATACGATGATAATTTGCATATTTCTAGACTTAAGCTTAAAAATATGGCGTTATGGGGTGAAAACCCGAAACAGCCCCCGAACGGCCCCGTGGCTGGCACCAACACCTCCCACGGGACCAATGTGACTCGTAGGAACTGACCGCGCAGCCACGGGACTCCTGATTTGAGAATACGACGATAATTTGTATATTTCTAAACTTAGGCTTAAAAGCATGGCGTTAGAGGGTGAAAACCCAAAACAACCCACGAACGTCCCCGTGGGTGGCACCAACACCTCCCACGGGACCAATGCGACTCGTAGGAACTGTCCGCGCATCCCCAGAACTCGCAGTTTGAGAATACGATGATAATTTGAATATTTATAGACTTAGGCTTAAAAACATGGCATTAGTGGGTGAAAACCCGAAACAGCTCTTGGACGGCCCCGTGGGTGGCAACAACACCTCCCACGTGACCAATGTGACTCGTAAGAACTGTCCGCGCAGCCCCGGGACTCCCGGTTTGAGAATACCACGGTATTTTGAATATTTCTAGACTTAGGCTGAAAAACTTAATGTTAGTAGGAGGAAACGCGAAACAGCCCCCGAACGGCTCCATGGGTGGCACCAACACCTCCCACGGGACCAATGTGACTCGTAGGAACTGATCGCACAGCCGCGGGACTCCCAATTTCATAATACGACGATAATTTGCATATTTCAAGACTTGGGCTTAAAAACATGGCGTTAGAGGGTGAAAACCCAAAACAGCCCCCGAACGGCCCCGTGGGTGGCACCAATACCTCCCATGGGACCAATGTGACTTGTTGGAACTGACCGCGCAGTCCCGAGGCTCCCGGTTTGAGAGTATGACGGTAATTTTAATATTTCTAAACTTAGGCAAAACATGGCGTTAGTGGGGAGAAACCCGAAACAATCCCCGAACGGCCCCGTGGGTGGCACCAACACCTCCCACGGGACCAATGTGACTCGTAGGAACTGTTCGCGTAGCCCCGGAACTCCTAGTTTGAGAATACAATGGTAATTTGAATATTTCTAAACTTAGGCTTAAAAACATGGCGTTAGTGGGTGAAAACCTGAAACAGCCCCCGTACGGCCCCGTGGATGGCACCAACACCTCCCACGGGACCAATTTGACTCGTAGGAACTGATCGCGCATCCCCGGGACTCCCAGTTTGAGAATACGATGATAATTTGTATATTTATAGACTTAGGTTTAAAAACATGGCGTTAGTGGGTGAAAACCTGAAACTACCTCCGAACGAGCTCGTGGCTGGTATCAACACCTCACACGGGACCAATGTAACTCCAAGAAACTGACCATGTAGTGACGGGACTCTCGATTTGAGAATACGATGGTAATTTGAATATTTCTAGACTTAGGAAAAACATGGCGTTAGTGGGGAAAAACCCGAAACAACCCCCGAACGTCCCCGTAGCTGGTACCAACACCTCCCATAGGACTAATGTAACTCGTAAGAACTAACCAGGCAGCCGCGGGACTCCCGGTTTGAGAATACGACGGTAATTTGCATAATTCTAGACTTAGGCTTAAAAACATGGCGTTAGTGGGTGAAACCCCTAAACAGCTCCCGAACGGCCCGGTGGGTGGCACCAACACCTCCCACGGGACCAATGTAACTCGGAGGAACTAACTGCGCAGCCGCGGGACTCCCGGTTTGAGAATACGACGATAATTTGCATATTTTTAGATTTGGGCTTAAAAATATGGCTTTTGAGGTTGAAAACCCGAAACAGCTCCCGAACGGCCCCATGGGTGGCACCAACACCTCCCACGGGACAAATGTGACTCGTAGGAACTGACCGCGCAGCCGCGGGACTCCCGGTTTGAGAATATGATGATAATGTGCATATTTCTAGACTTAGGCATAAAAATAGGGTGTTAGTAGGTGAAAACTCGAAACAGCCCCCGAACGGCCCCGTGGGTGGCACCAACACCTCCCATGGGACAATTGTGACTCGTAGGAACTGACCGCACAGCCGCGGGACTCCCGGGTTCAGAATACGACAGTAATTTGAATATTTTTAGACTTAGGCTTAAAAACATGGCGTTAGAGGGTGAAAACCCACAATAGCCCCCGAACGGCCCCGTGGGTGGCACCAACACCTCCCACGGGTCCAATGTGACTCATAGGATCTGACTGCGCAGCTCCGAGACTCCCGGTTTGATAATACGATTATAATTTGAATATTTCTAAACTTTGCCAAAACATGGCGTTAGTGGGGGAAAACTTGAAACAACCCTCAATGGTTTCGGGGGTGGCACCAACACCTCCCACGTGACCAATGTAACTCGTAAGAACAGACCATGCAATCGCAGGACTCCCGATTTGAGAATACAACGATAATTTTCATATTTCTAGACTTAAGCATAAAAAAATGGCGTTATTGGGTGAAAACTAGAAATAGCCCCCGAACGGCTCTGTGGGAGGCACCACCACCTCCTACGGGACCAATGTGACTCGTAGGAACTGACCGCGCAGCGGCAGGACTCCCGATTTGAGAAGACGATGATAATTTGCATATTTTTAGATTTAGGCCTAAAAACATGGCGTTAGGGGGTGAAAACCCAAAACAGCCCCCGAACGGCCCCGTTGGTGGAACCAACACCTCCCACGGGACCCATGTGACTCGTTGGAACTGACCGCGCAGCCCCGGGGCTCTCGATTTGAGAATACGATGGTAATTTGAATATTTCTATACTAAGGCAACATGGCGTTAGTGGGGAAAAACCCGAAATAACCCCTAAATGGCCCCGTGGGTGGCACCAACACCTCTCACCGAACCAATGTGACTCGTAGGAACTGTCCGCGCAGCCTCGGAGCTCCCAGTTTGAGCATACGATGGTAATTTGAATATTTTTAGAATTAGGCTTAAAAACATGGTGTTAGTGGGTGAAAACCCAAAACAGTCCCCGTACGGCCCCGTGGGTGGCACCAACACCTCCTACGGGACCAATGTGACTCGTAAGAACTGATCGCGCAGCCTCGGGACTCCCGATTTGAGAATACGACTGTAATTTTAATATATCTAGACTTAGGCTTAAGAACATGGCGTTAGAGGTTAAAAACCCAAAATTGCCCCCGAACGGTCGCGTGGGTGGCGCCAACACCTCCCACGGGACCAATGTAACTCGTAGGAACTGACCGTGCAGCCGCGGCACTCCCAGTTTGAGAATACGATGGTAATTTGCATATTTCTAGACTTAGGAATAAAAACATGGCGTTAGTTGGTGAAAACCCAAAACATCCCCCGGACGGCCACGTGGGTGGCACCAACACCTCCCACAAGACCAATGCAACTCGTAGGAACTGACCACGCAGTCGCGGCACTCCCAGTTTAAGAATACGACTGTAATTTGCATATTTCTAGACTTAGGTATAAAAACATGGTGTTAGAGGGTGAAAACTCGAAACAACCCCCGAATGGCCCTTTGGGTGGCACCAACACCTCCCACGAGACCAATGTAACTCGTAGGAACTGACCGCACGACCGCGACACTCGCGGTTTGAGAATACGATGGTAATTTGCATATTTCTATACTTAAGCAAAACATGGCGTTAGAGGGTGAAAACTCAAAACAACCCCCGAACGACCCCGTGGGTGGCACCATCACCTCCCACAGGACCAATGTAACTCGTAGGAACTGACCCCGGAGTCGCGGGTCTCCCGGTTTAGGAATACGACGATAATTTGCATATTTCTTGACTTCGGCTTAAAAACCTGGCTTTAGAGGGTGAAATCCAAAATAGCCCCCGAACGGCCCCGTGGGTGGCACCAACACCTCCCACGGGACCAATATGACTCATTGGAACTGACCGCGCAGCCCCGGGACTACCTATTTGAGGATACGACGGTAATTTGAATATTTCTAAACTTAGGCCTAAAAACAAGGCATTAGTGGGTGAAAACCTGAAACAACCCCTGTACGGCCCCGTGGGTGGCACCAACACCTCCCACAAGACCAACGTGACTCGTAGGAACTGACCGTGCAGCCCCGGGACTCCCAGTTTGATAATACGATGGTAATAAGAATATTTCTAGACTTTGGCAAAACATGGCGTTACTGGAGGCAATCCCTGAACAACCCCCGAACGGCCCCGTGGGTGGTACCAACACCTCCCACGGGACCAATGTTACTCCTAGGAACTGAACACGCAGCCACGGGACTCCCGATTTGAAAATACGACGATAATTTGCATATTTCTAGACTTAGGGTTAAAAACATAGTGTTAGACGGTGAAAATCCGAAACATCCCCCGAACAGCCCCGTGGCTTATACCAACACCTCCCACAGGACCAATGTGACTCGTAGGAACTGACTGCGCAGTAGCGGGACTCCCGATTTGAGAATACGACGATAATTTGCATATTTATTGACTTAGGCTTAAAAACATGGCGTTAGAGGGTGAAAACCCAAAACCACCCACGAACGGCCCCGTGGGTGGAACCAACACCTCTCACATGACTAATTTGACTTGTAGGAACTGTCCGCGCAGCCCCGGAACTCCTAGTTTGAGAATACGATCGTAATTTGAATATTTCTATACTTAGGCTTAAAAACATGGAGTTAGTGGGTGAAAACCCAAAACAACCCCCGTACGGCCCCGTGGGTGGCACCAACACCTCCCACATGACCAATTTGACTTGTAGGAACTGACCGCGCAACCCCGAGACTCCGGGTTTGACAATACGACGGTAATTTGAATTTTTCTAGACTTTGGAAAAATATGACGCTAGTGGGGGAAAATCCGATACAACCCCCGAACGACCCCGTTGGTGGCACCAACACCTCCCACGGGACCAATGTGACTCGTAGGAGCTGTCCACGCAGCCTCGAAACTCCTAGTTTGAGAATACGAAGGTAATTTGAATAGTTCTAGACTTAGGCTTAAAAACATGATGTTAGTGGGTGAAAACCCGAAACACCCCCCGTACGGCCCCGTGGGTGGCACCAACACCTCTCACGGGACCAATGTGGCTCGTAGGAACTGACGGTGCAACCGCGGGACTCCCGGTTTGAGAATACGAGGATAATTTGCATATTTTTAGACTTAGGCTTAAAAACATGGCGTTAGAGTGTGAAAACCCAAAATAACCCACGAACGACCCCGTGGGTGGCACCAACACCTCCCACGGGACCAATGTGACTCGTAGGAACTGTCCGCGTAGCCCCGGAACTCCTAGTTTGAGAATACGATGGAAATTTGAATATTTCTATACTTAGGCTTAAAAACATGGCGTTAGTGGGTGAAAACCCGAAACAGACCCTGTACGGCCCCGTGGATGGCACCAACACCTCCCACAGGCCAATTTGACTTGTAGGAACAGACCGCGCAGCCCCGGGACTCCGGTTTTGACAATACGATGGTAATTTGAATATTTCTAGACTTGTTAGTATATCGCCAATCTTATCCTCCAATCGCTGGATCGAGTCATTCCAGGCCCTCGTAGGGTCGGCTTGGCCGATGTTATCCCCTGCCGCCTCTTTGAGATGGACGGAGGTCCTGCTGCGGCTGGCCTGTGTCGGCTGTTTACTTCCCCCTGGCCGTCATCCCGTCCTAAAGGCCGGCCCCCGTGGTGTCGATCATCTCCTGCCTCCCTTCTAGACCTCGCGACACTCCTTGGCCTGGACAATTTTTCCTGCAGATCATTTACTGGGCCCAGCCTCTCAAAGGTCGACCCCCTTCTCAGGCGATCGAAAGCAGAGCCTCTCGGGTGATCATAAGGGTTTTACCTTCCGTACTTCCCTCTGCTCTCCTGGAGGGGTCGTACAGTACTGTTGGAGACCTCATACGGCTCCCAGCATTCTATGGGGGCTTCCTCCCCCCTCCAGATCATCATACCTGTCTTCAAAGGGTTTCCTTGCCTCCCCAGGCGTAGACGCCGGGGGTCAGCAACATCCCTACGTCGCTAAGGGGATGGAAGGACTTTACGTGGTTCCTGGGGTGTTCCCCTGGCCTCATGCTGTCCTGGAGCTGCTGTCGGAGTAATCATCTCAGGTGAGACCCCTGGTGGTCTTAGTATGTTCTGGCTTAGAGCTGTGAATTGCTCCTGCATGATCCGCTAGCTTGCTGCCGCCACATCAGCCATCTCAGACTGAGGTGGTGGCTGACTGGAACTGGGTCCTACTCCACTATTCGGTGGAGGGAGTGGTGGTGGCGACATCTCAGGTGCCATGTATTTGAGTTGTGAACAGCTGAACTGGAAAAAAGACTGGTGAGCTTGAGAACCTTGATGGGTCTCTTTCAATGGTGAAACATCTCCCCTCATGGGAAGAACTGGTTCACCACCAGAGTGCCTAGTGAGGTCAAGATGTACAAAGGAAGAAATGTCTTCTCTTTCCCACAGACGGCGCCAAACTGATGATGCTGAAATCTAGCACCATCAGATAAGTGATGATGAGCTAAAATAATAGTAACCATGGCAGCCATAGAGATGTAAGTGTATAAGTATATAGAAGGAGATGAGTATAAGAGGAATAAGACAATGATGTATAGTGGTTTAACCAATTAGGCCTACATCCACTGTGAATGTGTGATCCACTAAGTATGGGCACTAATGGCCTTGGATACAATGCACATGAGCTCATTTTCTCTCTCTACTGTGTGTACAAGCAAAGTTTCAGCTAGGGTTACAGTTATCGATCCCCTTGTAGGGTTGTAGGTGACAAGTATATATAGGTCTTGGGGGGTGTAGTGTACCCCCCAAGTATGCATGGTGCATGTGAATGATGATCTAACCAATATCCTGTTGACACCTGTAGATGCCAAATGATGACATAATATTCCCTCACGTGAGGGTGTGATGTTGTTATAATGGTCTTCCACGTGCCATGTGAGCCTCACGCGCACTGTTCCACGCCTCTCCCAAGCCATGTGCTGTGATTATGTCACCCTCGGCATTTGATATGAGGCCGAGGGCAAAGTTCCTTCCGGTAGTGAGTCTGGTATAATTTGGGCCTCGTACTGTCATACCCTCGGAGGGTCGTCTGGAGCCCGATGGAGGGTCGGCCCCTTGGAGGGCCGTTCAGGCCTGATGAAGGGTCGGCCCCTTGGAGGGTCGTTCGGGCCTGATGAAGGGTCGGCCCCTTGCAGTCGTCTGGGCCTGATGAAGGGTCGACCCCTTGGAGGGTCATCCGGGCATGATGAAGGGTCGGCCCCTTGCAGGGTCATCTGGTCCCGATGAAGGGTTGGCCCCTTGAAGGGTCGTCTGGGCCTGATGAAGGGTCGACCACTTGAAGGGTCTTCTGGGCCTGATGAAGGGTGAGATAATCTTGGGCTCGTCTTGTTGGAGGGCGCCCTCGGCCTGGCGTAAAAACACGACGGTAATTTGAATATTTCTAGACTTAGGGTTAAAAACATGGCGTTAGTGGGTGAAAACCCAAAATAGCACCCGTACGGCCCCGTGGGTGGCACCAACACCTCCCATAGGACCAATTTAACTGGTAGGAACTGACCGCGCAGCGCCGGGACTCCCGGTTTGATAATACGACGGTAATTTGAATATTTCTAGACTTAGGCAAAACATGGCGTTAGTGGGGAAAAACTCGAAACAACCCTCGAACGGCCCCGTGGGTGGCACCAACACCTCCCACGGGACCAATGTAAGTCGTAGGAACTGACCACGTAGCCGCGGGACTCCTGGTTTGAGAATACGATGATAATTTGCATATTTTTAGACTTAAGCTTAAAAATATGGCGTTATAGGCTGAAAACCTGAAAGAACCCCCGAACGGCTCCGTGGGTGGCACCAACACCTCCCACGGAACTAATGTGACTCGTAGGAACTGACCACGTAGTCGCGGGACTTCCGTTTTGAGAATACGATGATAATTTCCATATTTTTAGACTTAGGCATAAAAACATGGCGTTAGAGGGTGAAAACAAAAAACAGCCCCCGAATGGCCCCGTGGGTGGCACCAACACCTCCCACGGGACCAATATAACTCGTAGGAACTGGCCGCGCAGCCGTGACACTCCCGGTTTGAGAATACGAAGGTAATTTGCATATTTTTAGACTAAAGAAAAATATGGCGTTGGAGGGTGAAAACTCGAAACAACCCCCGAATGTCCCCGTGGGTGGCACCAACACCTCCCATGGGACCAATATAACTCGTAGGAACTGTCCGCGAAACTTCGGAACTCCCAGTTTTGGAATACGGCGATAATTTACATATTTTTAGACTCAGCCTAAAAAACATGGCGTTAGAGGGTGAAAACCCAAAACAGCCCTCGAACGGCCCCGTTGGTTGAACTAACACCTCGCACGGGACCAGTGTGACTCGTTGGAACTGAGCGCGCAGTTCCGGGGCTCCCAGTTTGAGAATACGATGGTAATTTGAATATTTGTAGACTTAGTCAAAACATGGCGTTAGTGGAGAAAAACCCAAAACAACCCCCGATTAGCCCCGTGGGTGGCACCAACACCTCCCACGGGACCAATATAACTCGTAGGAACTGACCACACAGTCGCGGAACTTCCGGTTTGAGAATACGATGATAATTTGAATATATCTAGACTTAAGCTTTAAAATATGGCGTTATAGGGTGAAAATCTAAAACAGCCCCCGAACGGTCCCGTGGCTGGCACCAACACCTCCCACGGGACCAATGTGACTCGTAGGAACTGATCGCGCAGCCGCGGGACTCCTAGTTTGAGAATATGACGATAATTTGCATATTTCTAAACTTAGGCTTAAAAACATGCGTTAGAGGGTGAAAACCCAAAACAACCCACGAACGGCCCCGTGGATGGCACCAACACCTCCCACAGGACGAATGTGACTCGTAGGAACTGTCCGCGCGTCCCCGGAACTCCCAGTTTGAGAATACGACGTTAATTTGAATATTTTTAAACTTGGGCTTAAAAACATGGCATTAGTGGGTGGAAACCCGAAACAGCCCCCGAATGGCTCTGTGGGTGGCACCAACACCTTCCACGGGACCAATGTGACTCGTAGGAACTGACCGCGCAGCGGCGAGACTCCCGGTTTGAGAATACGATAATAATTTGCATATTTCAAGACTTGGGCTTAAAAATATGGTGTTAGAGGGTGAAAACCCAAAACAGCCCCTGAACGGCCCCTTGGGTGGCACCAACACCTCCCACGGGACCAATGTGACTCGTTGGAACTGATCGAGCAGCCCCGGGCCTCCCGATTTGAGAACATGACGGTAATTAGAATATTTCTAGACTTAGGCTTAAAAACATGGCGTTAGTGTGTGAAAACCCAAAACAGCCCCCGTACGGCCTCATGGGTGGCACCAACACCTCCCACAGGACCAATTTGACTCGTAGGAACTGACCGCGCAGCCCTGGGACTCTCGGTTTGACAATACGACGGTAATTTGAATATTTCTAGACTTTGGAAATACATGACGTTAGTGGGCGAAAATTCGAAACAACCCCCGAACGGCCCCGTGGGTGGCACCAAGACCTCCCACGGAACCAATGTGACTCGTAGGAACTATCCACGCAGCCCTGGAACTCCTAGTTTGAGAATACGACGGTAATTTGAATATTTCTACACTTAGACTTAAAAACATGGTGTTAGTGGGTGAAAACCCGAAATACCCCCCGTACGGCCCCGTGGGTGGCACCAACCCCTCCCACAGGTCCAAGGTGACTCGTAGGAACTGACCGCGTAGCCGCGGGACTCCCGATTTGAGAATACGACGATAATTTGCATATTTCTAGACTTAGGCTTAAAAACATGGCGTCAGAGAGTGAAAACCCAAAACAACCCACGAACGGCCCCGTGGGTGGCACCAACACCTCTCACGGGACCAATGTGACACGTAGGAACTCTCCACGCAGCCCCTGAACTCCCAGTTTGAGAATACGATGGTAATTTGAATTTTTCTAGACTTAGTCTTAAAAACATGGCGTTAGTGAGTGAAAACCAAAAACAGCCCTCGTACGGCCCCGTGGGTGGTACCAATACCTCCCACGGGACCAATGTGTATCGTAAGAACTAACCGCGCAGCCCCGGGACTCTCGATTTGAGAATACGATGGTAATTTGAATATTTTTAGACTTAGGCTTAAAAACATGGCGTTAGTGGTTGGAAACCCGTAACAGCCCCCGAACGGCTCCGTGGGTGGCACCAAAACCTCCCACGGGACCAACGTGACTTGTTGGAACTCACCGTCCAGCGGCGGGACTCCCGGTTTGAGAATACAATGATAATTTGCATATTTCAAGACTTGGGCTTAAAAAAAATGACGTTTGAGGGTGAAAACCCAAAACAGCCCTCGAACGGCCCCGTGGGTGGCACCAACACCTCCCACAGGACCAATTTGACTTGTAGGAAGTGATCGCGCAGCCCCGGGACTCCCAGTTTGAGAATACGATGGTAATTTGAACATTTCTAGACTTAGGCTTAAAAATATGGCGTTAGTGGGTGAAAACCCGAAATAGACCCCGTATGGCCCTGTGGGTGGCACCAACACCTCCCACAGGACCAATTTGACTGGTAGGAACTGACCGCGCAGCCCCAGGACTCCCGGTTTGACAATACGACGGTAATTTGAATATTTCTAGACTTAGGCAAAATATGGCGTTAGTGGAGAAAAACTCGAAACAACCCTCGAACGGCCCTGTGGGTCGCACCAACACCTCCCACGGACCAATGTAACTCGTAGGAACTGACCACGCAGCCGCGGGACTCCCGGTTTGAGAATACGACGATAATTTGCATATTTATAGACTTAAGCTTAAAAATATGGCGTTATAGGGTGAAAACTCGAAACAGCCCCCGAACGGCTCTGTGGGTGGCACCAAAACCTCCCACGGGACCAATGTGACTCGTTGGAACTAATCGCGCAGTTTCGGGGCTCCCAGTTTAAGAATACGACGGTAATTTGAATATTTGTAGACTTAAGCATAAAAACATGGCGTTAGAGGGTGAAAACCCAAAAGAGCCCCCGAACGGTCCCGTGGGTGGCAGCAAGACCTCCCATGGGACCAATGTAACTCGTAGGAACTGACCGCGCAGCCGGGACACTACCGGTTTGAAAATACGACGGTAATTTGCATATTTGTAGACTTAAGCAAAACATGGCGTTAGAGGATGAAAACTCGAAACAACCCAGGAACGTCCCCGTGGGTGGCACCAACACCTCCCATGGGACCAATGTAACTCGTAGGAACTGTCCGCGCAGCCTCGGAACTCCCAGTTTTGGAATACAACGATAATTTGCATATTTTTAGACGGAGCCCTAAAAACATGGCGTTAGAGGGTGAAAACCCAAAACAGCCCCCGAACAACCCTATGGGTGGCACCAACACCTCCCACGGGACCAATGTCACTCATTGGAACTGACCGCGCAGCCCCGGGGATCCCGATTTGAAAATACGACAGTAATTTGAATATTTCTTGACTTAGTGAAAAACATGGCATTAGTGGGGAAAAACCAGAAACAGCCCCGTGGGTGGCACCAACACTTCCCACGGGATCAATGTGACTCATAGAAACTGTCCGCGCAGCCTCGGAACTCCTAGTTTAAGAATACGACGGTAATTTGAATATTTCTAGACTTAAGCATAAAACATGGTGTTAGTGGGTGAAAACTCGAAACACTCCCCGTACGGTCCCGGGGTGGCACCAACACCTCCCATGGGACCAATGTGACTCGTAGGAACTGACCGTGCAGCCCCTCGACTCTCGGTTTGAGAATACGACTGTAATTTGAATATTTCTAGGCTTAGGCTTAAAAACACGACGTTAGAGGTTGAAAACCCAAAACTGCCCCCGAACGGCCCCGTGGGTGGCACCAACACCTCCCACGGGACCAATGTAACTCGTAGGAACTGACCGCGCAGCCGCGGCACTCCCGGTTTAAGAATACAACGGTAATTTGCATATTTCTAGTCTTAAGAATAAAAACATGGCGTTAGAGGGTGAAAACCCTAAACAGCCCCCAGACGGCCCCGTGGGTGGCACCAACACCTCTCATGAGACCAATGTAACTCGTAGGAACTGACCACGCAGCAGCGGCACTCCCGGTTTAAGAATATGATGGTAATTTGTATATTTCTAGACTTAGGTATAAAAACATGGCGTTAGAGGGTGAAAACTCGAAACAACCCCCGAACGGCCCCGTGGGTGGTACCATCACCTCCCAAAGGACCAATGTAACTCATAGGAACTGACCCCGCAGTTGCGGGTCTCCCAATTTGAGAAAATGACGATAATTTGCATATTTCTAGACTTTGGCTTAAAAATATGGTGTTAGAGGGTGAAAATCCAAAATAGCCCCCGAACGGCCCCGTGAGTGGCACCAACACCTCCCACGGGACCAATCTGACATGTTGGAACTGATCGTGCAGCCCCGGGACTACCGATTTGAGGATACGATGGTAATTTTAATATTTCTAAACTTTGGCTTAAAAATATGGCGTTAGTGGGTGAAAACCCGAAACAGCCCCCGTACGGCCCCGTGGATGGCACCCATACCTCCCACAGGATCAATGTGACTCGTAGGAACTGACCGTGCAGCCTCGGGACTCCTGATTTGACAATACGACGGTGATAAGAATATTTCTAGACTTTAGCAAAACGTGGCGTTACTGGGGAAAAGCCTGAAACAACCCCAAACGGCCCGGTGGGTGGTACCAACACCTCCCACGGGACGAATGTAACTCTTAGGAACTGACCACGAAGCCGCGGGACTCCCGGTTTGAGAATACGATGACAATTTTCATATTTCTAGACTTAGGGTTAAGAACATAGCGTTAGATGATGAAAATCTGAAACAGCCCCCGAATGGTCCCGTGGCTGGCACCAACACCTCCCACGGGACCAATGTGACTCGTAGGAACTGACCGCGCAGCCGTGGGACTCCCGATTTGATAATACGATGATAATTTTCATATTTATTAACTTAGGCTTAAAAACATGGCGTTAGAGAGTGAAAACCCAAAACAACCCACGAACGGCCCCGTGGGTGGAACCAACACCTCTCACGGGACCAACGTGACTCGTAGGAACTGTCCGTGCAGCCCCGGAACTCCGAGTTTGAGAATATGATGGTAATTTGAATATTTCTAGACTTAGGCTTTAAAACATAGCGTTAGTGGGGAAAAACTCGAAACAACCCTCGAACGGCCCTGTGGGTGGCACCAACACCTCCCACAGGACCAATTTGACTTGTAGGAAATGACCCGGTAGCCCCGGGACTTTCGGTTTGACAATACGACGGTAATCTGAATATTTATAAACTTTGGCAAAACATGACGTTAGTGTGGGAAAATCCAAAACAACCCCTGAACGGCCCCGTGGGTGGCAATAACACCTCCCACGGGACTAATGTGACTCGTAGGAACTGTCCACGCAGCCCCGAAACTCGTAGTTTGAGAATACGACGGTAATTTGAATATTTCTGTACTTAGGCTTAAAAACATGGTGTTAGTGGGTGAAAACCCGAAACATCCCCCGTACGGCCCCGTGGGTGGCACCAACACCTCCTACGGGACCAATGTGACTCGTAGGAACTGACCGCGCAGCCGCGGGACTCCCGGTTTGAGAATACGATGATAATTTGCATATCTCTAGACTTAGGCTTAAAAACATGGCGTTTGAGGGTGAAAACCCAAAATAACCCACGAACGGCCCCGTGGGTGGCACCAACACCTCCCACGGGACCAATGTGACACGTAGGAACTGTCCGCGCTGCCCCGAAACTCCCGTTTTGAGAATATGACAATAATTTGAATCTTTCTAGACTTAGGCTTAAAAACATGGCGTTAGTGGGTGAAAACCCAAAACATCCCTCGTACGGCCCTGTGGGTAGCACCAACACCGCCCACGGGTCCAATGTGTATCGTAAGAACTGACTGCGCAGCCCCGGGACTCCCGATTTGAGAATACGATGGTAATTTGAATATTTCTAAACTTAGGCTTAAAAACATGGCGTTAGTGGGTGGAAACCCGTAAAAGACCCCGAACGGCTCCGTGGGTGGCACCAACACCTCCGACGGGACCAATGTGACTCATAGGAACTGACTGTCTAGCGTTGGGACTCCCGGTTTGAGAATACGATGATAATTTGCATATTTCAAGACTTGGGATTAAAAAAACATGGCATTAGAGGGTGAAAACCCAAAACAGTCCCCGAACGGCCCTGTGGGTGGCACCAACTCCTCCCACAGGACCAATGTGACTCGTTGGAACTGATCGCGCAGTCCCGGGGCTCCCAGTTTGAGAATACGATGTTAATTTGAATATTTCTAGACTTAGTCTTAAAAACATGGTGTTAGTGGGTGGAAACCCATAACATCCCCCCGAACGGCTCCGTGGGTGGCACCAACACCTCCCACGGGACCAACGTGACTCATAGAAACTGACCGCGCAGCGCCGGGACTCCCGGTTTGAGAATACGACGATAATTTGCATATTTCAAGACTTGGGCTTAAAAATATGGCGTTAGAGGGTGAAAACCCAAAACTGCCCCTGAACGGCCCCATTGGTGGAACCAACACCTCCCACGGGACCAATGTGACTCGTTAGAACTGAGCGCGCAGTCTCGGGGTTCCCGGTTTGAGAATACGACGGTAATTTGAATATTTCTAGACTTAGGCCAAACATGGTGTTAGTGGGGAAAAACTCGAAACAACCCTCGAACGACCCCGTGGGTGGTACCAACACCTCCCACGGGACCAATATCTCCCCGATTGACGAGATGCCAATTTCCGCTCATCGGTATCATTGTCGATAAATTTCTGCCACTGTGACAATGAGATTGGTTCCTTGGAGGGGGAGGTTTCACGGAGTCTCATAATGGACTCCTAGGTCTTCCAAAAGTACCGTGCCCATAAATTCTTCTTCCTAGTTTTATATTGATCCCTCAATTACACCAATGTGGGATCGCGGAGATATGCTAGCAGGCCGAATTGTTCCTGTCAAACAAATACAAACCATCTTGTAAGTAATTATTATGGCCATAAATATAAATATAAATATAAAATACATAACCTATAGAGCCCCCCCCCCCCCCCCCCCGATGTTCATCTTAAGGTCGATAGTCACGGCCCTCCAATCAGTGTACCCCGGGATGACAATCGCCTTCAAAACCTTAAGCGCTCTAGCTAATAATACCATCTTATTTTCGACAATGGCCCCTAATTGGCCCAATTTTGGGTGCCTACGGTCCGAGGAGCCCTGATCGCCTCCGCTACCGCGTCCTGATGAAGTCATTTTCTGCTAAAAATATTATTAGTGGTACAAAGATGTATATGAACTTTGAATTAATGCTCGAATCCGATAATACCAATACATACCAATACCAATACCAATACCAATACCCATACCCATATCAATTTATATCAATACCAATTTATACCAATTTCAATAACAATACCAATTTATACCAATTTCAATTTATACCAACACCAATACCAATAAAAATTTATACCAATTTCAATCTATACCACTACTAATTTCAATTTACACATACACTCTCGGGTCACGGACTTTGAATTAATGCTTAAATTGATGAAAGTTCTGATTAATTTATTCATCTGGTTATTACAAGCATTAAAATGATCAAGTACAAATTACTAAAAAAAAATAAATTATCATCCGATAATAATACAACCACTAGTTATTACAAATAATTTGAATACTTATTACAAATCAAAAAATTATTTTAAATTCGGGTTATCATAAAAAATGGATTGATATTCGGTAGGTGCAGCCAAGTCATCCACGCTACTGTTTAGACGCTTTGGCGCATGTAGGACTATTGACCACAGCTCATTGTTAATAGACTCCGAGTAAAACATTTGCTTGACCTTTTAAAGTATGTTACATTTTATTTAAAGTACACATAAGAACTACAACTTATACCAATTTCAATACATACGATATCAATTTCAATATTTTTTTTTATTTATAAGAATAACAAACATATTAATTTCCCAAGCACACAAAGACCCAATTTATATTTTAATTTCACAATAATGCGTCCAAATAATTTCAATTTCATATTTACACAACCAAGGGGTCCAATATTTACACAACCAAGGGGTCCAATATTTACACAATAAAGGGGTCTAATATTTACACAATAAAGTTTTTCAATATTTACACAACAAAGGGGTCTAATATTTACACAACAAAGTCGTCCAATATTTACACAACAAAGGGGTCTAATATTTACACAACAAAGTCGTCCAATATTTACACAACAAAGGGATGTAATTTGATATTTACACAACAAAGGGGTCCAATTCAGATTTATACCCAATTAATCACACACACACTCATACACTGCCCCCACCCCACCCCCCACACCTACACATACACACACACCCCTACCCCTACCCCCAATGCCCCCCATCCCCCAATGCCACCCACCCCCACCCCACACACCCCACACACGTAGCACACACACGAAGCACACCACACACACACATATTCATATAAACAAAGGTGGGAGAGAGAGGGAGAGACTTGAAAAGAGAGAGAGAGAGAGAGAGCACCGCCACGTAGAGAGAAGAGGGAGAAATTGGGAGGAAGCAAAACGGTGAGAAAAAAAATTAGGCGTTAGGGTATTTTGTTAAAAGAATTGTCACGAACCTGTCAAGGTCTTTGACCGTGATAACCTTTTGAAGTTGTCACGATCATTGACTGTGATAACTCTTTGTCATGCCTTGTCACGATCATTCACCATGACAAAAAATGTGTGTTTTTTTGTCACGGTCAATGTCCGTGACAAGGGTGGCCGGCTCAAAGGTGCAATTTAGCCTTTTTTGTGTAGTGTCAAAGCATTTACGAGTGGTCTTACAGACGCTTTGGTAACATCAGTTGTATGCAAAGTTTGAGAAGTGCGGGTTTTGGTTGAGGGAGGTAAAGTTCTTGGGACACATTGTGTCCGAGCAGGGGATATCTGTGGACCCATGGAAATTTTCTGTCTGGATAGAGTGGGGATAACCCACTACACCCACCGAGGTGAGTAGCTTCTTGTAATTGGTCGGGTACTACCGTCGATTCATTAAGGGGTTCTCTACGATAGTTGGGCCCTTAACGAGTTTGACGAGGAAGGGGGTACCTTTTGTTTGGGAAGAGAAGTGCCAGTAAGTGTTTGAGGAGTTAAAGACTAGATTGACCACAACACCAGTTTTGGCATTACCTCAGGTAAGGGTTGATTACAGAGTTTTCACTGATGCGTCCCTAAGGGGACTTGGCAGGTTTTGATGCAGGAGGAGAGGCCGATAGCTTATGATTCTCGAAAGCTTAAGACTCACGAGGGACATTACCCCACCCACGACTTGGAGTTAGGGGCCAAGGTTTTTTCTTTATGAGTGTGGATCTTTTCACACACCACAAAAGTCTGAAGTAGTTGTTCACACAACGGGATTTGAACATGTGATAGAGGAGATGCTTAGAGTTTGTGAAAGAGTGAGGGATCAAAATTAACATTCAAAGGGAAATTTCAAGTAATCAAACTAATTAAACTAAAATAATATCAAATAAGGGTTTCACCCCACCCCTTGAAAGGGGTTTTAGCCTAACATGATATGAAATTTGACAAATTAATAATCAAGGGTACTAAAATAAAAGAGAAGAGAATAGAACAAGCAAACCAAATCTCTCTAAGAAAGTTGAACTCTACTCTTTCAAATTGAAGCATACACCACTTAATTGAGCATCCAAATGATTTGAAATTAAAATATTCACTAAATTAACTCTCTTATAATATTTAATCTCACAAATATCTAAAAAAATAAAAAGAATAAAATAAAATTATTTACAAATTGTATTTTTCTCTACAATTCTCTCTTTAGAATTTTAATATCTAAAAGATCTTTTTTTTTATGATGGGGTCTTCATCTTCATTTTATAGTATGCATGGATCTAGTGGTAAAAATGGGTAATTGGCTAGGGTGAACATGTGGGAGAGGTGTGAGCACATGTGCACGGGGTATTTTTGGGAAAAAAGGGGATAAATGTTAGTTAAGGGTATTTGGGTAAAAAGAGGGTATAAGTGGGCTATTTGGCATATGGGGTAATTGTTTGTTATGGCTTTGTCTTGGCAGGTGCATGATTTGCTCTTTGGTTTGGAAACAAGGAAATGGGTTATGGGTATGGACATGGGAGGAAATGGATCTTGCTAAGAAGGTTTTGGATCCGAGTTGGCCTGGAGTTCCGGGGCAGGTGCGCGCCAGAGTTGGAGGCAGGTGGCAGCGGCTCGGACAGTCGTCGATGAGTTGGGTTCTGGCTAGATCGCCGGAGGGGGGTCGGTGTGGGTTCGCCGGAGGCAGCGCCGGAGGATGTTCCGGTTAGAGAGAGAGAGAGGTCGACGATTCTGGCGAGTTTTGGTTTCGAGTGGGGAAATCTCGGGTTGCCCTGGTTTCGGCCGGAGAGGGGCTAAACGGGTTCGGTTGTGGTTCGCCGGAGTAGGGAGATCCGGCAGGTGGGTGGTGTGGGAATGAGGAGAGAGAGAGAGACATGGTAATGGGTAGAGAGATCTGGGTTAGGATCGGTGCAGTCGCCGCCGGTGGGACGGCGCCGCTGGTGGTTGGGTTCGCCGGCAGTGGGGGGCGGAATGGATAGTGGGTTGGTAGGATGATGGAGGTGGGAGAGAGAGAAGTGAGGATTTGTTGGATGTTAATGGGGGAGATAGGAGAGAGAGTGAAGATAGGTTTAGTGGGTAAGATGAAGTGGAAAGGATTGGGTGTGTCAGAGGTGTAGGGGAGTTTGTGTGGGTGAGGGCTAATTGGGTGTAATGTAGTGTGTAGGATATTTAGTGGGGTGTGTGTTTAATTTAAACCCCTAAAAATGACACTAACTAATTAAAATTATTAAAACTAAAAAAATTAAAAATCTAAAAATAAATAAATTCCTACTCTAAAAATAAAGATTCAATAAAAAAATAAAAAAAAATGAAACTAAAAAGAAATAAAATAAAAATAAAAATAAAATCTAATAAAACTAAAACTAAGATCCTAAAAAGAAAAAAATGTAAAATCAAAATAAACTAATAAATAAATAAATCCTAAAAAATCTAATCCTAATAAAATAAGATAAAATAAAATAAAAACTAAAACTATATCTAATAAACTAAAAATCAAAATAAAATTATTTTATTAGGATTAGATTATAAAATAAAATAAAAACTAAAACTGTATCTAATAAACTAAAAATCAAAATAAAATTATACTAATAAGAATAAAAATAGAAAATAAACCTAGAAAATATTAAATAAATCTAAAATAAATCCTAAAAATAAAAATGGCTCAAACTAAAAATCTAAAAAATAATAAAAAGATACAAACTAAACAGACACAGGCTTTGGGCTAGGTTAGGGTAGGCTAGGGTTACGGGATTGGTAATTAGCACCATTCTAACTGAAATTGGCCTCTAAATGTAGCTTTTGATACCGCAACTGCAATTAAGCCTACATAATGAACAATTAAGCACATAAGACCCAATTTGCCGAGAATTAGCAACTAAAGTACATCTATTTGGGGTATAAATTGTACAATTTTGGGTGCTTATCACACCACCCCCAAAGAGAGCGTTGCTAGTCGTCGAGCAATAAGATAGAGAGAAAGAGAAAGATAAGAAACCAAAAGTGTACCACTTTCGCGGGCACTTGCGATTGCACTTATCATGTGCAACAAGCCTTTGAACCTATAGGTTGCCCTACAGGACGAGTTGTGTCTCGTGAGGGTTTGAAGGGAATATACCCACAAAATTCTTTATTTGAAGAGATTATTGAAGGGCAGTCAATCTCTTATTAGACATAGAATAGTCGCACAATCCATCACATGATAAATGGTTTCAGAAATACGGGCTAGAAGCATAAAAAAGTTTAGCTAAGTAAATACTCAAGGCACATCCTTCCTAGAACTCAACGTGTGTAGTGTGAATCAGTCAAAACGGATCGAGAATCATAAGAGTATTTCGTAGATTGCCTTTTCGGAATCAACGCTTCAACTTCAAATCTCACTAGATATAACTCTCTCAAACGAACTCTCGAGATATGGGTAAGTGTATCGCTCTTGTGTGTGAGGAGGTGAGTAAATGTAAGCAAGTTCAAACGTCTCACACACACATAAGAAAGAACGAACAATTAGAAAGAAAGTTGATCTCATGAAGGAATGCTAATCACTATAGTGAGAACATCGAGTTATTCACCACGTCGACGTTCATTTGCCCGAACACCTAGGGGAAAATATGGATGATAATGGGTGAGGGGAAAATGAAATGGGAAGGATGGTATAAGGTGTGGTATGATGGATGTGTGATGTATGGATGTGGTATGTAGGATATAATGGTGATGTGAATGATAAAGGATGATGGATGAATGTATATGATAGAAGAGTGTACTATACTTTAGGCACAAATGTCTTTATTACTAACTACAAACTCTCTATATTTTCTTTTCTCTCTTTTTTTTTATTTTTCTTCTCTTTTTTTTGTAATTTACTATTTTTCTTTTTCTTTTTCTCACTTTTCAAACCAACACTGAAGACATTTAACATTTTTAACAACACTCTTTTATTTGAAATGATGGAAGATGATATGGAGATGATAGGTGACGGTGTGGGGAAATATGTGGAAATATGGAAGAGCATGGGAATATAATGGGTGAAGTGAATGGTAAATGGTGTATGGAAAAGTGGTAAGTGTATGGATGAAAATCTACTATTCAGGATAAATTTCAAGACACGTGTTTCTTACAACTCGAAAGTGATGTCGTTCTCAGTGATCAACCAAAAATGAAGAATAATGAGATCATACAACAATTTAAGTGCAGACCCAAAAGAAGTTGAATCAACTTGTGACTCGGAGATTGCGTAAAACACTCAAAAAGGGTGAAAGGCATGAATCTCACGGGCTAAAGTCTCTACTAGTGATCCTTAAGGTTCTCTTTAGAATTTTAGTACTCCTCAACTCTAAACGTAATAACGTGATAAGTGCGCAAATTTTTGTTCAGTCTAGAGATTCATGGTGCAACATGCCTTGTTACGTTTACATAAGCTATTAGAAAAATATTCTCTAGCTTGATTCCTAAACTTTTGAAAATGGATGATTCAAAATTCACATCAATGAGTGAGATGAAAGAAACTACACGAAATTTTAAAAAAAGCTCTCCAAAGGCTTGAACAAAGATTAAATGAATTAGAGTGTGCGAGAGAGTCGGATATTTCCATGGCCCCACCCATCGTTGCCACCGAGTGTGATGATGATGTGTCCTCTTATGACACGAATTTTGAGTGTGACCAACACAACCACCCAGAGAATCTCGAAGTTGAGACCATTCCATGGTCCGGATCCCAAGTCGACAATTGTGTTGACTTACCTTTCATTAGTGAGCCTAATCCTACCCCACCATGTCCATATAAACCCCACCTTGCGGTTCCCATTCACCTTCCCTTTCCCTTAGAATCCAAAACAATGCCCGAGTCTACACCTATCGAGCTTCACCTTTGTGTTCCCGAGGAACCAATTTATCCTAGGTTAGCTCCGGCTATGAGTAATCACCATTTTCCCGAGATAGAATCCGTGATAGTTCCTAACTATCCGGATTTGGATGATATCCCACCATGCATGGCCCCCTTTGAGCCTGATATTTCTAGATATCCTTCTATCTCCGATCTTGGTGCCTCGTTTGAGCCACCCACCACAATTACCAATGATACCTTTTTGGAGAAGTTGACAACTCCATCTTTAGATACCACACTTCCTCCTATGAGTTCCCTTGTGGATCACTCCGCACCTCATGAGGAGTGTGTAACGCCCCGACTCGGATTTAGATTACCGTTGGAATAACCCGAATCCGAATTGGGGTGTTAAAGGGGGAGGGGAAAAATTTTACTTTATTATTTAAGAAAAATATTTATTTAATTGATTTAAGGATATGATATTTATTTGTCAATTTCAATTTAAGAAGAATAAACGTTTAACATGCATAATAAATCCAACTTATAAAATTTTCCATGAAAAACCATTTAATACCACAATTAATCTATCGAAATGAAGTTCACTGTGTAAGACAACACAATAGTTCAAATCCCATAATAGAGTTCCAACATATTAATTAAGGTACTTGAAATATAAATCTTAAACATATTATGGAATGGCCAACAGAGCATCTAATGTCGAGTCGCACGCTCAGCTTCCTTACCGAGATCCTTTCTAGTGTCACCAACTGAAGTTCCTGGGGGGAAAAGTAAGGGGGTGAGCTAATGCCCAGTAAGGTGGGAAATACTAAGCAATAATTTAATAAACAAAATACTATACATATACAATGTCTTTCAGTGTTTTGTAAAACAATTTCCATTTCATTAAATGTTAGTACAACTACATGCAATGCACCCGGGCTATGTGCCCAACTCACAATTAAGTATTTTCATGTCTCATGCCAGAGACTTAATTTATTAATTCAACTATGTTGTTATCATAATATTAATAAATTCCATTTATTCAAATTCATTAATCCATTCATTTTCTCAATCTTTCATGGATATTACTTTTATTGCTTTGGGATTTGCCAACATCCACGATTTCACGGCCTTTCACCGTCGGTATCGAGCAAACATATGCAACACTGGCCAGGTTGTTTGGGGTCTTTCACCACTAGGGACGTCATGCCCTCCTTAATTATTATTTCCGCCAACATACGAATATCATTATCTTTTCATATATTCACATTCTTCCAAATACTCACATTCTTACAATTATTCTCATTATTCCAAGTACTCGCTTTAATCTTTCGGTGTCACTTCTTTACTCATTAGTTGCCTTACTTTTAGAATAGCCGAGGAGGCCAACTAATACTAACACCGTACTTTGAACACTTATATGCAATCATCATTTACTTTATTTATTCATTCATGCCTTAACACATTTTTAGTATCTTAAAAATGATTTCACTAGCATTTTAATGTAAAGAAATATTATCTTTCATTAGTTTTCACATAATTGCCATGATTCCATTTTTTATACCAAAATGCATCCTTTTAAGAAAAATATCCTTATAATACCTTTCTACTTTTTTTTATAATATTTTACCCATTCTAACATTTATTTAGTAATTAAAATCATCATTTTATTATAGACATTATTATACAAAGTTCAAATAGGTTTTCTACGTCATTTTTACACCAATTGTCATCCTTTTAACGGGTTTTCAAGTGAGAATCATGATATTATATTTTTTAACTGTTTTTCTACATTATTATACTCATTTAATCACAAACTTAATCATTAAAATTGCCATATTAATGTAGTGTCCAAATATAAGGTTTTAAGTGGGTTTTCTACACCATTTGAAGTCATTATCTTTACTTTTTAACAACATCAAAGTAGGGGCTGAAATTTATCATTTCTTCAAAACATAATGAAATCTATCAATATCATTTCAAAACACATCATTTATCATGTCTAAAAATTATGCAAGCATATTCATATGAAATGAGGATTTCTACCTAAGAAATCCATGTATATGCATCCTACACATTTATTTCCGATAGTATATGATTATAACATTTCTTCATAACAAATTTCATGTTCTAATCATGAATTTATACAAGCATGATATTATGAAATTTAATCAATAAAGCTAGTTCATTTTAACTCATAAAAAGAATAAGTTTGCATAATAGAAAATACAAGAACTAGCAATTTTTTTTTTTTTAACAAGAAATCATCTTTCATTAACATGGGTGTTTTAAGCTTTTGAAAACATAATTTTAGGGAGAGGAAAACCCTACTTGATTTATGAAGAGGAGATAACTTTGGAGAAGAAATCTTCAAGTCCTCCTAGATTGCTCCTAGGCTCTACTCCTATGCTCCCAAATTCAAGCTTTGAAGCCACACCAAGTTACCCCACCCCTTGTGTGGTGTTTTAATGGAGTTTTGATCTTCTTTAATGGATTTTGAGGATAGATATTATGAGTATAAGGGTGAGCTACGAATTTTAGAGGTATTTTTGCTCTTGAGAATATAAGAGAGAGAAAGAGGATGGAGGATTTTATGTTTATTTGGTTAACTAGGTTCATTGAATCTTCCCACCCTTAATTATATCAATTTTAAGCTTCCTTTTTCAATGTTTTGACTTATTTAAGTCTCCTAGGCTTGAAAATATAAGTGAAATACGTTTTTCCCAAGTTTGGAAAATACAAAAACCAACCACCCAATAAATGAGCCAACCACACCATCTAAAATATTTTTTTACTAGAATTTCGACATAAATCCGTCTAAAACGGGTTCTAAACCATTTGTTTTGAGGATGCCGAAGAAGGAAAAGTTGTTCAAAATTAAATTTTACATTTGTATGAAAAATTTCAGATTTTTCTGAGCACTTTCATTTTTTGATGAAATAAATGATTTATTTATTTTTTGACATATAAATAGGTCGAAATACAAGTACGTAATAAAAAGTGCGGGTATTACAGAGTGTGTGTCTTCCACTCTTGAGTTGGATCTTCTACCTCCACCGTTTATCCCACCTGACCCACCCATTATCCTTTCCACCCTACCACCTGGTTTGGATCTTGATTTTACACATTTCAAGTTTCCATCTACATTTTTAGATCCTCACCTAAAACTATCCTCCTCCATCTACGAGAGTATTTATGGTGATACTCTCCACTTCCGTGACACCGATCTTGTTCCTCCATGCCCACCACTTTCTTGTGGTCTTGATTTTTCGTCTCAACAGCTCCCTGGTGTGTCACGGCGCAACCATTACCATCTCCCATTCATAGAACGATTGTGTGATTTTTATGAGGCCCATCCCATTCCACTTACCAAAACATATTGCCTCCTTCACCAACTAGAGCACCATGCTTATAGGGACCTAGTTGCCCTCACCTTCCGGCTCAATAAGGCCTGTGAACGATGCTTCATCACCCATGCCTTTCTCACCCTTACCATAAATCCCACCCGCCCTTGGTCCACCGATGCTTTGCATCACATGATGCACTTTGCCATACAAGTGCATTGACAACTTTTAGCCTCTATCCAACAAGACTGACGCTTCAGTCTTGTTTGGGGGTGATTCTCATCACCCAATTTTTCGTCCACCCCTCACTTTCATCGATCTTATCTTTAGAGTGAGAATGGTTTGGTCTGACTGAAGACATTAAACTTAGCGCTACCGAGAGGCAGCCCGCGTTTCTTGTACTAGTCTCATCCTGTTTGGGGGTGGTGTTTCACATCACCCTATGCTTTGTCATGCTTATAGACTTGTAAACATTTCTTCTCATTTTTTATTCAGGTTTATTCTTGGCTTCATCTGTCCACTTCATTAGCGGTTCATTCTGGTAATCTCTTTCCTACCTTATGCTCTCAATTTTAAAAATCATTTTACTTAACATCGAGGACGATGTTCCTTTTTGTTTGGGTATGGGGAATTTTATCAAAATCGTACCTCTTTTGAAAATTTTTTGAGTTTTAAACCTGATTAAGTTTGAATGGCTTGCTCTTTCTCAAGTATGAACTTTTGCAAGAGGGTTTCGAAAGGGGAGGTGGATGATAGTGTTGGTGGAATGATGGGTGGTGGTGGTGGTTGTGGTGGACATAACATGCTACTATCATGAGTGTATGGAGAATACTCATATGAAGTGTGTGGGGTGGGGCCAAGTGCATTATACACGAAAGGATTGCTTTCATAATGGACAAATGGTTGATACTCATGGGGTGCGTAGTGAGGGGACTGATCGTGAACACGTGCACAAGGTTGCCATGACGACTGTTGGAATGTGTGAGGATCCACAACATCGGGTTGGGATTTGTATTGCGTGGAAGGGTGATCAAGCCTCCACGAATAGCTCGGGTACTCACACAACTCGGAATTAGGTATATCGGGATAATTTGCCGAGGTGGGTTCCGAAACAATGTCATATGGATACACATGTTCCATGGTGGGTTCCGATGGATATGACAAGTATGGACACTCATGGGACATGTAATCGGCATAGGAACAATGGGTGCACAACAAAGGATGAGGCACGTCGACACTTGACACCGAGGGTGATGGAATAGGTGGTGCGTGCATAGATGGGTCAAGAGTACCAACAGTACTTGTGAGAGAGGTGAAACGACTAAGAATATCACAAAGAGACGGCTCGGGATCACTCTCACACGTGTCACGTGTCAATGGAAAATGACCAAAGTAGTCCCGTAAAGGACGTTCTTCGGCCATGAGGAGAAATATTTTTTTGGATTTTGTAAATTTTTTCAAAAGGAAAGAAAATATTTTTGGAATTTTCTAAAAATGAGAAAAAGAAAATATTTTTGGATTTTTTTCTAAAAATAATAGAAGAAAATATTTTTGGATTTTTTGGAAGAAAAGGTAGGGGAAAAAATATGGACTCTTTGAATTTTGAACGAACTCAATAAAATTCGACTACCGAAAAATTAAATTGGACACACGCACAAGTTAAGAAAATTTCCTAACTAGCACATAGCCAATTTTTATATTTAAATTAGGTGAAAGGGTAGTCAAATTTTAATTAAGTCCGTGGGCGATAAAAAATCACAGAATTTATATGAGTGACCGCCATTGCAAAAATTTCTCCTAGTGGGCTGCTTAGTTGATTGATTTTAAATTTAGTGATGGCTAGGGTAGCACACAATGGGTAAGCGAGTGAGTCGGGTGATTAAATCCCTTCTCGTGAATGACTGGGTGTAGGTCTTAGCAATTTAATTCATCACACCATTCGAAAATAAATGCAAGAATAAAATCACACAAGAGAACAAAAAAGAATTGACTCGCTAACAGGAGATGCACAAGTGTTTAAGAAATGTATCTCCCACGGTTTTTAGGCCGTGGGGTGCCAAAAATTTTGAGTCGACCGGGAGGAGATTACGCCTATCTCAGCCGTCCCCGGGAGTCCTACCGACCCAAGGTAGAGAGGCTTCTAAATCCTCGCCTTTGGACGCCCTCTCTCTACCTTGTCCGGTTTCCCTATCACACTTTGTTTCAATTATTACAATTTTAAATGAAAAATAAATGGTGTCTCTAAGCACCGCAATACAAGTCAATGATAAAATTCCTAAATACAATCCTTATAAAAATATAAAAATGGTACAAAAAATAATAAAGTGCAAAAAATAAATGAACTACAAAATTGAATCCGCTCGAGCTTCACAACCCAAGAATGGCAACGGCGCCATTTGATAGAAACCTTGAATTACCTACAAAATAATAACAATCTAAAGTGTAGAGGTAATTAAGGATGTCAATCCACTTCCTAGGGAGTAAGCTAGAGACAAATTCAATTGTAATTCACTTTTTATTTTCTTTTTGTGCTTTTTCACTTTTCTACTTTTTTTTAGCTTTTTCAATATTAAAACAATAGGGTGAGGTGAGGTTTAAACTAACTAAACTAAAGTGAAAATAACTAACTAGAAAGTGACTAAAATGGAAAATAAAGTCTAATACTAAAATAAAAGATAAAGAGAGGTAAATAATTGTGAGAACAATCAAGGAGTGGGCTTACACCACAAATTTTAGCTATTCTAATTAATTAATTTAATTAATTGAATTCTCCCAAATTAATATCAAAATTACAAACCAACTCTCGTTGCAAGTGTAATTATAATAGTAATCTTTTAGAAAATTAAGTTTAACACCCCAAAACTGTAGAAAAATAGATCTACACTCCTTTTAATTAATCACCCGCTAGGATCGATCAATTAAAATTCATGTAAATCTTAGAAAATAAATTTAGAGTTGAAATTCAATTTATAATACCCCACTTAAGAAACCCCTATCTCTAGTTCGAATCTAAAATGGGTATTATAACTAGAATTTCGATTTTCTCTCGAAAATCATTTACCCTCTCTCGAGGCTTAAATTTAAGGGTGAGGGATCAAAATTAACATTCAAAGGGAAATTTCAAGTAATCAAACTAATTAAACTAAAATAATATCAAATAAGGGTTTCACCCCACCCCTTGAAAGGAGTTTTAGCCTAAAATAATATGAAATTTGACAAATTAATAATCAAGGGTACTAAAATAAAAGATAAGAGAATAGAACAAGCAAACCAAATCTCTTTGAGAAAGTTGAACTCTACTCTTCCAAATTGACGCATACACCACTTAATTGAGCATCCAAATGATTTGAAATTAAAATATTCACTCAATTAACTCTCTTACAATATTTAATCTCACAAATATCTAAAAAAATAAAAAGAATAATATAAAACTATTTACAACTTGTATTTTTCTCTACAATTCTTTCTCTAGAATTTTCCTATCTAAAAGCTCTTTTTTTTTTATGATGGGGTCTTCGTCTTCTTTTTATACAATGCATGGAGCTAGGGGTAAAAAGGGGTAATTGGCTAAGGTGAACATGTGGGAGAGGTGTGAGCACATGTGCATGGGGTATTTTTGGGAAAAGAGGGGATAAAGGTTAGTTAAGGGTATTTGGGTAAAAAGAGGGTATAAGTGGATTATTTGGCATATGGGGTAATTGTTTGTTATGGCTTTGTCTTGGCAGGTGCACGATTTGCTCTTTGGTTTGGAAAGAGGGAAATGGGTTATGGGTATGGACATGGGAGAAAATAGGTCTTGCTGGAGAAGGTTTTGGATCCGAGTTGGGCTGGAATTCTGGGTCAGGTGCACGCCGGAGTTGGAGGCAGGTGGCAGCGGCTCGGACAGTTGCCGGCGAGTTGGGTTCTGGCTAGATCGCTGGAGGGAGGTCGGTGTGGGTTCGCCGGAGGCTGTTCCGGTTAGAGAGAGAGAGGTCGACGATTCTGGCGAGTTTCGGTTTTGAGTGGGGAAATCTCGGGTTGCCCTGGTTTCGGCCGGAGAGGGACTAAACGGGTTCGGTTGTGGTTCGCCGGAGTAGGGAGATCTGGCAGGTGGGTGGTGTGGGAATGAGGAGAGAGAGAGGTGGTAATGGGTAGAGAGAGCTTGGTTAGGATCGGTGCAGTCGCCGTCGGTGGGACGCCGCCGCTGGTGGTTGGGTTCGCCGGCAGTGGGCGGGCGGAATGGATAGTGGGTTGGTAGGATGATGGAGGTGGGAGAGAGAGAAGTGAGGGTTTGTTGGATGTTAATGGGGGAGATAGGAGAGAGAGTGAAGATAGGTTTGGTGGGTAAGATGAAGTGGAAAGGATTGGGTGTGTCAGATGTGTTGGGGAGTTTGTGTGGGTGAGGGCTAATTGGGTGTAATGTAGTGTGTAGGATATTTAGTGGGGTGTGTGTGTTTAATTTGAACCCCTAAAAATGACACTAACTAATTAAAATTATTAAAACTAAAAAAATTAAAAATCTAAAAATAAATAAATTCCTACTCTAAAAATAAAGATTTAATAAAAAAAATGAAACTAATAAGAAATAAAATAAAAATAAAAATAAAATCTAATAAAACTAAAACTAAGATCCTAAAAAGAAAAAAAATGTAAAATCAAAATAAACTAATAAATAAATAAATCATAAAAAATCTAATCCTAATAAAATACGATAAAATAAAATAAAAACTAAAACTAAATCTAATAAACTAAAAATCAAAATAAAATTATACTAATAAAAATAAAAATAGAAAATAAACCTAGAAAATATTAAATAAATCTAAAATAAATCCTAAAAATAAAAATGACTCAAACTAAAAATCTAAAAAATAATAAAAAGATACAAACTAAACACACACAGGCTTTGGGCTAGGTTAAGGTAGGCTAGGGTTACGGGATTGGTAATTAGCACCATTCTAACTGTAATTGGCCTCTAAATGTAGCTTTTAATACTGCAACCGCAGTTAAGCCTGCATAATGAACAATTAAGCACATAAGACCCAAATTGCCGAGAATTAACAACTAAAGTACATCTATTTGGGGTATAAATTGTACAGTTTTGGGTGCTTATCATATATAGCACAATTATTGACATTCTTTGTAAGGATAAACTAGTGGATGAGGCTTTAGACCTCTTTTCAAAAGTGGTCCGTAAAGGCGCTACTCCAGATTTCATCACATACATCTTTCTTGGTCCACGATCTTCGCAATTTAGGTCGGTGGAAAGATGTTATGAAATTGTTGAATGAGATGGTGAACCAGAAAATAAATCTTAATGTGAGGACTATCACTATATTAGTATATGCACTTTGTAAAGAAGGCATGGTTGAAGAAGCGGTGGATTTAATCGAAATAATGATTTAAAATGGTGTTAGGCCTGATATAGTCACATACAATGCTTTGATGGATGGATATTGTTTGAAAAGGAGAATGCAGGAAACAAAAAGGTATTTGATTAGATGGTTGCTAGGGGTTTTAAACCTGATGCTCATAGCTACAACATACTGATTAATGGATATTATAGGGAGCGAAGGATGGATGATACCTAAAGAGTTTTTGATGAAATCTCTCAGAGAGGATTAACTCCAGACACTGTTGTAATACCCCGTATTTTTATGCTATATTAATTTGGGGATTTATACAATTTAATGTGAATTAATTATTTAATATAAATCTGAAAATTTATTATGTTATAATTATTAACGCGATGAGAGTTAGTAATTAAGGAAAATTTGTTGAATATTACTAATGAGAAAAGTAATATATAATATTGATTATATCGAATGTCACGAGTGATTAAAATGACAATTTCGGAAATTTGAGTCGGGACGTGCCCGTGTCGCGTCGGGACTAAATATTGATAAATGAAAGTGAATATTTTATAAGTTGTTTGTATGGTCGTTTTGAGTGCTCCAACGCGTTCGGAAGGGTCGGGATAGTCAAAAAAGTGTACCCGGGGGTTTGATTTAGGTCTCGGGGCATTTTTAGGCTTAATTATTAATCCGGGAGGGCATTTTAGTCATTTTGCATTTTTGGGTAATTAAACCCACGAAAATTAAAGGGGTTATATCAGATATCTGGGTTAGAATGTTAAAACCTTATAATGGCCATTTGAGAAGAGAGGAGAGAGCTCTCAAGGCATTCCAAGGCTCAAAACTCACCCGTTTGCACCGCCACCACCACCAACGCGTAGATCGCGAGATGGGGAACGCAACCACACCGAATTCGACACCAAACCAGACTTCTAAAAATCCCAGGCAAGTGTTTATCTTTCTTATTTCATTGGTGCATCTTTCATATTAGTTTAGGAATGATTAGGGATGAATTATATGGAAGAAAACCCAAATTGAGATAGGAATTTGCATGTAGTGATGACTTAAACCTTATTCTGGAAATTATTGGTGATGTAGAAGATTGAACCAAGGAATTTTAATGTAGTATAAGAAGGAAATTTCTGGGAAAAACAGATTTGAAACATAATTAAAGATTTCTAGGGTTCTTGAATTTTAACTGAATTTTGGGTTGTTAATCCATGTTTAGTGAATAGAAATCCACATGCTTTACGTTGGAAATACCTAGTAGGAAGATATAATGTTAGTAGTACCATTTTTGAGACGTTTGGGATTGAAAAAGATGGATTTTGTGAAGGTTAGAAGATGAAACCCGTAACTGTAATTCTACAGATTTCGCAGACCTGCTTGATCGATCGATCGAGCCCCAAACCTCGATCGATCGACCCCTACTGGCAGACTCCTATTTCCCTTTTTAAACGAGTTAAATTTAATTTATCGTGAAATAATTCTTGAACATCCTTAATAAAATGTCTTGGGAGATATGGAAGACTAGTAGGACATATGAATAATTTTGGGACCTTTATTATTGAGACGAGAATCGTATTCTGGGATAGTTACATAAGGAACGGTGGAACTACGTATTTAAAGTGAGAGGTTACGTCAAGTAGTTACGATAGAGAATGGATGATTACATACTGAATTTATACTTGGGAGGATAGAGTCCATGAGAGTTACGTAATAAGTTGGAAAGATCCTTCGAATTAAGGTTAGAGACGAACCCTTATACGCGATACTAATAATGTGAAAATAAGGACAATGACGTAACTATGGGATTTGAGATATACCTAATATTGATATGGTAATATTAGTATAGTTATATGATTGTGAATGCATATACTATCTATGTGTGAAAATCATACCCACGCTACTTGCTATCCCTGAGGTTACCGCGCTGGGACGATCTTATCCTGTGTTGCCTTATGGGGGATATTGATTCGTACCCTAGGAGATAGATATCCTTGGTACAGGCTATCGAATGGATAGTTCAGACGGTCCTAAGAGAAGCAGGTATGTTCCATCCTCTTCGAGACTTGGAATCTATACTTCGCCTCAATATTGTTTGTGTATGTGTTAATACAATTCGAGAGTGATTTCGAATTTGTATTCCCCTTGATATGAGTGATATGGGGTTTGGATAGTAGAGTATGCCCGCACCATAGTTTTTATTTGGGGTGCTGTTATAATATATATATTATACGAGTAGTTAATATATATATGGAATTTTCGGAATTTGGAACTGACTATTATGATTTGGTAAGTAGGACATGGTTGATGACTCAAATTGTAAATACTTGTTTTGAGAAAGTATAATATGACACTGGAAATATTTATTGATTAATAAAGTTAGAATGAGAACTTTGATTAGAAATTGAAATCTTACTTTGTAAACAATTGTGTTGTTCAGTTTTAAATCTTGTAAATAACCTCAGATAAACTAAATCGTTGGGGGATATTAGTACAATATATGATAGATAATCCGTTGAGAAGGTTAGTACGATAGGCGTACACATTAGAAGAGAGGTGAGAATTTCTCAAGAGAGTGTCGCACTAATATGTTGTTGCATTGGCCTGTATCAATTTAAATACTTGCTAAACGAATTTTAAATCATACACACTATCGGGCTCTGACCCGTTTCTATTTCTCTTTTCTCTTGTCTATATATGTATATATTACAGGTGCCCAGCCACAGGGGCGTCTTGCTTAGGATCCCTTGGAAGGAACGTGCTGCAGCTTAGGTGGGAGTTGCAGGCCTTTGATTAGACGACTTCATTCTTTTAATCCACTCCTAGCACATCTATTTAGTTGGGCATGTGTAGCCCTTTCCATTATTCAGTTGTTACTTGGACATTTGTATTTCGGTTATTTCTAGTACTGCTACCGTGGGATTTATTCAGTGTGGATGTTTTACTTTAAGTTTTAAATATTGGGATTCGATTGTTGAATGTTTTAATTAATTGGTTATGTTGCAGAATTATTGTGGTACGATTCTTATTTATTGAATGTTGTTAATAAATAAGTAAATAATTTTTCTTTAAATAAAATTTGGAAAGTAATGTTATAAAATGGTTTTGACACTTAGCTTAATTAATTAGGGTGTTAAATTGAAAAAATTTATTTTTCGACAGTGATGCTGAGAATGAACCAACTGCTCACCTTGAATTAATTTAATAAAGGAGTGATCGTCCGGTATTTAATTAGGCGGGGTGTCACAACTGTCAATTTCAACACTTTTATAAGTAGTTTGTGCTGCGTGGGGCATCCTCTTGTCTAACTGAATCTTTTAAATGAAACGCGAGCTTGTGGCCAAACCTCGAATCTCATGATGTATACTACTCTGTTATATGGGTTAAGCAAAACCCAATAACTTTCTAGGGTAGTAGACTTACTTCAAGAGATGGAAGATTGAGAGATACATCTTGACATTATATCTTACAACGCTCTCATTAATGGTATGTGTAGAGCAGGGAAACCTAAAGTTGTGAGTGAACTCCTTGATAGTCTTACTGGAAAAAGTTTGTAACCTAATGTTCGTACGTATACTATTTTGATTAATTGATTTTGCAAGGAAGGCTTATGAAAAGAAGTAAATGAATTGCTTGGAAGAATGAAAGCGAGTGGTTGTTCACCAAATGCTTGCACTTATAATCTTATTATCCAAGGATTTCTTTTAAATGATGACAAATTGAGGGCAATGCAACTTGTTCGTGAAATGGCTAATAAGAGATTCTCCATTGATGCATCTACAACTTCTTAGTTGATGGATTCTCTGACCAATGATGAATTAAGTAAAATCAATTTTCAAAGTGCTTCATAGAGTTGTACAATTTCTCTCCCGTTTTGAATGTGAGGTCGAATTTTTTATCTTATGGCATATTAAAGAATCAAGATTTTGGAAGAAAAGTTGTTTCACTGAGATGAGGAAGTACCTTGTTTGTGTGTAACCCAGATGAAAATTGAGATAAATGAAATACCTTATTTGAGATTGTAGTATAGCTTTGGAGCCTGGTGGGATCAAATTCCCCCTAACCATGTAGATATGGTGCAAAGGGGCTTCAATTAAATTTCTCTTATATTCAGCTGAGAAGAATATTTATATGTATTTTCGGATGAGTTTTCATTTTTTATTTATCCTTGATGGAGTAATACAATCATGGATCATATGGATTTTCTTTTCTAGGCTGTTGGTTATGAGGCTACTAGGGTGCTTCATATGATATAGGTAATGGATGGTGCCAACCTAGTTGGGATCATCCTATGCCTAGTGATATGCACCTTCCTCTTTTTTCTGTTCTTAATCTTACTATGTATATTTCATTTTGATTAATATATTTAGAGTCTTATTTTAGCCTTTTTCTTAAACACAGTTTGCATCCATTAAACTTTTTTACTTGCTAGTTTAATCTTAGAAATACTTGAGTTAATATAGTTCTTGAGTGGTGATTACTGGACCACCACATTTGAGTTGATGGAAATTCAAATGATTTACCATTATATAATTCTCTAAATCATTCATTGATGACTACCCCTTAAGCATACTACTATTGGTTCGAAAATGGACGTCGCACTTGTCAGTTGCTGGAAATTCAAATAACTATGTGACAATTTGTCATTAATGAACTTTCCCTTAAGAACACGATTATTGGTAAAAAACTTGACTGAAAATGCACATCACACTGCTACAGATTACCAATATGCAGAACACAGAACGAAATTTGAGTTACGACATTATGCTTTTATCACATGTTTATGTCTTATTTGTTGGGCATGCACACATTTTTATTATTGTAGAATTTTATTAGAATTCACTAAACTTCGCACTGTTATTTTATTGTATATGTGAATCTCATTATTCATCTAGAAGAATATGTCCTTTTTCCCTATATGGTGATATCATGAGAGTTTCTTTATTATGTGACACATATTAATATGTTAATCTTTTTCATTTATTGGAGGAATTGCAAATTATCAACGCAATTTTGATTGCTGGAGGAGAGTCGCATTTAGATCTGCAAAACTGACGGATTACTGCTTTGTGACAATTAAGATGACTGCACAAATAAAATATGCTTTATTTTCATTTTGCGTTGCGTATGAAGACTTGTCACAACCAAATATGTACAAAAATACGTGTCTTTATATGCACGTAAATATGTTTTATATTCTACATCTATATTTTTGTTCGTAACACTATATTTGTTGACTAGTTACTTTGTAAGATGTTATTATTATAATGTCATCAAATGTTCACTTAACATTGAGAAATTATATACATATATTCATTATATTATTGTATATGTGTGCTTTTGTTAAAAAACAGTGTGTCAAAGTAAGCATGTGTGTGGGGGGGTGGCATGCATGGTATAACGAGTAAACCAGGATGTGGCTGTGCACACAAGTCTAGGAAAGAGGAGTGAGACCTTTAGGTCATGTCATTTAGCCACCCAAAGGCCCATCATTGCACAAAGACCCACTGTGAAATCATTGTTGGTGGCCTTTGATACTGTGGACGCTATACGCTAAGCGAGGCAAGAGAGGCACAAATGAACACAATCGATGGGGTTGCAGGAACGATGTCCCCGCCACAATAAAATCCCTCATGGGGCCAACCACCTCTCACCAACGTAATTCTCATCTAGGGATTACCCCTCAAAAGGTGCAACATCGACCAGTCGACTCTCGTTCTATGATTTCAACCCGTACTGAACCCCAACACTTGAGCTAGGGACCAAAATAGTAGGGATGAACAATGGCTTTAACAACCGGAACTAGGCCCTCTAGCCTTGGTCAACTATGAAAGAGGATCCGAAGTTGAGGTTCAATCGTGTTCACCATTGATGACCATTTTTCTCCCCCACAAACCTAAGAGTGATTCATCGTTTGTTCTTTCACACAAGCCTGGAAATGAGTTTGTTAAGATTAAGCTTATGAAGAGGAAGGGCCTGAAATGAATGGTCAAGGGAATATGCTAACAGGTTGTATTACTTGTGTATGAATGCAGTAGAGTCCATTGGCTTAAATATGGGCTGTTGTGAGCTATGAACAATAGATTCTTTCTATTTGTTAATTTTAGTTGCTAGGTCTAATATTGTATGAATGGAGTGCGAAATTTGTTGAATTATTTTTTCCAGGGATGAAAGAGAAGTTATCAAGAAGAAGAAGAATATTGCTGGAGTAAAATAATATATAGATTATGGAGGGAAGAACCAGGCTTGAAAATTCCTATTTGCTCTATTATGCTGCGTATAAAAAAAAAGATTAAAAAAGAATCATGCAGATATACTTTCATCAGTTATATCTAATGTTGTACTAAGGAGACAGTAGCTGTGTTCACGAAACATATGCATATAAATGCCTACTTGCATAAAAATTATAATGGTTAAATAAGATGTAATATGCAACTGGTAGGGAATTCAAATGTTCCATGCCAAACTTCTTCTTGTTTGTATGCGACACTTTATAGCTGCTTTCATAAAGTCTTGGTGACTTGGATTTTTCTCTCTGGGTGATATACATTTTTTGACAAAAATGACAATGTATTTAAGAAACAAAGTACTACCCAAAACCGAGGTCATTTTACACCATTGCTGCTCTAGGGGCAGTTGAGCTCTCCGTTCAAGGTGGAAATTCCACCAGTAATTCTTTTTATATATTATGCATAAACTCAACTAAGTTTTCATAAGGCCTTTTCCCTAATACTTGGGGTCGGTGGCTACATGAATCATGTTTCTTCATTCTGTTATGTTTAGCTCTTTATCCTTGGTCAAAGTTAAACCGATATTTTATAATTTATGCATATTCGATGTGTATACATGTGTCCATATTGGTATCAGGGGAAGTCACTATATATCTGGACTGTCGTATCTTAGATGTTGGAACCATGTTGTTGTACCAACCATGAATTTGACCCTTGATACAAATTCTTAATTCTTAACTTTTTAACTGTAATGCTTGTGCATTTTAAGTTTTGTATGTAGGGTTGTATGTTATCTCTTGGCATACTTTTATTACTATATGCTATTATTGAGGTGGATTCTATAATTTATTAGTAATTATTTTTTTATTATCATTTGGGGCTTTGTGAATGTGGTGAAGGGTAATGCCTTACTTGCAAGTCCATAGGTTTTCTACATTCTATGCATCAAAACTTCATAACCTTTTGACATTATACTGCAATCCACTTGCTTGTGTGCAGTTCATGTTTGAAAGTACAGGGCAAGAGTACTTGGCCAAATCAGTTGGAGACTGGGTGAAATATGTTGGACATGGTTAAACTTGCTGGTATTTTGACTAAAAGAGGGTGAAATATTTTTAAATCAACAAGTCATAAAAAAACGATATCTGGTCAACGAGTCAACACAGATTTAAAAAGCAACAGATAACAGAATTGTAGAATAACCAGAAAGTGAAGAATTGTAGATGATTGAGAGTTATGTGCCAACATTATTACGAGTCAATCAATTACGATTCTTGAACTCGTATTTTTGTTCTATTTACACAGTGTGTCAAAGTGTGTGTGTGTGGCATGTGCGTGTTCTGCTACAAAACTGTGTCCATGCTGCAAAACTATGAGTACGTTCACTTGTGTGTACTAGAATTTGCAGTTGTATGTATTCCAAAACAGTGTGTGCCTTCTAGAATAGTTCCTACATGCACATGTGTTTGGTTTTACACTACAGGAATAAGGGTTTGACGTGTCTTATTTGTTGATCTTCCTTATACATTTAAAGTTTTTTTTGTCATTATATGACATAAATGGATCCTCATATTTTTTGATAAATACGTAAATATATCCTCATTTCAAGTATTGACAGATTATTTGAAGTATACTTATAGGCTACCAAGATAAAGCGGGAGCCTTGTGCACTCGGTATGACTTATTTATCTTGTCGCCAAATAAGTTTAAGTAAAAATAAGTTTTGGTTAAATTGACATATTGCTTTAAGTATCAAATTATCATTTTAATTCATATATGTGTAGGTATGTGTCTGTAGACTATATTTACCACCAGACTTAAATTAGCGGACATATTGAGCAAACCTCCTATTTTTATGTGTAAATAGATGAGCTTGTCTCTAATAAAGTTTGCAAAACAAGTGACATTTAGTGCTGATATGATGATCAACAACCCTAATTTTATTATTTATCAGGATGATTTGTACTCCCCTACGGTAGCATTTAGATGTTATAAATTTAGTATCTGGTATTTGGTAAAAAGGAAGAAGAAAAAGAAAGTATGAACTTCTTGCTGGTTTCTAAACTTCAGTTCTGTTAAATTTCTTAATTTAACATTTTTTCTGTTTTTTAAACTTCAGATAATATTTAAAGTTATAGTTATTAACTAGAAAAACTATGCAAATACTAAGAATGGCCAGCAAGAGCTGTTCTTTTAAAACAAAGAAAAGGGTTATGTTGTAGTTGTTCTGCTGGAGTATAGCAATTAATTTTGAGAGCCTCTCCTTGCATATGTGCAGTTTATTACTCAAGAAGATTCAACAAAGTCTTTGGAGTGTTACCTATTGGCAATATGTTAGCCATTATTCATTTTTTGTTAAGAATGAGATATATCTCTTTTATTTTGTTGGCAATAAGTTAGTCATTATTCATTTTTTGTTTGTTGAGAATATATTATCTCTCTTTTATTTTGTTACTACAGTTTTTCGTTTATAATTATGGTTGAGGTTTTACCATTTGCAGTTTTGGGGAAATTTTGCTGCTTTGCTGCTTCAGGTAATCTTTCAGGGGTGTTGTCAAAAGGTGAAATATCTTTATTCATTGATGTTACATGCTTTGGAGTATCTTTCTCTTAGAAGAGGTATGCTTTTAGCTGCAAGCTTTATGTTTTTTCACGGAATAATATTTGCATGTAAATATTTATTTGTCTCCGTTATGTCGCTTTATCTTTCCTTTCTCAGAATTATGTTAAAGATCTTGATAAGTTCATACACGTTATGCTAAGAGGGTCACTAAGGTGCCACCTCTTAACTGAAGTCTACTATTCATATTGGTAGGCACTAAAACCCTTGCTTCTTTTCTTACTTTATATTATTCTCATCCATATGCTCAACAATATGTACATTAACAAGTAGAAGTCAGAGTGAAAAGTGGTCACATGAATCATTTGTCGATATATATCTTGGGATTTAATTATGGAATCAATTATCAGCTACATGAGTGTTACCTGCCCTTAACACCCTTTTTCAAGAGCTACTGAAATTAGCTTAGAATTGCAAATTAAAGAGAATCGTGTTCCTGGAAATTAAAAAAATTGGATCGTCAAATTTACAAATTTAGACTTAGTTAATTTTTAAAATTATAAGATGACAATAAATGTGCTTTATACATAATTCACACAATTTCCAAAGGGATGAGGATGCTTACCCTAAACCGAATATAACAAGAAACAATTATCACCCCTAGTACGTAAATATTGTTTGTTTTAATCCAAAGCCTGAATGACAGTGGGAGGACAGGTACATATACTAACATGAGATATTTTACATTGTTGATGCGGGAAAACTCCTATTACATCTATCTATATAATCTGGGAGGACGATTTTTGAAAATACCTTAAGAGCCACAAATACAAAAATTATGGCGTGCTGAATGTCGATATTTAATACCCAACAATTGCATACTTCCATGGTCTTCCAAAACTATTCTTGATATTTATACAAGCTTGTTATATCATGTACACTTTACTTTGACACCCATCCTTTGGTGCCAATAGGGTAAACGTGACATACTGTGATATACTCTCCCATACTAGCCCCTGCTCATCAAGCTTGGTGACCTACCTCAGGAGTACTCGTGCTCTACTGGAGCCATCCGATAGTGGGGTATCTTTATTAACGAGGCCCGAGGACAAAGTCAATGGCGTGTTGAATGTTTCGAAGGACTGGTTGTCCACAGGACAGTTAACACACACCCTGGTATGGTAAGAGTGGAGGAGGGTCTGGATAGTTGGGGGTACTCAACTATGAATCTGGAAACGTGGGTGTAGGAGGGTAGTTTTTATTTGGCAGGGTTAGGAAGTTAATCCTCAAGAGCCGAGAATTAACCTATTTTGAAGAACATGCACGGGAATGCTGTGAGGGACGAGAGTGAATTAAATGGATGGCGAGAGCACATGCACTCCTTTTACAAGATATATGTATTTTAGCAGCGGTTCCCAGGTGTCCCTACTGCCTAGGTGAAAGTCTTTAGGAGGACGGGTAATGCGATTGGGCTATAGGGCGTTTGTGGTGGTGTTCTGGTCTCCCACCCTTGATCGTAATCATCGTCTTCCATCGGTACGATCGATGATGTAGCTCTGACATCACATTGATACGCAATAATTAACTAAACTCTCATAAATATGGAATGGATACAAGTAGGGGGTAAGAACCTTGTTTATAATATAGGCGACCCTTATCATCTACGAGTATTCACCATCTCCTTGCAATCGCACCTGCACTTTCTTCTTGCACTCATTTTTTTTATTTTCAAATCGACATACCCATGCGCCACACCCGCACCCTGCCACACCCATGCTTCATAGCCTTTCTATCATTAAAGACTCCCAAACTTATCCCAACACTAAGAGGTAAGGCTAAATAAAATAAAATAAAATAAAGGAAACAAAGGGATAAAATCATCAAGGGATTCAAGTGGCCGGCTCCTCATAGGGTTTGCTCTATGCTCGCCACATCACTTCGTTTTTTTATAAATGGATTTGTGGTCAATTTCCCGATGTTTGTATTTATTTATGTTTTTGACCTTTGCTTTTAATTTCCATGAAGACTAAATTTAGTGACTATGCTATACTTTTGACACCTTCCCCTTCTTCTCCTTTATCCACCTTATTTCTTAGATGACATAAGCTAAAAACAGCCATAACAAATTAGCAAAATAATCTCAACCATATAGTATTCTCTCAATACTAAATGAGTTCTTGTGGATGGTTTTATGTCTCTGGTCAAACAGTTATCTATACTTTTTTCCCTTTATCTTTTGGAATAAATTCAACATCGACGGTCAAGTTTGTAATTCATATCAAATAATTATGCAATTTAATTATTTTATAATAGTTACATTCATTTTGGTTTGTTAATTTACTCTTTATAATATTGTATAAATGCGCTTGAGTTCTCACTTTCAGGCATGGGCATAGGCCATGCTCATATTTTACAACTTCTGTACATGGAAGTCACATAGTAGTTACGTTCATGTAATTACCTTGAAATTATTGTTGTATTATTATTCTAGTATTTGGACATTTTAATGAGAGTGTGTTATTTTAGCAGCTGTATCAGGCACATTTATCACTCTTTCTTTATTATAATGAAGTTGGACGAAATGCTGATTTTTTTTATAACCCAGCTCGTAAGAATTTCTTAAGTATATATTGGGTATATAATTTCACATTGGGAATTTATTATATGTGGAATTAGAACCTTTTTCAGTCCTTTCTTTTTCACTTTTTTTAAACAAAAGTTTATTCTTCAGTTTCATCTTGGTGAGACTGCTATTGTTTGTGAGCTTGAGTGTTTTGGAACGACATTCTACAAAAAAAGTAAGTGCTTGTTTGATTAGGGATTTGTAGTTTCTTTTTTCTTCATATTCTAATCCGCAATTGCCAATGTTTTTCTAATAGAGTTGTTTGCACAAGATATCAGTTTGACAATATTCATGCATTGACCAAGTTATTGATTGCTTATGATAGATAGGTTAAGAACAATTAGTTGGCGATGTTACTTACCTGTTTATGTTGATTTTTATTTCACGTTTGTACTTTCACAGCATAATGAAATTATGCAGTGTTATAAGATTTAATATGAAATTGTTTCAGATAAGGACTTATATACATAAATAGATTATTACCATAGCAGCATATGCTACACACCTCTAACAAGAATGAAGATGTAACTCTCTTTTCTTCATTTTGAGGTATGACGTCTCTCAAAATCAGAAATGTAAATAAATTATCACTGCAGTGCTTGAATCATTAATCTCACTTCCAACCAGTGTGATGTAGAGATTCTCAACAACTCACGAGCCTCACCTTTCTTGCAGTTTTAAATTTATTGCAAAATCACGTTGAAAGTCAATTTTGGAAGTGTTGTGGAGAAACATCCTCAATTCGGATGGATTAACCATGGCTTTTTTCAATTACAAGGTTTTGTTAGAAAGGTCTATAGTTTAGTCTAGGAGTTTTAAGTGAGACAATATCAAGGAACTAAGAGGTTTTTGTAAGGAATAGACAACTACTTGACTTGGCTCTCATAGCGAACGAGATGGAAAAATATACTACTATAAAGACATATTGTGTGGTGTTCAAGATTGATTTTGAAATGACATATATGTATTGGGATTTTAGATTGTTTTTCCGTTTCTGATCTTCTTTCACCTTGAAAAATCAATTTGCTAATTCTTTGGTCACATCCCTCCCTTCGTCTTTACAAAATTATTTATGTCATTATGCTCAGAGCCATGCATTCTTCTCTTTAAGCAAAACTTTAGCATAAATAATTTTACTTCTGCATATTGTGATAAATATGGTCCACCTCACTTGAAGACTGCCTATTGGAACAAGAGTAAAAATTATTTCTCATGGGATGGGTTAAGTTCAATAATTTGACAAGTAATGTGATTGTCCTGGACCTAACTCGATCCAACAGTAGCCTTTTTCAACATATTCACCTCAGGATGCTCAAATGATGTTGTTGCTTCCAACAACATTTATGTTCAAATCCCCCCTACATACACGACTCTTAATAAACTAACTCAGATTTATCTTAATACTAGCCATCTCGGATGCCAAATACTATACTAGTACTTTTCACTTCCCGTATTGATGTACTTAGACCCAGCCTCTAAATGACTAAGAGTCAAAATTGACGAGTTTTGATATAACTCACTGAATTATATGGTGAATGAATTGGTGATCTTTGGAGGATGTATTAATTTCCTTTGAGTTCTTCCATGTGTTCTGTCACACCCCGCCTAATTCTGGGGTCGGCCGCCACCAAAACTATGTCGGGCGTGAACTAAATAAAATACCATTCTTAGCATGAGACAGATATGAGACATAAATAATCAGCCCATAAGATAAATAATTGAATCAATCTCAAATAATCACAAATAACTAAGCAATAAAAGATCCATCACATGCTAACTCCAAAAATCCAATCTCCAATAATGATTAATTAAAACCTGAATAATAAAGATTTGAATAATTCAATATAAATCCTTTAAACAACTTTGGAACCGAGTGGCCCAAATAAAAACTCCAATGAAGTCTCATAATACGACTGGAAAAGAAAGTCTAACTAAACTATGCCATAAAGTAAATAACTCCAGCTGCACCTCCAATGATAACTCTGATAAACTTATGGAGCTTCCCCAAATTAAATCCTGAAAAAGATTAGTCAACGCATGGGTCAGAGCCAAAGCCCTGAGTAAGAATACACACTACTCCCCTCAAATAGGATCCTTGAATCCAGACAGTAGCATTATACGCAATAAATATCACAATAGAATATTTTAAATTAAACGGGATAATTAAACGTGATAGATATAAATCACTAACTACCCGCATAAATCCCCATTTATAAAGGCACACCAATATGATTTTAAATTCCCAAGTCCCACGATGTGAATTTAATTATATTAACCAACTTTTATTATTGCTCTCAGTTTTTATTAAAGTGTCACACTTCCCCTTGTCAATCGCCCTCTGACCCGTTTACTGTCGACCCCGACACATGACAAGGTTACCCTTATCAATCGCCCTCTGACCCGTTTACTGTCGGCCCCGACACATGACAAGGTTCCACACACGACACGACATAAATCGCCCTCTGGCCCGTTTAAACTGTCAGCCCCGACACATTATGTCGCCACAAATTTTAATACCCGTTTTTACCTTAGGCATTAATTCTTAATTTCTCAATTTCACAATTTATGGATTACCCCACCCTTTTTAATCGATGTAAGATCCTCAAAATACCCCTTAGTCCCATACCTAAGGGTTCTCAAGTTATCAATACGTCCTATCCTATGTATAGGAGGATTTTCTAACATAAATCTTAACTTAGTCTCATTCTTAAACTACCGTAGCGACGATAAAGTAATAAAAATCAGCTCACCCTCAAGATGATAAAAAAACGCGATAATCTACCCTCACTAGTCCCATACCTAGAAGGAGTAAATCATCAAAAGGCATACCCACTAGTTCCATACCTAGAAGGCATCCTAAAATATAGGGAGAGAAATAATACCATTCAACCCGTCGTCACAAAGGTAACATCATAATACCAACAAGTCACACAAACAAGCATAATTAATCAATATATAAAACTACTCATGATAGTCCAATTCAATTAAATCTTTAATTTAATTATCACAACGTCAACAATACCCAAATAATCTCATTTAATTATTTTAAATTAAATATACCGAGTTTCCATCATATATTCATCAAAACCAAATTTTATTATCTCTACATGTATTACATGAGTTATACGCACCCAAAAATCAGTTATTTTAGAGCTAGGGTTTTTCTACATGCAACCTACACCAATAAAACCCAAAATCAGTAATGAATCCTACGTACCCAAAGGGTTATGAATATTATTCAGATTAAAATATTTTTGTAAAAACAGCCCCATAATTAGTATTCAATTTTTCTAATTAAGTTACTAATTATTTTTAAGAAAACATGTAATTAAGTGTTTAGGCGACACTTAAAACGCATAATACTAAAGGAAAAGAATAGAGTATTCATGCCTGTGAAGATCGTGTTGAAAATCTGATTAGAAATCTGGATTCCTCTCGAAAAATTAGCAAAAGAGTGTTCTTGAACGATCTTGATTAAACCCCAATTAAGCCTTCAAACACTTGTGCCAAAACTTGTGACAAAAACTTGATTTTGTTGAAGGTTGATGATTATGAGTGAGAGGAAAAATATTTGGAATTGTTCTCTGGTGAAAAACTGAAGAAAAAGTGATTATGAGAAGTCCCCCTACGGATTAACAAGGTTATATAGTGATTAGGAGTCCTAATCCTACACAAACTCTAAAAAAAATAGCTTACAGCGCACGTTTTCTGGGAGGGTCGATCGGTCTACCCCCCCGTCGATCGATCGATCACCCCGAAAAACTGACAGTTTGCCCAAAAAATGCCATAAGGCAGAAATATTGTAAAATCAATATAAAATCCGTTTTAACTCCGATTTTAATTCCGCTTGAAGTTTTGTTCTTCAAAAATCATAACCAACATACTTAGCCAATAAAAATTTTGAAATTCAAAAATTTATTTTTCTCAAAAATTCCAATTAATTAATTAAAATAATAAATAAAAATACGGGATGTTACATTCTTCCCCACTAGCAAAGAATTTCGTCCTCGAAATTAGACGAAGCATACACATCAATACATAAATCTCGCGAAAGAAAATAAGGCTCACATATGCCTACCCGTAGAATACCACAATTAGGCGCCCATACACCTAAACCACCCAAACGTGATCCTTAACAAAAATACAATATCCTACATATATAAGTATCTAAGGAAGTATTACGTACCGCAATATTCCACTAGCCACACAACTTATCCTGTTTAGACTGAACTACATAGTATCTCCCATAACTTGGATTGGTTGGTGTAGTGACCACTCCCTGCGCACCTGACGTTGCCCGTGCTGTTGGTGCTGCTGGCGCCCCCTGAACGCTAGATGCTACTAAGACTGGAGGCCTCAGTCCTAGCTGCCCCTGAACTCCTTGCCCTTGTTGGCCTTGCGGACCTTTACCTTGTTGGGCTGGTTCTCCTTGGTTTTGTTGGCCCGCTCTCCTGTAACACTTTGCCGCTGGATGTCCTACTTTTCCGCATACAAAGCATTCACCCCTAAAAGTTCCGAAACGCCTAGTATTGGCTTACTCCTCTCCTTGATTTTGCTGTTCCTGATTGGTCCTCTATCTTTTCCATGTTTGATCATTGCGACCTTTTTTCTCACATGCCTGTCCATTAGACTCTTGTCTCTTTCCTAACTTCTTTTGATAACTGGCCTTCTCTTGCCATAACAACATTGCGACATCCACCACCTGAGCATAAGTGGTGTATGACGGATTTCCCAACACCATTTGCCTAATCGACCAAGAAAATCCCTTAATGAAACACTCCATCTTCTTAAACTCGGTGTCAACCTCCTCTGGTACAAACATAGATAGGTTGGTGAATTCATGTTCGTACTCGACAATTGATTTTGAACCTTGCTCCAAATCCATAAATTCTCGCTTCTTTGCGTTCCTAATTGCATACGAAAAGTACTTATTATTGATCTTGATCAGAAACTCTGCATATCCCAACTGACCTCTCTCCTCTGATGTGGTGGCACTCTCCCACCATTGTAACGCATCCCCTGTCAGCTTAAAAGTTGCTAACATCTGCTTCTGCACATCCGTGAAGTCCACCATCCTCAAATACCTCTCCATATCCCTCCTCCACTGGTGAGCAACCGTTGGGTCAGATCCCCCTCCAAAGGTGGGAGGATTGCCCTTAAAGAAACTGGCCCTCACCCTATCCCAAGTTGAGATGGGTGCACCCCGCTGTTGTGCCTCTAAAGTCAACCCTCTCTGTCTCCCCATCTCCAAACCAGCCACTGTGGCCTCACGAATGATAGCCGCTAACTCCTCGGCCTCCAAAGTAATCTGACGCCGCCTCTCCTGAGCCGCGGGGCCAGAAATAAACTCCTCTCTCCTACTCCCATTTCTCCTTGTGTTCGCCATCTGAAAAGATAGGAAGAAAACAACATCAGACTCGGAATGACTAAGAGTACAAATCATCAAAACGGAATCAAAGATAAGCAACGCGGAGACTAAACGGACTCATAACCTACGAGACCTAAGACCGTGCTCTGATACCATCTGTCACACCCCGCCTAATTCTGACATCGGCTGCCACCAAAACTGTGCCGGGCGTGAACTAAATAAAATACCATTCTTAGCATGAGACAGATATGAGACATAAATAATCAGCCCATAAGATAAATAATTGAATCAATCTCAAATAATCACAAATAACTAAGCGATAAAAGATCTATCACATGCTAACTCCAAAAATCCAATCTCCAATAATGATTAATTATAACCTGAATAATAAAGATCTGAATAATTCAATATAAATCCTTTAAACAACTTTGGAACCGAGTGGCCTAAATGAAAACTCCAATGAAGTCTCATAATACGACTAGAAAAGAAAGTCTAACTAAACTATGCCATAAAGTAAATAACTCCAGCTGCACCTCCAATGATAACTCTGATAAACTTATGCAGCTTCCCCAAATTAAATCCTGAAAAAGATTAGTCAACGCATGGGTCAGAGCCAAAACCCTGAGAAAGAATACACACTACTCCCCTCAAATAGGATCCTTGAATCCAGACAGTAGCATTATACGCAATAAATATCACAATAGAATATTTTAAATTAAATGGGATAATTAAACGTGATAGATATAAATCACTAACTACCCACATAAATCCCCATTTATAAAGGCACACCAATATGATTTTAAATTCCCAAGTCCCACGATGTGAATTTAATTATATTAAACAACTTTTATTATTGTTCTCACATTTTATTAAAGTGTCACACTTTCCCTTGTCAATCGCCCTCTGACCCGTTTATTGTCGGCCCCGACACATGACAAGGTTACCCTTATCAATCGCCCTCTGACCCATTTACTGTCAGCCCCGACACATTATGTCGCCTTAAATTTTAATACCCGTTTTTATCTTAGGCATTAATTCTCAATTTCTCAATTTCACAATTTATGAATTACCCCACCCTTTTTAATCGATGTGAGATCCTCAAAATGCCCCTTAGTCCCATACCTAAGGGTCCCCAAGTTATCAATACGTCCTATCCTATGTATAGGAGGATTTTCTAACATAAATCTTAACTTAGTCTCATTCTTAAACTACCGTAGCGACGATAAATTAATAAAAATCAGCTCACCCTCAAGATGATAAAAAAACGCGATAATCTACCCTCACTAGTCCCATACCTAGAAGGCGTAAATCATCAAAAGGCATACCCACTAGTTCCATACCTAGAAGACATCCTAAAATATAGGGAGAGCAATAATACCCATCAACCCGTCGTCACAAAGGTAACATCATAATACCAACAAGTCACACAAACAAGCATAATTAATCAATATATAAAACTACGCATGATAGTCCAATTCAATTAAATCTTTAATTTAATTATCACAACGTCAACAATACCCAAATAATCTCATTTAATTATTTTAAATTAAATATACCGAGTTTCCATCATATATTCATCAAAACCAAATTTTATTATCTCTACATGTATTACATGAGTTATACGCACCCAAAAATCAGTTATTTTAGAGCTAGGGTTTTTCTACATGCAACCCACACCAATAAAACCCAAAATCACTCATGAATCCTACGTACCCAAAGGGTTATGAATATTATTCAGATTAAAAGATTTTTATAAAAACAGCCCCATAATTAGTATTCAATTTTTCTAATTCAATTTTAGGCGACACTTAAAACGCATAATACTAAAGGAAAATAATAGAGCATTCATGCCTGTGAAGATCGTGTTGAAAATCTGATTAGAAATCTGGATTCCTCTCGAAAAATTAGCAAAAGGGTGTTCTTGAACGATCTTGATTAAACCCCAATTAAGCCTTCAAAAACTTGTGACAAAAACTTGATTTTGTTTAAGGTTGATGATTATGAGTGAGAGGAAAAATATTTGGAATTGTTCTCTGGTGAAAAACTGAAGAAAAAGTGATTATGAGAAGTCCCCCTACGGATTAACAAGGGTATATAGTGATTAGGAGTCCTAATCCTACACAAACTCTAAAAAAAACAGCTTACAGCGCACGTTTTCTGGGAGGGTCGATCGATCTACCCCCCCCCCCCCCATCGATCGATCGATCACCCCGAAAAACTGACAGTTTGCCCAAAAAATGCCATAAGGCAAAAATTTTGTAAAATCAATATAAAATCCGTTTTAACTCCGATTTTAATTCCTCTTGAAGTTTTGTTCTTCAAAAATCATAACCAACAGACTTAGCCAATAAAAATTTTAAAATTCAAAAATTTATTTTTCTCGAAAATTCCAATTAATTAATTAAAATAATAAATAAAAATACGGGGTGTTACATGTTCATGGCCCCTTGAGTTGTGACCTCAGTGCCTATTTATTCCTTTGCAAGGATGTCTAGGCTCCCTTCGCAAGAGTCGGCATATTTTCTAAACGTATGGTATATATGAAAATGCCAAATAAAGACGCTGACAAGTGGTTAGACATTAGGGACTTCTCTTGAACACTGCTCTTAGGTCACCTTACAACATCTTCCAAATGTGACCTTTTGATCAATAATTACTTTGAGGTCTTTAACTCATTTACAACCTAGGTCATGGATGGCCCAGTAACTTCAACGATGGAAACAATAAGAAATTTGTTGCCGGCCATGATTAGCAAAAATAGGGATAAAATTAAGAAGTTGACAACGACAAAATCTAAAACAATTTGGACAACATGGTGACGAATTCAATTGGATTCAATTATGAGTAGTCAAGGGGGTGGAATATCTAAGTACCTGGGAATTTTATTCAATTTGTAGTGGACTTGAAGAAGAGAACATATAGCGTAGAATATTTCAATGTGTTTCCCATGTAACATGGTGTTTTTTCAATCTTGTTATCCAAAGAGAAAAATATGCAGGATTTTATAGTTGACTGCTACACCAAATAGACAAGTCTCGAGACTTATGATACCGTATTAATATCCAAGATCTGTGGCCTCATTTTCCAAAGATACCACTAGTGGAGCCTATTAAATTTGTTCAACCCCGGCCAAGAGTCTAAAGAACATAAAGGAAGCCTTGAGTTGAGAGATGAAATTTCAGGGACACTGGGAAGAGCTTCTCTCTACCACATCAGAACCTCACCCACTTGAATGAAAATCGTATTTTCTATTAAGAATTGATGATGGAATATCATTTGTAAACCACTTTAAGAGGGGGTGTAGGAGTCAAATACCTTGATCATGTGATGCAATCCCTTCACGCAAAATTAGGTCGGTTTTATCTTAAAGGGTCTTCTTGATGGGATGAAATAGTTAGAAGCAAAATACGGTCATCCGGGCCAAATGATGATTAGCTCCTTACTTTTCCTTTCATGTGTGTAATTTTGTTAAGGGCCAATCAAATAAGGTGTATGAGAATATCCATTGGATCACGGGTGAGGGGAATTAAACATTTTAGCTGGACAAATGGTTTGAAGTAGACCTCTACCTTGAATAGTAAACAGACCCCAATTGCTCTATTTATGAAGCTAAATGATCTTCACATCAGAGAATTTTTTTGAGTCAATGCCCAAGGATTCGATGGATGCAATATTGGTTCACATGTCTCACTTTAATGACTCTCTCAATGATAAACCTCATATGGAAGACCAAATCTAATGGCCTCGTCTCCTCTAAAAGCTACTGGAACCTGATAAATTATTTCTCCTGTGTCTATTGGGACAAACTAATCTGGAAAAATTAAATCCCTCCCAAGCTTGGTGCGTTTATCTAGAAAATTATTCCCAATGGGATATCCACTAACATAAATGTGAAAAATTTGGGCATTAACTTTGCTTCGAGTTGTAGATGTTGCCTCTCCCAAAAATAAGTATTTAGATCATCTTTTTGGTAAGAGTGGCCTAGTTGTTTACCTATGGAAGTAGTTTAGGTACAAATTCAATATACAACTTAATTTATCCACTATAAAAACCATGCTTTGTCAATGTTTAATGGGGTCTATTTGAATTCCCAGTATGTCCTACTTATAATTTTATTTTCTTATTATATATGTTAGGAAATATGGTTATATGAAAAAATAAGTTGTTCACTGACTCACACTTAAATATTGTCTATGCCAAAAGTAATGTTAAGAATTGTATCATAAACATTTCAACAACTCACTACCCCTCGAACCCCCTTTCCTTTTGTGACATTATCACTATTCAAGTTGTTTGTGTTAAAATCAGATATCCTATTCAAGAGGAACCTTCATACCCATTTTCGTTCAAAGTGTTCCATTTCGAAGAACTGACTTCAATTTAGCATAGGCAAGGCGAAGGGAGATACATGTGTTACCATAATTTTTGTTTTTATAAATGCTACATTGTAGGATCACACTTCCATCCATGAGGAAAATGATTTTTTTCAACTGTTTTGAATTTCTTGAAACTCAGTTCCTTTTTTTCTGGAATGTTACACCTTCTGGTTTAGTTACATATTCATTCATTGTGCTTGATTTGTGGAATCTGTAGTGAAGGAAATTCTCAAGCTATGTTAATTAGTATTTTATTGTAGCTGGTGGACTTACAAGTCTTATGGTCTTTTTTTGTTCAAATGTATAAGTCCTTTTCTTTTGAAATCATTGACATCAAATTGTGCAATGTTTAATCATTTAGATTATTTAGGAGATGATTCTCTTCTTATTAAGCATGCAATTGATAATTCACGATAAGTCGTACAAGTTGTCTCGTCAGTAACTTGACTTAAGTTGTTTAGAGAAAATATGAAATGATAATATTTCGAATAACTCACAATACTACATTGCTATGTTCATTGCGTGGCTGAAGAGAGAATAAATTACTCTCTGATTTTTATTTCACGACAATATACCATGGTTGGAGTGCACTGTCAATCCAATTCTTTTGGTGGATTCTCAAAGGTTTGGATTATTGGCTTAATTCTTCTATTAAAAATAGAATATATGTTTACTCTTTCTATCTTGCAACTGTTCAACATTTTGTTATTTTATTTAGCTTCTCTCATTGAAAAATCTATTATATAATATGGGAGAGGAGTGTTTTTATCCACGGGTGAAAGCGACAAGTAGAGGTTCAGATGGTGCAAATAAAGCAAAAAATTAACTATCCGATTGGATCTCACACAAGGAGTAATCACATCACACTCCTTTTATCATAAGTTCCCCCTAAAAATTTGGTCTGTGTTGTTTACATTTATAGTGTTTCATATTCAATAACGTCGAGTTACAGTCTTGAATAAACAAAGTCTCTCAACCCCAACTTTTCTTTTATACTTTCCAGGCCAAGGTCCACCACCAAGATCCAAAGGTATGAAGATCTATATGCTTCATTCTCTAATCAGACTATTTGTTCCTATCAACTTAATCTATATTACTTATTTGTTAGCCCAATCTAGAAGAATGAGTTCGTACTCTGTATTAAGCACCAAGATTACGATAGATCAATACGTTTTAAAATATATTTATTTTATTTTCTCTTTGTTTGTGCGCACTTTTCAGGTTAGTGTCCATGTTCTATTAATGTTCTTTTGCAATTATTGATGCATCTCTAACATAATTTTTGCAGTTATTATATTTTCAACATAAATCCTAATTCTTCATTGACTTTATTTAGCACAATACACTCTGTTAAGCCACTCTTTTATAACTTATGCATATTAAATATATGTGTGTGTGTGATTGGAGTATTCATCTGGACTGAGTACTTCTAGTACATCTAAAAAATGAAGCTCATCAACTGGAATATAATGAACCTCTAAAAAATGAAGCTCAGTATATTTAATGTGTTTGTTTGTGGATACAACCCAACTTTCCAATAAAGCCAGCTGACTTGAAGAAAAGGATTGAAAGCCTCATTGACCGGGAATACCTAGATAGAGACAAGAACGACCCTCAAATATACAATTACTTGGCGTAAAGAAACCACCGGATCTTTTATCGCTTCATGTCAGAGTATGTACAGGAACTCACAACTTTAATTTCATTTTCAATTATAAATATAACAACTTTGACGTTAATTTGATAATTTTAACAGGGACTCAAATTAATTTTCTAGAAGTGGGATCCCCAATTGGTAGAAATTTAGTCCATATAAACTCTCTTACACAACACTCTATTATTGGTGTCCTGGGAGGCCTCATTTAGTGTGTAACTCTTCTACTATGGAGGAGGAGAATTGTGGGATTCATCTACTTTTGGAGCAAGGTGACTGTCACACCAAGGTTGAATGAACACCCTGGCCAAATTTGCTTTGAACTTTTAAGGCGGCCACCTTTATATTATTTGTTATGTTTCTTGTTGCGTAGAAGAATGATAATGATGATTAAAGATGTTAGTAAACTCATATTGGTAAATTGTTGTTACTGATGATAAAGCTCTGGATGAATTTTTATGAGGGTTGGGTTGCAAACTTTGATACTTAATGTTTATGATCTTAAATGTTTTCTTTCTTGGAATGTAATTAGGTCTGTCAAAGACGGAAATGGCACCTTCAAGTGGGACGGAGTTACCAGGATCTCTCATATTCACCCCTATATGCAACACAAAAGCTTCAGATTCTAGGATTGGGGGTTCAGATGCTTCATATGAATCTGCTGGGAACGCTATCATCTTTGACTGTGAAAAGTTGGAACCTTTAACTAAGATAGGCTCTACAAAGCATAACTGCTTTGTTAGTCATACCGAGTGGATATCACCAGTTTGGGGCAATGGAACTTCCCCCGTGGATAGGAATAGATTCTTTAAGAACAGTTCTTCATCTTTTAGCCTCGCTGACTTTAAAGAATGTGGAGATACCCAATTGTAGTGCTACATTTAGTTTTGCTGCTAGAGATGCTAATCATCTTTCAGATATTCGTGGGTCATTAGATTCTAAAAACCTGTGGGCTGAAGCTGAATTTCAGTTCAGGCATCTGAGAGCGGGTACGTGTTCCAATTTTATGTCAACTGTCTCTTTATAGTACTTGAGTATTGACATCTCAGTGCCAAGTGAACCTTTTTTGGGGAACTTTAATATGGAAATAACTGCCTTTTTTCCCTTTTCTTACAACTTTTCAGATTTGTCTCTCAACCAACAGATGGAAAATTCTGAGATGAATCACGGAAAATATTTTGACTCATGTGAAGATAGTATTAAAACCTTGGGAGCACCTTATATGGAGGAAACTTGTGTAATGGATGTGGGTTTATCTTCTCAAAGTGCATCTCATATTTCTCGTCTTTGTGAATTTCCTTGCATTTTCTATGAATCTGATGATCAATTCTCAGCTATATTATATTGCAGTAGTACTGAGGAATTGTATGTATAAAGTTGGTATGTATAAGGATATGTATTTATGTATAGCATAGCTGAGTGACATATTTATCATCAGATTCATATCTCAAAGTATACAGTATTGTTTGCACGTAGCTTCCATGAAGGCTCCTTTCTACACAGTACCATGCTTGAGTTTCGACCATTTCGGCTCTAATATCATTAAATAGTTCACATAGACAAATGGACCAAATAGTTTTTTTTATTTGTTCAACTTTGTCGGAGGCTTTGATTAAGTTAACTGGCTGAGTGGTGTCAAGTAAGAATACAAGACCCTCTGGTTTTCATAAAATACTTGAGTTTGTGTATGTTATGCTTGCAATTTTCAAGGATTTTGTGTTAAAATTATTACTTGATTCTTTTGCTACATAATAGGGATTTAAGTTGATTCTTTGGGTAGGGAACCTACGTACTGTTTCACTTCATCTTGGTTAAAAAATTATTATTTTCACCATGCCATCGACATGGGCACACCCGTGCCACGAATTTCACTGGTGTTGTCAGAACTTAATTTCTCTACAATTTTGCCTACTCGATTTTCAAGCACCATCCAGTTATTCTGCAATTATATAAATTACTTGTTGGTTGTGTCTTAAAAAAAACTTATATTACTGTATACTTTTCTTGTTGCCAAATGACAGGAAGCTTCGGGGACTAAAGATGGTTCGAGTGGTTCCCCAGTAATCGATTGGCAAGGCAAGGTTGTTGCTTTAAATGCTGGCAGCAAGTCATCAAGTGCTTCTACTTTTTTCTTACCTTTAGAACGGGTGAAACTATCTATGAAAACATATTAGATCAACTTAGTTATAAGAGATTCTCCAATGCGGTAGTCAATTGAAAATAAAATACTATCCACGTGGGCGGCATAGACATTTAGCAAAACAAACGTGCTCCAATGCATTTGTGAATATAAAATATGAAGCTCACGTGGCACTTGAATTGAAAGACATCCTGCTGTTAAAAGTCTAGTTCTGGACGACTACTTTAAGGATGTGTTCTCATCCTAGTCAGCAAAAAAACTGTTCTCTGCAACAAACTCTCTCATTAAGTTTATTTCCTAGCCCTTTTTCCACCAAACCCTACAGCACCAATATTAATTTTTTTTCTCCGATCTATAATTGAAGCAAACAGTCCGGTTAGTTCAAAATCAATTGATAATTATTTTCTATTATTTCTATATTTGATATTATTTGGGATGTTAATGTTGAATGCATGTCATTTATTTGACGAGATATTGCTGAAATAGAAAAGAAAATACAATTATTTTTACACCATAATTTGATTGAATTTAAGTGATCTGCAAAAATTCGTTTTTATCAAATTTAAACCTACTATAAACACCCCACAATACTAGTTATATGTAACTGATTTCGCGAATTATAGTACAGGTCGTTTTGCAGCAAGTGTGCTTCCAAAGTAATGTCTTCGCCAAGTTCGGAATCTGACTCGGATAGTTCATCATCTTGTAATAAGTCAATGGATCTCAGCGAAGACATGTTAGAAGATCCATGGCTAGATAATAGCATACAATGTACTAATTTAACACAAAGTTTGGCCGAAAACACCGCAATCCATGTCCCAATTATAGTTGCATCAATGATGGTTCAAAATAAACGACCTCATGGTGGCTCTGTTCCTGGGCGGCGCTATATTCCTCGGTGTACGAAGTCTTGCCACGATCTAATTATTAATGATTATTTCAAGGGTGAGCATTCAAAGTATACACCGAAGCATTTTCGTCGTCGATTTCGGATGGATGTGGAACTATTCAATCGCATCTTACATTCAATTGGGTTTATGACGATTATTTCACACAAAAGGTTGATGCTGTTGGAAATAGTGGGTTAAGTCCTTTATAAAGATGATAACAGCATTGTGGATGCTTTCATATGGTTGTCCCGCTGATCTGCTTGATGAATATCTCCAGATCGCTGAAAGCACTGCAATTGAAAGCCTTAAGCATTTTTGCTATGCGGTCATCGAGGTTTTTGAAGAACGATATTTGAGAAAACCAGATGAAGCTGATATTGCTCGACTTCTAAAAGAAGGGGCGGATCGGGGCTTCCCTGATATGCTCGGTAGTATTGACTGTATGCATTGGAAATGGAAAAATTATCCGATGGCATGGCATGGCACGCACACTAATGGTTTCAAAAAGGCCCCTACTCTAATTTTAGAGGTTGTTGCGTCAAAGGATTTATGGATTTGGCATGCGTTCTTCGGCATGGCTGGTACAAACAATGATATCACTGTTCTCGATAGATCTCCTTTGTTCGATGATATAGTAAATGAAGTTACTCCACCGTGTAATTTTACAGTACAAGGCCATAATTATAAGATGGGGTATTACCTTTCTGATGGAATTGACCCAAAATATGCTACTCTTATTCAAACCATCTCTCAAACGTCTAATCTCAAAGAGAGGTTATTTGCTAAACAATAAGAAGCCGTAAGAAAATATGTGGAACACGCATTTGGGGTGTTGCAAAGTAGGTGGAATATTATTAAATGCCCCACAAGTATGGGGAATTCAAAGGATCTTGGGAAGATAATGAAGACATGCATCATCTTACATAATATGATTATCGAGAGTGAACACCAACATGGAATAGACCCCAAACATTGGGAGCCTATTGCGCTTGAAAGGGTTGAGCATGTTGAGTTCGATCACGATTATACGTATCTTGTTTCTAGTAGGATTAGCCAATTAAAAAGAATCCGGGACACGAGGCTTCATAATGAATTGAAGACGGATCTCATCAATCATTGTTGGGAACTGTACGGTGATCATGACATTTAGTTTTTGGGCATGTGTATATAACTATTAAGTGCAAGATTGTCTTAATTAATGAACTCTTATTCAGTCTTTTCAACCGTAGTTTGTTGTAGATACAAAACTCTATGAATTAAATCCTTATGCACATATCCAGTTAGCATTGAAAATTGATATGAGGTGGAGCTACATTTAATACTTATGCACAACTGTTATGTCTATTACTTCCCTTGCAAGATGTATCAGTTCATTTACTGGATAGTGTGTCCCATAATTACTGGTGTTTGCTGGAAGAAATAGGGGCAGCATTCAAATTTTGTTCCGAGTATAGTTCACTTAAGACATCTATAGGAAAAAGGATATTGAGTTCTGTAATATGTGAATTTGTGTAGTATGTTTTTTTGTAATTGGAAACAGTAAGGATTGCATAACATCCTGATGTTTGCTGGAATAAGTAGAGGCAGCATTCAAATCTTGTTCTCAATCCAGCTCACTTAAGACAGCTATGGGACAAGGATATTGAGTTTTGTAAACATGTGAATTTGAGTTGTATGTTGTTTTGTAATATGGGACATACTCATACAAGGGTGTAGCATATTACATACTCATACAAGGGTGTAGCAGGTGTTTGGAACCACTCCTTGTCAGTCTCAATTTGCAGCTCATTCAGGTGTCAATTTTTTTCTTCTCAAGTGGTTTCCCTGTATTAGAACAAACTTTTTTTTTCTTTAACAAAAGAAAAAAATGATTTTTTTTTTCTTAATGTCTTTGCAATCAAAGATAAATCCTCAAACTTTTCAAGTCAGAAATGGGATATCAACCGCATCACTTTCAATCGAAATCAACAATTATAATTTATATTAAATGTGGAAGAAGCTCTATTTCCATAATTTCAGATTAACAACTAGTTGAAAGAGATGCAATAACAATAATTTCATTAACATAAACTCAAAACAACTTCCTAGTTTCCACAAACTAAAACTTAAAATTAAATAAATAAATGAAAGAAACAAGCTATCAATTCTTGAACTACAAAGTAAGAACAATTTTGATCATGAACTACATTTAAGCATCATTTCCAGAAACATCCTCCGAAAGACATTCACTTTCCCATTTCTTCATTATTTGAGCTTGCATTTTTTCATAAGTAGCTACCAAAGCAGGTTGAACATCTGAGAGCTTGATATTCATAATGCGTTCTTGCTCCTTACGTTTTTGGGCTTTCTCCTTTCTCTTTTCATCCTCCTTCATTTTTTGAGCCTTCTCTTTTAATTCCAAATCTCTTTTTAGTGTTTGCTCTCGTAATTCGTATTCCTTTTTCTCCCTTTCTCTCTTCAGTTTCAACTCTTCTTGATTAAATATAAACTATTTTTCTAAAGTGCCTTGTAAATTGCTTAGTACATTTATAACAGACTTTTCTTCAACTTCTCTCTTCCCTTTGTCTTTACTACACTTTCTTTCGGGGGGAGAACAACCCCATCAGCATTGGCACTTTCAGATGCACCAGTTTCTGTATCAACCCCCGATTGGGTTTGCGTGGATGGAGTTGGATTCTGAACTGAGCAGCTACAAACATTTTTTTGTTTCTTTGAGGAACTAGTTTTGGTGAGTTGTTCCAAACACCATTTTGGATTTCCTTTCATGATCTCCCAACAATGTTTAAATTTGAATGCCGACCCATCACCCATTTCCTTGTACATTATCAATGCTTCTCATTTCTACAAATTGATATTTTAAAAATGAAATATAAAAATTAAAATAGTAATATAAGAAATGCAAAATATCTGAATCAAAGAAAAATAAACACTTACTATATCTTCAATTGAGGCTCCACTTCTTGGATCTCTATCCAATTATTCATATAAGCCATGGAACTTGTTAACAACCGCGTGTATAGTACTCCAATGACACGATAAAGCATTAATGTTTCGGGTCTCATCGTACACTCCCATGTTCTCCTTCCAAGCCTTGAATATGCGATTCTACATCGTTTCATTTGTTTGATCCTTACCAATAACTGGATCAATGCTAATATAGAGATATGCCCTCGTTACTGCTATGTCTTCATCAGTTGTCCAAAATCGACAAGGAACGGGGGGTTAAGTGGTTTGGGAATTGTTTGAGGCCTTCGTCTTCTTTTATTTCTTTTTGTCTACTTTAGAAGAAATGGAAGCTTGATAATCAACCATGGGAATGGAACCATTTAGAAGACCTTCGTAGGAAAACCCATATTGTTGTTGAACATGAGGAGGATATGAACCATTAAGAGGGTTAAAGGATAAATTGTGATGGAATTGTGCATTTGAAGGGGTAAACTAAAATTGATTGGATTGAAGCAGTGAAGTTTGTAGGGAAAATTGAGGAGCATGAATGTTTTGAGAAATGGGTGAATAACTTATGAATACAGCTTCGGGATCGGTTGTAGATTGTTAGGAGAATGAAAACTGAGAGTTCTGTGAATCCATGTGTTACAAAGATTCCTAAGAAACACCTACAAAACATAATTACAAACATACTTAAGTGGAAATATTGCAAACTGAAAAATAATAGCATTATCCATTGAATATTATTAGTTAGGTCTACTTTCATTTTTTATTCATCTAAGTTTGCATGTAATTTTTTTTATCTCTTATTTTACTAATTATATAATTGGGATCAGTAATCCCTTTTCATTTGAATATGACATAATTTAATAATTATAGGAGCTAGCCATTTTTTTACGTTAGTAATTCCATCAAACAATTAGTATATTTTATTAGTAATTCTATCATACAATTAGTGTATTATTTAAATTTATTCCATTATTAATTCTATCATACAATTGGTGTACAATTAGAAATCTAAATTTTCATAAAAGGACATACTGATAAGAACAGAGGGAGAATGGTACCTGCTATCTTAAATTTGGAAGAAAAGATTTTTGCAGATGAGAATGAGAAGACCCATGTTCTATATATAACGAAGTAATTTAGCGGGAGTAATTTAGCGGGTGTATTTTTACCGCTAACAATTTGGTGGGAAATCATATGCCACATAGGATAGAAGTTACATTTCACACATTTCCATTGGAGACGGTTTGTTTATCCTGATCCGTTGTGAATTAATTTTCTTAGTGACTAAGAAACATATTGTCCACAAACCACAGCCACATAACAAAAAATAGGCTATTACATTGGAGAAGCTCTAAACTAGGCTATAAACTCATCATAAAAAACCCTGTTTAAAAGCGACCAAGAAAAAAAATAAGGCAATAAAAAGAAACATATGCCAAAAAGGGACCAATAGGATTTCTCTCAGGTGAGAAAGTAGAAACCTCAAAAGAACTAAAAAAAGACATATGAATATCGGAGGGTGTTTGGATGAAAAAGTATAATGGGTTTGCACCGCAATTCCTGATGTTGAAAAATCATGGCATGATGCAATTTGTTTGGTAGAATCGTCAAAATTCCAGATTTGTGTGCATGTTGGTTACTTAGTTCATTAAGTCCAATATATTAATTGTCACATGTGGTTAAAACTTAATTTGATGACATTTAGCTATCAATTAGAGATTCTTGATTATTTTGATGTGTTTAAATTGTAATTCATTTATTGTAGTTCACGCCCATTCATTATGTATCCATTTTTAGGCACATTGATACTATGTTAGCATGTAACTCATATTTTTTGTTTTGCTAATGTTTCGTATTTTGAGTTGTTGTTTTGAGAAAAGAATTCACTGGACAAATTCTGCATATTTTTAGAACTAGAGTATGAAATTTTTGAAGTCTTTCAAACGACTTCTAGATGTCATTCAAACGACATATCGTTGTCGCTCAAAGACAGGATCTAATGAGCCTAGTAATGAGGTATTAAAAGTGTGAGGGATGGTTGTTTCTTAGGTTGCTTTTATCGTTTCTTAGATGATTCGCGCGACCTGCTACTGTTTCAAGTCAGTTTTTTTCCAGGTTCAAATGACATGCCTCAGTCATTCAAATGACCTACATTATTGTTCGAACGACCTAGGATGGATTTTTGATATTTCCTTATGATATTTATACCTTCTTCATATATATGCTTATATTACAGTATATTGGTAGTTATCGGTTATTTTGAACAGTTTACATGCAATTGATACAAATTATTCACGATTAATTCTTATATTACATTGATTTGTTTAATCATTTCATTCTTGATATTTATGATTAATATTTGTGACTGTTTGCTAGCTACGATTTCATACCTTCTGATTATTATTAGTTGGCATCATTGTTTATCTAGATATACCACGTGATTCCTATCGTTCTAGATATGATGATTGTTTGTTTATCTTTTTCTCCGGTTGCCAATTTGAGACAAAAAGGGGGAGAGCTAGTATGTGATGTAGGGGGAGTTTGTTTGATGAGAACTCATGTTTTTACATGCTTATATACTGATATCATGTTTTGATTGTGCTGTTTACATATTGGTTTCATTGATTTGAGCTATATTGAAAAATGTGTACACATAATGGTATCATATGTTTTTCCCGCATGTTAACAAATGGTTTGTATTACAATTTTGTATCATAAGATTTATATCATTTGTACCTCCATACTCCACACGGTATTTGTTTGTTTCGTGTTTGTAGTGATTATTTAGAGATTGGAAATTTGGTGATGACATCAGATGGAGACAGTTCATCCTATCGGTCCGATATTTGTTTACTAGATCATTTCCTGTATTTCATTTTTGGGTTTATGGGATTGAATATAGGTAATTTAGCTTCGCATTAGTACAGACAAAAACTAATTTGAAAGATTTTTACTTGTCACAATTTCCACATAGTCTATGATGTTTTAAAGACGTAGCAGCTAAACTTCAAAAGTAGATCATGTCATGTTTATTGGTGCACGTTTCACGTCTTCATATCCTATTACATTTCGTGTATCTCTCAGGTATGAACGTATAATATTTATAGAACTCAGTAAATATGTTTTAAGGATGTTATTTTATTCAAAAATTATTTTAAAATGTTTAAACTTCATTTATTCTGAGATAAATATGTTTTGACTCATATGGATCTTTCCTTTTAGTTTTAGAAGATCAGACGACATCTATAGCCGTTCAAACGACATCAGTAGGTCTATCTAACGATATGGATATCTCATTTTAATGAGATTTTTAAGTCGTTCTAACGACAAGCCAATATCGTTCTAATAACGTGCCGACTTAAAGTTTTTATTTAAGGTGCCTTTCGCTCAAAATTTTGAAGGGTGCAGAACATAACACGCACGTTTTCCAACACTTGTTTACAAAGGTTTTCAAAATTAAAAACATCCTTTGTGTTTACAAGATCCCAGATTTCATAACCATTGTGTTTAGAGATCTTGTGTTTACACCACGGTTTCATTCTTCCGTCATCCGTCATTAAAGTACCTATTTTCGTGTGGTGGATTCTATATGTGTTGATTGCGGTGAATAAGCGGTGGACTCCGTGTTCTAAATCATACGCGATTGTCATAGCTGTATCGGTGGATACCGAGGCACACGTGGACTGGTGTGTTATGGACATTGCGCAGGTGGACTCCTATGTTGAATTGTGGAGGAGTGGTTGAAACATTGAAGAACCTCAAGGGCACCTACATATACACATAAAATGCATTTAAATAACTTACAGGGGTTTGTTTTTAAATTTTCTTTCCTATTAAATATTCTTAAATCTACTCATTTTTAGATGGGTAGGCAGAAGACTTATATATTGGAAATAATGTGAAGACTATATTTTGAGGTTAAAATTTGAAAGTCTCAAACGCTAGGGGTTTAAGTGAAAAAGAAAACGTTAATACTCTTTAATTAAATTTTGAGGGTATGGTGGAATTAGGGTTTTAGTTGGCCAAACCGGGTGATGTATTATATCATTTTGACCAGAAAAATAAAATAAAATTTCTGGAAAATTTTTCAAAAAAATTTCATTGGTCATGCACCCTCATGCGCTTGGTCAAAGGTCACACGTGCTGATTTTAACTGTACGCACGTGCGTGTTGACCACTTAATCCTCAACCTTTCGAATTTGAAAATTTTGGCCTTTAATTAAATTCAGTACATAATACTATTTTCAATGATTTTAAAGCCAATCTTTTTTTATAAGGTTCTGAAAATATAACTTTTTTGGGATGACGTTGACTATATTGTTCTACCCAATTTGGTTAGTTTTATGAAATTCTCAGTTGAACATATGTGCTTATAGAGAAATATTTGAACAACAACATATATATATATATATATATATATATCCTTGTTCCCGAAGTAAAATAGAAAATAATGATTTTGGTTTGAGGATTTAATTCATTGTGTGCTGAGAGTATTTAAACTCTGAAAATTTTCTTACCGAAACAAAATTTTTTAGTTTACAGACTCTAATCGATTCAATGTGGTAATTAAACGTTATGGTGATTGTTATAAGACTATATAGTAAATTATTACCCCCTTGAAACTGTTTCAAGGTCAGGAATTGATAAGTTATCATTATGGCTATTACCCTTAGCCTCTTTAACAAATAATTATTGGTCCCTTCTACAACCCTAACCATTCTAAATTGAAATTTTTATCATTTCGGATATCATCATATTGTTGATTTTGTTGCATTTTATTTAGTTTACTATTACTGATCACATCAAATTCTTGCTATTGATCACATCCTATTTTAATTTGATTCCATTTATATTCGTCAAATTATTCCTCAAACTATTATAGAATTAGAATTTTCTACTTGGCAATCGTGCTTACATTATTTTTCTCAAGATAAATTGGGAACATAGTGAAGACCATAATTTCCCCCTCCCCGAGACATCAATTGCCACATCACACCTATATTAAACGGTTATGTACCTCTGGAAATTCACTAGCAAGACTGGCCGAACTATGTGGATTATTCAAACAATTACCTACCAATACATGCAGTTATAATGTATTACCATTATTTTATCCTCGATGACAGTTTATGTTATAACGTTTCGTTGTAATAAGACTGAAGAAATCCATGTTATACCCTTATATTTCTATGCATTTATATTTCTTGTGATGAATGTTATTAGTTATCTATGTAATTAAAAATATACGTACGAAATTTAGTATGTGACATGTTTCTGTCAAAATTCAACCAAGTTAATTATTCCTACATCAGATCCTAAGTACGGTATCCTCTCTATTTTCTTATTATCGTAACTTCTTTTATATGTTCGTTACTAAGACCTTGTGTTGTAACCTTGAATGCATGGGGAAATATTTATCTAAATATTGATGGCGTTAGTCAAGAACAAATCAGCCACACTATCAGGGATGCAGGATACAAGAAACCTTGTAAAACTATTAAAGATGTTGACTGATAAAGGGCGATTGTAACTCCTAAAAGTCTCGTGTGGGGTAAAACTATAATAATTTTGTTTATAATTATTGCTCAGATGTACTATAAGTCATAAAATGGTAAAATAATGTCACGCACGGGGGCCTACGAAAGGCAAAAAATTGATAGTTTGACGTACCGAGAAATAGAACATCATAAAAAAAATTCACGATTTTTGCTTGGAAGGGGATTACCTAGAAGTCGCACATAGTTTAAAACTATAACATTTTTGTTTCTAAATGTTTCCCCTTATTAATTATGAGTCTGAAAATGGTAAAAAAATCACCTACAAGGGACTACGGAGGGGAAGAAACTAATAGTTTGACCTATTGGAAAATAGTTCATCTTAAAATAATTCACGAGTTTTTCTTAGAAGGATATTCCTAGAAGACGTATGTACTTTAAAACTATAACAGTGTTTTTTTTACTTATATCCCTGACGCATCAAGAGCTGCAAAATGGTCGAAAAATATATTTTACACGGACCTAGGTAAGGCAAAAAAATTAATAGTTTGACGTACCGAGAAATTCATTGTCATCAAATAATTCATGAGTTTTGTTTGGTACGGGATACCTAGAAGTGGCGAATAGTGTAAAATTATAACATTTTTTTTCTATTTATTGCCCTGATTCACTACGAGTCCTAAAATGGTAAGAAAATATTTCACACATGGGCATACGGAGGGTTAGAAACTGATAGTTTGACCTACCGAAAAATAGGTCGTCATCGAAAAATTCACGAGTTTTTCTTTGAAGGGGATATCTAGATGTTGGGCGTAGTGTAAAAATATAACATTTTTTCTAAATGTTGGCCTGATGAATAAGTGGTTCCAAAATGGTCAAAAGATATTGCATACGGGGGACTACGAAGGGAAAGAAACTGATAGTTTGACCAATCAGAAAATAGGCCACCTTAAAAAATTCACGAGTTTTGCATGGAAGGGAATGCCTAGAACATGAGCGTAGTGTAAAACTGTAACAATTTTTTCTACTTATTACCCTTACAAAATTGGGGAGTAAAAATGGTAAAAAACAATCGTGCAATGGGGCCTACGGAGGGGAAGAAACTATTCGTAGTTGTGTTTTTGGACACGTAGTCGTGTCGTATCGTGTTCTGGTTAAAAATCAAACACGAAATTGACACGAAAATACAATTAACAAGAAATTGAAGATACGAATGCCACGATTTCAACACGAATACCCTACTGATATCTCAGCCATCCCATAATACGGTACCCACTTGCACTTTGCATATTTATCCAAACCCATTATTTATGCCATTTGTCAGCATCTCAATTCATCTCACTTTAAACAAATGAAGACCTAAAAGTTTTGTTCCTCTCATTCTTATTTTCTCTCCTAACCACTACCAAATCCATCTCTCTCTCTCTCTCTCTCTCTCTCTCTCTATCTATCTCTCTCTCCATTCTCATCTCCATTCTCATCTCCATTTATCATCAAAGAAGAAAGAAAAAAAGGGTCTGATGTCCAACAACTCAATCTCCAACACTGTAAGATCCCGATCTCCTATTTATTTATGAACTGGAAGATCCCGATCTCATATAATTTTTTTTATTTATGAGATCCCGATCTCATATTTATTAATGAACTTGAAGTGTATTTTTTTTTACAATGTATATTGTGGGTACCCTTTCTGATACGGCGGAAATATTATGTATTTCACCTGTTAACCTAAGCGTTATTAGCCCCCCCGGGTATCTTATTCCCTATATTTATGCTCGTTAACCAGACAACCCTCGGATTTCTATGTTAACATGTTTTGCAGGGGTTAATTGAGCTTTTGTAGGTGTTTGGATGCTTAGTGTGAACTTCGGATGCGTTTCGCTCGATTTTCGTACACTATCGCATGCACAAGGGGCATTTTAGTCTTTTGACAGCTTGGGTACCTGGCCTGACATCTACACGGAAGCTGTAGCTCTCCTCGCTAGCTTCACGTGGCCGTGAACGGTGCGCGATTCCGATGAATATTGACAAAGGTATGGCGATTTGAGCGACGTTGGATTGTATGCCAATGCAGGGGGAATTGCAGGGGGAATTGCAGGCTACCCCTGCTTGATCGATCGATCGAGCCTGGGGGTTGATCGATCGAGCATTATTATTTTTGCCACGTTTTCCACTGTAGATCGATCGACACTAGAGGTCGATCGATCGATCCCCTGTTTTTCCCCTGCAGATATTTTCTTTCTTTTATTCCAACTTACTATATAAGTTGGTTTTTGTTGTAAATACACATACACACACTTAGATACTCTCTCATGTTCTGAATTAGATAGTTGTAGTTAGGGTTTGGTTTTGGAGAGTTCATTTCTCTCTTCTTCTTGTATTGACAACCCATGTGGTTTGTAAGATTGAACTATTCACTTCCTCTCCATTATTATAGCTTCTTCTTCTTCTTCTCTTGCCTTGTAATTTAGTTTCAATGCTTTCTAACTAGTTTACTTGCTTTAATTCTTGCTTTATTAGTTTAATTAGAATAATTTAGTTTAACTCACCATGCACCCTTAGATAAATAGGGTCAGGATTTCATTTCCGCCATTTTCGGGCCCCGAGCTCCGAAAACTAGGTTTAGTGCAAAATTGCGTTTAATTGAAACTGCGCGTATCAAAGTTGGATTGCTAAGCATTTATCTTTCTTTGTCATGCAACGTTAGAGTTTATAGCGACAATTCGAATTTAATCCGCGTGTGACCATTTTCAGTTAAATGTTTTATCTCGTAACTTTTGGTTAAATTCCTTCTTGTGTGATGTTTATGCGTAATTGTAAATGCTCGATTAAATTGCTTTCGAGCCTTAACTCTAGTTAGTAGTTGTTTCGATCCGTTTGGTAGAATGCGATCCCGATCCTCGCTTTCCTTTAATCTAGCATTAACTTATTCTTTTCTTTTGTCACCATAACCACCTATCATCTTTTACACTTTTATTTCTGAAGTACTTAAAACAATTAAAGTCTAAAATTCAATCACTCCCTGTGGATTTTCGATACCCGAATTACCACTGTACTTGCTTGTCAAGTGTAGTAGTATATTAGGTTCTTTTGCATGTCGAGCGGGTGCCGAAATCAACGATAGTGTCCCTACACGAACACTCGGTTTTTCGTTGCATCAAAAATGGCGCCGTTGCCGGGGAGTTTGTTTTAGATATTAATTGTTTTATGATTTTGTAGTATTTTTCCTTTCCTATTAGTATTCTTTCTTTTAAACTTTTTGCAGGAGTTGCATACTTTGAGCGCTAAGAAACTTTTATTCGCGGTTGCTCACTTTATAACTTGGATTCTCCATCTCTCAACGACGAGGTAACCATGTCTTTCTATTATAGTTATTACGGTCATTCTAATGATTCTTACTTTGGGGATAGTTTCCAAGTTTTCCATTTTCAATATTTTCTTGAAAATGAAAGACTTGAAAACATTTATCGCAATGAAAATCGTTATTGGGAGCTTGAGTTGGATTCACTATTCGAATCCAATGACGATCTTCATTTCATTACTTTCGAAGACGAGTTTCAACCAAATGAGGAGTCCGAGGCTCTTGAGCCGAGGAAGCCTACTTTGGAGGACTTGCCTAGACTACTACACTACATCAATGTCCATTCCTTCATGGTGACGAACAACCGGTCTGAGGTTCGTCACAAACATGCTGCATTGATCTATACTATGCTGAATGGATTGGGCAGTATCAGCTTGCCCGCTATTTTTCTAGATATGATGTGCGCTACTGCGAAGGAGGTTGCCTGGAGATTTTCCCTTCCTTTTCCTACCCTTATCACGAAGATATTTATTTCTCATGGTTGCACGGAGATGGACGCAGACCGTAAGCATGTGCCACTCGGGCTTCTCTCTAAAGACAACATCGCAAAAATGCTGAAGCGCGAGTGGGGGCAACCCGATGGTAAGAGACCGAGGGCAGAGATACCTGACTTTCCTGATGACGAGGAGGAGGATGAGATCATAGAGATGGAGACGGGTGAGGGTTCTCACGCGCCACACACAGAGGATGATGCCCGATTTGCGGCATATCAGGCCGTGCAGGACCAGCGATGGGAGGAGACCCAGCTCAGGTGGGCGACTTGGGAGTGCCACCTGGATCAGCAGCAGGCTCAGCAGGAGCAGTTTCAGGCCGAGCAGCGGCACGAGTGGGCTTTGCAGAGGCAGGATAGGGCACAGACCAGACAGGATTACCGGATGATGCAGCGGATGATGAGAGATCTTTATCTGCAGCGCAGTGATTCCGACTCACCAGTGCCTCCTCATTTTCAGGACCCCTCTGATCCTAGTGGTTCTGGCCACTAGGCTGTTGCTATGCTGGGTTTCATTTTTGTATTTTGGGGATCGGATAGTATATTGTACTTTTTATTTTTATTTTATTTTTATTTGTATTTGTATTTCTTTTATTTCAGAAGTTGTAATGTATTAAATAATTTTTTATTGAACTTATGAAATGAGAAATGAAAATGTAGTGTGTGGTTGTTTATTGGATTTTGATGTGTGTGACCTTCCATTTTATAAAATCAAAAAGTTCACCATCAATTTATCTAGTATTTGCACTTCAGCCCCTCTATATTATTGTGACTTGTGACATAGATTCTCTTAACTTAATACATCGGTACATATTCTTCATATGCTTTGTACTAACTTGTTTTGCAGCTTAATTTGGACTTGTACTTATGGAGATCGCTCCACGTGTGGGTAATATCATTCTTTTCCTAGCTTTGTGTTGTGTTCTTTAATGGACGCATTGGGGACAATGCAACATTTAAGTTAGGGGGTGTAGGATATTTTATCCATTTTCCTGTTTAGTCCTTGGATTTGATTACAATTTAGTTACAAAGCATGTTTTTGTTAAAAATTTGAAAAATTTCAAAAATATTTTCTTTCTTTTTTCTCCTTTATTGGGCATTTTGCCCTGTTTCCGATGATAAATTTTAATAATTGCCCGATCTGATAGACAATTCAACTATGCATGTTCTCGATTTTAGAAGTTATTAGATTTTAGTCCCTAAATCATTGATATTATGAATAACTTCATGAATTAAACTTTATCCGTGAACATATGCACCATTCTTGTTACATTGATTTGGATTAAGATTTTTATAACTCGATATTCTTTTGTTGCATTGTATATACTTACACCGAGTGAGATTAGAGACTTATCTTCATTTGTGAGTGTATACACTATTCTTTCCTCTTTGAAAACGTTACAGTCGTTGGTAATCTCTCTATTCTTTCATTTGACCGTTCATACTTGAAATGTGTTACTTGAGCATGATTTTCATATATTGTTTTAACTCGAGAATTGCGTATACTTTGTGAAATGATCATAGGCCCTCTTTGGTATATCACCCATATGACCTTGACCTCACCTTTTATATGTTCCCTAGTCAACCCACTTGAGCCTAAATACTAGCCTTTCTTTTCATTACCCAAAATCCCATAAACAACTCCAAATTGGAGTTTTATACCATATATATTACCTTACATACCCTTGTTTGGACTGTTGCTTGGAATTGAATGTTATTATTGTTGTGTGGTTGCAATTTGAGTATGAAAAGAGTAAGAACTGTCAGAAAAAGGAAGAAAGGAAAAAGAAAGAAAAAGAAAAAAAAAGCAAAAGAAAAAGAGAGAAAAAGGAAGAAAAGAAAAAGAAAGAGAAAGTTGTAAATATGGTTTTTAGTATTTCAATAAGCTTTGATTACTCTCTCGATTGTTATATCTATGCTCGTTTGGACATTTTTGTCCAACTTTTGATATTGCCCACTTTTTCACATTATTCTGAGTTTCATCCCCAAACACTTTGAATCCATATATACATCCCTTTCATTTCGTACCTTAACCTAGCCATACATTACAACCCTATTACAAGTCCTATGTGATCTTAGGTTGATGTAATTCAAAAGTTTAAATAGTTTTGATAATCTGTGAAAATGCATTTCGCCTCTTTTAGTGTGCGGTATCCTTTCATTGAGATTACAGTTTTTCAGTTTATATATAGCGTTCTTCTTTTGTGACATGTGTGTGGCCTAGTTTCCATTTACATTTACTCTTAAGCCCGCATGTCCCGTGTGTTACCTCCTTGTTTTGAGTGAATTCGCTTGATGAGCGTAATGCCCGTGAGGATTGAATTTATGCATGCTTTGATATTTAGTATCCGAGTTATTTAAGTTTTTCGCCAAATCACACCTTGCATATGCTCACTCCCCTTCCACATGTTAGAGTTTCAATTCATTGAGGTGCATTCGATAATGTTAATAACTACAGACTTCTCATGCGAATTCGTTTGCTATGCTAATAACATGTTGAAATCTTGTTCGCACGGATGAGTTTGTCTTACTTGATTGGGCATATTTTGAGGAAACTTTATGATGTTTGTTGGTTCCATCACTGAAAACCCTCACAAGACGACACTCGTCCACTAGGGTAACCTAGGGGTTTAACGGCTTATTTCATATGCTTTTATACCATACTTTTGTACTCTCGCCTGTGTTGGTTTACTAGTTCTTCTTGTTGCATCCTATTTCATTGCTAGGGACTAGCAATGTGTAAGTTAGGGGGTGTGATACGGCGGAAATATTGCGTATTTCACCCGTTAACCTACGCGTTATTAGCCCCCCGGGTATCTTATTCCCTATATTTATGCTCGTTAACCAGACAACCCTCGGATCTCTATGTTAACATGTTTTGCAGGGATTAATTGAGCTTTTGTAGGTGTTTGGATGCTTAGTGTGAACTTCGGATGCGTTTCGCTCGATGTCCGGACACTATCGCACGCGCAAGGGGCATTTTAGTCTTTTGACAGCTTGGGCACCTGGCCCAACATCTGCACGAAAGTTGTAGCTCTCCTCGCTAGCTTTGCGTGGCCGTGAACGGTGCACGATTCCGATGAATAACGACAAAGTTACGGTGATTTGAGCGACGTTGGATTGTATGCCAATGCAGGGGGAATTGCAGGCTGCCCCTGCTTGATCGATCAATCGAGCCTGGGGGTCGATCGATCGAGCATTATTATTTTTGCCACATTTTCCACTGTTGATCGATCGACACCAGAGGTCGACCGATCGATCCCCTGTTTTTCCCCTGCATATATTTTCTTTCTTTTATTCCAACTTACTATATAAGTTGGTTTTTGTTGTAAATACACATACACACACTTAGATACTCTCTCATATTATGAATTAGATAGTTGTAGTTAGGGTTTGGTTTTGGAGAGTTCATTTCTCTCTTCTTCTTGGATTGACAACTCATGTGGTTTGTAAGATTGAACTATTCACTTCCTCTCCATTAATATAGCTTGTTCTTCTTCTTCTCTTGCCTTGTAATTTAGTTTCAATGCTTTCTAACTAGTTTACTTGCTTTAATTCTTTCTTTCTTAGTTTAATTAGCATAATTTAGTTTAACTCACCATGCACCCTTAGATAAATAGGGTCGGGATTTCATTTCCGCCATTTTCGGGCCCCGAGCTCCGAAAACTAGGTTTAGTGCAAAATTGCGTTTAATTGAAACCGCGCGTATCAAAGTTGGATTGCTAAGCGTTTATCTTTCTTTGTCACGCAACGTTAGAGTTTATAGCGACAATCCGAATTTAATCCGCGTGTGACCATTTTCAGTTAAATGTTTTATCTCGCAACTTTGGGTTAAATTCCTTCTTGTGTGATGTTTATGCTTAATTGTAAATGCTCAATTAAATTTCTTTCGAGCCTTAACTCTAGTTAGTAGTTGTTTCTATCTGTTTGGTAGAATACGATCCTGATCCTCGCTTTCCTTTAATCTAGCATTAACTTATTCTTTTCTTTTGTCACCATAACCACCTATCATCTTTTACACTTTTATTTCTGAAGTACTTAAAACAATTAAAGTTTAAAATTCAATCACTCCCTGTGGATTTTCGATACCCTACTTACCACTGTACTTGCTTGTCAAGTGTAGTAGTATATTAGGTTCTTTTGCATGTCGAGCGGGTGCCGAAATCAACGATAGTATCCCTACACGAACACTCGGTTTTCCGCTGCATCACTATCTTACCACAACGCGAACATGTGAAAATGCAAGGAATGCTACCTATGGGTTGGCCTTTTCTAATGTCCTTAGGTTTGGTTGACCCTCTAAAACAAACAATGATCTTTCTTTGGTGATGGAAGCAATATAATCATGGGAGCCAGTACCATCACTACAAAACTAGTCGATCTTTTAAATCATCTTTTAACTTCAAAATTCTAGACTCAAGCAAAGAATTAAACTCTTCAAGTTTTAGGGACTGCTTTAAATTTTTAATCATTCCTAGAAGGTTATCTCGTTGCCCCTCAATGCAAGCGAACTTATCCCTAATAATATTCTGATGAGTTTTCAAATCTAAAATCATTTTTTTCTTATCCTCATCGGCACGTAAACTAACCCTAGAATTTTTTTAGTCCTCTAATTCTTTGTTTAAAACCCTAACTCTATCGTCTCTCTCTTTCTTGGATAGTTCTAATTTTTTTAAATCATGGTCCATGTCCATAAGCTTCTTATAAAAGAAATCTCTTTGAGTTTGAACAGTTTGAAAAAGTTCCATAACAACTTTAAAATGAAAATTTTCTTTTTCAACATTTTTAATTCTTTTAGCAAACTTCAAAGTCAAATGATTTAATTTTTCAGCATGGTTATAAAGCTCATTAAACTCCTGTTGAATATAAAAATGGTCATCACTAAACACGTTGGATAACTTATCACTGCGGGAATCCATCGAGAAGAGAAAAAAATAAACCCAAGTGAGAAGGATAAATAACCACCCTAAGCAACACTAAACAAAAATTTGCATAATAAATTAGTGCAACCCGCTCTGCTACCACTTATTAGCGTGTGAACACGCACAGCAAGGATGGTCACTATCAAAAATTCTATTTTTGTATTTTTTCAATATAAATCCCCATCTCAAAAAAATTCAATTTTAGTCAAATTTTAATCTTCGATTAAATTTAGTGTGCATGAAAATATGTGTTCTAAGTATATAATTGTAGTCTCAAAACAAACATGCAAACAATTAAAGATGAGAAAAAAATCCCTTTTTAGGGGAAAACATGTATTTAGTACTTTAGAATGTTTTACAAGACAATCAACTTACAGACTACTTAGACCGACTAAGTATAATGCATAGTCTTAAAAAAACTTCTAAAGAAAAAAAAACTCAATCCAATGTCGTCCACAGGTAGTGATCTACCGTCGGTATCCACCGATCATCCTTCCTTCTTTTTCTTCAATCGTAATCCCTCGGGTCATAATTTTAGCCATAGAGAATCCTCTCCACAAGGTGTATGTAAGATACAAATACTTTTTAGGGTTTCAAAAGGATTCACAAAATATTTGGAGATGTAAAGTTTGTGAATCAAAAGTGTTTTAATAACGCAAAAGATGAAAAACTTTAACAAAGATATTGTGTTCACATTTTTTCCAAAGTCCCATCGAAAAAAGGTTTCAAAATAGGTATCTATAGACCTGACAAAACTTTCGAGGCGACGGCTCGTTCGAACGAAAACTAAAGTCCCTTTAATGAAAATAGCACCTCGTTTATAAAAAACCTTAGGTCGTTCGAATGAGACTACAATCTCGTATGAACTAAATTATATCGAGCTTTTAACGAAAAAATGCTGATATGCAGAGAATTCTCGTTCGAAGTTCGTTTGATGCTCTAATCGAACGAGAAGCCAAATTCATTTTAACGAGTTAAGAACTCGTTCAAATGAGATAAAATAAAAAAATCCTTTAAATATCCATCATGGGTATTTAAAAAAACATCCCCAATATAAATATGAATAATTAAGAACTCCTAAAAGTTTTACACCTACATTAGATGTAGAGGAGTCTTTTGAACTTAGAGATATTGGAGCTTGATTCGACGTGTCGGTGCATGAAGGTTTGTAATAGGATACGCCAAATATGCTAAAGTGAAAATAAATACAAATAAAAATAGTAAGCTAAAATATTTGCTCTTACAGACTCTAAAACTCATACTTCTTGAATTTATCATACAACTTATGCTCTTGGAGTGTCTGAAGACGAAGCCTCAAGTGCCCCACATACTCATCCTCGATTCGTGAGTAAATAAATATGTAATCAATGAAGATGATGATAAATTAACCTAATAATGACCCAAACACCTAGTCAATAAAATCCATAAATACGGGTGGACATTGGTTAACCTAAAAAACATGACTGTGAACTCATACGACCAATATCGAGTTGAAAAGGCATTCCTTAGTACATTCTCCTCTCGTAACCTTAATTGATGATATCCCTAATTTAAATATATCTTCAAAAATAAAGAATCACCTTATAACTTATCAATAAAATCATCTATCCTCAGCAGAAGGTGATTCGTCTCGAATATTGCATTTATTTACCCTTTTTACTTATGGATTTTATCAGCCTCGGGTGCCTTAATTCCTATATTTATACTCATTAACCATACAACCTCTTTTATGTATGTTTATATGCTTTGCGAGGTATAATTGAGTTTTTGTAGGTATTAAAGTGCTTAGTGTAAACTTTGGTCACTTTTGGAGAAAGTTCCTTCATAAAGGTCATATTTAAGGGAATTTATTTATTTTATTATCTCGGTTTATGGCCTAAAGTCTCATAGAAGTTTTATTCCTCTGAGCTAGCTTTGCGTAGCCTTCGAATGCACCTAATTCCGATTTATAACAAATAAGTTATGACATTTTTCGTATGTTGATCCAGGAAGAAGAATGCAGACCTGTCAAGGGAGAATCGATTCGAACATTTTGGGAGAATCGATTCAGAGTAGACCAGAGTTAGATTTACACTTTAGTAAAATCGATTCGTCCATATGACCAGAATCGATTTGGGCTTGTAGATTTTGACCTTTTGATTTACAAGTTTTGCCCTAGTGTTTTGTTTGTATAGACTTTTACTCTCATTTGTTTGGGGAGATCAAATTTTATAGTTTAGCTTAGGTTTTGTTTGGGATCCCTTCCCCCAGCCCTCTTTGGGTTCCATCTCTCTCTTTTTTGTAAGTAATACTTTTCATTATATCTTCCATTTATATAAGTTTTCTTGTTGTATTTCTTGTTTACTTGCTTTGTTAAATAGTCACTAGTTTGTCAAATAGTTTTGGTTGGTTTATTACTTGTTTTGATTTTTTATGTAGTTGTATTTATTTTTCTTACCATGTGTATTAGTTAGTTTAAAGGTTGGGATAATATATCCACCATTAATGGGTTTCTATATATGAAATCTAAGTTTTGGATTTGACTTGCTTTTAATTGAAACCTTCTGTAGTGAAGTCAGGATATTATGCGTTTAACTTCCTTTGTTACGCAACGTTAGTATTCATAGAGATATTGCGACCTGAATCCGATTGTGACCATTTTCGATTGAATGTTTAATCTTTAAATGTTGAAATAAATTTCTTCATTTTTTATATTTATAATCAATTGAGTATGCTTGGTTAAATTTTTCAGAATAAAATCCCTAATTTTTGTTCTCCCATGGTGGGGATGTGATCCTAATCTAATTTTCGTAATTTAATTTAGTTTACATATTGCTTAGTGTTAAATATATCCTCAACATATCATCTCTTCTTTTTCACCCTTTTTAAGTGTTAGACAAATTTAATCCTAATTACGTTCCCAGTGGATTCAATCCTTACTTGCCGCTACACTTCCATTTATAGTGTGCCAAGTTATGGTATTGTTTTGTATAGGCCATAAACACCCAACGACATGTTTTTAATACGAAGTTTATGCCTCATAATAAATGGTACCGTTATCGAGGAATGTTTCATTCTAGGATTTTTAGTGTTTTAATATTTTGTATATATTGTATATTCTTTTTACTTGCTTTGTGAGTTATACTAAATTGTTCCAAGAAACTTGAAATTTTGGTGCTTGTTGTGTATTCAAATTTTACACTTTACAATGTCTCATTGTAACTCGTTAGCTAGTGGTAATTGTTATGATAACACTTTTCAAAGTTACACTCCCAAGACTATGCATGAATTCTTCCAAATTCTTGAAAATGAAAGAATGCAGCGTGAAAAAATTTCTCCAGCACCTATGACGATGCGTGATTACATGAAAATTCTTGAAAATGAGAGAGTTCAACAAAGCTCTTAGGAAACTTTGCAAAGTGGGAATGAAGAATTGAACGATCAATTCAAGAGTTATAAATCTTGGATAAATGAAAAAAATGTCCAACTTGATGAAAATACTTCTTCTTCCAGAAGTTTGGTTGAGGTTAAAACTTACGTTTCATCTCCCCCATTTTTGAAGAAAAAACCATTAAGAGTGATCCAAGCACTTTTAAATTCCAACCTCCTATCAATGTTTCAAATTCTTTAGAGGTTGAGTACCTTCATTTCCTTTGTTTCCTATAACTATCGAACCATTTCAACTATCGTAAGACTCAAATGAAAGTCTTGAGGATTTTAACTCGATTCTCAAATGAGAATATTACTTTGAGTTGCTTCATTTGATGGTTTATTCATGTAAGGAAATTATTAAATGAACCTTTGGTTTATTTCCTTCACCGAAATGTGGTCTTTATTAATCCATTTTTAATAAAGAATACATGCTATATCCTGTATAAATGGTTCGCATTCCACACGAAAAGGAGCTAAAATTATACTTAATCTCAAACTTTGATGGGCGGTTAAGAGTAATTGACCTTTGGAATTCTGGCCCTCTCTCCACCTATAAATAGATGAATTTCTTACATCAAAAGGTAATCCAAGCCATCCCAATTAAAACACATACCTAAAGGTTTATAGGTAAGGATAGAGAAGTCGAATTCTCCCTTAAAGGATTATTTAAGGCGATCACACCGGCGACAATCAACGGCGACGTTCAACAGCGATACTGAATTCATGGCACCGAAAGGAGGTATTTAAAATTACTCTTTTCACACATCCTAATTAAAACACATACCTAAAGGTTTATAGGCAAGGAGAGAGAAGCCAAATTCTCCCTTAAAAGATTGCTAAGGCGATCACATCGGCGACACTCGACGAAGACGTTCAACAGTGGGACTAAATACATGGCGTCGATAGGAGGTAAGATGTTAAGAACATATGATTTTCCATTAAAATAGATAATGATGTTGTTGGTGTCGGAATGTGAAAGGTCAAAACTTGATCAAAATTTTCGAAACTCACATGGTCGATTGAAAAGGTCGAAATAAACAAAACCCATTATTTGTAATGGGCCCCACCCCATTTTTGCATTTTGACGCCGTTTAAACCTTTAAAAATGCGTCTTTGTCATTTTTGGTAATAATGTCAACGCTTATAACTCTCGTTTAAAATTTGATTTTACAATTTTGCAAACTGGAGAGTGATCCTCGAAATATTATTTACGTGATTGTAGTGATAACTCAAAATTTTCCATATTGGGAAAAAATAAATTATTTTTCCATATTTTATGGTATAAATCACTATATATATTAAAAATTATGGCTTGGCCACTTGTTGGAAATTATGACTATTAGTATTCATGACTTTTAGAATTTTTATTCTTGTCTCTTAGAATTCTTATGACTTTTAGTATTCATGATTCTTATGACTTTTAGTATTCATGACTCCTAGAATTCTTATGTCTATTAGAATTCATGTCTTTTAGAATTATGTCTATTAGAATTCTTGTCTAAAAGTATTATGTCTATTAGAATTCTATCTATTATGTCTATTAGAATTCATGTCTTTTAGAATTATGTCTATTTGAATTCAAGCTATTATGTGTATTATAATTCCTTCTATTATGACTTTTGGTATTCATGCTACCAACTTTTGGAATTCATGCTACCATGCCATTTAGAATTCTTTAAATTATGCATTTTTTTGGAATTTTCAAAATTTTATAACCTTTTGGAATTCTAGAAATTATGTCTTTTCAAATTCTCAAAATCTAATCTCTTTATTTAGCACATATCAATTAGTTGCCCACAGGTTTACTATAATCATGTGTTAAGCCAACAAATCATTTTTTAAATTCTAAGCTTTGGGGATTCTAGACTTATGAAATTCTAGAATGTACACCTTTTTGCTATTCAAGAATTTTACAATTATGTAATTTTATGACTTTTGGAATTTTTTGATAAAATATGCATAAGTATTCATATTAAATTATTGAATACTATAATCATATGTTGAATAAACAATTAAGGAATACTTATAAGTTCCAAATTAGCCATTTATTACCATTATAATGTTTAAATTTGTTTATTTAACATATATCAATTAGTTGCCCACATGTATACTATAATCATATTTTGAATACACAATTAAAGAGTGTTTGTACACGTGTAAACCAAGGATATCCACATATACCTTATTAAAATTAAATAGATACATCACTCAATTATGCATGCTGAATATTATGACCATTAATAGTATTAAGTTAAAATATACGATGACTACCCACAGGAGCATCTTATTTTAATGTCGTAAAATATTCAAATCTTATAATGTGTTAATTAAAGTTTAAAGCCTTTATCAATGGAGACTTACAAGAGAAAGTCTATATGTGTCAACCTCACGACTTCATAATCGAAGGCCACTATATGGACTGAAAAAAGATTCAAGGCAATGGTATCTAAAGGTTGATGAAATCAGTATGAACTTCGATTTAAAACAAAACATTGTTAATCCATGTATATACCTCAAGATTAGTTGGAGTAAGTTCATATTTTTTGTTATTGTATGTTAATGTCATATTAATATTTTTCTCCAAGCATGATAGAATATCTAAAGGATCCAAACACATGGATCTTAAGTATCTCTCACTGAAGCAAGATGTTAGAAGAGAAAAAGTTGTCATTTATTTGACATTTATTGGACTCTTAATAAGATTTCTACATCTATTATATTATGTTTTCCATTGTGTAGACATATTATTATTGGATGAATTATAACAGAATATTATTTGCTTCAAGACATTATGGGACCACTAAGTAAACTCCTAATTATGGCCTAGTTAAGATGGTTGTCAATGATGTAGTACATGGAAGGGATCATATTGCATAATGATATGAAACCACCATGACTCCCATTGACTATTGGACTAACCAAGGCACTTATGAAAACCAATGACCGAAGGATTTTGCATATCATGCGCGACTTATGATTCTAAATTAAAGACATTTATGGATTAACCTAACGACTAAGTGGGAGACTGTAAGGAAATTATTAAATTAACCTTTAGTTTATTTCCTTCCCCGAAATGTGGTCTTTATTAATCTATTTTAATAAAGAATACATGTTATATCTTGTATAAATGGTTCGTATTCCACACGAAATAAAGAATAAAAAGGAGTTAAAATTCCACTCAATCTCAAACTTCGATAGACGGTTGAGATTAATTGACATTTGGAATTATGGCGCTCTCTCCACCTATAAATGATGTATTTCCTCCATCAAAAGGTAATCTAAGACATCCCAATTAAAACACATACCTAAAGGTTTATAGGCAAGGAGAGAGAAGTCGAATTCTCCCTTAGAGGATTGCTGAGGCGATCACACCGACGACACTCAACGGTGACGTTCAACAGCGGGACTGAATTCCCAGCACCGAAAGGAGGTACTTAAAATTAATATTTTCACATGTCTATTGACGTGATTATCATATTGTTCAAAGATCTTTGGAATCATGTATAAAATATAACTTACAATTCACTCACACTTGCCCCACATCTCATTCCAATTGGAATACGATTGGGAGGCGATTTTAATTTTCTTGAGATCGATGTGGTCTTGTCCCCCATTTTATTCAAACCCCTTATCATCCGCCTAAAACTTTTAATTAGTGATGGTTCATCTCTTATGTCTTATACATGTCTTCCGTTGTTCAAACAAAATTCTTATTTTTCGAAAGGTATGCACTTAAAAGAGGGTATACCGATTACCCTCAAAGTCAAATTGTATTTTGGGTGGACCCTCAAAACTTTCAACTTCGAGTATATAGTTCGTTAGAAGTTAAAATTGTAGGTTGTACAAAGTAGTTTGTTTTATTTTTATTTTTAATTATAGTCTAGTGTAATAAATTAAATTTTTACTATGTCCACACTACTATTTTCTAACTTAAGCACTATCTACATTTTAAGGGATTCTCGAACTAAGATCTATAAGCATGTTCTAAAATAAAATAAAAAGTAATCAAATATGTCAAGAGAGATAATAAGAATGTAATTAAGGAATTCTAAAGAACAAGTGGGGTGCTTAACATGTTCCCCACTTGTAACCCAGTTCCCGAACCCACACAACGACAATCTATGGACCAATCGAAGATTTAAATATTCCTTAGGATTAAGCCGAAAGGGATAACCTGAACCTTTTATTTTTATGTAAAACAAATTGTCTACTCTGAACAATCGACAAACCCCTTTGAATAAAACACAATGGTTCCGTCTAAACTCGGGGCGTGCAACTAAATTTATATCATTTTTAGCCTTAAAGAGTATATAAATATAAGAATAATGTAAATCATCCACGAAACGTAATGAATAGCCGAGATAAATATAACTATCTCCATAAACTAAATGGCAACAACTGACAAGTTTTTACAAATGACTAATTTAAAAGCCGAAATATAAATAATTCTTAAACCATTGTAGTTAAATAAATAAATCTTTGAATTTTGACTAGAATAACTGGAAAGAAATATCACCTACACTAAGTAATATGAAAAATGAAAAATTGAAGAAAGGCAAGTCTAACTACTCAGTGTCGTTGCTCCTTCTTAGGGAGATACATAAGCACTGCTTAGATAACAAATGGGTCAAAGCCTGAAAGTTTCAAGAAATACTTATTTTATCCTGACAATAATAACATGTGACTTATTTATGTGATGATACCAACCCGCCGACACTCTCGTGCAAAAGATACACCGCCTCTGTTATACCAAATCTCAATTATTAACGTAATAGTCTTAACTCCATGACGAACAGGTAAGTTACCTCATACTATTATACGGTTACAGCAAAACAATGACTTATCCATACACTAAGGATAAAACTATCGTAGCCCCCATGTGCCACTCACATAATAAGATGTACACAATATCACCATGAGCACACTAGCGTAATACAATCTACTCATATAACATGTCCATTAATGGACTAATCAAAATATATATTTCTCATAAACCACACAAAGGCTTCACCTTCAGGGACATCCTCGTGCATATATTAGTAAATCCGTAGGGCTCAGGAACCTAACTGATTCAAAATATACACAAACAAAAGAATGGGGGGATTGTTATGAAACCAAACTACTGTGTAGTCACATACCAAACCACCTGATGGATTAAGTTATCCACGTTTTTTGATATGAAACACTGATCTGTTTGACACAAGATCAAAAGATAGACCTCTACACCACCTTTTACACCATACAAGGGTGCGGTACCAAGTCCCATACAAAATTTGCATACATAACCCCCGCATTCGATTCCCTATTAGCCAAGTACGTACATATGGTATGTTCACAAATAGCACACAAGCATGGCTTAGTACCAGGTCCCATAGTCCATTTACATCCACAACCCTCGTCGATAGATTTCCCATGAGCTAAGTATGTACATATGGTATTTTCACAAATAACACTTCACCCGTGCATATATACAAATATGGTACATCTATCTAACAATGTCAATAGATACGTTATACCTTAAACGTGCCTAACGGATTCATGCATCCCCGTGACTAATCCTAAATCTCATAACCATAGGCCCCGTGAAAAATAGTAAGATTAGAATTCCTAATATCATAATTAAAACCTGTTGGAGAATTCCAAAGGGAAAGCAAAGTATCTAACCAAAAGTAAAGGACACGAACAATATGCCCTAATCCGTGCGCACGGGGATGTTTTGCAGCCCATAATATATGACATTATCCTAAAACCTTTCATCCACATATACACACATGGGGCTATTTTATAACCATGTGCATGTGACACCCCGACTAATTAAATACCGGGTAGCTAATCCTTTATTAAATCAATATAAAATGCCAAGTTGGTTCAGTTAATAGCATCACTGTCGAAAACATTTTTATGATTACTAACCACCTAGTATTTAAAAAGTAAGTTTCCAAATTTTAAGTTAAGTCTGATTAACATGCAACAAAAGAATAAGGGAAGAACAACATAATCCATTCACCATAACAAAGTAATGAAATAACCAACAAATAGTAATAAGTCCGGAGGAGAACTCCTCACAACAATTCCACCACTGAAAATAATATGACAAGTCTGAATCCTGAATTAATTACATGCCAGAAGTCTGAATAACTGAAATAAATGAAATGTCTCTAAAAGAAATGGGCGACATGACCTATAACTGATAAATGCTAAATATAGAGTCAAGATAGATGAAGCGTCTACAAGAAAAGTCCTGTAACTTCCACAAACAGATACATCTCGTCACCTGAATAAGGATCCTAAGCATGGTGTCCTTTTTAATTATATTTTCATAACGTTACAATAACTATACTCACAATTTAACATAGCAAATTCGTTTTTATTTAACCGTATATTATTCACATCATAAATATACAATACAAGCGCCCCGAGGCTAAGCTGCGGTGCACACATACTCTGCTATCCATCCCGGTACATCACGTACATAAGGATTACAAATTCCGAATCTCTCAAGAATTGTTGGAATAAGCACCACACACAAAAATGGAGGAGAACATAATTCAACATATCCATGGTCACGTACATACCTACGCTCCATAGTCAGCTGACTTATTAACTCACAAATAAGTCGTTCTTTTGAACTATGTCCTCGAGGTACCAATCTAAATCCGGGCAACACAAAGATTAGATGGCCCTAAGCGAACGTAAACCTCCCGTGATAGCAAGTATGGTAGGTATGTCATACACATAAAAATCATATGCTAAGCATTCACACATCTTAGATATCTCAATATTAATAAAGGTATACTCTACATCCTTATACCATTATTCCAATTTTATATATTTTAAGTCTCCCGATAATATAAAATTTAAACGGTCGACATGTCACACGTCATAGTTTCTTATACTTAAAACCTATCTTAAATAGATTATTAAGTTCCTATTATTCCCACATATAACATCATTATTCCTAAGGTCCTTACTTCTGCCCCGAACCTCATTTCATCAAATTATTCAAATTTACACTTTTAACCCAAATGTTATCTCACTTATCGAATTTCATTAGATTTAGAATAATTCCTCAAATTAAATTCTAATTAAGGTCCAAATTTCATAACCATGCCTACTGGTCTTCCTTAAGTTTAAGGGTATTCATAAGGTCTCCAATAATATTTTCCAGGGTTAACATCATTAAAATTTAAACAGGGAAAACTTTACTCATTCTGGGAAGGTCGATCGATCGACCTTTACCTTCGATTGATCGATGGTGGTCGATCAATCGACTGATGAATGTCGATCGATCGAACGCACTAGGTATGGCTGCGGACTGCTTCGTTTTGAAGTTTTAAAATCATGACAAAACATCCTTTTAATGCATGAAACTCTAATATAACGTTATAGTATCATCATACAACCATCCTACAACATTGTTAACATTCTAAAACCAATAATTCATCAACCAAGGACTTTGTTTGGATCAAAACTTCATCAAGAACCCTAGTTTCCTATTTCTTTCAAGAACATTAATAAATCTCTTCTTAAATCCGTTTTTAGATCATCAAGGGTCATAATTTTGAATTCATAATTCGTCCAGAATGTTTCTACATGCAGTCCCTAACATAGTTCATAGTTTTAACCTTCCAATTCATGGGTCTATATTAATCTTCCAAGATAAATTCGATAATTTTCCTAAACATGGAAAAGCATAACATTGAATCAATTGTAATTAAATCACTTGCCTATAATCTTTCTATGAATCTGAGGTTGAATCTTGAAGGTTGAATTTTCCTCCCTCTCTCGCTGCAGAATTCTTCTCTTTCTCTCTCGCTCTACAAGTTCTTCTCAAGATGATAATGGAGGTGGGGTTGGTTTTTGCCAAGTTAAAGGTTTCTAAACTTCTCCCATAGCCCACTACCTAGATTGGGGTTGGAAATGGCTTAGTGGGTTAAGACTAAGTCAGATTTTTAACTCTAATTTTCGTGGGTTTTAATTACCCAATTTCCGAAATTACCAAACTACCCTTTTACGTTGCCGGTATGGCCTAAAAATGCCCCGGGACCCAAACTAAACCCCCGGCTAGTGTTTTCTGACTATTTCGACCCTTCCGAACTCGTTGGCGCACTCAAAATGACCATACGGGTGATAAAAATAAATTTAACTTTTTAATTCAAATAACTATATTCCTGACGCGACTGCCTCGCGCGTCCCAACAAAATTTGTCAAATTATCGTATTTCAATCTCGCGACAATTTCAGTAGTTCCAATATTCATATGTTGCCATATATACACATTATAATCAAATACTAACTCACATCTCGTTAATATTTTTTCCGTATTAATTCTCAATTAATTCACATTTAATTTAATTAACCCCATAAATAAATATCATAAAATATACAGGGTATTACATACTTCCCCCTAATAACAGAATTTCGTCCCGAAATTCGGAACTAGAAAGTACCTGGTAAGAAAAAATCTGGATAGCATTCGCGCATCTCATCCTCGCGCTCCCATGTGGACTCCTCGACATTATGATGTCGCCACTGAACACGTACTAACGGGACTATCTTTGACTGCAGTTTTCGCTCACTTCGGTCCAAAATAGCAATCGGCCCCTCCTCGTAGGAGCTATCAGGCTGGAGATCGATGTCCTCCAAAGCAATATGAGAATGAGCCAAATCCTCTCTAAGATGTTTCCTTAGCGAGGAAATATGAAATACATCGTGAATCCGATGCAAATGCTCCGATAACCCAAGTCTATACACAGCCGGTCCAATCCGCTCAATAATTGGAAATGGTCCCACATATCTCAGTGTCAACTTTCCTTTTTTCTCGAAATGCATAATCCCCTTCATAGGAGATACTATGAGTAAAACCTAGTCCCCCACATGGAATTCCCTGAAGAACCTCTTCGCATCAGCATAGCTCTTCTGCCGATCCTGAGCTACTCGAATGCGACTCCGTATCAATTATATCATCACCGAAGTATCCTGAATCACTTTCGGCCCAAGTAGTTTGTTGTCCCCCACTTCCAACCAACATGCTAGGGAACGACAAGGTCTACCGTACAACCCCTCAAATGGAGTCATGCCAATGGTGAACTGGTAGGAGTTGTTGTAAGCAAACTCCACCAGTGGAAGATACTGCTCCCATCCACCCTCAAAATCAATGATGCACATACGCAACATGTCCTCTAACATCTGGTTTGTACGCTCGGTTTGCCCATCGGTCTGCGGGTGATATGCCGTACTCAACCGCAATTCCGTGCCCATGGCCTCCTGAAAACTTTCCCAAAACTGTGAAACAAATATCTTGTCTCTGTCAGACACGATATTTAGGGGTACACCGTGAAGTCTCACTATCTCTGCAATAAAGAGCTGGGCATACTCTCCCGTAGTGTAGTCTGTCCTTACGGGTAGAAAATGAGTGACTTTGGTCAACCTGTCCACAATTACCCAAATGGAGTCGTGACCTCTCTGTGACGTAGGCAACCCCATGATAAAGTCCATGGATATGTTGTCCCACATCCACATCGGGACCTCTAACGGATGTAGCAGTCCTGTCGGTCTCTAATGATCCACTTTTACCAGCTGTCAAGTGGCGCATTTTGAAACAAACACAGCAATATCTCTCTTCATCCCGCTCCACCAATACTGTCGTCTCATATCTTGGTACATTTTGTCCCCACCGGGATGTACCGTGAACCGTGAACCGTGCTACTCTGCCATCACCTCGTGTCGCAATTCCTCCCCTTTCGGAACTACCAATCTCCCATTGAAGCGTAATACCCCGTCTGAGCTAACGATATAGAATTCGGCTCCCTCTGCCAATAATCGAACTATCTGCTCCTGACAGAATGAGTCATTTGCATGTGCCCTTACTACCTTCGTGACAATCTGCGGTGTAACGGTCATCACCGACATGAATGATCGGGCCACTGCATCCTGGTGTCCCAACTCCTTCCACTTTGCTTTCCACACATCTGCCACCTCATCTACTGGTCTACGGCTCAACGCGTCTGCTACCACGTTAGCCTTTCCCGAGTGATATTGGATATCAAACTGATAATCCTTCATAAACTCAAGCCACCTTCGCTGCCGCATATTTAACTCCTTCTGCGTGAATAGGTACTGTAGGGACTTGTGGTCTGTGAATAATCGAAACTTCTCCCCCCAAAGGTAATGTCTCCAAATTCGAAGGGCAAATACCACTGCCGCTAACTCCAAGTCATGGGTGGGGTAATTCTTCTCGTGAGGCTTAAGCTTACGGGAAGCATAAGCTATGGCCTGACTCTCCTGCTGTAATACACCTCCAAGTCCTTGTAAGGACGCATCGGTGTAAACTAGATACTCAATTCCCGGTCTCGGCAATGCTAACACAGGTGCTGAGGTCAACTTGTCCTTTAACTCATCGAATGCCAACTGACAGGCATCACTCCAGATGAACGGAACACCTTTACGAGTCAGATGTGTCAAAGGACCTGCTATCTTCAAAAATCCCCGAATGAACCTCCTATAGTATCCTACTAGGCCCAAGAAACTACGGATCTCTGTCGGTATCGTGGGCTATCCCCAATCCTTCATCGCAGATACCTTCCCCGGATCAACAGATATCCCCCGGTCGGAAATAATGTGTCCCAAAAACTGGACCTCCTTCAGCCAAAACTCGCACTTCTCATACTTTGCATACAGCTCGTTCTGACGTAGTGTCTGCAAAACTTGCCTCAAATGCTCGGCGTGTTCCTCCTCTGTCTGGGAGTAAACTAGAATATCATCAATGAAGACAATGACAAACTGATCTAGGAAATCTCTGAACACCCTATTCATCAAGTCCATAAACATGGCTGGAGCATTGGTCAAACCAAAAGGCATAACCCGAAACTCGTAAGAACCATATCTCTTTAAGAACGCAGTCTTCGAGACATCCTCTTCCCTGATACGCAACTGATGGTATCCCGATCGCAAATCAATCTTCGAGAAGAAGGAAGCTCCTCTCAACTGGTCGAATAGGTCATCGATTCGAGGCAATGGATACTTATTCCGTATCGTGACCTTGTTCAACTCTCGGTAGTCCACACATAATCTCAGTGAACCATCTCTCTTCTTCACGAACAACACAGGGGCACCCCACGGTGAAGTACTCCTCCATATAAACCCCTGACCCAACAACTGCTCAATCTGATCTCATAGTTCTCGCATCTTTACAGGAGCCATACGGTATGGTGTGTGTGCTATAGGTCTCGTATCTAGTAATAAGTCTATGACAAAGTCTATCTCACGACTGGGGGGTAGGCCTGGTATCTCCTGAAACACATCAGAATACTCCCTGACAACTGGAATCGAATCTAAAGGAATTACAACCTCCTTAGAGGTATCCTCCTCTATGTAGTACAAATGAGCGGTCGAGCCTCCCTCTGGGCAAGGCATCGCCACTACAAACATCTCTTGCCCCGGAATGGCAAAAACAATGCTCCCACCGAAGCAATCAATCATGGCTCTATAGTCTGCGAGCCAATCCATACCGATGATCACATCGTGCACATGCATATCTAATACCAACATGTCTGCAGGTAATACCAATCTACCAATCTCTACCCCCACTCCCCGGCATATAAAGAAAATAAGTGACCCACTCCCTAATGGTGAGTCTACACACGTAACTGTGCTCTCTGTTGTGGCTAACAACCCTAAGGCTTTTGCAAAATGTGTAGCTATAAAACAATGCGTTTCCCCCGTATCAAACAAAACCCGACCCATAGTACCATGGATAAGAAACATACCCTCAATCACAGGTGGTGCCTGTGGAGCTGCTGCCTGGTGGATGTTATAGACACGTCCATACTGTAACTGCCCCTGCTGTATAGGAACTGCTGGAATGGCTGGTAGTGCTAGCACCTGGGCTGGAGCTAGGAGGGAAGGTGGAAAAAGTGGCCTATGTGGCTCATGTCGAGCACCTTGCTGCTGCTGCGGGGCCATGCCCCTATCAGGATATTCCTGGCATTTATGGCCAGTCTTGCCATAAACGAAACACTTCCTCGGGAAGTTCCCCCCTCTCTGTCCCTGCTGCCCCCGGCCCTGGTGGCCTTTACCGTTCCTCCACTGGCCCTGCTGTAACTGCTGTTGACCATTCTGACCCTGATGGTCCTGCCGGAAACCTCCCTGTCCGTGCCTGAAATTTCCCGACCTGAACCTCTTGTGATCCCCCTGCTGGGAACCCTAATCACCCTGCCTCTGCCCCTGAACAGAATGTGCCCCACTAGCACCCTTTCCCCCAGTCCTGCCCTGATGGCTGGACTCTCCTGACCTCTTGCCTTCAGCCATGTGAAAGCGATGATCCTGGAAGTGTAACAGTGCAGCGTTAACCACGTCAGAATAAGTGGCCAACGAGAGGTTCCCTAACAAATGCTGACGAATCCTCCATGTCAAACCATCGGTGAATTTCTGGATCTTTTTCTCTTCTATCGGTATCTCATCTGGGACAATATTCAGTAGATTTGTAAATTCGGCCTCATACTCGGCCACAGTCTTACCTTCCTGCTTGAGATTCATCAACTTCCTTCTCATTTCAGTGTGAACAGCTGACGGAAAGTACTTGCGGTCAAACCGCACCCAAAACTCCTGGATCGTGAGAGTATCTCTCTCCTCCACGGTGGTAATACACTCCCACCACTGTAGCGCAGACCCCACTAGCTTAAAGGTAGCTAGTATCTTCTTCTGGACATCGGTGCACTCATACATCCTCAAGTGACGCTGAATGTCTTTCCTCCACTGACTCGAAACCACAACATCGAAGCTACCTGCGAACTCCGGAGGGTGTGCTTTCTGAAAATCATCACTTACACATTCCCAAGCAGACGGGAATGCAAGTGCCTGAACTGGTGTGGCTGCTGGCGCCTGGGGTGGTGCTTGTTATACAACTACTAGAGCGAAATTTACCGCATGGGCTACAATGGCTACAACCTCAGCGGCATTCATGGTGCCCTGTATTGGAGCTGGCTGTGGCTTGGGCTGTGCATTCCTAGGAACCCGTGGTGCACGTCGTGGAGGCATCTGAAATAAGAGTAAAGTCTATAAGTTCGCAGTTATAAACTCAAAATAGCTAAAAAACGTAGCATATACAAAAGAATACAACAGTCCTAAAATATAGGGCTCTACATCAAAGAAAGCTCAGCGAAAACATAATAAGCCGTACAGATCCTAAAGGACACTAGAACCTGATGCTCTGATACCACCTCTGACACCCTGACTAATTAAATACCGAGTAGCTACTCCTTTATTAAATCAATACAAAATGCCAAGTTGGTTCAGTTAATAGCATCACTGTCAAAAACATTTTTATGATTACTAACCACCTAGTATTTAAAAAGTAAGTTGACAAATTTTAAGTTAAGTCTGATTAACATGAAACAAAAGAATAAGAGAAGAACAACATAATCCATTCACCATAACGAAGTAATGAAATAACCAACAAATAGTAATAAGTCCGGAGGAGAACTCCTCACAACAATTCCACCACTGAAAATAATATGACAAGTCTGAATCCTGAATAATTACATGCCAGAAGTCTGAATAACTGAAATAAATGAAATGTCGCTAAAAGAAATGGGCGACATGCCCTATAACTGATAAATGCTAAATATAGAGTCAAGATAGATGAAGCGTCTACAAGCAAAGTCCTGTAACTTCCACAAACAAATACAGCTCGTCACCTGAATAAGGATCCTAAGCATGGTGTCCTTGTGGCTGGGCACCTAAAATGGTTTTTACAAAAAAGATAGGTTTGAAAGCAAAAGGGTCAGAGCCCGAAAGTGGAGAGTATTTTAAAAATAGCAAGTGCTTTAATAACATTTAAAACAATGAATGCAAAATACATGTTAAGACGTGCTCTCACATGAAATACTCACCTCTCGTCTAACTGTTCACTCCTAATGTTCATGTACCCATTCATGTGTTTTCTCATAACTATCTAGTTCAAAAGAGTTTCTAACACTTCTACTCGGTTCACGTTTTAATTCCAACCTTAACAATTAAATAGAGAGTTCTACTTTAATTCTCGGATTCCCAATTATTAACAAAACCATTTATTGATATTTGTCCCCTTTTATCTTTTCATAACGTTACAATAACTATACTCACAATTTAACATAGCAAATTTCTTTTTATTTAACCGTATATTATTCACATCATAAATATACAATACAAGCGCCTCGAGGCTAAGCTGCGGTGCACACATACTCTGCTATCCATCCCGGTACATCACGTACATAAGGATTACAAATTCCGAATCTCTCAGGAATTGTTGGAATAAGCACCACACACAAAAATGGAGGCGAACATAATTCAACATATCCATGGTCATGTACATACCTACGCTCCATAGTCAACTGACTTATTAACTCACAAATAAGTCGTTCTCTTGAACTATGTCCTCGAGGTACCAATCTAAATCCGGGCAACACAAAGATTAGATGGCCCTAAGCGAATGTAAACCTCTCGTGAGAGCAAGTATGGTAGGTATGTCATACACATAAAAATCATATGCTAAGCATTCACACATCTTAGATATCTCAATATTAATAAAGGTATACTCTACATCCTTATACCATTATTCCAATTTTATATATTTTAAGTCTCCCGATAATATAAAATTTAAACTGTCGACACGTCACACGTCATAGTTTCTTATACTTAAAACCTATCTTAAATAGATTATTAAGTTCCTATTATTCCCACATATAACATCATTATTCCTAAGGTCCTTACTTCTGCCCCGAACCTCATTTCATCAAATTATTCAAATTTACACTTTTAACCCAAATGTTATCTCACTTATCGAATTTCATTAGATTTAGAATAATTCCTCAAAATAAATTCTAATTAAGGTCCAAATTTCATAACCATGCCTACTGGTCTTCCTTAAGTTTAAGGCTATTCATGAGGTCTCCAATAATATTTTCCAGGGTTAACATCATTAAAATTTAAATAGGGAAAACTTTACTCATTCTGGGAAGGTCGATCGATCGACCTTTACCTTCGATCGATCGATGGTGGTCGATCGATCGACTGATGAATGTCGATCGATCGAACGCACCAGGTATGGCTACGGACTGCTTCGTTTTGCATTTTTCAAATCATCACAAAACATCCTTTTAATGCATGAAACTCTAATATAACGTTATAGTATCATCATACAACCATCCTTCAACATTGTTAACGTTCTAAAACCAATAATTCATCAACCAAGGACTTTGTTTGGATCAAAACTTCATCAAGAACCCTAGTTTCCTATTTCTTTCAAGATCATTAATAAATTTCTTCTTAAATCCGTTTTTAGATCATCAAGGGTCATAATTTTGAATTCATAATTCGTCCATAATGTTTCTACATGCAGTCCCTAACATAGTTCATAGTTTTAACCTTCCAATCCATGGGTCTATATCAATCTTCCAAGATAAATTCGATAATTTTCCTAAACATGGAAAAGCATAACATTGAATCAATTGTAATTAAATCACTTGCCTCTAATCTTTCTCTGAATTTGAGGTTGAATCTTGAAGGTTGAATTGTCCTCCCTCTCTCTCTACAGAATTCTTTTCTTTCTCTCTCTCTCTACAAGTTCTTCTCAAGATGATAATGGAGGTGGGGTTGGTTTTTGCCAAGTTAAGGGTTTCTAAACTTCTCCCGTAGCCCACTACCTAGATTGGAGATGGAAATGGCTTTGTGGGTTAAGACTAAGTCAGATTTTTAACTCTAATTTTCGTGGGTTTTAATTACCCAATTTTCGAAATTACCAAACTACCCTTTTACGTTGTCGGTATGGCCTAAAAATGCCCCGGGACCCAAACTAAACCCCCGACAAGTGTTTTCAGACTATTTCGACCCTTCCGGACTCGTTGCTGCACTCAAAATGACCATACGGGCGATAAAAATAAAATTCACTTTTTAATTCAAATAATTATATTCCTGATGCGACTGCCACGCGCGTCCCAACAAAATTTCCCAAATTACCGTATTTCAATCTCGCGACAATTTCAATAGTTCCAATATTCATATATTGCCATATATACACATTATAATCAAATACTAACTCACATCTCGTTAATATTTTATCCGGATTAATTCTCAATTAATTCACATTTAATTTAATTAACCCCATAAATAAATATCATAAAATATACGGGGTATTACAGTGCAAGGGACCATATACGCAACCCATCAAACTAAAAACGGGGTTAAAAAAATTCAAATTGCCCAAAGCCTTTCCAACTTGAATTTCTTCATGCTTGATCGTCTTTAGCATTATCTTGGAGCAAAATCAGTCCTAAAAAACCTTAATCGTGATTTTTAAATGTTTTTAAACATATTTCTGACAATACATGATCATTAACTAGATCAAAACATCAAAATATGGTTAATATAATCAATTTTAGCATGAAAGAAATTAGTGTTCGTCTTAATTTCGAGTTTAATCACTAAAGTGATTCTTAAATTACCAAAGTTCATTTTAAATATATAATTCATCAAACCTAATTATATTTATAAACTATCAAAACAATTTCTAAGCATATAATCATCATAATAACTAACTTACAATGCATTAATACACCAGATTTAATTTCTCATCAGGTAATCACCAAGGTATAACCTATTGATGGATTAGAGTCGAACCTAACATGTGGGTAGTCCAAAATTGATTTAATATGACAGTCAAAACATATATAAATTACATATTAAACTGTGATAGAGTGAGATACTTCTTTCTGATTATAGAGGTTAAAGGTCCATCTTTGAATATCCCTTATGATTCCTAATTCTTCCTAAAAGTCTTCCTTAGCTCTCCCCAAATCTCCAATACTTCTAAGATTTGTGTTTTAGATTTCCAATGAATAGATAATGAGTTTTTATGCTTCTTTTATGATCTAAATCCCACAGTTCCATGAAAGGCTTAATTTTGGATCCCCATATGAGCCCAAAATGATACCCTGATTGACCTAAAATTTAGCTCAAAGGTACACCTACCCTTGGGACCTAATCTAACACACTAGTGATACATATTCAGGCCTATGTACCATCCTAAAGTCTGATTGGAATGATAATACATCACATTGTAAATTAAAACACGCAACTTAAATATTTTAGTACCCTCTCATAAGTAATTTTATCGATTAATTAATTTATAGCATGCAGTCTAAATGTCACATAATGTGTAAATTTAAATGTCACATAAATTTTGCAAAAATTATTATTATTTCATACAAGTAATAATAATTAGATAAATTAATAAATATTACTAAATAAAATATGGGGTATTACATTCTTTCCCCTAATAAAGGAATTCCTCCTTTGAAATTCGATATGTATTTGGATAGAAGAGTTCAGAATATTTCTCTCACATGTCATCCTCCCTCTCCTACATAGACTTTGCATCGTTGTGGAGACCCATTGAACACGCACCAATGGAATAACTTTGGAGTGAAAATTTTGCTCCCTACGATCTAAAATGGAAAATCATTTATCCTCGTAACAAGCAGAGTGAAGCCTTTTCTCACCAAGATCAATATGCTAGTACGACATGGGGCACAAAGGAATATCTACATCATAGAGACGTGGAACATGTCTTGCACATGCTACGGGTAATCTGATAAGGCTAGACAATAAGCAATTAGTCCCACTTGATCGATAATCTTGAATGGTCCCACATATCGAGGCACTAAATTTCCCTTCTTTCTACACCACATCACTCCTTTTGTGGGAGATACTTTTTTTGTATAAATACCTTTTGGGAGAGTATAATTCATCCTTAATTCCAAATGTAAAGCGACCATGAATTAAAATTTAGTATGGTAAAATCCGTCCCTAAAATATTTACTACGCCCTAGTATAAGGGATGAATTTTCGTTGTTGCAAAAATCGTCCTAAATACTCTTTTATGGCAAAGTTTTTTCTTGTAGAGATGGATTTTTACCATCCCTAATACCCATTTTTATTGTAGTGACTCTAGCTATCACTTCCCTGGTCCATATACTCTTCTTCATACTTTAGGCAATCCTCATCATGTCCCTCATACGTATTACCTTCTCTAAGGTGTCTTAAATGTACTCTGATACAAGAAGCTTATTTTCCCCTACTTATATCCAGTATACGGGAGAACAAAAGACTTCCCAGGAAATGCCTCAAACGGATCCATGTCAATCATTGTTTGATGACTATTGTTGTAAGAAACGCCACCAATAGTAAGTGCTTCTCCCAATTGCACTTAAAATCTATAACAAAAGCCCGTAACATATTCTTTAGCACCTAATTCGCCCACTCTATTTGACCGTCAACCTGTGGGTGGTAGGAGTTACCCAACAACAAGAAAATTTCTTATGTTACAAGATAAAGTTGGTTGTTTTGCAAGCTCGCACGACAAACATGTGTCCTCATTATTTTTAAGAGATCCTAACCCTTAAAAACTAAAGAATGAGTTTCCCAACAAACATATGACCCATCTGATCATGTCAAAGATTAAATACAAAATGGAATATGTTGATTTACCAATTTTAACTACAAAAGAAGAGTTGTAGGTAATGGATAGAGCTTACTGAGTTAAAGTAAGCAGTTAATTTTATGAAATATCCTAAGAGTCTTACCAGAATGAGAGAAGATAACCGTAAGTCCAAGTTAATAGTCAACCAACATATATAAGATTTAAGGTAATTTTAGGTATAAGAAAAGTGTCAAAGAGTGAGACACTTAAGGTAGAGATATATCTAATATGATAAACAAGCCTATGTAATATGTCGGTCGTATGAATGTATGGTGTTTGGGCAATAGTAACTTTGGAGGATAAGACATGAGGATTAGATATCATGTCATTACTACAGGCTAAAAAAAGAATCCATGAAGAATTACTTAAGGTGACTGCTAGAGAAGGGGATATGAACCATATTTATATTAAACATGTGGAAAATTACTTTAAGATCACTGACGTTGATAGGTGATCTCGTATAACTGGAAAGAGAAAACTCATTGGTGGTGATAACAAGGGAATGGGGTATTGGCATGAATTTTTAGTGACGGTCAGACTGAGAGTCGCATAGGGTATTTTTGTGTGATTTACTACAATCTTTCGGATGATGATTGGTCATCTCATGTGAAAAACTATGCATAATCTTTGTGGACAACTCAACCAAGTATGATTTGTCTTTCGACAATATGTGCAAATATGAGGAGGTTATTTATTTGTTATTTTAGGATAATTAGTGGGAAAAGTGACAGTTGTAGTTTGCGATGTTGCTTAATTTGTGTGGGCTCTTGATGAATTCCATGAAGACTTATAAGGAGCTAATATTAGTGAGCAAGATCAACAATGGTGTATCATATATTTGAGAAATCTCAATTGGATTTGTCAAATTGGAATACCAAAATACAGAATGCTAGATGCAAAAGAAGTGTTTTAAAACATGGTTATTTTGGCATCCTAATCATCGAGACGTTATGAAAAATTGTTATTTTCCCCTTGTTTCTTTCTTCGACTCAGTTATATCAATTAAATAATTGCCAAAAATTGCCACCCTTGAGAAAAATAGTCATCGATTTGTTCATGTTCCAAATGGAATTTGTTTGGGTTATGAAGTCTAAAGTTGGAAACATTGAGAAATATATTAACATTGTAATTTACTAGAGTTAATTGTAAAGCCCTAAACATTGTGCGTGTGTGTGTGTGTGTGTGTGTATATATATATATATATATATATATATAGAGAGAGAGAGAGAGAGAGGTCCAACGCAAGTGCGGATGTATCCTGTGCGTGCACGGTGTAGACAGATTTTTAAAAAGTAGCTCCCGATATTTTTTGAAGTGATTTTTTATGGGTTATTAACATTTCAATGAACCCCCAAAAAATCAACAGTTTTTGAGGGATTTTATTGGAATAGCAAAAACAATATTTTGAGTTGATTTCTTTTGTGGGTTCATTGAAATGTTCATAACCCCTATAAAAATCACTTCAAAAACATGTCGGGAGCTATTTTTGAAAAATATTTATGCACCGTGTCCGCACATGACACGTCCTCACCTGAGCTAGACCCTATATGTGTGTGTGTGTATATATATATATATACAAATATATCTCTACATGGACTTATGTTTCAAGACGTGTCCATGAGCATGGATTGTTTAATATTTATTCTATCCGTCATTGCGGAGAATAATGCATTAAATTATGTTTGTTTAATATGCAATTTTAAATTTTTGTTAATGGTAAAAGCATTTTATGCACCCGGTGCACAAAACTGATGCTTGTAGCACCTCTCCCGTGTATAATAGTTTGATGAACTTGAAAACCTATACTGTGGAAAGTGTTGTTCAATAACCCTGGCAAAATTGCAGTCATTGATTCAAATTCATGAGTCGAGACTCATCTGTTTTGAGATGTGTTTCTTTACAAGTGACGATAGAAGATGGAAACTAATTGAAACTGTGAGTAGGGTGATTTGTCAAAATGATAAAATAAACAACGAAAAAAATGTAATTCTAAAACTTGAAGTGGGGAACTTGCCCCGCCCAAAATTTGTTATGGAATACACAACTCTAAATATTAATTCAAGGTTTCTATTAGTCTATAAGAGGTTATGTGTAGTTATTGAAATCCTAGTGTTATCTCAAAAACGACAATTAGTGTAAGGTGTACGTAAATAATAACGCGCTCTGAGAGACCCTGCATGTCATGTTCACATGATACGTAACATGTAGGGCCCAGAGTATAAGGGTGTGTGGGTGAGGACATGTCTTTCGTTTTAAATTTCCTTAGTAAAATATATATGAATTAGAAAATGTCACATTTAGTCATTATACAAATAAATATTACTTGAATGAACAAACACACTCCTCATTTCAGTCTAATGTATTAACATGTATTGAACTAGATAAACCATCACTTAATTCACGTCCATTTGTTTCATGTAGGAAAAGTAGTACAGATACACCGGAGACAAAAATTACAACTTTAAATAATACAATAGATGCAGTGTGATGACGCCCATGTACCAAACTTACTTTCACTAAAGGACATATCATTCCACCAATTCTTCCCACTAAGCTTGTCACTCTAACACCAGTTGTTCGCATTGAAGTTGGGCATATCTATAGTTTGAAAAACAAAGCTCAAGTTCATTTTGTACTTGAAATCTTAAAAACAAATAGGTTCAAAAGAATATGTATTAGTTTTTCTAGGGGTGTCAAATTTTTAAGCTACACGAGGTTAGCGGGTTAGGGTTGATCATTACTCGACGCAAACTGAAAAAATGTGATGTTTGCTACCGCATAAAATAGACTAGTTGGGTTATCATAAAAATCAAATAACCCCAAAATGACAAAAATATAAATTTTGAGTAATACTACGTATGCCTTTTCTGTGACCTTGTTGATGTGTCTAATACACATTGACTAGTGTTTGTAATTCACGTGACCCCATTACAAACAGCGACCGACGTGTGTTTGACATATCATCCAGGTATCAAAAAAGGGTCACAGAAAAGTGTATACATAATATTACTCATAAATTCTTAACTAATATTCTTATGAGAATGCATATATCTTGTTCTGCTATTATATAAAATTCTAGATGATATTCTACTAATATATACCTCATATTTAAAATCAATGAACTTTTATTTTACGAAAAGGATATGAGTGGTATGATTTGTTGCCCAAAAATAGGATGTTAGACTTATTTTGTGGCTAATGAGTTATGTGTGTGGTATGATGGAAAATCGATACTCTCCGAGAGGTCATATGTCCATTTCCAACACCTTTCAAACACACTTAGAGTGTTAAATTACTTTTTATAGTTTGACACACTGTGACATGCTAGAGGACATGTTCAAAACCTTTCGTAGACTAATATAATTACTCCCAATAAAAAAAAAAACTCAAAATCTCATTTTTTTTATAGTAAAAGTTTGTTTTTATTGGGTAATTTGGGTTTTGGCCCCCAATAGTTTTGTCCGGTTGGGGATTAACCCCCAATTAAAAACTATTGTAGGATTAACACCATTTTTTACTTTTAGAGACATTTTTTGAATTTTTTAAATATTTTTAGTGACACATTTTTTCAAAAAAGCGTTGCTGAAAGTGAAAAATGGGGATTAATCCTACAATAGTCTTTAATTGGGGGTCAATCCCCAAACAGACAAAACTAATGGGGGACATAAACCAAATAAACCTCTTTTAATTAAAGGGATCAAAGTACAATATTTTTAAAATACCTGAACAACGTTATTTTTTTGTCAAGTAATATATATATATAATATAAATGACACTCTACGTGTCCGCGTCCTACACTTTTATGAATGTCATATTGGGTCGCGTGTCACGTGTTTGTGTCAATAATTAATCAACAGACCAGGTTAGTGTTTGCTCATTTAACATGATTAATTAAGCACGTCGACCGATATTTAACACAAACACAAAATGACATGATACAAACGAATTGCCACCACCAAATTTTCATGTAATTAATAAAGTAATGTGTTTGCTGTAATTAATAAAGTAATGTGTTTGACTTACCCCCGGAGTATATATATATATATATATATATATTGAGAGAGAGAGAGAGAGAGAGAGAGAGAATAATGAAAGTTGTTGTAATGCATATATATTTGACCATTAACCTGTGGGTGATGGCAGATACTAACCACAAGAAAATTTCTTATGTTACGAGATAAAGTTGGTTGTTTTGCAAGCTCGCACGACAAACACGTGTCCTCATTACTTTTAAGAGATCCTAACGCACCCATAAAAACTAGAGAGTGAGTTGCCCAACAGACACATGACCCAACTGCTCATGCCAAAGATTAAATACGAAGTGGAATATGTTGATTTAACAATTTTAACTATGGAAGAAGAGTAGTAAGGAATGCATAGAGTTTAATGAGTTCGAATAATCAGTCAATTTTATGAAATATCCATACGGTCTTTCCTCTTTGAGGATCCTTCATATGACAACCAGAATAAGAGAAGATGACTGTAAGTCCAAGTTCATAATCGACCAACATATATAAGATTTAAGGTAATTTTAGGTATATGAAAAGTGTCAAAGAGCGAGACACTTAAGGTAGAGATATTTCTGATATGACTATTAAGCCCATATAATATGTCGGTCATGTGAATGTATGGTGTATGGGGAGTAGTAACTTTGGAGGAGAAGACATTAGGATTAAATATCATGTCATTAATACAATCTAAATAAAGACTTCATGAATAATTACTTAAGGTGACTGCCAGGGTAGGGGCTATGAATCATATGTACATTTAACCTGTTAAAAATTTCATTAAGATCACTGACAGTGATAGGTGATCCCGTATAATTGGAAAGAGAAAACTCATCTAAAGTGACAACAAGGGAATGGGGTCCGGGCATGAATTTGTAGTGATCAGATTGAGGGTCTCATAGCGTATTTTTGTATGATTTCCAGCAATCATTCGGATGATGATTGACCCTCTCATGTGAAAATCAACCAAGTATGATTTGTCTTTCGACAATATCTGCAAATATGGGGAGGTTAGTTATTCATTTTTTTAGGATAATGAGTGGGAAAAGCGGCAATCGTAGTTTGCGATATTACTTTATTTGTCTAGGCTCTTAATGCATTCATTGAAGACTTATAAGGAGCTAATATTGGTGAGAAAGATCAACAATGGTGTATCATATCTTTGAAAAATTTCAATTGGATTTGTCAAATTGGAATACCAAACTAGAGAATGCTAGATGCAAAATAGGTGTTTGAAAACATGGTTATTTTGGCATCCTAATCATCGAGGCATTATGAGAATTTATCATTTTACCCTTGTTTCTTTCTTCGACTCAGTTATAGCAAGTAAATAATTGCCAAAAATTGCCACCCTTAAGAAAACTAGTCATCTATTTGTTCATGTTGCAATTGGGATTTGTTTGGGTTGTGAAGTTCAAAAGTTGAAAACATTGAGAAATATATTAACATTGTAATTTACTAGTGTTGATTTTAATGCCCTAAACATTGGATATATATATAAAAAATCCATCTCAGGTGAGGACATATCCCATGCGGACATGGTGTGGACAGATTTTAAAAAATAGCTCCCGATATTTTTTTGAAGTATTTTTTATGTGTTATTAACATTTTAATGAGCCCACAAAAAAAATCAACAGATTTTGAGGGATTTTATTAAAATAGCAAAAATATTATTTTTAGTTGATTTTTTTTGTGGGTTCATTGAAATGTTCATAACCTATAAGAAAATCACTTCAAAAAAATGTCGGGAGATATTTTTTAAAAATCTGTTTGCACCGTGTCCACATAGGACACGTCCGCACCTGAGCTAGACACTATATGTTTGTATATATATACAAATATAGCTCTCCATGGACTTATGTTCCAAGACGTGTCCATGGCCATGGGTAATGAGCGTGGATTGTTTAGTATTTATTTTGTTAGTCATTGCGGAGAATAATGCATTAAATTATGTTTAGTTGATCAACAGGCTTACGGTTTATAGTTGCATCAGTGAGGAAATACATTTGTTGGTAGTGCTCTCAGTTGGCCTACACCGTGTATAGAAAAATTATAGTTTCATTGGTTTTGTGCCCCAGGTGCACAAAATGCTTGCACCGTTGACTAAAAAAATAAAGTGTATATTTTTTTAGACAACAGTACAAGCATTTTGTACACCCGTTACACAAAACCGGTGCATGTAGCACCTCTCCCCTGTATAATAGTTTGATGAACTTAAAAACCTAAATTATGGAAAGTGGTGTTCAATAACCCTGGCAATAGTGCATTCATTGATTCAAATTCATTAGTGAAGACTTAACTGTTTTGACTTGTGTTTCTTTATGAGTGACACAATAGAAGATGGAAACTAATTGAAATTGTGAGTAGGGTGCTTTGTTAAAATGATAAAATAAACAAGGAAAAAAAGTGTAATACAAAAACTTGAAGTGGGGAACTTGCCCCACCCAAAATTGGTTATGGAGTACACAACTCGAAATATTAATTAAGGGTAAATATTAGTCCATAGGGGATATGTGTAATTATTGAAATCCTAGTGTTATCTCAAAAACGATAATAAGTGTAAGGTGTACGTAAATAACAATGTGTTCTAAGAGACCCTGCACGTCATGTTCACGTGATACGTGACATGTACGACCCAAGAGTCCAAGGGCATGTAGGTGAGGAAATGTCTTTGGTTTTAAATTTCCCTAGTAAAATATATATGAATTAGAAAATGTCACATTTAGTCATTTTACAAATGAATATCTCTTGAATGAACAAACACACTGCTCAATTCAGTCGAATGTATTAACATGTATTCAACTAGATAAATATCATTTAATTCACGTCCCTTTGTTTCATGTGGGAAAAGAAATACAGATACACCAGAGACAAAAATTACAACTTCAAATAAAATAATGGATTCAGTTTGATAACACCCATGTGTAATACCCCGTATTTTTGTAGCTTTTAAAATTATGGGATTTATTAATTTTAATTGAGATAAATTAATTTAATTTTAATCCGGAATGTTGCTTTGAATATTTGCTAGCGTGACGAGAGTTAGTAATTATTGGAAATTTGTTATTTGTTGCATATTACTGGATGAGTATAGTAATATATGAGATTTATTTTTATAATGTTGTCATGAGTATATCAAATGACGATTTCGAAAATTTAAGTCGGAACGTGCTCGTGTCACGTCGGGACTAATTTGGTTAAATAAAAAGTGAATATTTTATAAGTTATCCATATAGTCGTTTTGAATGCGCCAACGCATCTGGTAGGGTCAAGATAGTCAGAAAAGTGTACCCGGGGGTGTAGTTTGGGTCTCGGGGCAATTTTAGGCTTAATTAGTACCCCGGGAGGGCATTTTAGTCATTTTACTTAAGTGGGTAATTAAACCCACGAATTTCAGCCAACCTATATCAGCCATTAGGTCGGCCTCTTAGGGTTAGAATATCGATAAATCAAGTGACGGCCATTGGAGAAGAGCGGAGAGAACTCCAAGGCAATTCAAGGCCAAGAAACCACCGGTTTACACCACCGCCACCACCACCGCGTAGATCGCGAGACGAGGAACGCAGCCATACCAAAATCAGCCATGAATCAAAAAACAAAAAATCCCAGGCAAGTGTTTAACTTGCGTATTTTCGTTAATGCAATCTTCATATTGGTTTAGGATTGATTAGAGGTGATAAATATGGAAGAACACCCAATTTGTGTTAGGAAAATGCATGTAGAAATGATTTATATGAAATTCTGAAACCCTTGCCATGTAGAGGAAATTAAATCACGAAATTTTGATGATCATAAGAAAGAAATTCTGGAGAAAGATTTATTAGAAAACTGTTTAAGAAAATTCTAGGGTTCTTGATAATTGGAGACAATTTTAGGTGGAAAATCCATGTTTAAATGATGTATATGAACATGCCTTACGTTAGAATCATCTAGTATATTGTTATGATGTTAGTAGTAGAATTCTAGGACGATTGGAACTTGGAAATATCGATTTGGTGTAATTCTGGTGATGAAACCCGTAACTGCATTCTGCAGAATTTTGCCCAGACCTGCTTGATCGATCGATCGAGCCTAGAGCTTCGATCGATCGAAGGTTCGATCGATCGAGCCCCAAGCTTCGATCGATCGACCCCTCCTGGAAGACTCCTAATTCCCTCTTTAAATGTGTTAAATTCTAATTGTCATGATATAATTCTTGGGCATTCTTGATAAATTGATTTGGGAGACATTGAGGACCAGTAGGGTATATGAATAAATGTTGGAACCTTTAATCTTCAACGAGAATGGTATTTGTGGGATAATTACTTTAGGTTGGCAGATTTATGAATTTAAAGGTTGAGGTGCGTAAGAGAGTTACGTTGGAACCTAATAAAGACACTTACTGAAATTCAGATTTGTGAGGATATAGCCCACGAGTGTTAGGTAATAAGTGAGAAAATCCTTCGAGTTAAGTTTAGGAATGAAACCTTATACGTAATTCTATAAATGTGAAATTAAGGATAAATAGTATAATAATGGGTGACGAGAAGAACCTATATTAATATGATAAAGTGGTATATTTATATGATTGTGTGTACATATATTATATACTTGTGAAAATTCATCCCAACGCTACTTGCTATCCCTAAGGTTACCGCGCTGGGGCAAGTCTTATCTCGATGGGACCTTTATGGGGGATATTGACTTGTACCCTAGGAGATAGATATCCTTGATGCAGGCTATCGATGTGATAGTTCAGACGGTTCTAAGAGACGCAGGTATGTGCCATCCTCTTAGAGACTTGGAATCTATGCTTCACCTCAATATTGTTTGTGTATTCATTTTAATACAATTCGAGAGTGATTCCGATTGTATTCCCCTTAAAATGAGTGATATGGGGTTCTGGATAGTAGAGTATGCACGCACCATAGTTTTATGAGGGGTGCTGTTAATTCATATATATTATACGAGTAGTTAATATATATATGAGATTTTGAAATTTGAAACTGCCAACTGTGATTTGATAAGTAGGACATGGTTGATGACTCTTATAGTAAATACTTGTTTGTGAAAAACAATATGTCACCGAGGAACTTTGTATATTAATAAAAAGCTAAAAACGAGAGTTGTGCTTCTAATTGGAAGTATTCTTTGTAAACAAAAATATAGTTTGGTTTTGAAATCTTACGAGTAAGTAGATACGCTAAATTATTGGGAAGGTTAGTATAATAAAATGCTAAGATAAACCGTTGTGAAGGTTAGTGCGATAGGTGTGCACATTAGAAGAGAGGTGAGCATTTCTCAAGAGAGTGACGCACTAATATGTTGTTGCTTTGACCTGTATCAATTTAAATACTTGCTAAACGTATTTTAAAATCAAACACACTTTCGGGCTCTGACCCGTTTATTTTCTCTCTCTCTCTCTCTCTCTTGTATATAAATGTATGTATTATAGGTGCCCAGCCACAGGGGCGTCTTGATTAGGATCTCTTGGAAGGAACGCACTGCAGCTTAGGTGGGAGTTGCAGGTCTCTGGATTAGACGACTTCATTCATTCGGATCTACTCTTAGTACTTTCACCAGTTGAGCATGTGTAGCTCTCTCCATTATCCCATTGTTATTGGGACATTTGTATATCAGTTGTTTTCAGTATTGTTACTATGGGTTTTATTCTGTTTGTATTGGTGACTTTAGTTTTCTTACGTTGACATTCGATTGACGAATGTATTATATTATTTGGTTTACTGTGATGTGATTCTAAGTTGTAGAAATGTTGTTTTTAAATAAATAAATCTTTTTCTTTAATTAAAATTTGGAAAGCATGTATGAAAATGGTTTTGACACTTAGCTTAATTATTTAGGGTGTTAAATTGGAAAATGTATTCCTATCGACAGTGATGCTGAGAATGAACCAACTGTTTACCTTGATTTAATTTAATAAAGGAGTGATCACCCGGTATTTAATTAGGAGGGGTGTCACAGGTGGTATCAGAGCATCAGGTTCTAGTGTCCTTAGGATCTGTACGGCTTATTATGCTTTCAGTGTTACTTTGTTTGTTATAGAGCCCTATGTTTAGGATTGTCGGTTCCTTTAGCGAGATTTCGTTCTCCTGCTATAATGTGTATGCATTAGTGAATTCAAATTTCGTTCGGATGTATGCGTGTGCCGAGCGATGACGGATGTCAGAAGAAGACCGTTAAGCGTACATAAGGAGGCAGGGCTGAGTTGAGAATAGGAAATATATTCGAGGATGACGACCAGTCGAGGTCACCTCTATTATGGCACGAGAAGCCAAGACTTGAAAGGCGACTAAGATGCAGAAAAAATTTTCAAATGCTGTTATAGTCAAATGAGGTGCGGGGGTAAACTTACCCAACGTTTTACAAAAATGTGTAGAGACTATCAACGGGAAGTTTTAGAAACGCGAAAATTGTATGTGTCTTTACCAAAGGTGGTAAAGTATCCAAAGGCTTAAATGTAGAACTGAGTGTGGCAAACCGAAAGTAAAAATTTAGAGAAAAATTTTCTTGTCTTTCGGGACGAAATTATAATGGGTGGAGACAACTACTAATTTTAGAAGTGGAATGCTATGCCTATAGGAGGACCTGAGGTACAGTGTTGACCGTATGTTCCTTCCTTAACCGTTCAGGATAAGAAGCAAATGTGGTCCTGAACTCTTCGAGGGAGGGCATATCAGGGGTCCATTCGTGAATTTGAATCTTAACTGTTAGCCAATTTTGTATCGGAAGATGTAGGTACAAGTGGGGGGAAACGACTCCAAGTGGAAGACCAACTCGTAAAAATAGTTGATAAAACACGAGGAGGAAATTCTGGTGGCCGAACGATCCAGAGGTTGACATTGTCATATTGTGTCAGAATAAATGATAACGCCTCTTTGTGGAGTAAGTTAAAAGAATCGAAGAATTTAGTCGAGAATGAGACTGAATGCAACGGTGATGGGATAGCACCACAGAAGGATGTGGATACACATCAGGAAAACCATTTAAATGCTTCAGGCATTTAAATTCTTACCAAGTGATGGTAAATTCAGTAAGTACTAGTATAGATAGTAACATGATCTTTATGGCCTAAGAAGGCTATGGAACAACCGGGATGGTTAACAAAAATCGAGTCTACTAATGTCCGAGGAAAGAACAATCCTAACCTGGATAGTAGGACAGGTGATAGGTGAATTATGTGTTGAGGTATTTTATGCGCAGTGAGATCGCTCACGATAATATGTTCCAAAGTAAGAATAAGGGCAAGAATACGGTGCCTAGTAAAAGGCAACGAGTAAAATAATTTTGTTTTGGTTTGGGCAGACGTGTTACGTCCGAAAACCATTTGTGCAGTCAAAACGATTGCCAGGATGGAAGTATAAGTTGTATCCTTAGGATGCGGCGTGTTTATGTGACACGAGCGAGTCACCATATTTTGTTTATTGCTAGATTGGCATGTGAGATGAGTTTAATGCATATCATTATAAATGTTACCATTATGTGAATATTTCTCTTAATATAACGGGATTTTTCTTTGGTACTATCCGCGGGGGATGAATGAGCATATTACAGTGTTTTAAACTTTATTGAGGTTACTCGTTGTAGTGATACGATACACGAGTATGAGATTATCCTTGTTAAAATGTTATAGAAATGGGTAGTATGATAGTGGGCATTTATTGAAAGGCTATTGGAGTAGTTGCATTGGTGCAACATGTTTCATGTTTGCTTTGGCGAGGCTTACTTGTAAGGAAGTTGGACTCGCACTTATGTTATCTATCCTAGAGACTTCGGAGGAGATAGTGGGCTCGAGATATTCGATGTCAATGTATGTATAGACTTTGTTAGTATAATTCCCTATGTATCGGGATTTACCGTTGAGTGAAAAGATTTGACTCAGTATTATGTTTAGCACTCCGGGATTAGTGATAGGAAGAGTGCATTGTTATATTTAACCTTTAGAGATGTGGGAGTTAATCTTTATACCCTATTATTAGGGAAAGGAATTTCGAGAATTCCGAGTGTATGTATTCGAAGTTTTTAAATCCAATTACCATTAACCAATACGGGACGATAGTGAAATTGGTGAAACGTTCTTTGTTAAGCATAATTACGGAAAACTTGTAACTTTTCTATCAAGGGACGGAATAAAGGGGTATATTCTATGGACAGAGGACCTAACGAATTTCGATAACCGACAATGCTGGGTAGTAGTGTATCGGGGGGGTTCCTTGTTTGGATTTTGCTTTGCGAGACATCCCACGCATAAAACTTAGCGTAAGGTTGGAAAGAGGGAGACGTTTGGTCACTTTTCCACGAGTTTGGTACCCTGGTCGAAATGGGATCAAGTAATTATGTATGTAATTTGGAAGTTGAATTTTGTTTTAAGGTTTTTGGAGCCGGATCTTGTGGTAGGAAAACATTGAAAGTTATCCCCACAGGTTGAGGGGTGGAACTATGATAAGGAGAATTTAAGAATTCTGATTTCTAGGGTGATTGAAATACCCGAATATCATAACCGCGTACAGAACACAAGGTGAATAAAGAGTTGGAATGATTTCTAGCATGGATTACCTAGAAAGAACTTTATATCATACAAAAGAGATGACCTATAATTATTTTGATGAATAGAGCGTTAGTGATTTACTTTAGTTGTTGTACCTATTTGGGAATTTGTTGTACTTCTCTGAGAAAGGATGAGAATTATTGTTCCTCTTTTATTGTCATGGAATTTGAATGCCCTATTCCTTCTATTCCGTTGAATTTAGTTAGTTCTACAGATGAGTAGCACGTCGTTCGCTCTCCCAGGGCGGTTGAAGTGTTGCAAAAATGTGGGCATCTTGGTTAACTACAGTTAAAATGGTCCGAGTCGGAGGGACGTGGAAATAGACGTGTGAAATATATGTTTGTGGGAATAGTATGACGAAGTGGAAGTGATAGAGTGGATTAAACGTCACATGAGGGGCGATAATCCATACATAAGTGTGCAATTGAATAGCACGCCCTAACTTGATTGGAAGGTTGTGGAAGCCGTTCAAGAATTGGTATTCCTTGAATAGAGTAGAATTTAATGATTATGAAGAACACCCGGAGCGGAGTTATTATTAGTCAAGCATGAGAGCGACTTGCGCATACAAAGAGTAAGGATGTTAGTATGGTATAAGAGATCCAGAAGTGCACATCGTGTAGAGAAGATCCCGGGTCGGAACTTTCGGCATACTCCAAGGAGGAAGCGGAGTATTACGTGTCACTTAATGTAAGATATTTCAAGGGGAGAATCGATGTTTAGCGAGACGTAGTGAGTAGTCTCTACATGCACCGCCCGTAAGTAAGGTTTGGTTGAAAGCGGAGAATCAACCAAAGAATTTTGTGTTTATCGACAATTCCTGAAATTGGAGGAGGTCAGAAAAGTTGGTACAGTCCTTGGATGGGTTACCATCCTCAAAACATGATCAAGGGTTTATCCCGAACTTGTGAATTAAGTCACCGAGAAGGAAGTGATTGATATTCCTTTGGGCTGGCTTACAATATTAACTAGTATGCCCCAGACTTCCTTCAAAAGAAAGGATCGCGCCAGTGCATGGTCCGGCGCAGTACAAATTTCTAAATCAGGATGAGATTGGTGAATCCCACCTTCAATTGGGATTTCAGGAACCAGCGAAGATAAGGTTTCGTTTCGAGTAGGATGTACCACCCGTAGCCAGGGAATGGGCGCACGGTGATTAAAGATTTATGGAGCCACGTGAAGGAGATTTTGGAATCTTGATACGATGATTTCAAGAATGCTCTGTAGAAGCCCCCGTACCTGTTTGTCGCGTACAAGGTACTTATTAAGGTTTTGTTATGGAAGAACCTCGACTACTCTCCTTCTGTATGTTTAGAGGAGAGTAGATAATCAGAATTTTTGGATCGGTCAAGAGAACTTCCGATAAATGTGGTAGAATCCCACGACTGTATTACACGAGCTAGATTGATCAAATGTTCGTAATATTTTCTCAGAATGGAAGTTTTGTATATAAATGATCCGAGTAATTGTCTATAGTATGGTGCGGCCTCCTAATGTTAGTGAGTTAATGAAATGCATAACGTATAAGCGTGACTTATGCGAATGTTGTCAGTTGGGAGTACAAGGTGAAGTATCCCTAATGATAATGTAAAACAATGTTGCTGTGAGAAAGGGCTATAGTAATTGAACGTCGTAATGTGTAGTTAGTTTGTGTACGGAAAAGGATATCCAGAATTGTGCTATCGGATAGGCCTTATTTTCTGAATTTCGGGACGAAATTCAGTTATTAGGGGGGAAGTATGTAATACCCCGTATTTTTATAGCTTTTAAAATTATGGGATTTATTAAATTTAATTGAGATAAATTAATTTAATTTTAATCCGGAATGTTGCTTTGAATATTTACTAGCGTGACGAGAGTTAGTAATTATTGGAAATTTGTTATTTGTTGCATATTACTGGATGAGTATAGTAATATATGAGATTTATTTTTATAATGTTGTCATGAGTATATTAAATGACGATTTCGGAAATTTAAGTCGGAACGTGCTCGTGTCACGTCGGGACTAATTTGGTTAAATAAAAAGTGAATATTTTATAAGTTGTCCGTATGGTCGTTTTGAGTGCGCCAACGCGTCCGGTAGGGTCGAAATAGTCAGAAAAGTGTACCCGGGGGTGTAGTTTGGGTCTCGGGGCAATTTTAGGCTTAATTAGTACCCCGGGAGGGCATTTTAGTCATTTTACTTAAGTGGGTAATTAAACCCACGAATTTTAGCCAACCTATATCAGCCATTAGGTCAGCCTCTTAGGGTTAGAATATCCATAAATCAAGTGACGGCCATTGGAGAAGAGAGGAGAGAACTCCAAGGCAATTCAAGGCCAAGAAACCACTGGTTTACACCACCGCCACCACCACCGCGTAGATCACGAGACGAGGAACGCAGCCATACCAAAATCAGCCATGAATCAAAAAACCAAAAATCCCAAGCAAGTGTTTAACTTGCGTATTTTCGTTAATGCAATCTTCATATTGGTTTAGGATTGATTAGAGATGATAAATATGGAAGAACACCCAATTTGTGTTAGGAAAATGCATGTAGAAATGATTTATATGAAATTCTGAAACCCTTGCCATGTAGAGGAAATTAAATCACGAAATTTTGATGATCATAAGAAAGAAATTCTGGAGAAAGATTTATTAGAAAACTGTTTAAGAAAATTCTAGGGTTCTTGATAATTGGAGACAATTTTAGGTGGAAAATCCATGTTTAAATGATGTATATGAACATGCCTTACGTTAGAATCATCTAGTATATTGTTATGATGTTAGTAGTAGAATTCTGGGACGATTGGAACTTGGAAATATCGATTTGGTGTAATTCTGGTGATGAAACCCGTAACTGCATTCTGCAGAATTTTGCCCAGACCTGCTTGATCGATCGATCGAGCCTAGAGCTTCGATCGATCGAGCCCCAAGCTTCGATCGATCGACCCCTCCTGGAAGACTCCTAATTCCCTCTTTAAATGTGTTAAATTCTAATTGTCATGATATAATTCTTGGGCATTCTTGATAAATTGATTTGGGAGACATTGAGGACCAGTAGGGTATATGAATAAATCTTGGAACCTTTAATCTTCAACGAGAATGGTATTTGTGGGATAATTACTTTAGGTTGGTAGATTTATGAATTTAAAGGGTGAGGTGCATAAGAGAGTTACGTTGGAACCTAATAAAGACACTTACTGAAATTCAGATTTGTGAGGATATAGCCCACGAGTGTTAGGTAATAAGTGAGAAAACCCTTAGAGTTAAGGTTATGAATGAAACCTTATACGTAATTCTATAAATGTGAAATTAAGGATAAATATTATAATAATGGGTGACGAGAAGAACCTATATTAATATGATAAAGTGGTATATTTATATGATTGTGTGTACATATATTATATACTTGTGAAAATTCATGCCCACGCTACTTGCTATTCCTGAGGTTACCGCGTTGGGGCAAGTCTTATCTCGATGGGACCTTTATGGGGGATATTGACTTGTACCCTAGGAGATAGATATCCTTGGTACAGGCTATCGATGTGATAGTTCAGACGGTCCTAAGAGACGCAGGTATGTGCCATCCTCTTAGAGACTTGGAATCTATGCCTCGCCTCAATATTGTTTGTGTATTCATTTTAATACAATTCGAGAGTGAGTCCGATTGCATTCCCCTTAAAATGAGTGATATGGGGTTCTGGATAGTAGAGTATGCACGCACCATAGTTTTATGAGGGGTGCTGTTAATTTATATATATTATACTAGTAGTTAATATATATATATGAGATTTTGAAATTTGAAACTGCCTACTGTGATTTGATAAGTAGGACATGGTTGATGACTCTTATAGTAAATACTTGTTTGTGAAAAACAATATGTCACCGAGGAACTTTGTATATTAATAAAAAGATAAAAACGAGAGTTGTTCTTCTAATTGGAAGTATTCTTTGTAAACAAAAATATAGTTTGGTTTTGAAATCTTACGAATAAGTTGATACGCTAAATTATTGGGAAGGTTAGTATAATAAAATGCTAAGATAAAACGTTGGGAAGGTTAGTGCGATAGGTGTGCACATTAGAAGAGAGGTGAGCATTTCTCAAGAGAGTGACGCACTAATATGTTGTTGCTTTGACCTGTATCAATTTAAATACTTGCTAAACGTATTTTAAAATCAAACACACTATCGGGCTCTGACCCGTTTATTTTCTCTCTCTCTCTGTCTCTCTCTCTCTCTTGTATATATATGTATGTATTACAGGTGCCCAGCCACAGGGGTGTCTTGATTAGGATCTCTTGGAAGGAACGCGCTGCAGCTTAGGTGGGAGTTGCAGGTCTCTGGATTAGACGACTTCATTCATTCGGATCTACTCTTAGTACTTTCACCAGTTGAGCATGTGTAGCTCACTCCATTATCCCGTTGTTATTGGGACATTTGTATATCAGTTGTTTTCAGTATTATTACTATGGGTTTTATTCAGTTTGTATTGGTGACTTTAGTTTTCTTACGTTGACATTCGATTGACGAATGTATTATATTATTTGGTTTACTGTGATGATTTTCTAAGTTGTAGAAATGTTGTTTTTAAATAAATAAATATTTTTTTTAATTAAAATTTGGAAAGCATGTATGAAAATGGTTTTGACACTTAGCTTAATTATTTAGGGTGTTAAATTGGAAAATGTATTTCTATCGACAGTGATGCTGAGAATGAACCAACTGTTTACCTTGATTTAATTTAATAAAGGATTGATCGCCCGGTATTTAATTAGGCGGGGTGTCACACCATGTACCAAACCTACAGCCACTAGAGGACATATCATTCCACCAATTCTTCCCGTTGAGCTTGCCACTCCAACACCAGTTGTTCTCACTGAAGTAGGGTATATCTACAGTTTGAAAAATACAAGTTAATTTTTGTGTACTAAAAAGCTCAAACAAAATAGGTTCAAATGAATATTTATCAGTTGTTCTAGGGGTGGCAATTTTTTACGCGATACGAAGTTAGCGGGTTAGGGTTGACCATTACTCGACGCAAATCGAAAAAATGACATGACCGCTAACGCATATAATAGAAGGCTCGGGTTAGCATCAAATACAAATAACCCCAAAATGATACAAATATAAATTTTGAGTAGTACTACGTATACCTTTTCTGTGACATTTTTGTGTTACCTGGTTAATGTGTCTAATACACACTGGCTGGTGTTTGTAATTCACATGACCCCATTACAAACACCAGGCAATGTGTGTTTGACACATGGGTAACAAAAAAGGGTATACATAATATTACTTATAAATTTTTAACTAGTATTCTTATGAGAATGCATATATCTTGTTCTGCTATTATACTAAATTCTCGATGATGATATTCTACGAATATGTACCTCGTATTTAAAATCAATGAAATTTTAGTTTTCGAAAAGGACGAGTGGTATGATTTTTTGCCAAAAAAATAGGATGCTAGACTTATTTGGTGGTTAACGAGATATGCGTGTGGTATGATAGAAAACTGACACTCTCCCGGAGGTCAGGTGTCCATTTCCAACACCTTTCAAACACACCTAATGTGTTATAAATTGCCTTTTATATTTTGACACACTGTGACATGCTAGAGGACATGTTCATAACCTTTCAAAGACTAATGTAATTACTCCTAATAAAAAAGAGTTCAAAATGAGATTTTTTTTTGGTAAACATGTGTTTTTAATGGGTTATTTGGGTTTTGGCCCTCAATAGTTTTGTGCTTTTGGGGATTAACCCCCAATTAAAAAATATTGTAGGATTAACCTCATTTTTCACTTTTAGCGACACTTCTTGATTTTTTTTGATATTTTTGGTGACACGTTTTTTCAAAAAAAGTACCACTGAAAGTGAAAAATGGGGGTTAATCCTACAATAGTCTTTAATTGGGGGTTAATCCCCAAATGGACAAAACTAATGGGGGGCAGAAACCAAATAACCCTTTGTTAATTAAAGGGGTCAAAGTATAATATTTTTAAAATACCTGAACAACATTATTTTTTTTGTCTAGTAATATATACAAAATATAAATGATAGTCTACGTGTTCGCATCTGCATCCTACATTTTTATGAATGCCATTTTGGGTCGCGTGTCACGCGTTTGTGTCAACAATTGATAAATAGGCTAGGTTAGTGTTTGCTCATTTAACACGATTGGTTAATCATGTCGACTGATACCTAATACAAACACGAAATGACATGATGCAAATGAACTGCCACCCCTAGATTTTTGTGAAATTTATAAAATAATGTGTTTGACTTACCTCCGGAGCATATATATAGATAACAGTGAAAGTTGTTGTAATGCATATGCAAGCACCGAATAGAAGTCCTGTCGTTATACCCTCAGGCTGATGAAACATCAACGGGAGAAAAAAGATGAAACAGAGGAAGAACATAGCCGACATCGTGAACTTATGACCAAGCTTATCAATTGCAGTGGCTGATAGAAGAAGCCCCGAAAACTCTTGAAGCAAATCAAAGTTAAAATTATAGTCAAAATCACACGAGAATGAGAACAAAATTATGCCATTTGGTGTGTCCCCCACCTTAATTTTTCGATACTAACTTTATCCCCCCAAGTTATCATTTTGTGGGGTTTGACCCCAAAATGACCTTTAGCGACGCTTTATAAAACCTACACTTTTTGCGTCATTAAAAGTCATTTAGGGATCATACCCCAAGATATGAAAAGGTTGGGGGCCAAAGTCAGCAATAAAGAATTAATGGAGGCCAAACACCAAATCATTCAACACTTTTTCTTGTTGAACATGAGTAAAATAAATTGAGAACAAGCATTTAGTCTCGTATGAACATAATTTTTGAGTTTGATCCCATATAATTTTATTATTAATTGTTCGTCTTGTCATTCTAAAAATAAAAATGACTATAGTTATAAAAGGGTTCACACAAAGATGGCCATTTATATATATATATATATATGTGTGTGTGTGTGTGTGTGTGTGTGTGTGTGTGTGTGTGTGTGTGTGTGTGTGTCAGAGAGAGAGAGAGATGGATGTACATGCAAAACTAGCGATGAAGACATTTTTGTAACTAACATCCTGGGACTGGGGCTCTTTAGACTGCATTTCAGTTGGTAAACAAGTACTATGCCTGTTATTTAATTCTATCTTTAACAGAACGAGCCCATAGTATGAAAATGGATTCCCAAAAAACACCACCCACAGAGGCAATGTTGATGTAAGTAATTCGGGTGAAAGGAGCATCAACAATGATGAGAAAGCTCCCTTCCTAGAATCCATTCCCTTAATAGTCCTTACGTTTTCAATTTTTCTCGGCGATATCAAGTGTGTATCTTCTGATTTAGTGAGAATTTCCATTTCATGCAGCTCAATTTGGTGATCAGAAACAAGAATGCCAGAAGGAAGCTTTTTCGGTTCATTTTTTCTACTTTCTCCAATACATCAAGTGCATCATTTCTTCGTCCTTTCATACATAAATACCTTAGTGACTCGGGTGTCAAACTATAGCACACAAGGAGGAGAGATGAAGGGAGAGCGGATAACACAAGGAGCCATATCCAACACAATGATGGCATGATAAACTGCAAAAGTACAGAACAAGATAATTTAGAATAGCAATACGCATCATTTTGTACATGAATACAGTTAATTTGTAGTTTCCCTATATTTTTTCCTGCTTTCATGCAGTTGTTGAACTTTTTTCAGTCATATCAAAGACATTCCACATGAGATATTACTATTTAATGATTGACATTTGCACAAGTAAAACATGTTTCAAAAACTAGCGGCACCATTTAAAGGTGAGCCACCAGTTTGATTTAAGGAAGACAATAGCACGTCGGCTGCACCAATAACATTCATAATTTTGGTAAAGTTTCTTTGAGACAGACCATTGACGGAGAGCATTCATAACGTGTTTGTGTCATTCAGTTTGAACGCTGACCCGTTTGACCAGAAACACATATCCTTTTGTTTGAATTGTGATGATTTCCTTTGAATTTTTGCTTCATGATCAAATGAACATTTACAAGTCTCCTATGAAAGTATTCAAGTAATCTAAAGATATGAGATCTGTAGAAGGGTGTTTCAAGCTTCACCACTATATTTGTGGGTGAGGGTCCATCAAAGACCCCCCCCTTCAGCTTACAGAAAATATGAGGTTGAGGAACCCCCAGGGTCCCTCCACCGCAGAAGTGACATATTGGAGAAGGAACCCCCAGGGTCCCTCCACTGCAGAAGTGTTATATGGGAGAAGGAACCCTCAGGGTCCCTCCACCGCATAAGTGCTATATTAGACAACGAACCCCCAAAGTCCCTTCACCGTAGAAGTACCATATTGGAGAAGGAACCCCCAGGGTCCCTCCACCGCAGAAATGACATCTGAGAAGTGCCCCGCAAGGGACACTACAGAAGTCCAATTTAAGAAGGGCCACCATAAAGGTCACTGCAGAAATGACATTTGAGAAGTGCCCCGTAAGGGCCACTGCAGAAGTCCAAGTTGAGAAGGGCCTCTACAAGGGGCACTGCAGAAATAACATTTGAGAAGTTCCCCGTAAGGGACACTGTAGAAGTCCAAGTTAAGAAGGGACACTACACGGGTCACTGCAGAAATGATATTTGAGAAGTGACCCGTAAGGACCATTGTAGAAGTCCAAGTTGAGAAGGGCCTCCGCAAGGGTCACTGCAGAAATGACATTTGAAAAGTGCTCCGCAAGGGCCACTGCAGAAGTCCAAGTTGAGAAGGAACACTGCAAGGGTCACTACAGAAATGACATCTGAGAAGTGCCCCGTAAGGGCCACTGCAGAAGTCCAATTTGAGAAGGGTCACCTCAAGGGTCACTGCAAAAATGGCATTTGAGAAGTGCCCCGTGAGGGCCACTGCAGAAATGACATTTGAGAAGTGCCCCGCAAGGGGCACTGCAGAAGGTCCTCCGTAAGGGTCACTGCAGAAATGACAATTGAGAAGTGCCCTGCAAGGGCCAATGTAGAAGTCCAAGTTAAGAAGGGCCACCATAAGGGTCACTGCAGTAATGACATATGAGAAGTGCCCCGCAAGGGCCACTGCAGAAGTCCAAGTTGATAAGATTCACCATAAGGGCCACCGCAGAAATGATAATTGAGAAGGGCCACTGCAAGGGTCACTGCAGAAACTCAAGTCGAGAAGGGCCACTGCAAGGGTCCCTACAGAAGTCCAAGTTGAGAAGGGCCACCACAAGGGTCATTATAGAAATTCAAGTTGAAAAGGGACACCGCAGAAGTCTAAATTGAGAAGGACCGTCGCAAGGGTCCCTGCAAAAACTCAAATTGAGAAGAGTCACCGCAAGGGTCCCTGTAGAAGCCAAAGTTGAGAGGGAATCTGCAAGGGTCCCCGCAGAAATGACATTTGAGAAGGAACCCGCAAAGGTTTCTTCAACAGCAAAAACTTACATGGGAGGAGGGACTCGCAAGGTCCTCCCCCCCGCATCTCCTAGAAAACAAAGTTAGGATAATGGGGTGTCTACCATAAGCAACCCCTCATCATGAAAAAGAACATAATTACTGACACTTATTTTCTTGTACAGGTTGCCTAGTTGAGCAAGCAGGGCTAAAGTGTAATACCCCGTATTTTTATGCTATATTAATTTGGGGATTTATTAAATTTAATGTGAGTTAATTATTTAATAAAAATCTGGAAATTAATTATGTTATAATTATTAACGTGACAAGAGTTAGTAATTATGGGAAATTTGTTGAATATTACTAATGAGCAAATTAATATATATGATATTGGTTATATTGAATGTCATGAGTGAATTAAATGACAATTTCGAAAATTTAAGTCGGGACGTGCACGTGCCACGTCGGGACTAATTTTGATAAATAAAAAGTGAATATTTTATAAGTTGTTCGTATGGTCGTTTTGAGTGCGCCAACGCGTCCGGAAGGGTCGAGATAGTCATAAAAGTGTACCCGGGGGTTTAGTTTGGGTCTCGGGGCGTTTCAGGCCTAATTGGTACCCCGGGAGGGCGTTTTGGACATTTCACCTTTTTGGGTAATTAAACCCACGAAAATTCCAAGGGTTATATCAGATATCTGGATGGTCACCTAGGGTTAGAAACTCTAAACACAAGTGACGGCCATTGGATAAGAGAGGAGAGAGCTCTCAAGGCAATTCAAGGCCAAAAAGCCACCCGTTTTCACCACCGTCGCCGCCAACGCGTAGATCGCGAGATAAGGAACGCAACCATACCAAAATCAGCCGTAAATCAGAATACCAAAAATCCCAGGCAAGTGTTTATCTTGCTATTTTCGTTGGTGCAATTTCCATATTAGTTTAGGAATGATTAGGGATGACATATGTGGAAGAAAACCCAATTTGTGATAGGAAAATCCATGTAGTATTGGTTGATATGATGATTCTGGAACCCTTGCCACGTAGAGGAAATTAACCACGAAATTTTGATGATTATAAGAAAGAAATTCTGGAGAAAGATTTGTTAGAAAACTGTTTAAGAAAATTCTAGGGTTCTTGATAATTAGATATAATTTTGGGTTGAAAATCCATGTTTAAATGATGAATATATACATGCCTTACGTTAGAAACATCTGGTATATTGTTATAATGTTAGTAGTAGAATTTTTGGGACGTTTGGGGTTGGAAAACATGGATTTGGATGAAGAAAATTGGTAGAACCCGTAACTGCAATTCTGCAGAAATCAAAATACATGCTTGATCGATCGATCGAGCATAGAGCTTCGATCGATCGAAGGTTCGATCGATAGAGCCCCAGACCTCGATCGATCGACCCCTCCTGGTAGACTCCTATTTCCCTTGTTTAATTAGTTAAATTAAATATATCGTGAAATAATTATTGGGCATTCTTAATAAAATAATTTCTGAGACATTGAGGACCAGTAGGGTATATGAATAAATGTTGGGATCTTTAATATTCGACGAGGATGGTATTTATGGGTATTTACTTTAGCGTGGATAAATTATTGTTTTAAAGGGAAAGTTACATAAGAGGGTTACGTTGGAACATAAAAAGGACACCTACTGAATTTTATACTTGGGAAGAGAGAGTCCACGTGAGTTACGTAATAAGATGGAAGAATACTTCGAATTAAGTTTAGAGATGAACCCTTAAATGCGATACTAACAATATGATAATATGGAAATGTCGTAATTATGGGAATTTATAATTTACCTAATATTGATATGGTAATATTAGTATAGTTATATGATTGTGTGTGCATATACTATCTATGTGTGAAAATCATGCCCACGCTACTTGCTATCCCTGAGGTTACCGCGCTGGGACAAGTCTTATCTCAATGGGACCTTTATGGGGGATATTGACTTGTACCCTAGAAGATAGATATCCTTGGTACAGGCTGTCGATGTGATAGTTCAGACGGTCCTAAGAGACGCAGGCATGTGCCATCCTCTTAGACACTTGGAATCTATTCTTCGCCTCAATATTGTTTGTGTATGTATGTTAATAAAATTCGAGAGTGATTCCGAATGTATTCCCCTTAATATGAGTGATATGGGGCTTTGGATAGTAGAGTATGCCCGCACCATAATTTATTTGGGGTGCTGTTATAATATATATTATACGAGTAGTTAATATATATATGAAATTCTGAAATCTGGAACTGCCTACTGTGACTTGATATGTAGGACATGGTTGATGACCCAAATTGTAAATACTTGTTTTGAGAAATTATAATATGACACTGGAAAACTTTATTGATTTATGAAGTTAAAATGAGAACTTTGGTTACTAATTGGAATATTCTTTTCAAACCATTAAATCGTTAAATTTTGAAACCTGCGAATAATCTAAGACAAGTTAAACCATTGGGAAAGAATAGTGTGTTATATGATGAGATAGACCACTGGGAAGGTTGGTGCGATAGGTGTGCACATTAGAAGAGAGGTGAGAATTTTCTCAAGAGAGCGTCGCACTAATATGTTGTTGCATTGGCCTGTATCAATTTAAATACATCCTAAACGTATTTTTAAATCAAACACACTTTCGGGCTCTGACCCGTTTCTTTTCTCTCTCTCTCTTGTATATATATATGTATATATTTCAGGTGCCCAGCCACAGGGGCGTCTTGCTTAGGATCTCTTGAAAGGAACGTGTTGCAGCTTAGGTGGGAGTTGCAGGTCACTTGCGTAGACGGCTTCCTTTATTGACTCCACTTCTAGCATTCTCATTTATTGGGCACGTGTCGCCCTTTCCATTATTTCCTTGTTATTGGGACATTTGTATTTCAGTTATTTCTAGTATTGTCACTATGGGATTTATTTAGTTTTAATTGTGTTACTTTATATTCCGCATGTTGACATTCGATTGACGAATGTTATAAATTAATTGGATTGTGTTCCAGGTTTATTGTGGTGTGATTATTAATTGATGAAATGTTGTTTTAAATAAATAAATCATTTTCTTTAAATAAAATTTGGAAAGTTATGCATGCAAATAGTTTTGACACATAGCTTAATTAATTAGGGGGTTAAATTGGAAAATTTATTTTTATCGACAGTGATGCTCAGAATGAACCAACTGTTTACCTTGATTTAATTTAATAAAGGAGTGATCGCCCGGTATTTAATTAGGCGGGGTGTCACAGGTGGTATCAGAGCATCAGGTTCTAGTGACCTTTAGGATCTGTATGGCTTATTATGCTTTCAGCGTTGCTTTCTTTGATATAGAGCCCTAATACTAGGAATGTTGTGTTCATCTCTATACATTTGGAATTGGTGCTTCTTCGATTTGTTTATTTGAATGATGAACTCATCCAAATTCATTTAAATTTTCAGATGGACTGTCGAGAAGAAGTAGCTAAAATGGTTGAGGGAGTCGACGAGCAAGATCGACTCACACCTGAGGTATCCCCAGAGAGAATATCAACCGCCGAGTTAGCAGGTATCGTAGCACAAGCAGTCACCACTGCGGTCTTGCACTATCAAGAATGCAACACACAGCTCATGGGGGGCAAAAGGTCTAGAGAGTACAATCAATTTGTCATGACTGGAAATAACAAGTGTGTGAAGACACAAAAAGCGCAACGACAAGCTCTTCAGGCCCATAAAAGCCACGAGGGTAACAAATTGTGCGGGGAAACCCAAAAGCGCCAGGGTCAACAAAGCCAAGGTCCGAGTGAAGTCACAAAGAGGTGTTTCAGTTGTGGAATGGACGATCACAAGCGTAAATCTTGCCCGAATCAGACTGGGGATAAATTACAATCCGACCAGCGAAGAATTTTGAAACTTTGCTGTAAATGTGTACAGCCGGGTCACAAGTGGATGGATTGTCCTCACCCTGACATAGTTTTTCCACAAATTTCCCCTCAAGACCAGAAAGACCAAGGAAAAAGTGAGTCTAGTAACAACATGGTAAAGTGAAGAAGTTTAGAAAGAGGAATAAAGTCCCAAGTCAGCAAGGCCGACACCGACAGCAGCAGGGTCGGAGGGGGAGTAACTTCGGAGGCCAATGTTTTGGGTGTGGTAAGCACGGCCATAGGCGCCAGGATTGTCCGGAGAGAGATAGGGCCCCACAACAGCGGGGTGCCCGTAATGATCCACAGAGGCCACATTTTCCAGTCGCTCTTCCAGCACCAGCTCAGGTACCAGCCCTACCAACCTTTCCAGTAGCTCCAGTGCAGCAGGGGCAGTTACAGTACATACATATCTATAATGTCCACCAGGCAGCAGCCCCACAAGCACCACCCGAGATTTGGGGTATGTTTTCTATCCATGGAACTTTGGGTCGAATTCTATTTGTTACTGGGGCAACACATTGTTTTATAGCTACATATTATGCGAAGACCTTAGGGTTATTAACCACAGTAGAGAGCACTGTAACGTATACAGACTCACCACTGGGGAATGGTTCATTTTTTTCTTTATATACCGGGGAGTGGGGTAAAGATTGGTAGTTTAATATTACCTACAGACATGTTAGTCTTAGAAATGCATGAACATGATGTTATTATCGGTATGGTTTGGCTTGCAGCTTATTGAGCCATGATTGATTGCTTCAGTGGGAGCATTTTTTTTGCCATTCAGGGGCAAGAGATGTTTGTAGTGGTGATGCCTCGCCCAGAGGGAGGTCCGACCACTCATTTGTATTACATAGAGGAGGATACCTCTAAGGAGGTTATGATTACCTTAGATTCGATCCCAGTTGTCAGGGAGTATTTCGATGTGTTTCAGGAGATACCAGGCCTACCCCCCAGTCGAGAGATAGACTTTGTTCTAGATTTATTTCCAGAGATGATACCTATAGCACGCACGCCGTACCGTATGGCTCCGGCTGAGATGCGAGAGCTACGAGATCAGATAGAGCAACTGTTAGGTCAGGGCTTCATTCGTAGGAGTACCTCACCTTGGGACACTCCAGTTTTGTTTGTGAAGAAGAGAGATGGTTCACTGAGATTGTGTGTGGACTACAGGGAGCTGAACAAGGTCACGATACGGAATAAGTATCCGTTGCCTCGAATCGATGATCTGTTCGACCAGTTGAGGGGAGCAACTTTCTTTTCGAAGATAGATCTGAGGTCGGGGTACCATCAGTTACGTATTAGAGAGCAGGATGTTTCAAAGACTGCTTTCTTGACGTGATATGGGTCCTATGAGTTCAGGGTAATGCCGTTCAGACTCACAAATGCTCCAGCCGTTTTCATGGACTTAATGAACCGAGTATTCAAAGAGTTCTTGGATCAGTTTTTCATCGTCTTCATAGATGACATCTTGATATATTCACACTCCGAGGAGGAGCATGCTGAGCACTTGTGGCAGGTTCTTCAGACTCTACGAGAGCATCAGTTATATGCTAAGTACGAGAAGTGCGGATTCTAGTTACGAGAGGTACAGTTCTTGGGGCAAGTTGTTTCTGAGCAGGGGATAGCAGTTGACCCGAGTAAAGTGTCAGCGGTGAGGGAGTGGGGACCGCCCACGACACCGACGGAAGAGCGTAGTTTCTTCGGGTTAGCTGGATACTACAGGAGATTCATTCGGGGATTCTCCAAAATAGCGGGCCCATTGACGAATCTGACTCGCAAGGGGGTACCATATGTTTGGGATGATGCTTGTCAATTAGCTTTCGACAAGCTGAAAGACAAGCTTACTTCAGCACCAGTCCTCGCTTTACCGAAACTGGGTGTGGAGTACCTGGTTTACACCGATGCGTCTTTACGGGGACTTGGAGGAGTACTCCAGCAGGACGAGAAGGCTATAGCTTTTGCTTCCCGCAAGCTTAAGCCGCATGAGAAAAATTACCCCACCCACGACCTGGAGTTAGCAGCGGTCGTCTTTGCATTGAGGATATGGAGGCACTATTTACTGAGGGAGAAATTTTGTTTGTTCATAGACCACAAGTCACTGCAGTACATGTTCACTCAGCGAGAGCTGAATATGCATCAGCGCAGGTGGTTAGGGTTTGTGGAAACTATCAGTTCTAAATATAGTATCATCCGGGGAAGGCCAACGTTGTTGCTGATGCGTTGAGCCGTAGATCGGTAGACGAGGTAGCGGACGTCTGGAAATCAAAGTGGAAGGAGTTGGGTCACCAGGACACAGTAGCCCGTTCTTTCATATCCGTGATGTCAGTCACACTCGAGATTGTTATGAGGGTGATACAAGCAGAGACCACAAACCCATTTTGCCAAGAGCAGATTGTGCGACTTCTAGCCGAGGGCGCTGAGTCCTATTCTGTTAGTTCCGATGGAGGTTTGCGGTTTAATGGGAGATTGGTGGTTCCAGAAGGAGCGAAATTATGTCATGCAGTGATGACTCATTCTCATGGGTCCCAATTTGCAGTACATCCGGGAGGAAATAAGATGTACCAGGATATGAGGCGACAATACTAGTGGAGTGGGATGAAGAAGGACATAGCCGAGTTCGTGTCCAAGTGTTCTACCTGCCAACTGGTAAAGGTGGACCACCAAAAACCGTCAGGATTGCTTCAGCCATTGGAAGTACCCGCGTGGAAGTGGGAGAGTATTTCCATGGATTTTATTACAGGGTTACCTACATCACAGCGGGGCCATGACTCTATCTGGGTGATTGTAGACCGTTTGACCAAGGTGGCTCATCTTCTGCCGGTGCAGACATATTATACCACGGGTCAGTAGGCTCAGTTGTTCATCGCTGAGATTCTCAGATTACACGGGGTGCCCCTGAATATTGTGTCAGATAGGGACAAGATTTTCGTGTCACGTTTTTGGGAAAGCTTTCAGGAGGTTATGGGTACTGAGTTGAGGTTGATTTCATCTTACCACCCACAGACATATGGTCAGAGAGAGCGTACTAATCAGATGTTAGAGGATATTCTACGCATGTGCGTTCTCGATTTTAGAGGAGGTTGGGAGCCACATCTTCCACTGGTAGAGTCTACTTATAATAACTCGTATCAGTTCACAATTGGCATGGATCCATTTGAGGCTTTGTATGGCAGGCCTTGTCGTTCTCCAACTTGTTGGCTCGAGGTGGGGGACAATAAATTACTAGGACCAGAAGTGATTCAGGAGACCTCCACGAGGATTGAGATGATCTGGAGTCGTATTCGGGTAGCCCAGGACAGGCAGAAGAGCTACGCCGATGCGAAACGGTTCTTCCGGGAGTTTAGTGTGGGGGACTAAGTGCTATTATGTGTATCTCCTATGAAGGGAGTGATGAGGTTCGGGAAGAAGGGGAAGTTGGCGCCGAGGTACGTGAGACCATTTCCCATCATCGAAAGGATTGGGCCGGTTGCATACAGGTTGGGACTGCCAGAGTATTTACATCGCATCCACGATGTGTTCCACATCTCGTCGTTGAGACGGTACCTTCGGGATGATATGACCCATACTCACATTGCGATAGATGAGATCGACTTACAGCCTGATAGCTCTTACGAGGAGAGACCAGTGGCTATCCTAGACTATAGTAAGAAGAGATTGAGGTCGAAGATAGTTCCACTTGTGCGGGTCCAGCGGGAGCATCATAATATGGAGGAATCCACTTGGGAGCGCGAGGCAGAGATGCGCGAAAGATATCCAGAGTTGTTTTTACCAGTTATGCCTTATTTTCCGAATTTCGGGATGAAATTCCGTTATTAGGGGGGAAGTATGTAATACCCCGTATTTTTATGCTATATTAATTTGGGGATTTATTAAATTTAATGTGAGTTAATTATTTAATAAAAATCCGAAAATTAATTATGTTATAATTATTAACGTGATGAGAGTTAGTAATTATGGGAAATTTGTTGAATATTACTAATGAGAAAAGTAATATATATGATATTGGTTATATTGAATGTCATGAGTGAATTAAATGACAATTTCGGAAATTTAAGTCGGGAGGTGCTCGTGTCACGTCGGGACTAATTTTGATAAATAAAAAGTGAATATTTTATAAGTTGTTCATATGGTCGTTTTGAGTGCGCCAACGCGTCCGGAAGGGTCGAGATAGTCAGAAAAGTGTACCCAGGGGTTTAGTTTGGGTCTCGGGGCGTTTCAGGCCTAATTGGTACCCCGGGAGGGCGTTTTGGACATTTCACCTTTTTGGGTAATTAAAACCACGAAAATTCCAAGGGTTATATCAAATATCTGGATGGTCACCTAGGGTTAGAAACTCTAAACACAAGTGACGGCCATTGGAGAAGAGAGGAGAGAGCTCTCAAGGCAATTCAAGGCCAAAAAGCCACCCGTTTGTACCGCCGTCGCCGTCGCCGCCAACGCGTAGATCGCGAGACGAGGAACGCAACCATACCAAAATCCGCCGTAAATCAGAGTACCAAAAATCCCAGGCAAGTGTTTATCTTGCTATTTTTGTTGGTGCAATTTCCATATTAGTTTAGGAATGATTAGGGATGAAATATGTGGAAGAAAACCCAATTTGTGATAGGAAAATCCATGTAGTATTGGTTGATATGATGATTCTGGAAACCCTTGCCACGTAGAGGAAATTAACCACGAAATTTTGATGATTATAAGAAAGAAATTTTGGAGAAATATTTGTTAGAAAACTATTTAAGAAAATTCTAGGGTTCTTGATAATTAGATATAATTTTGGGTTGAAAATCCATGTTTAAATGATGAATATATACATGCCTTACGTTAGAAACATCTGGTATATTGTTATAATGTTAGTAGTAGAATTTTTGGGATGTTTGGGGTTGGAAAACATTGATTTGGATGAAGAAAATTGGTAGAACCCGTAACTGCAATTCTGCAGAAATCAAAATACCTGCTTGATCGATCGATCGAGCATAGAGATTCGATCTATCGAGCCCCAGACCTCGATCGATCGACCCCTCCTGGCAGACTCCTATTTCCCTTGTTTAATTAGTTAAATTAAATATATCGTGAAATAATTATTGGGCATTCTTAATAAAATAATTTGGGAGACATTGAGGACCAGTAGGGTATATGAATAAATATTGGGATCTTTAATATTCGACGAGGATGGTATTTATGGGGTATTTACTTTAGGGTGGATAAATTATTGTTTTAAAGGGAAAGTTAAATAAGAGGGTTACGTTGGAACATAAAAAGTAAACCTACTGAATTTTATACTTGGGAAGAGAGAGTCCACGTGAGTTACGTAATAAGATGGAAGAATACATCGAATTAAGGTTAGAGACGAACGCTTATACGCGATACTAACAATATGATAATATGGAAATGTTGTAATTATGGGAATTTAGAATTTACCTAATATTGATATCGTAATATTAGTATAGTTATATGATTGTGTCTGCATATACTATCTATGTGTGAAAATCATGCCCACGCTACTTGCTATCCCTGAGGTTACCGTGCTGGGCCTAGTCTTATCTCGATGGGACCTTTATGGGGGATATTGACTTGTACCCTAGAAGATATATATCCTTGGTACAGGCTATCGATGTGATAGTTCAGACGGTCCTAAGAGACGCAGGCATGTGCCATACTCTTAGATACTTGGAATCTATTCTTCACCTCAATATTTTTTGTGTATGTATGTTAATACAATTCGAGAGTGATTCCGAATGTATTCCCCTTAATATGAGTGATATGGGGCTTTGGATAGTAGAGTATGCCCGCACCATAATTTATTTGGGGTGCCGTTATAATATATATTATACGAGTAGTTAATATATATATATGAAATTCTGAAATCTGGAACTGCCTACTGTGACTTGATATGTAGGACCTGGTTGACGACCCAAATTGTAAATACTTGTTTTGAGAAATTATAATATGACACTGGAAAACTTTATTGATTTATGAAGTTAAAATGAGAACTTTGGTTACTAATTGGAATATTCTTTTCAAACCATTAAATCGTTAAATTTTGAATCCTGCGAATAATCTAAGACAAGTTAAACCATTGGGAAAGGATAGCGTGTTATATGATGAGATAGACCACTGGAAAGGTTAGTGCGATAGGTGTGCACATTAGAAGAGAGGTGAGAATTTTCTCAAGAGAGCGTCGCGCTAATATGTTGTTGCATTGGCCTGTATCAATTTAAATACTTCCTAAACGTATTTTTAAATCAAACACACTTTCGGGCTCTGACCCGTTTCTTTTCTCTCTCTCTCTTGTATATATATATTATGTAGATATTTCAGGTGCCCAGCCACAAGGGCGTCTTGCTTAGGATCTCTTGAAAGGAACGTGTTGCAGCTTAGGTGGGAGTTGCAGGTCACTTGCGTAGACGGCTTCCTTTATTGACTCCACTTCTAGCATTCTCATTTATTGGGCACGTGTCGCCCTTTCCATTATTTCCTTGTTATTGGGACATTTGTATTTCAGTTATTTCTAGTATTGTCACTATGGGATTTATTCAGTTTGAATTGTGTTACTTTATATTCCGCATGTTGACATTCGATTGACGAATGTTTTAAATTAATTGGATTGTGTTCCAGGTTTATTGTGATGTGATTCTTAATTGATGAAATGTTGTTTTAAATAAATAAATCATTTTCTTTAAATAAAATTTGGAAAGTTATGCATGCAAATAGTTTTGACACTTAGCTTAATTAATTAGGGTGTTAAATTGGAAAATTTATTTTTATCGACAATGATGCTGAGAATGAACCAACTGTTTACCTTGATTTAATTTAATAAAGGAGTGATCGCCCGATATTTAATTAGGCGGGGTGTCACATAAAGTAGGCCAGTTGGGACCTCTTGGTAGTTTTGGCTTGGCAGCTGAGGGACAAGGTATGTTGAGCAAGCTCAACTACTTAGCACTATAGGATTGAGAGAATACTAGTAGGAAGACCCAGCAGTAACTCAAGACTACACACACTTCACACTTGGTCACAAGTGAAGTGAGCAACCTACAAGATGGATGCTCTCAAGGAATAAACTCTTTATAAAAAATGAATTTTCCAGAAGAGGGGGCCCTCGAGGTCCCTCTCAAGAAAAACAATGATTTTAGAAGAGAGGGGTATTTAAGGCCCCATCTCTCAAGATTTGCAAAATCACATCACAAGTTACCGTTTCAAAAGATAATTACCAAATCAGATATCTTGTCTTCATTAGGAGACATATGTACTTTTTTACTTTGGTTGGCGCCAAGTGGTGCCTACAGGAGGGGACAGGCAGGGCTGCCTGTAGGTAGGGACAAATGGTACACTTCAGACATTGTTCCCCACCAACCCTCTCAATTTTGGCGCCCAAAAATGCCAACTCAGCCCTGATGCCCAAGTATAAATAGACCTCTGGGTAAGGTCAATAGAGAAAAAAAACTGAAATAGCACTGTTACTCTGTAGAAATCACACCAGACTTCCTAGTATTCTCTCCCTTCTCTCTCGCTAGTGTTAAGTGCCTTGTTCTTTCACTCCCCACTAACAACCATCATTCTCAGGATCTCCTCTTGAGAAAATTACTATTATTTTTGTGGAAGTTCATCTTCTTGCAGGGAGGGAGTTCCAGCTTGAGCTCCATTTTTACCAAAAGGAGAAGGTTTTACCAGGAGCTGCTTCAAAAGTTTGTGAGAACCTTACAGACAGCGTCCATTGGAGTGGGTCGTGCCCCACCCTTTTCAGTTATTCATAGACCCCAGTCTCATTACCCTCCTACAAGATCGAATTTTAAAATCTCAATACTTACCCGCATATTTTTTTAAATTTATTTTTCCTAAAATTCAACTCGGGTGTTCAGTTGATTGAGAAGCGCCTAAAACTTGATGCTTAACTGTTGCTATGTCAAGGCTTAGTCTTGTTAGATTTTGTGTTAAAATCAATCTTTAGAAAAGCATCCCAGGTAGATATTGATTAGGTTGAGGTGCCTAACGGTTTACGGCAGGAAATACCATATGGGAGCCTTCTGAAGTATTTCAGTCATAGACAGGGGCACGGTGAGAATCTTGTTTAACGTTTTATCCGTCAAAGGAGAATGGAATTTATTTAAAAACCAAAAAAGACCTATAAGTCTTCGCGGCGGGATATGCATACAACTCTATAAAATAATATGGTGGCTAATGGCTAAGGGCACCAATAATGTCTCCCGATGGGTAAAGTCCTGTGGCCGGTGCTTCAGTTCTGGACAGTTCCATATCCAATGCAGAACCTTTGACATTGAAACCACACCAAATTTTGGAGGAACATCATGATCATCATATGCCTGTTACGAACCAGGTGCAGGAGATGGTGCAGGAAATAATACCGATGCATATTTTAGCCGGCGATAAGAATATTCATAAGTCTGGTATAGAAGGGAAATGCTGACTGAGATTTTGCCAAACGGTATTATTTGTCTTATAACCCAAGCGAGTATATCGAAGTCATTCCATTAATCTCACCCATAGTTATAGTTTTGGATGAGTCGCATTTGAAATATTTAGTATAACTTATCTCTCTGAATTGACAGATAAGATGGGATCACATGATTTTTTGAGGATAAATTAGTTGACATTGGGTAAATAACTGGATGGCATCTCCAAAATAGTGCAATATCTACTGCTCATGAGCAGATGATGATACAAATGAGTGGCAATATCTACCGATAACTAAGTAAATGGTCTGGATACAAGCCCATGAGAGAATGATACTATTGAAGCCCATAGAACTCCTTTAGGTGCCAATTTATACAAGCCATCAAAGAGTTTGAAATTGAGCCCAATTCATGCAACCTCTACAACGAGCAATTCGCGTCTGCCAAGTAACAATTATGGGACAACCATAAGTCAGTCCAAAACAATTTCAGATATTGAGAAGGTTTGACGATAACAAAAATAAAATAAGTCCGCAAGCAACTTCAAATGGAGAATTACAGGAAACGAGATGCCATCAATCAAAAGCTCGTGGCTAAAACATTCACGATTATTTTTGAGAGATTATTAATGTTAAAAGGGAGGCCCCTGCTCGAATTAATAAGGTTTATGGTAACCAGAGTGAGAGAATGTCAATAAGGTCGTTGCATAAACATTCTTTTTCTTATTTTGTTCACTTTTCTTAAAAATTTACACCTCCGAGAGCAGGCTTAAATAAATAACAAAAAATAATTGGATGATAGATAGTTTTTTATAGTGGTCCAAACAGAACCCTCGTATACATTTAGTAAAGATGCAAGCAATGAGAAGAGACATTTTTGGTCGATAAAATAAAGCAATAGGAAACAAATACCAATGTATCAAGTTTCTTGGACAGTGGATAGAAAAGAAAAGAAAAAAGTTAAAAGTTTTAAGTTGTACATAGAAAGAATGAGTATATTATCATAAAAACTTAGGGATTTTTGGATCTATATGCCCCCTCTAACAACTTGCAATTAGGAGAATATGTCGAGAAAAAGAATATAACAAATGAAGAAATCATGTACTCCCCCCTTCGCATGTTAAGAGTCCGGCATGTCATTTTAGGACGTCCCAAATTGAAAGTGAACTTAGAAAACCAACATATTAAATTTCATGATATTCAAATAAAATTTAGTTTTAGCCATTAATTAGCCGACAATATTTTATTTGAAAGTTTGACTTTCAAACATGAACTATTAATTTGGTATGGGGGGAGTTTTAATGAGTGAAATTTATTGGCAACTCTGAACTTGAGAGGTGTTTCAAAAAAGAAGGCTGCATAGACCACTTGTTCCTTCATAGTAGGATTACATGGGTTATTTGTAATAAGTTTCAAGAATTTCATGTGAGTGGAGTTGGTACGTAGTGTCTATGATGAAATAGCGCTGCTAACGGCTAGGAATACAATGTTTTGGTTGGTTGTTTTATTTTTATTTTTTATTTATCTATTATTTAAGCTATTTTTGGTTCATATGATAGCATTGAAACATTTTTTTCGGTAACAAGGAGATGAGAATTGATTTGAAAGATAATTAATTTGCTATCATCACTTTAGGGTTTCCTTCTCAAAACTTGTGCTTGTATTCTTTGGAGTTGGATAGAGATTGTGACATGAGGGGCTTTTTAGTTTTGTTTCTTATTTTTCCCCCACTTGGTGAATAATTTTCGTATACATATAATATTGTTGCCTACCAAAAGAAAAAAAAATGACGCCATAACCTACCCATGCAAGAAAAGCCTCAAGAATCATTCCAAGGGTCCAGAAAGCTGAAAAAACAACCATCTAAGTGCCTCTTCTTGGAGCAGGGATAAATTATAAAAACCAGGACGAGCGTACAGGTCCACCTCCCAAACCAAAACCAACCAAACAATGAAGAATAAGTAATTAAATTAAATTTGGAGCAAATGCACTTAAAAGACTAGCTCCAGCAGTAAGCATTGCTTTAGTGAGGAACCCTTTTCTGCATAGGTACAAAGGAAAGGATAAAATGAACCAAGTTACAAAAGAAGAAAATAGATTCAGGGCACACAAATTAATGAAAAAGGGGAATTTTATTATCTTCATGCTCTCAGGAAAAGTAAGCTCGTCTGGCGAAGCTCCTCATCATGAGGGAAAGAATTCAAACACTGTACCTACCTACTTTTACAGTATCATCACAACCAATTACTATGAAAGTTCATATTTTATAACATTTCCCAATCCTATTCAAACAATCCTTTTATGCTATTAAGTAGCATCCGATTGCCCACTGTATTTTTCTATTAATGTTGAACAGACTAATTACGTTCTCCCCCATTCCGAAATTCTGTTTTGTATAATGAGAAGGGAATAAAAGAGAAGGGAAATTTTTGTTTCTCTTACAATTCTTATATGGATCCAACTTGACGGGAGAAAAGACATGAAAGAAGATGAGAAAATATATCATGAATTTTATTTTGGGCCTACACCCTTTATTTTAGCTGAAAATTGGTGACAAATTGAAAAAAAAGATGGTGCTAAAAAAAATTGAAGGAAAAACTAGGCTACCTCTCTCTCTCGCGCGCGCGCGCGCTCACCAAACAAAAGGAAGTTACACTCCTCTTAACTTTCTCTCCATTTGTTTTCATAACCAAACAAAGTAAAAAAAATACACTTTCTCCCCCTCTTCTTCTGCTCCTAACTCTACTTGTTTTATCTTCCTTTCTATTTACTCTAAGGACAACCTAAATACTACATGCCTTGGGCCTCAGGAATTAATAGGACCCATAACTCCTAATTCAGCGAAAGTCACCGTCCTCAATTGAACAATGTTGTTCTCTTTCAATCTGCCTACATGTATTGCAATGTGTTTCCTCCAAAATTGTGCTTCATTCAAGAGGCGTGCATCATGGGGAAGGTAATGGTCTTTTACGTAACAACAACAACAATGAACCATCATGACAAGCAATGTGGTGGACAACCATTAGTTTTCACAATAAGACCCCTATCAATAGTAAACAAAAGATGGAGACAGTGAAGCATTGGGAATACATTAACTTGGATTCCAAAATAAGTTTGAAAATGGAGCACATATGAAGTCAAGCCCATAGTTGAAGAATATTTTAAATTGTGATATTTATGTTATTATTAGTAATAAAATAAGAGAATGTTCTTTTAATGGAAAGTTTTCATAATTAGTTAGGGCATTTTTGTAGTTAGTGATGGGAGTGATGCAAGAGCATAGATCTCATATGAGTTGTCAATTTTGTTAATGGAAAGTGGTAGATATTTTTTGTCTTTTAATTAGAGGTGTAGCTTGGTGAAATGGCAAGTGACCTCACCCAAGTTATGGTTGGTCTCGGGTTCGAGACATGGTAGCAGCCTCTCCATATATGGGGTAAGGGCAGCCGACATCAACCTCTTCCAAACCCTGCAGTTAAGTGGGATCCTTGTGCAGTTGATACGACCTTTTTTAGTGCATTTATGAATTCATACATAGTTTTCAAAGCCCTTAGTATATAAAGAATATTTTTGTCTTTACTAGTATTCCTACATCTAGTAAAAGTAATGAAAGGTAGTTTAGACATTTTAGGCTTAGCTTGATTAGCAAGCTAACCTCTTCTATAAATAGGGCCTTTGGCATCATATTGTAATTTAGACTTTAGAGAATTATAAAGAATGTTTAGAGAGATAGTTTCCTCTTCATTGTTGTTGTTATTTATATTAATTTACTTCCGTATTACATCAGTTCCTTAAACATATTCCATTGCAAGATGACCATGAGAAGAGCATGTCTACAACTTTACTTATATCTTGTTCAAAAATGCAAAATCTGAACTAGAAACATATTACAACCCAATCATACCCACTCCCCTAAATAATAGATAATGCCCAATGACGTCTATGACTAATTTACAGAGGAATGTCAGATATCTTTGATCAAAATCGGTCTATGATGAATGGCCAATGTTAAGGAAGATAAATTTGTTGTACTTGCTCCACTGGAGAGACCTTCCATATAACTCGTTGCAAAAGATTGTCCTTATTCGTTGAGTAGTGTAAAAATTGTTGAATGTTTCTAAACTTAGATGCTCCAATGACTTGTAAAAGAAGGCATGGATAAGAACTAGCACAAGTTTCCTTTTACCTTATATTTAGCAAATAATGTTAATTATATGGTTTAAATTTCCCACTAAATTAATGGAGGGGATGGATAACCACTGGGGATATAAGCAATGATACTGAAAACTAAGTGTGTAGCAAAATAATGGGACCAATGGGGCTTCTAGGACTGACTAAAATGGATTTTTTAGCTAAACAATTTGAAGAATATGTTATGTTTTAGAATTCATAGATGGTGAAATAAGGGGGACACTTATCCAAAATCAAGAAACAAGAGGTAATGATTGAGATCATTAATAAGCAAGAATATAGTAACTTTGGGGTTGTTCTGAGTGTTGTATTAGAGGGAAAAAATGACTTATTTTGGGGTCCTTTTGGAGTTCCATGACTAAATGGCCAAAGAGGGATAAGTTCAGGGTTTTTGGTGTGGTTTCCAAGAGGAATATAACAATGGGCATGTAAATTCGTCATCGCATGGTGCAAAATTTGGGTTCAAGTAATATTTCTAACAAAAAAAACCACAAGATCAATATGAGAGATTGAAATGTCTTGTAGAGAATATATTCTCTCTTTATTGGCCCAATTCAGTTGGGATTACAACATGTATTACCAATATAACTTCAACTCGTAGTTGTACTAAAATTATAGGTCTTACACTCAATTTTATCCAAACTCTTAATCAACCTTAATGGGTTGGGTTGGGTTGATAAGTTGGGATGGATCAAGAATCCGGTACCTACGGGGTTGTACCCATATATTAAGATCTCCCACTACCCACATAAGTCAAGTCAAATATAAAACTTCTCTTAATCTCCCGTTCACTCGTATCCTGAAAATGGGACACCTATTATGTTAGCGCCTAACTTCGAAAACACATTGTTAGAGAGTACAATAAATTCCTTAACCCAGGACTACGAAGTTGAGTGAACCCATAAAATATTACAAGTTTACCCAACTTAACACCAATTGGATTTAAGTGCGATGGTGGCTTGAGATCTGGCCAGTGGAATCAGAGCCAATGGTCACGGGTCCGATTCTTGTCCATTTCATTTGTTGGGGGGATTGTGCTTGAATAAGAGTACAATAAATGTCGTGCTCTAGGATAACGAAGTTCAGTGAACCCGTAAAAGATTAAAAGTTTACCCTCCTTAACACCCATTGGTTTTAGGTAGATGGAGGCTTGAGATTTGACTAGTCACATCACTCAAAAGAATATTGTATATGCCTAGTCAGTTCAACACCACCAGAATCAGCACTCTTAATCCCACATAAAAATCATCCCTACCCCTAAAGATGTAATGCACTCACGACATGTCAAAAACATATATGACATAGTTGTTGAACCTTTATGAGCCACAAAACATTGTGTAATATCTAATAGTTTTAACAAGTCTTCATGCACAATCAATTATACCTAACTTATTTCCAGGTAATGCTCTTTAGACAAAAGTGATATATTTCATCGCTCAAAATTCGTTGGCCAATAGTGGCTCACAATATGACGAAGGAGGGACTCTATCATCGCTCTCACAATTGGTCAGTATAGGATACTAGACAAATAATGAAACGAATGTTATGGTAGTCAATGCCAATGTTTTGAAATTCGTTGTGAAGCATGCCTGGCGGTGAAAAAATGCCTTGAGGCGGACACCTTAGGCATTTCCCTCAAGGAGGTCATTGAGGCAGTCGAAGCTTAAGCATCAATTTATGCTTTGTAATACTAGTTTAAGTTTATATATATAATCAGGTATGCATTGACTTGGGTTTTTGGATTCGTTTTTTTAAAGGGGAGAGAGATAATATAGGTTTATTCAATAAAACAATGTAACTTTGTAACACCCCGCCCGCCCGGGGAGAGCTCAACGGAGCGCTAATACGATAAAATAAATCCAAATCCACAAGTGATAAGGTATAGAGAATCTAAATAAACCCACAATAATATAAATCCACTAATCTCAATCTCTTCAATTACAACAAGTCTCTCGAATTAAAATTACAACTACCTAACTCGAATAAAAATACAAATCTCCAAAGCTCTATACATCAAAATAATACAAATCTTTCCCAAATAATCCTCGCTAAAATCAATCTCCATAGCGCCCCAAAATCCGCGCTAACCTGCCACTAAAAGAAAATATGGGGAAGTACACAATACGACAGGAATATGCTCAACAATAATGTTAGCGAAGAACAAAGCGCAACAATACGAATACAAATATTCAAAATCAAATGCAAATCTCAATAGCATTTATCAATAAATCTCTCAACAACACATCAATGGGTCACCAGGCCTCACCACATCCGGATATGGCTTTATATATTAACGCCACTCTCTCTCTCTCTCTCTCTCTCTCTGCGACTAAAGTTCTTGCAAATACGCTACAAGTGACCTATATTACATATACTTTGTAAAAGTTGGTCCATTCACATGTTACCCATTCATTCACACACACCCACACCGCAATAAATGACCTATTTTAAAAATGGTTATATTAAGCATATATTCCATTAAAAAGTCATTTTTATTAAAAAAAATATTTGAAAACAATTTTATATTCAGGGAGAGGATGGGAGTAATTTGAATATTCCCTTCATTTAAAGTCATTTATCAAGGAATGGGTGACATTTATCAAGGAGTGTTGTTAGTTTTGTTCAAATCAATGGGGTTTGTGGTGAATTTTTAGCAAAATAAATGCGTGATTTCGTGTGCTAACACTAACACTCTGGTATTGATATTATTCAGTTTCTTTCACTAACTATGACCTTTATGAGGAGCAGATATAAATTTTTATGTGGAAAAGTTTCAATACTTTTAATTTTTAAAGTATTTTAAGACCTGAGATGAAAGGATCTGCTTTACGATATGTGTTTGTATATGTTTAGTTTATTCAAAACCCCATGATCAAATATAAAAATGATTAATGTATTAGTCCACATATCCCAAAAATTTAGGAATTTAATACTGTCCTTGGGGCTCTGATTAAATAAGTGATCGATCAAGCTTCTGAATTGTTGCCAATGTCACCAAGTGTTCATGTTTTAATTATTATATTGCTTTCATGTCTTAAAATTGAAGCTTCTAAAAGGGCTAATTAATTTTTGAAATTTGTTTGGATTTCTCCCCCTTAAATGTTGTTAAATATATAAGGTTGCCAATCACAATTGTTTTTTGGGAAACTCTGGTTCTTTTGGGGAGAGGGTCTTAAGAAACTGTTAAGGCCAATTTATCACCTTTTAATGGTACTTGCCCTAGGAACTTCTAAAATTCCTATGGACCTTAAGTGAGTTGTCGATTGAAATTATGTCTAAAGCTGTTGCGTGTCATGCAATCTCTGCTATATAAAGGTTAAAGCTTTGAACCTGTTATCTTCTATTTCAGTATCATTATAACAGGGACGCTAATTGTGTTGTTGATTCCTTAGCCTCTTTTGCCTCTAAGAATTCTCATGATGCTGATTTTCACTCTATTTCAGCTCTTCCATTGAAAGTTGGAAGAGACTTCAAAATGGACCTGACGGGTATTCCAACTATAAGACAAAAAGGGGTGACACTACAGCTCGTATTTGCTACTATAGCTTTTTGAGATCGTTATAGTTATTTTCAAGGGTTTTTTCTTAGTCCCAATTATTTTCTCTGTAATTTTTTGGAGGTAAAGCCTTAGTGACCTATTCCCTCTATATGGAGTGAGGCAAACCTCTCGCACATGCGTGTCTACCTTGTTTTATCAGTAGTTTTCATCCCCACCACATAGCTTATCCATATCCCAACTTCACCAAGTGACATATCGTCCTTAGCCTAGTTCGAGCATATTGTCTTTGGCATTGTGTCAAACAGAAAATCATGGTGAAAGAGGGAGGATTATATTTGTTCCCAATTGTGATCTGGTCATAACTCGTTTCGGTATAGATTCTCTTGCACACTCTCTCTCCCGTCCGCGCTCTCACTTGCCAACAACCTCCACCACTCCACCTAAGTCGATCATAAACTTTTTTTTCTATCTATATTTTCTTTTAAAAAATCTCTCATCGGTTTCACTTGATGCTTCTTCCAATGCTTACTCAGCCAACAACCTCGACCCAAATCAATCGAAAGAACTGAAATCTTCTCTGTTTTGCATGGTTCAAAGTATCGGCCAATTCAACTCGGTATCGACCGAGTTGACTCTGGATCGCAGCCCACCGAACCAATAACGAGTTAAAAATCAAAAAAATTATTCAGTTCCTCTTGTAATCTTAATTGCAGATACATAAGGATGATTTCTTATTCAATTCATATTTCTTTCGTAAGTTTTCTGTAATCTCATTTGCTGAATGTCTGTAAACTCAATTTCTCTTTCTCTACTAGAAAAAAAAATCATTTTCTTGTCAGAAATTTCTCTTCCAGTCATTTTTTCCTCATCTTCATTATCTTAATTAGGTTTTGTAATTTTTCACCAATAAAATTTGCCTTGATTGCCTTGGACGTTTCCATCCATCCATCATCTATTTCCCCTGCTAGAATAAATATAGCCCTTCTCCACAACTCTAGCATTTTACCACCTCAACCATGAAACGACCTATCCAGGATTATGTTTATTCTCCATTGCGTTTGCTCATGAATCTTTGTCCTAAATATTTTCACTATCCATGCTCCCGTGCACTCTTAATCACACTACATGCACACTTACCCAACGAAATGGTCCCTTAGGTAGGGACAAATGTACCCCTCCTTATTGTTGCTAGTGGAGCTACTTTCATAAAAAATATGAGCTCTTTGAACGTTTCCACCCTTATTTAAAATAAACATAATTTTCTATACTTCGTTCAGCGTTCGGTTTAATAGTAAATAACCATTGATTCACAAGAACACGAGAACACGATTTACATGAGAACACGATTTAATGAGATAACTCCATTATGCCACAACATAGTGACAAAATTAACTAAAAATGCCTGTTTTAGATCTACTAGTACTTAAAATAAGCAATCGAACTCAAAGCAGCAGAATTCAATTATGACACGAGTAACCCGAATTGCCAATTAGGACAGATTTATGGAAATTACAACCAAAAAAGTCAAAGATCACACAAAAACAAAATAACAGAAAAAACATTTACCTCCTTCCATGGTTATCTGAAATAATCCCCCATGAATATGCTCCAACCAATATGCCAGCAAAAACCACACTGGTTATTAAGCTCTCTTGTTGAGAAAAAAGATTCCATGCAGACTGAACTGCTGGTCCTAAAAAGGAAAGAAGCATCATTTCCATAGCTTCTGAAACCCAACCCATCCCAGCATAAGCAAGCACAACAATTTGGAATTTTTCAAACCCCATGGCCACAAGGGCGTCATCCACTATGTAGGTTTTGCTCTCATCTTCCATCTACAAAACTAGAAAAACATGATTTCATTTATAAATAAACACGAAAGATTGCTTAATAGCATGTGCCTAGCCATTGGTACACACGAACGATTACAATTAGAATTACAATGGATGGCCAAATGCCTTATTTACAGGATCCCAAGTACAGTTCTAATCCAAACAAATAATTAATAGATACTGTGAATTTTTGGATTCAAAATTCCCTAGATAATCTTCGATGAACTAGATGATAGATATAAGATAAATCATAAAATAACTTTAATGAACAAATACTAGTTATCCTAATTAATTATCTAAGAATAATAATCTAGACATGTACATCAATTTCTATTATATGAGAAATTAATTCCTTTAGAATTTAGTTATCTTCAAAATTATTGAAGTAAACTAACGTTACGGGTTCATCACACAATACAACAGGGACCAAGCGTCCTGGCCTACCGAAGGGACACCAGCATGATACATTATCTCCAAGCGCACTTATACGAGCTCAACTTTGGCGGACCCCCCCCCCCCCCCCCACCCACTTTCTTCTATGATCCCTATGATCCCAGTGCACCCGGACCCTCAAATTCGCCTCCCCAATGAATTCCTTATATTTTATTTGTTGTTTGTATGTTGTGGTGGTTGTTTAAATCTGTTAGTTGTGTGCTCCCCTCTCCTTTGTAACACAGTTGTTCAGTATCTATAAAAAATTCTACATTTCTGTCTCATTTATTTGTTTTATTTTCCCTCACTTTTAATTCGCTTTGAGTTAGCTTTTAGTCCTTTTTGCTTGAGGACAATGCAAAAGTCTAAGTTAGTGGAGTCACGAGTGCGTCTTTCTAAAACTTCACAAATTTTCAAAAATGCCCAGAAATTTCAAAAAAAAACATAAAATCTTAAAAAATCCAAAAATATTTTTCTTCAGAATAAATAAAAATTGGAATTCAAAATTTTTAAAAATATCATTAAAAGTTGGTTTAAAGTCTCAAATTGTAAAAACGTAATACACAAAGCCGAAATTGACCAAGGATGGAAATTGAGCGAACATAGACGACTTAACGAATAAATGTGGAGATTCACAACCCCGGTGAGATTTCAAACCTAGCATTTTTGTGAATTTAAAAATCAATACGAGTTAATTGTTAACTCAAAGTTCTTTTCATCGTTCTCATAAGTCGTAAAGGATCTCAATTCTTTCACTTTGATCGGTTATGAAAAATGTGTGTGATATTTCCTTGAAAAATGTGCCAAAATAGATCTCTAAACTTAATTCATCTCGAGATGTATATGGTAAGAAATTAGTATTTCGGACAATAAAGTAGGCCCTCATTTGTCACCCAAAAAGATTAGCCATAAAAATTAGTGAAAAATTATCCCTTTTGTAACCCCAAATTGAACCGAATAATTTTTCCTTTCTTTTAACAACCCGAAAAACCCCAAATGGCCCGGAATTGTGAAAACTGATAATCCCAGAAATGATGTCCGAAAAGTGCAGAAAAGGGGCAAGAAAAAATATAGCTATGCTCAGCAAAAACAACAAGAAAGGAGAATTGTGAAAAATAGAAAAAGAAGAAAAAAAATGAGCAAAATCTCGAAAAAGCACAAATGGACATTATAAGAAGATTTTCCAATTCCAGACTTCCCGCACCATTCTCATTTTACCCAATACACCTTTAACCTGAAAAAGTCCTAACCGAGTCCAAAATTACGAAATTGGTTACTGTGTGGAGAGAAAATACACAAAAGATAATAAAAGAGATAAAAATATGAATTAGAGGCAATGTTCCCGCTTTCTTATAACCGTAATCCGATGATGAGATCCGATTACCATAAATTTTTTGTCTTTCTACTTGTGTACGTGAACTTGGTTCCAATACATTTACTCTGATGAATCACGCATACCGAGAGAATAAGCCACATTCCGAGTGATTCGTTTGTGAGAGCATTCCGTGAGATTTTGAAATCAAAATGAATTTTTGGATAAGTAACGTAATAGTCAATCGGTGGAAATTCGCGATTAAATTTCCGGCTTCACACACTCGCACTATGATTTGAGACTCTTGAACATGAATTGATGATGACTATTTTCTGGAAAAGTTTGAATTATACAATTTTTGCGTATTTTGAGTTTTCTTTGAGTTGAATTTTGTGGGTATATTCACTGCAAACCCTCACGAGACACAACTCGTCCTACTAGGGTAACCTAGGAGGTTTAAAGGCTTGTTGCATATGCTAAATGCAATCGTTCGCCTGCAAAAGAGGTATTCTATCCCATTTTAGAGTTAGACCATGTTTTGATTCTTTTACATTACTCGGGACGATCAAAGTTCTAAGTTAGGGGGGGTTGATTAGGCATAAATTCTTCCCATTTATCCCCTTAATTTAGAGGCTTTTATCGCTCCACAAAGTGTAATTTGAGTGGATTTATATCATATCATTGCTATTGACAAGTTTCTAATGAGTACACTGAGTTTCGTGTATTTTCCATCCATTTCTCAGGTATTCAGTGTTTAGGAAGGTTCGGCATCCCAATCCGAGTTCTGTATCAAAAGATTTAAAGAAATAGAAGGAGGAAAAGTTCCTGAAAAGAGGGAATCGAACCGAAGGGAAGAAAAAAAGACTCGATCCCATCCTGGGAAAGATTCTATAAATCACGAAAATATGGAACCCAACCGAAGGGAAGAAAAAAAGAACCAATCCCACCCTGGAAAACTTCTTGTAAAGGATGTTAAAGATGGAACCGAACCGAAGAAGAGGAAACATGAACCGATCCTATGCTTGAGGAACCTCCTGTAAAGGATGTCAACGATGGAAATGAATCGAGCCCTCTTAGTAGGATCGATTCTGGTATTAGAAATTCGAACTTATCCACTTGTAAAATCAGAATCCTGCATGGTTCAAACTCTTAGAATTCTTAGATTATAAATTGTAAACTCCTCCCATACACGAGGAGGCTTCTTATTCGTTAGGGAAGCTTTGTAATCAGTTTAGAGAAGAAGAACAATAAGAAACCCTAGTTTGCTTCCAATTTTGCAATTCAAGTAATATTATTTCGATTCTTATTTTCATATCTACAGTAGTTATTTTTGTAGTGAGCAATTTCATTCTTCTTCACTGTCAAATGTTCATAAAAAGGTTTCCTTTCATCCAAAAAATGTTTTCTTCCAGTTTTCATATATCTGGCTAAACTTTCAAGGGTTGGGGTGCATGAACCCCACCCGATGTAATTCACAATAGTGGAAATAGAAGTTGGAATCAAAACATTAAATGAATTTTATCGTAATTCATACGATACTACTTTATTTCAGCCTTTGCTTACATACTGTGCAGGCTACGATCCCTCATATGTGTAATACTTAGGACAAATAAAGACCGAATTTTCATTCAACCTTTGCTTACATACTGTGCGGGCTATGATCCCTCATATATGTAATACTTAGGAATATTAAAAGTAGGATTCATTTAAAGATTTAATTATGAATCTAGTATCCTACGAAGTGAATTACTAGGGTGTGGGGGAGTGTAACCCGACCTATCTTTCTCCATTCATAGTTACAGTTTTAGTCAAGTCGTTCGAAATTCTACAGTGGAAAAATTGCATTCATAATTCCATTAGTTAATCATTTTCAAAAGTGCATATAGTTGTAGTTGTTTCACAAATCGAATCACCTTTTCCTTTTCTTTAGAGTTAAAGTTAGGTTTCTTTCGTCTGTCTAGTGTCATTATGACTCCGTTCGTCCTATTTCCTTGAGTATCGATACTCGACTTATAGGATTATTACTTGAGCAACAGGCTTGCACTTTAGCCTCAATAGCATGCACGCTAGACACATTCTTAGTCGCGTCATAAGGCAAACACGTGTAGGGTTAGATGATAACTAAAATGCGTGTTTTTATTGTTTTTAAAAATCCAATTTTCTACCCCATAAGTTCTTGTCGATTTCGGATTCTACCCAACCAACTTTTTAGGAATAAAATGATATTACAAATTAGCCCGGTTGATACCAAAAATTATTCATCTACGTGGAATATTCAGATATTGACACGTGTTGTATAGTGGAAGATTAATCCTATTCAGCAAGGATGAAATGCTGACCAACACCAGAAAGACCAATTAATGACGACAGGAAAACACTAGCAGTAAATGTCTATGATATAAAGACATTCCATCTTTTGATATTCCAACTCTTGTACATCCCATGGGGGATATAAATACATTATAAACCCTACATCCAAGGGACACGAAAAGAGAGACAATTGAATAATCTCAAAGCAATACATAACAGTGGATGTAGGCTCTTCCCTTAAGCGAACCACTTTAAAAGTCTCTTGTCTCTTTTATTTCTATTTATTTGTGATCAATTAATTAGCCTAGTCTAGTTTTTTGCATCAATAGATTGGCGCCTTGTGTGGAAATAATATTTCTAATCGATATCATTCAATCAAACATCTAAATGGTTGATATTCTCGAATCAAGTCTCAGGATTGAAGGTATTCCGCCTGCTCCTTCTATTCTCCTATCTGCAAATGATTTAAGTGGGATTATGGCCAGTCTTGCATGAGGCCAAGAGGCTATGCAAGATACTTTCAGGAAACTTTCACAAACTAGTGATTAGCATTTTTTTCATGAGATCACTTTTCTTTCAAATTGTCCGTTCTTTCTTATATGTGTGTGAGACGTTTGAACTTGCTTACATTTACTCACCTCCTCACACACAAGAGCGATACACTGACCCATATCTCGAGAATTCGTTTGAGAGAGAGATATCCGTGATATTTGAAGTTGAAGCGTTGATTCCGACAAGGCAATCTAGGAATTACTCTTGTGATACTCGACCCGTTTTGACTGATTCACACTACACACGTTGAGTTCTAGGAAGGATGTGCCTTGAGTATTTACTTAGCTTAAACTTTTTACACATTCTAGTTTGTATTTCTCAAAATATTTCTCATGTCATGGATTGTGCGATTATTCTACATCTAATAAGAGATTGACTGCCGTTTGCAAATAAGAATTTTAAGGGTATATTCCCTGCAAACCCTCACGAGACACAACTCGTCCTGTAGGGCAACCTATAGGTTTAAAGGCTTGTTGCACATGCTAAGTGCAATCGCAAGTGCCTGCGAAAGTGGTACACTTTTGGTTACTTATCTTTCTCTTTCTCTCTATCTTATTGCTCGAGGACTAGCAACCCTCTGTTTGGGGGTGGTGTGATAAGCACCCAAAACTGTACATTTTATACCCCGAATAGTTGTATTTTAGTTGCTATTTCTCGACAATATGGGTCTTATGCGCTTAAATGTTTAATATGCAGGCTTAATGCACGTTGCAGTTTTCAAATGCGTATTTCAAGGCAATTGTGCATTTTACGGAGCTATATACCAAATTCCCTGACCCCGTAACCTTACCCGAGCCTAAAACCTGGCCTAAAACTATCCCAAACTGTGTGTGTGTTGAGTTTGGGTCATTTTATTATTTTTTAGATTTTTTGTTTAAATCTTTTCTATTTTTAGGTTTATTTTAGAATTTTTAGATTTTAGATTTTATTTTCTAATTTTCTATTTTATTTTTATAATTTTATTTTATTTTGATTTTTATTAGTTTTTTGTTTTAGTTTTATTCTATTTTATCTTATTTTATTAGGATTAGATTTTTTATGATGTATGTATTTTTAGTTTGATTTGATTTTGCATTTTCTTTTTAGGATTTTTATTTTAAGTTTTATTAGATTTTATTTTAAGTTTTATTTTTATTTAGTCTTTATTTTATTTTGAGAGTAGGAGTTTAATTTTAGGATTTTTAGTTATTGTAGTTTTATTGTTATTGTTATTATATTTTTTTAGGTGTCCTTAGTAAACACACACACATACCCACTTATCGTACACCTAATCCTACACCCTCATCCTCATCATACACCTTACACCCTCACCACACCACATTACCCCATCATCATCTTCATCCTCACTACAACCCCATTTCTCTCTCCTAATCCTCATAACCAAATTCCACCACCATCACCACCCTCTAATCTCCATAGCAAACCAAGCAACAACCACATCAAACCTTCTCTCTCTCTCCACTCTCCTTGCCACCCGAAAACCCAGACCGCCGGTGTCGCCTCCCCACGCTGTGACCCACAAACTCCGGCGGCGCCCTAATGTACTTAACCCCCACCCGCTGTAACCACCATCACCAACCGCCGGAGCTTCTCCAAACCAGCGGTGACCCCCTCGCTCAACATCTCCGGCGCTGCCCCACCTCATCAACCTTATCTGTCGGCGACAGCTCGCAGGACCTGTCAAACCTGCTCACCCCGACACCCTTCGAACCCTGGCCCTGCTTCCCCAACCTCGCGACTGCCTCCCTACCACAACCCTCTACCGCCCAAACCGTAACCCATTCCCGCGGCCCGATTCAAAACCCGATTCCGGGCAGTCACACCCATCCATGCCTACCACAACCCGGACCCATTTTCGGGTCAGCCCCATCCACAACTCCAACCCATTTCTCTCTCTCTCATCCTACCTCACTCCATTAAACCATATCAAATCCATTCAACCCAAACCCATTTTTGAAAACCCACTTCCACCATCTTTCAACCCAACCACAAACCAATACCCACGATTTTAAACCACCTGCCAAAACAAAGTTAAGCCAAAAACCAAATAAACTCAATTACCCCCATGTGCCATTTAACCCATGTGACTTAAACCACCTTTTAACCATTATACCTATTATACCCCCTAACCAACCACTTTAAGCCATTTTCCTAAAATACCCCATAAACCAAAACAGATTTTTTTTCAAATAACCTCACACCCCCATGCACATGTGACCTCACCCATTTCCACATGCACTCCCTACCAATTTCCAATTGTACCCCTTTGCTCCATTGCATATTTAATGAAGAATAAGACCCATTTGTTGGGAGGCTAGAAGGAGAAAAAAAAGAGGGAAGGAACTATCTAGAGAGAGTTTTTAGTTAGAATTTTTGGAGAGAAAAATAGAGAGAGAATTAGATAGGAAAATTCATTTTAATTTTTCTAGTGGGTTGGTTTCTTTTGTTCTACATTTTGAGTGTTGTAATTAAGTGAGGTGAAGGATGAATAGAATAATTTAAGCATTTGAAGGCTATTTGGTTTGATTACTCCTCTCTAATTTTCATTATATGCTCTTATTTGATTTTAATTTCTATTGGATGATGATTATGGAGGGCTAATCACCTCATTCAAGGGGTGATTGAAACCCTCATGAATCCAAGTCCATTTAGTTTGTAATTTTAATTTTGATAATTCCCTTTGAGTTGTATATTTGATTCCCACTTTATTTTCACATTGAGAAATGGAAAATCAACCTTGAAAAAGGTATGAAAATTTAATTAATATTTGATTAAGTGGTTTAAGCTAGAGATAGACCTACCATTTGATTTTAATATCAATCTAATTTTCATCTACTCTTGATTTGATTTACTTCTTTCAATTTAAAATTAGTTGGACAAATCCTTCTTAGTAGATGATTTGTTTGGTTAATTTTAATTCAATTAGAGTAGTGTTTGTGGGAATTAAATTTGCTTTTCTAAAAGAATATTCAATTAATTCACTAGTTTAATGAGAATTAGCTTTTGAATTAATTAAATGTTTTGGGAATTAATGAAATTAAAATAATTCAAGCTTAGTTGATTTGGGGAATTGAGGGTGGATTTCTCTTCCCTTGAATATTTTCTCTCATTTAGTTACACTCTCACTAATTTATATTACTCACTAGTATTTTTGTCACACTTTAATTTAGTTTGATTACTCTTACTTTTGTTATTATCCTTAGTCATAATTACTCATCCTCAAAACTTGTTTTAATATTGAAAAAGCATAAAAAAAATAGAAAAATATAAAACAAAAAAAAAGTAATTAGAAAAAGTGACTTGCACAAATTTTTTTCTTATGTGCTTCATCCTTGAAGTTGGTTCGATTATCCCTTACTTACCTCTATATTGTTAGTATTTTATATTTGTTGTAGGTGTTTGAGGATTTTGATTAGCTTGGTTCCATCAACGACACATACAAATATCAAGTTATCAAGCACAAATCTTAGAAGGAAATTAGTCGAAATGGAAATTGAGGTTAAAACTAATTTGGGTAGAATATTCAGTTAGGTTTTAAGATCAAATGCATGTTCAAGGTATAAATTAGAACAAGAAAAAGTGATCCTTCATAAGCCTGGGTAGCGTGCATGTGTTTTTCAGCATCTAATGTAACTATATACGCATTAAAAAAGTATCTATTTGGAATAGAAAATAATCACAAGGAAGATGATATAATTTTATAAAAGAATGTAATAATTTTATAAAAGAATGTAATACCTTCTTGGGAAAGGCGAAGCATGCCAACTCCGTTTGGATCAAATCTTCCATGGCTTTTATATATCCCTCACGCTGGTACCAAGAAGGTATCACAGTGTTTTGCATGTTAACCAGATACTCATTCTCCCTAGGAATGCATTTAAACATATTGCCACATGTATTAGTTTCTTTCTGGGTAGTATTTAAAAATATGAAATTAACATTATGTAGTTCATTCATCAACGGAATATACTCTCCAATAAACGGAGGCTTGAACCGCTAGTAGAAATCGAGAATTTTGGATAAAGAGGAAGCACAACAAGCTTTGCAATTCCGTCTTTTTTTTTATCTACAAAGATGAACAGTCAGAAGGAAATTCCATAAAACAATTAGTAAATTCAAGGAGGAGACACAAAGCAACATAAATATACAAAAAAATAAATAGCTTTGGGGGAAAGAGTCCTACTTCATACTTTTTCCACGACCCCAATCCATCTTTTTTCTCTGTAATTAGTCCTGTTGGTATAAAGGTCTTTCTGAATATACTTCGTTAAACTGACTGAGTTTTTCGGGGATTATATTTTTTCTTCTGTCAACCCTTATTTACATCTCTAACCCCTTTTTAATTGAAGAAGATATTTAACATTTTTTTTTGTAATAGAAGAGTTGTTGACTCTGTCAACTGTAAACCGGTTATCAACATAAAAAAAATGTCTATTCTCCCTCAAGGATTTCTTCAGATAATGACTATTGGGGAAGTCAGAAAACTGATGCAATTTAAACAAGCATTTATAGGTAATGAAAGAACTCAAATGGTTACCAATAAGCATAAACAGAGTAACTCTTGTAAACTACCTAAGACAGTCAAAGTTCAATGGGTTTGTATGGGGGACGTGGCTTATATAATCGAGGGTAATTTTGTTTCAATGACATTGAACCAAGTTCCACATGTTGTCTAACCATCCTAAATAAGACCTACAACTAAAACAAAAACATTAGGGATAGGGTGCTAATAACTCTTGGATTTTAGGACTAAATGTCCCCGGCCCCTAAAATAAAATCAATATGTTATATGTACATAACAATGAAATCAACACCGTGTAAAAGTTAAAAGAAAGAAATGACAAGGGTACCTGTTCAATGGCTTCTTCAGTGAATGGATGCCAATAACCCATACCGACATATACATTTGCTGGGGCATTCTTTGCGCAGAGTGCCTTTCTCAATGCTTCAGCCTGAAGAAACAAAATAATAGCCAACGAAAGGATATTGACATACATAAGTCCGTGAGAAGAAAAAGGAAAAAAAAACATATTTAGAAGGGAAAAATCAAAATGTAAAGTGCCTTCTACTAAAATACAGACACTAGCCAAAGGAAATTGACATACATAATGCCCGTGAAAAGAAAAAAATAAAAACTCAAACAGGGTAAAATCAAAATGTAAAATGTCTTCTAATATACAAATGACGCCACATGATTTTGGCAAATCATTAGTCTATAATTAGATTCGCCACTACTCTTCTTCTTTGCCTTCATACACTATCATTCCTTTCATTTCACAAGGCACAAAATATATCCAAAAGTAAGCATCTACAAAGACACTAACTTGACCAAGGGAGTAATTTCATTGGTCAAAACAAACTGAATTTACCCTCATCTTTGGTTATTAAAATATTTCTTGAATTTTGATTAGCCTAACTCCACTGAACTTAAAACTAAACTTGACGAAAAATCAATGCACGACAGAATGACAAAGATCTAGAAGAATTTTTTTTCATAAATAAGTTACCTTTAACAATTCATACATGTGCATCAGTTATCTGTGGAAGAGGAGAGCTGCCACCAATTGAAGCGTATCCTTGCCCTTAGGCGCTCTGGCAGTAGATATGAATTATGCCAGAGGCTTTTGAAGAAAATGGAATAATCTTGGCAGTCAAATGATATCCTGTACCATTTCAAAAAGTAGGGCATCGACATAGAAAACAACACTGTAAGGAAGTAAATCTCAACAAAAGTTTAGAAAAAAGAAAAAAACACTGATTCTGTCTTGACATAGAGTATGAACTGCAAATAACATAATGAACAGATTGATATGATAAAAGCATTCTCACAATATATGCCACAAAGAAAATAAGACAGCATAGCATTTCCCAAATAAATGAACTTGTGTTGACGATGTGGTATTTGATCTAATAAGGGTAATAGGTAAAAGAAGAATCATCCATACTGTAGGTATCATATAAATCTGGACTCATGAGGATCGAATGGAGGGAACCTTGGGATTGACTAAGGGGCATTCAAGTGCATAGGCACAAGACCCAGAGCACATGATCCACAAAAGGCTTGCCCCTTTCGAACCGCTTATCTATAACTAACTAAATCAAATAATTAATTATTTAATAACTAATCCTAATCCTTCTAATACTACGGAAATAAATACGTAAATAATACAACAAAATAATAATGGCAGTGGGCCCCAATTATTTTCCTACATCATTCCCGCCATCTTTGAAAGAGCTTGTCATCGAGCTCGACTATGGTGGCATCCATGCTAGCAAAATAAATATTTCAAATAATTTATGTGCCTCAAAGTCAGCTCAAAATATCTTCTGATTTTAGTAACCAAATTAATTCAGCACATACCAATTAAATATTCAGAGTAACTCTAAAATCTTCCACCTTGCTCCTTAAATTAATTTTATTTGTAGACTTGGGGTGACATAAACTACATATCGAAAGGCTCCTAAAAATATCTAGCACACACTTTTAGAGAGATAAACACTCTTTTCTCTTTCAAAATTGAAGTCTACATCAAACGAGGCTTACATGGGGTATATAAAGGAGAGGAGTAGCTTACGCTCTAAGATAAGGCCCTAATTACAAAAATGTCATTTCTACTCTCTAAATACTAAAGTAAAACAAAAGAAAATACAATAACAAAATAAAAGAAAATTAACAAAAGAAAACAAAATGCAATAAAATCCTAAAATGGGGGCTATTTCCATCATTGGGACCTTGAAAAGTAATTCAACCATCAAATTTTTCTATAATATACTCCTATATGTGTTGTACCGTATCTTTACATGGGGCTGATATATACCAAGTCTTACTTAAGTCAATGGTGTACCATATATCATAAGGGGCTAAGATTGTTGAATCTAAAATTGGGTGGAAACCCCACATCCTTAATTCCCTACCTTTGTCGCAAACTTTATCAAAAAAGAATCCTCAAAACATGGAGCTCATTTTTCATCCAGTTTTTACTCCACATTTTTCTCCATGTCTTCTCCTTTTGTCTACCTCAAACATGTATATAAGGGGAGGCATGAAGGATAGTATCAACAAACCAAATGTGAGAGAAACATTGAAGAGTAAGAAGAAGAAGAGAATTAGAGTGAGAAAGAGAGTTCATTTGTAGTTTTGAGTATACACATTTGTGTAGAAAAATAAACTTTGTATTTTTTATTTGGAGTGTATTTGTGAGAGTCGCTTTTGTAACTCATTTGCAATAGTGAATTGATCTGAGTGTCAGTGGACGTAGTCAAATTAGTGAACCACTTAAAACATTGTGTCTTCTCCTCTATGTGTGTGTCTTTCTACTCATTATACTTTTATTTTGAGTGTGCGATATTAGTATTTGGGATCACAATCAATATCATTTGTTGACACGTTTCCGCACAACAAATTGGTATCAGAACCAAGGTCCTCTGATCTAGGAATTTGGAATTTTTTCGTGGAAAAATTACCATACATATAGTACTATTCACCCGGTACTATTCACATGATTACTATTCACAGCCCGGAAACATTTCTAAATTTGGAATTTTTTGATCTACATTTTTTTGTGACTCTGATCGTTTGAAAAATGAGAACCGTAAAATTTGACGTAGAAAAATTCGATGGGCAAAGAAACTTCAGCATGTGGCTATGTAAAGTTACAGATGTCTTAGTCCAACAAGAGATGGAGATTGCTCTTGGATATATGCCAAAAGACATGAAAGAAGATGACTGAAAAATAATCAACCGCAAGGCTTGTGGTCACATTAAAAAATATCCTTATATGCGCGAGACCGTGGCACATAAATTATGGAAACAACTGAAGGACAAGTACATGATAAAGAGCATTGAAAATCGACTCTATTTGAAGAAGAAGCTCTTCCGGTTCCAATACTCAAAAGGTATTTCTATGTCTGAGCATTTGGACAAATTTAACAAGATTATTGTTGATTTGACAAATTATGATGTTGAAATTGACGATAATGATAAAGAACTTTTAGTGTTAAATTCTCTTACTAAATTCGTATGAACATCTCATGACCACGCTATTATATGGAAAGGAGGAAATAAAATATGTTGACGTCTCAAATACCTTAGAGAATAATGAGGTTCATAAAAAGGATAAGGAGATTTATAGAGACTCAACATCTGAAGCACTTACAGTTTGTGGAAGAACAAATGATAGGAGGAATGGTAGCCGTGGAAGATCTCGATCTAAATCGAGAGTTGGAGCATCAACTTCGCGTAGGAGAATTTCTGCCAAAGATGAGTGTGCCTTCTTTTATCACCAGAAAGTGCATTGGAAAAAAGATTGTCTTAAGTAAAAGAAGGACAGGAAGAACCCTACTACAAACATTGCAACCAGTGACAATGAAGATTTTGAATTTTTATGTCTATTTCACCATTTGGATCCAGTTCTCAGAAATGGATTTTACACTCGGGTTGTTCCTATCATATGTGTCCCAACATGGAATGGTTTTCTAGCTTTAAGGAGCTATTAGGTGGATTTGTTTTGATGGGAAATGAGCATGCTTGTCAAACAAAAAGGATAGGAAAAATCCAATTGAAGTTGCATAGTGGAATAGTCAAAGTGCTGAAAGACATTCGGTATGTACCGGGCCTGAAGAAAAATCTTATCTCACTTGGCTCTTTGGCAGCTAAGGGTCATGAGATCACACTGAAAAGCGATATTCTGAAGGTCTCACATGGATCCCTAGTTGTGATGAAGGGCACAAAGAAGATTAACTTGTATTTTCTCCTTGGAAATACAGTTACATGAGCGGTAGCCTCTCAGAAAGTTCAGAGAAGGCTGCATCTGATGCTACCAGATTATGACATGTGCGGTGCGCTTGGGACATTCAGGAGAGAAGGATTTACAGGGATTAGTGAAGCAAGGACTATTGAAATGTGCTAAGACATGCAATCTTGTATTTTATAAACATTGTGTTCTGGGCAGGCACACAAGAGTAAAGTTTGGCACAACAGTACATCGTACGAAGGGGACTCTTGATTATGTTCACATAGATGTTTGGGGACCTACCAAAGTTTAATCTTTGGAAGATAAGCATTATTTTGTGTCTTTTGTGAATGACTTCTCCAGGTGTACACCATGCTACATAAGGATGAAGTTTCAAGATTTGCTTGAAGTGGAAGAAGATGATAGAGACCCAGACTGGATGAAAAATTTGAAGACTAAGGTCAGACAATAGCGGGGAGTAAAAGTCAAATCCATTCTTGCAAGTATGCCAGGATGAAGGGATAGTCCGATAGTGCGACACTTCACAGTCAGATACACACGTAATAAAATGGGGTGGCCGAATGTATGAAATACACTTTGCTAGAAAAGGTGCGATGTGTCTTGTCCAATGCTGGTTTGGGCAAGGCATTTTGGGCTGAAGATGTTACATATGCATATCACCTCATTAATAGGTTGCCTACAGCTGCGAATGAGGGTTAATCACCCATGGAGGTATGGTCGGGAAACCTGCTACAAAGTATGATTATTTACGTCTTTTTGGCTCCCCTGCATATTTCCATGTTAGAGAAAGCAAGTTAGATCCTAGAGCTAAGAAAGCCACATTCCTAGACTTTAGTAATGGAGTGAAGGGGTATAGACTTTGGTGCCCCAAAACAAAAAAGATCATAATATAAGGGATGTTACATTGGATGAATCTTCAATGTTGAAGAGTTTTCCTAGGGAGAGAAAAACCAAAGAAGTTTCACAACAGGTGGAGCGCGAGGCTCCAATTGTTCCAGCCAGGCTTGTCACAAATTCAGCAGATGATGGGACAAGTACAAATGAGAAATAGACTAGAAAAGGAAGCCTGGATGCCTTACTACTGACATGGTGGCATATGCACTACCAATGGTTGAAGATGACATCCCATCTACTTACAGAGAAGCCAAAAGAAGCTCAAAAGGTGTAGATTGGAAGAAGGTGATGGACGAGGAGATGCAATATGTTCATACTAACCAGACTTGGGAGGTAGTCCAACTTCCAAAAGAGAAGAAATCCATTGGGTGCAAATGGGTATACGCCATGAAGGAAGGCTCCTCAAAGAAAGATAGTGTGAGATTCAAGGCCCGATTGGTGGCGAAAAGTTACGCGCAGAAAGAAGGAATCGATTATAATGAGGTATTTTCCGTGATTGTGAAGCATGATTCCATTTATATTTTGCTAGCAGTGGTTGCACAGTTTGATCTCAAGTTGGCACAACTTGACGTGAAAACTGCATTCTTACATGGAGATTTGGAAGAGGAAATTTATATGACTCTGCCAGAGGGTAAAAGATTGCTGGTAAAGATAATTGGGCTTGCAAACTGAGAAAGTCGCTATATGAGTTGAAGCAAAGTCAAAGACAGTGGTACAAGCGATTTGATCAATTTATGTTTGGGTAACAGTAAACAAGGAGTCACTATGATCATTTTGTGTATTTTTGTAAACTTCATGATGGATCTTTTATTTATTTGCTCTTATACATTGATGATATGTTGATTGCTTCTAAGATAAAGTTGGAGATCGAAAAATTAAAAATTCAGTTAAGTCGTGAATTGGAGATGAAGGATCTTGGCGAGGCGAGAAAAATACTTGGCATGGAGATTAGCAGAGATCGTTCCAGAGGCATTATTTGTTTATCACAAAAAATAGTATTTGAAGAAGGTACTACAACGTTTTGGTATGGATTCTAAAATAAAACTTGTAAGTACTCTATTGGCCCCTCACTTTAAGCTAAGTTCCATGGAATCTCCATAGACAGATGAGGAACATTTAGAGATGGCTCATGTTCCCTATGCTAATGCAGTGGGAAGTTTGATGTATGCAATGGTGTATTACGAGGTCTGATATTTCACAAGCTATTAGTATGGTGATCATGTAAATGCATGATCCAGGAAAAATGCACTGGCAAGCTGTGAACTGGATTTTACGGTACATCCATAATACTGTTCATGTTGGTTTAAAATTTGAGAAGGATTCACGTGCTCGTCAGCATGTGTTTAGATATGTGATTTCAAATTACGTCGGTGATTTGGATAAACATCGGTCCACTATTGGTTATATGTTTACACTTGCTGGAGGATCGGTCTATTGAAGGTCTATGCTACAGTCTACGGTTGTTGTGTCTACTATAAAGGTAGAGTACATGGAAGCAACAGAGGCCGTTAAGGAGGCTATTTGGCTTCATGGATTAATTGGAGACTTAAGAATCGTTCAAGATCACGTGGATGTCTTTTGTGATAGTCAGAGCGCCATCCACTTAGCGAAGAACCAAGTTCATCATTCATGGACAAAGCATATCGACGTTCGTTTTCACTTCGTTAGGTAAATTTTAGATGAGGGGACTATTCTCCTCAATAATATTGGAACTGCGGATAATCCGACAGATATGTCGACGAAGGTTGTTACTGGGATCAAGTTTGAAAACTATTTAAACTTGATCAATATACTTCGGATTTGAACACCTTCGGGTGTATGGCGCTTTCGAGCGCATTTGGAGGCAACTCAAATCATTCACTTATTTGGACAGTATGGGGTTAATTTTTGGATATCTGACCAGGGTGGAGATTGTTACTATTTCGATGCTTATTGAAGCGGTCAGATTCTTGTTGGCAAAATTTTTCATATTTGCCAAAGGTGGAGTTTGTTGAACCTGGAAGTGGGTGGAAAACTCACATCCTAATTCCATACCTTTGTCTTATACTTTATCAAAAAATAATCCTCAAAATATGGAGCTCATTTTTCATCCAGTTTTTACTCCACCTTTTGCTCCATGTCTTCTCCTTTTGTCTATCTAAAACATGTCTATAAGGTGAGGCATGGAGGATGGTATCAACATGCCAAATGTGAGAGAAACATTGAAGAGTAAGAAGAAGAAGAAGAAGAATAAGCAGAAGAAGAGAATTATAGTGAGAAAGAGAGTTCATTTGGAGTGTATTTGTGAGAGTCCCTTTTGTAACTCATTTTCAATAGTGAATTGATATGAGTTTTGGTGGACGTAGCCAAATTGGTGAACCACTTAAAGCAGTGTGTCTTCTCCTCTCTGTGTGTGTCTTTCTACTCATTATACAGAGGTGTCTTCTAACTCATTATACTTTTATTATGGGTGTCTCATTTTATTATTTGGGATCACAGTTAATATCATTTGTTGACACGTTTCAGCACAACATATGAACCATACCATTCATCTCTTAAGATTAATATTCAAAGTAACCTTCGGTCCCCCAGCCTTCCAAAATAACTTCAGGCCCAGTTATGATGTGATTCACCAAATTTTCACATTAGATGAGAAGCACTTGATTAATTTTCTCGTAGTTACGAGTCATAACCCAACATAACCCTTCTATTCTTTTTCCGGACACTAACTTCTTCACGATTGTCAACAACATTTAACACTTTTGAATGATTCACAACTCCTTGCTCATCTGATACAACCCAAGCAATGTGACATACATTTTTCTGCAAAGTTCTTGGTCAGCTGTGGCATAACTGTTCTGCCATAAAGACTCGCTAATGATTCAAATCATCTTCACCCTTCACCCTCTGCCCTAGCATCTCGATGATCACCATCATCTCGCTAGCATCCATAGAGATCGCGATCATCACCTTTCTCTGTGTTTTCTTTAACAAGGATTCTTACTCATTCATTTAACATTGGTCACTGGCGCTCATCGCGTCGTGTCTGCATTGTGTCCTCGTCTTGTTCTGCTATGAAAACTTATCCTTAATTGCAAAATCTACTCCAAGTAAAATCATCATTCGCAAGCCCATTGTGGATTTGATCTGTTTTTCGTTGCATCCAGCATCTTCTAGGTTTTAATTGTCTTAATGATCATGAAATCACCTATCGTTCCTTATGCAAACTGCTCGTCCATATATCTTCTACTAAAAAATCAGCATCCTTGTAGTGGTAGCTCCAGCCAGGACTTCCTTTGCGGTGACCTCTTCTTCCTCAGTTGCGATTGTCTTTTCGATCATTGAGACGACAATTGAACAGGTTATAGGAATCTTCCTATAGCTGGTGATGGTCCCTTTTTGAAGGGGCTAGAGGTGATGTTGAGTTGCTGTCGCTAGTAGTAATTTCTAGTACATCCTGGTGATAGGCTCGGCGGGGCTGTAACAATGTTTAAAAAGGCGAAAGGCGAGGCGAGGCGAGGCGTAAGCCTCGAGGCGCTTGAGCCGTAAGCCTCACCAAAAAGAAAAAAAGAGAAAAAAATATAAAAAGTCTAATAAATTCACAAAAAAATAATCCAACACATTAAATGATGCAAAAGGGTCCATCATCATTCAATCCATCAACCGATCAAACTTAAAGTTCACAAAAAAAGTTATTAGAAAGAAAAAAGCAATTTTGTTGAATAAAAACTAAAAAAAACAGAATCAAAAAAAACTAAAACAGTATAAAAAAAATAAAACTAAAACAACAATTTTTTGCAAAACCGTATAAGATTTTTTACAAAAAATTAAAAATAAAACAGTTTTTTACAAAACATATTTTTTACAAAGAAAACAAAAATTTTATTGAATAAAAACTAAAGAAAAAACTTTATTAAAAAAAACAAAAACAGTATAAAAATAACTAAAACTAAAACAGCAGTTTTTTACAAAACCGTATATGATTTTTTACAAAAAATTAAAAATAAAATAGTTATTTTACAAAAAAACAGAAAAAAACAAAGTTTTAACAAAAAAAAAATAAAATAAAAAAAAAAAAACTAAAAAACAGGTTTCGTATCAAAACTATAACTAAAATCTAAACTAAAACACTAAATAAAAACTAAAAAAAAAATAGGTTTCGTATAAGATCGTATAAGACCGAAGGCCTGACTTCAAGAAAAGAAGGAGATCGGAGTAGATTGAAGGCTAAAATAGTGGATTGAAGGCCTGAATAGGAGATCGAAGCCGGTTTCTAACCAGAACGAAGGTCGGACGCATTTTTTTTAACCTAGGGCTTAATGTTTTCTAACTTCGGTTTCGTATAGGATAAGTTTTTAACCAACGTTTTTTTTAAGTATCCTGGATTTTTTATTTTTTTCGGACCAGTAGAATAGGCGTACGCCTCACCGCTGGCGGAATGCCTTGAGGCGTTGCGCCTCACACATAAAATGCATAAGCCTCTATTTTTGGTCATGAGGCTTAAGCCTTGAGGCTGTTTTCCTTCGCCTCGGGTGCCTTTTTAAACATTGCTCCCACATCATAGCCAAAATGAAGTGAACAGATGTAAGAATAAAGGTTCCATATTTTCAACCTTTTGTTTGCGCGCGTGTGTGTGAGGAGGAATACACCAAAAACTCGCTCTCTTTTAAAATCAACACTCAAATACTTGAACTTTCGAGGGAATGCTCATTTCCTAATCGTATTAAAAGCCTAAAAAAGGGATTGAAGGAGAATCACATAATGACTCAAAGAAGGATTGGCAAAGAAGACCAAAATCATTTGTCAAATTTTCTGTTTATAAGGACTAGGTTGACACCATCGATTGAAGAAAATAAACAATTTACTCTAATTCTCCATCATTCAAATTTCTTCTAAAGAAAATATTTCAATAACACCTACGAGAAAGACACAGAGTATGAAACGGTTCGTTCCGAAACCAAGAATATTCCTATAACATAATGGACTTACCCCATCCCAACACCATTTATAAATGACCAAGGAAAGAAGATATATTACAAGAAATATATTTCGATAAATTTAGATGACCCCTTCATTACACCTTTAAATCCCGTGGTTTGGACCTTAAATTTACCTCTAATAACCAAGAACCAAGGTGAGCCTTTTGTTCAAAAGGAAACCTCCACAATTTACAACCAATAGCACCTGTGAGAAAGATAAGAAGTACACATCTTTACATGACCAAGGAAAGAAGACATAACCTAAGAAATATATTTCTATGAATTTTAAGAAGATTCTGTCATTACACCTGGAAGTCCCATACTTTCGGGAAATCTCCTAAGCCATTTACCTATGAGGCCTTATTTCTTCATTGCCTTCGACATAATTCCCTAATTAATTAGATGATTTTAATACCCTAACCATTACCATCTCAAAGGAAATTGTGCATTAATTCCGGAATCTTAATCTCTTAACGGAATTTTAAAGTTGGGAGTGAAATAATTTGATATACTACTCAAAACCACCTAACCCAATGTTAATCTTCTAGCTAGTCTCTTCAAGACTATCAAGTACTAAGGCCCAAAACTCCAAAGAGAAACGGTTCCCATCCAAAAGATAAGGCCTATATAATTCAACGGCCACTCCTCTTAACCATCATATCCACAACTCCACCACATATTAATACTCACAAGCACCACCTCAAGGACCATATTCTACAAAAAAACTCTATTTCCTTATTGAAATTCAGAGACAAAATTGATATCATCCACAATTGCAAAGTGAGAAATCACAACTTCGTAGTGTCTATTAAATCCCTCACTTCTTGCTCACCTGCCACTCTCCAACAATATATTCAACACATCTCTAACTACAGTAAACAAAGAAAGGAGATTATATCATGTCCTACATTTCCTCCATGCATTTGCAAAAAAAATTTTGTTCCAACACAAAATCCAAAGAACCCCTCTGTCCAAAAGATCACATCACTTTTACAACCTCACCCTTTGTTTTATTTGATTTATACTACTACATTGCTTAGTTTGCTATGATCACCATTCAACAAATATCTATGTAACACGGACATGAACATGCGTGTCGCGTCCGACACGACACGGACATGCCGACACAAAAAATCTAAAAAATTACGACACGACACGGCGGGGACAGGGCATCAAATAAATACTTCTTTAAAATCATGTTTATATATAAAAAAATATGAAATATGACATTAATACAAATCTCATACTAAGAAGAACATTAAACATATAAGAATTAAGATACTAAATATATTCTAAAAATTAAAAATCACAATAATACTAAATCCCATACTAATCACAATCAAAATGCAAAAAATCATATATAAACCATGCATAACATTAGTCTTAAATCCATACTAAACATCAAACTTCAATCCATATTACTAGTAACAACCGGAATGCATAAAATCCATACTAGCAGCAGTGATATTCGTTCCCTGAACTAGTAGCCCCACTTTCCATTCCTAAAAATATAATATGTATAAACAGTTCTCTGTAAACAGAATCTATATAAACAAATAGATATAAGATAAAATTCATAAAACAGATAATATAAACAGAGATTAAACAGAGACAAACAGAATATTAAAAACATATGAGAAAAAGAATAGAAAAAAAACAGAGGAAAAAAAATAAAAGTTGCATGGTTTTTAAGTAAGCAGAATTATATAAACAAACAGGGATTATATAGAATTTATATACACGGAGAATATAAACAGAGATTAAACAAAGACAAACAGATAGTATTAAACAAAGATTAAACAAATGAGAAAAAGAAAAGATAAAAAAAGTGTTAAACAGAAGAAAAAATAAAAATAAAAACTGCTCATATTTTTTTTTAGTAACAAAAGCACAAGTAATATGTTATTTCTGGTGTGGCAGCAAAAGAAGAAGTAATATGTTTGGTAGCAAAATCAGAAGTAATGGTGTGGTAGCAAAAGCAGAAGTGCAAAAATGAAAAAAAAACTTACCGATAGAGATCAGAGTGAAGAAGACTTCCGCTGGTCAGTTTTGAGTTTTAGTTTAACACGTGGAGTGTTGGACACGTGCCCAAGTCGTATCCAAAGCGTGTTTGTGTCCTTAGAGTGTCCGACACTCGTACGGGGCCTTCGGGGAAGTGTCCGTGCTTTATAGGCAAACGTAAAATATTTCACAGCCTTGCAAAGGCCCCATGTGACTACTATGGTTTCGTCCCATAACTCCCTCAATCTCGAATAAAACAATTATTGACAACTTATACATACTTGTCACCAGAATGATGGACCTAAAGGCTCAATTTCAAAGAACTCACTATTCTGGAATCAAGAAGATATGTTTTATTAGTTCACACATTAACCACTCATTATTGATATTTTATGTGGGAAACTACTTTAACAATCTCTCTAAACAATCCTGAAGTGTTGCCATAGTGAATTCTCTCTCACAAGGTTATTTTTCAGACCCAACTCTAAACACATTATAGTCACTATCGATATACTACCCAGGAATACCCAAATCAAATAACTCCGCAATCTCCACCCAAAAGATCTCCTCTCCCTATAACGATCCGGTTCATAAACTCCCAGTAACCACTCATTATCCCCTATTAAGGCTTAATACATACTAAAGATAAACTTTCCCAATAAAACATCCAATACCTCTGCTAGTTTAACATTCCACACAGGGACAACAAAATGGACCCAAATTGTATCGTCCACCCATTTCTATCCGCAATGGTTGAGAATGGGCACTATCATATTTATTTCGGGCGGTTAGAATATGGGTCACTAAAAACTCAGAGGTTATTAGCAGGTTTAGGCGGGTTGAGAAATGACCCGTTGTCCTTCCTACTCATATAAGCTAGGGATCTATAATTAAAAAAATTTAATGAGAAAATGGGTCGATGGTTAATCCGACCCGAATCCGACTTGAATTCGACCCTCGACACCCATTAACCCGCTGCTAACCCTCCCATATATGACCCTAACCCGTTATTGACCCAACCAAATCCACCCACACCCTCCCATTTGCCAACCCTAATTCCACGCAATCAAAATACCCCACATACCAACCACTGATGGCAAACAAACTCATCCTGGAACATATATTCCCAAATGCGACTCATCAACCATCTATGTACCTCTTTTCACTTGTTCTTTTGAAGAATAATTATGTCTGGATTCTTTGTCTAATGTGTATCTTTAATAACATGAGGCTATAGACAATGATATATGCATTATTATAGTGGATGCTAAATGCACTAGATCTGAAAGATTGGGTCTACGGGAAAATTTAAAATGCATAGAAAATACTTGTGATGGACCTTGGTGGTGTGGGAGGTAATTGAAATACGGTGGCTGCTCTTTAAAGAAAGAATTTGTGGTAACAAAGTTAATACTGGTGCTATGATGGACTTTAATCAGTCTTGCTCTAAATGTAGTTTGTTAGATCTGGGTTGTACTAGTAATAAGTCTACATGGACAGATAATCATTTAGGGGGTAGAGAATTGATAGGTTTTGGGGGGATTCCGACTAGCCTATATCACACACTGTGAGTCATCTTAACAGAATCGAATCTTACCACTCCCCTCTCCTAAATTCGTCAGCACAATTCTAGATGGGATAAAAGTCCATTGTATATTTCAGAATATATGGACTTCTCGTGATAAAGTTGAAGTTGTTCACCAAAGTTTTCTTACTCCTCTTAATGATAGGTTGTGCACTAAATTGAACAGAATCAAGATTCTTCTTAAGCAATGGAATATAGACACTTGTAAAAATTCTTTCCAAAATATATAGGATGCAGAGGACTTGGTTCTTAGTAAGAAGAAAATCTTCCATGATGATACATAATTGCACAGAGAGCAACTCCACTTTGCTAAACCTACTTTTAATAACTAAACCTACTTTTAACAAAAAACTTAGACAAGAAGAAATGGAATTGTGGAGACAGATCTAAAACTAAGTGGATCAAAGAGGGGGATAGGAACACGAGGTTTTTACATACTACTCTATCCATCCCAAATTAAGAGTCTATGTTTTTATTTTATATAGAGGATACACTCGATTAAAGATCAAGTTTAACTCTTGTTCACCAAAATGGAACTTGGTTCATTAATTATGTTCAAAAATGGAAAAAGGACCCTTAATTTGGGACTGCCCAAAAAATAATAATGGACTCTTAATTTGGGATGGAGGGAGTATTACTAATATAAAAAGAAGAACGTTCATTATTCATAGAATCCTGAATATTATAGGAAATTAGGTTGATAGTCCTAGTGACATATCTGAAGCAACTTTAGAGTATTTCCAAAATCAATTGGGAATTATTTCCCAGTGTGGGAAGGGATAAATTCTTAATTATAGACCTAAGTTGATTAATGAAGCTGAGAATGATGTATTAATTGCAATGCCTGGAGATGAGGAGATTACAGAGACTATGCTTATCATGGATACAACCAGTGCAGTAGGGCCTGATGGCCTCACAGGTCAACTCTACAGGCAATGCTGGGAGATAATTGCAATGATGTTACAGCTGCAATTAAAGCATGTTTAAATAGTTCCCCCATGCCTAGTCTAGATCAGTTACATGCAATTTAATTTCTCTTATCCCTATAGTGAATAATCCCAACTCTTTCAATGATGAAGGTACATAAACGACCCTTCAACTGACTTTATTCATACATTAGTGGTCCCCCCTAACACCACAAACCACAGGACGAATCTCTAGAGGATTCCAACTGGCTTTGCACGAGCCTATTCTTCGCACGTTGCATGGGTAAGGATCGTCTGTATACCATCATCATTGATGGAGGAGCAAGTAACAATCTAATTGCTCAGGAGATGGTTGATAAATTGGTCATCCCCACAGAGCTCACTTCCAAACCATGTATCGTTTGGCTTGGCAATAACGGGTCTATTGCTCCAAGCCAGCAACTTCGTGTTTATTTTTCCAACAGTGCTTATGCGGATGAGGTTCTATGCAAAATTGTTGAGATGAGAGTGTGTCATTTACTCCTCTGTTGTCCTTGGCAGTATGATCATTCGAGCATGCGAACACCTATACTTTTCAGCATTAAGGGCAGCAGTTTTAGTTACGGTCGATGCATGAAATTTGCTCAGCTTGGCCCTCTGCTTTCATCATTTTCCATGAGGACTTGACAACAGAAACCTCATATGTCGGTCTCTTTCACGTGCTCATCAGCCCCATCAGTACTCCAGAGACAGATGTTCCCTCAGTGATTCAGAACCTTTTGGAATTATATGTCGACGTCTACACCCCACCAAACGAGCTACCCCCGCTTCACAACATACAACATGCCATTGTGTCGGGAGATTCCCTCCCTAATTTACCACATTACCGCATGTCCCCCACAGAGCATGAGGAGTTACAGTGCCAGACTTGTTTCATCATAGACTTATTCAAGAGAACATGTCTCCGTGTGTCATCCCATCTTTGGTCACCCTCAAAAAAGGACGTGAGTTGGCACATGCATGTGGGAAGTCACGCGATCAACACTATCACCGTTAAGTATCTTTTCCCATTGCCAGGCTCGAGGACTAGACCATGACCCGAGTCTTTTCTAATTTGGGCTTGAAAATTGACTATCACCGGATCAGGATGCGACCCGTAGATGAGTGGAAGACCACCTTCGAGACGAAGGATGGGTTATATAAGTGGATAGTGATGCCCTTTGGGTTGTCTAATACTACCTCCACATTTATACTAGTTATGACTCAAATTATCTCCCTAGTCATAGGCAAATTTGTGGTAGTGTATTTTGACAACATCCTTAGCTGCAACCTGCCAGAGGAGGAGCATTTAGATCACGTCGCCCAAATCCTAATCGTTGTTCGGGCTGAGCACTTCTACCTCAACCTGAAAAAGACCGCATTCACGATCCCTTAGATTACATTTTTAGGATATGTCATATCAGGTGAGGGAGTCCACGTGGATACCTCCAAGGTACAGGTAATAGCTGATTACCCTACACCTACCTTTGCATCTTAGGGCCATAGTTTCTTAGACTCCTGGCTTTTACTGCCTTTTATTGCGAGGTTCAACATGGTTGTATCCCCATTATACACTTAATGTCTATTTCGTTAGACATAGAGTTTTGGTGGATAGCTAAGGCGAACAATGTCTTCCATCCCATCAAAGAGTTCATGACCTCCGCCCCTATTCTTACACTACTAGATTTCACCCGGCTATTCGAGCTATCTTACGATGCTTGCAAGACCAACATATATGCGATCCTCAACCATAATTGGAAACCGGTCCCATTTTTTTAGCTAGAAATTTGCAGGGGCTGTCGATCAGTCGACAAACACATGCCATGGTAGGGGTGCACAACGGAATCGGGAAAACCGATAAACCGAATCGAACCGGTTGTATTGGGTTGGGTTGGTTCGATTTTTTAGACTATTGGTTCGGTTCCGGTTCCAAAAAATAAAAAACCGATATGTTTGGTTTGGTTCTCGGTTCCACTATAAATCCAACCCAGACCGATCCGCTACCCAAACCGATATAATATATTTTATCAAATATATAAATCTATATGTTTATAACACTTGTAATTTATATTTTTGGGATTACCTAAGTTTCTAACTTATGTTATTAAAGATCAAAATTATATTTGACCTTAAAAAAATTATTTTTGAAATACATTAATCATAAGATTTCACTAACTTTTAAATAACTATTGGGAACCGAAAAACGATCCGAACCAATCCAGGATTCATTGGTTTGGTTTGGTTCGATTCTACACAACTATCAGTTCGGTTCTCGAATTAGTATCAAAACTGAACCATGTGTACCCCTATGCCTCGTTCACCTTAAGCAGTCAGGTGTTTTGTTTTGAGTGAGGTCCAGTCTCTCTAACCGACGGATATTCAGTTTGGCTCCACCTACGCTACTTGTCATCAGAACCCAATGCTTCAGGTGACTACTGGCTTCGAGGAACCACCCTGTATATTCCCTCTTCCTCCCTATGGAAGAAGATTATTGCGGAGATCCAGTCACTCCATGCTACGTAGTCAATTTTACTGCCCTACTATGAGGCGGGATACCAACGCCTACATCAACCGATGCTAAGCATATCAGACGGCCAAGGCCATCACTCTAATGCTGGCCTATACTCGCCCATACCGATCCCGGATTAGCCATGGCAGGATGTTTCCATGGATTTCATTGTCGGGCACCGTTTCACTGCACGCGGGTATGATTCCATCTTTGTCGTAGTGGACCTCTTCTCAAAGATATTGATCCCGTGCACCAGGATATTTGACGCCTCCCATGTGGCCACTCTTTATTTTGAGGAGTTCGTCCATCTTCATGGGATTCCTCACAATATCACCTCATACAAGGACGTCTGTTTCACAGGTCACTTCTAGAATGCTCTGGGGTTTACCCCGTTTCTCCTTGCAATTGTCCACCGCCTTTCATCCCTAGATAGACAACCAGACGAAGGATGTTAACTGGAGAGTGGGTGACCTTCTTCGATGCCACTAAGGCATTGGGACATAGTTATCACTCAGACTGAATTTGCGGTCAATCGCTCTACCGTCCTCCCTCCATTATTGGGTACCTCACCCACCATCCCATTGGATCTGGCTGAGCTCCTGCCTACTGTCCCAGTCAGCCCATCAGTAGCTAAGCTTGTCGCCTGATTGACAGCCATACAGTCTAATGTTCACGCTCGCCTGCAGTTGGTCTAATCCTCTTATAAAGATCACACAAATGAGAACCGTCATTTCGTGGCCTATCAACTGAGGGACCTTGTCATGATTTATCTACACAAAGCACGCAGGCAGGGAGCATAAGTTACAACTGCACTTCTTTGGTCCCTTCAAAATCATTCGTAGTTGTGGGGTTAACGCGTACGAGGTTGACTTACCCACTGCACATTCAATGTTGTGGATCTATCGCCATTTAGGGGTACATAGCTTTCCCAGATCCCGTTACCCGCAGTTGAGGGCCATCATGTCTGTTCACATGTGGACCACATCGAGGGTTCCCTCACATCAAAGGACATTTCATCTTCTTTCAGCAATTATACATGCTACTTAGTTCGTTGGCATGGTCGTCCCGACGTGGAGGACTCCTGGGGTGACGACACGGATTTCTTTTGCCAATATACAAAGTACATGGCGAGTTCTCATGGGAGGGAGAGTGATGCAGGAGCATAGTAGTTACAGGTTATTTTAGTCAATTGGTTATGTTGTCCTTTTTAGGTCCTTTCTAGTCATTTAGCTTGACTAATAAGCTAACTCTCCCTTTAAATAGGATTTAGTCCCGTCTTTTGTACTCACTCCTTACTTTAAGAATGTGAATATAGAGAGAGAATTCCATTTCTTTTCATTATTTTGTTGTTGTTGTGTAGATAGTATTAAATCAATCAGGTTCATTAAATTACGCATCAAACCCAATCTCTCCTAATCTCTTTATTATCTCATATGGGTCAATGTGTTATACAACTTTTCTATAATCCTATTGTATCCCCAATTGTTTTTCATCTGAGCTATGTTGATGATGACATTATGTTCACAACATTCTCTGAAGAATCTGGTTAGGTTCATTAAATGCTATGAAGAGACCTCTAAGCATGTGATTAATAAGGAAAAGAGTTGCATCTTGGTATCTAGCAGTGCAGCTGACCAAAAATTGATAAAATTATTGACACAACAGGTCTTGGATGTCCTTTGTATATGGGAGGGGAGACTCAAAGCCTATTAGAGGAATTAATTATCAAGAAAAGAAGGAAGTTAAATGGATGGATGGATGGATGGAAAGTAGACTCCTATCTATCCCCTGGAGGAATGATCATTTTGATCAAACATGTTTACGGTCCATACTTATCCATATTGTTGTTGCTATAAAACCTCTCAAGCAAGTAATTTCCAATTTTGAGGCCATCTTTGCTAATTTCTTGAGGGGAGAGAAAAAAGAGGGAAGGCAAAATCACCATTGGTTAAAATGGAACAAGCTTTGTTATCCTTGTAAAGAAGGGGGTTTGGGGGCATTGAGAAGTTTGAAGATAAGGTCAGTGCTCTTGGTTGTAAGCTATGGGTGTAATTTTAGAGAAGAGAATACTCTTTGGACTAAATATCTTACACAAAAGTATTATAGATTACAACATCTAGCAATATACTGTGTTGTACTGTGTTGAAACCTGCTGTCAAGAAGACTTCTCATATATGGAAAAGAATGATCAAAGTCACAAATGATGTTGGGAAAGATTTATGGTGGTGTACTGGTAGTAGGGACATCAAATTCTGATTGGAACCTTAGATAGCTACTCGTAGGCTTGACACAAATAGAAACTAAACTGTGATGGCTGTATTAAAAATTATTGGCTGGTGGATAGATGGAACACTTAAAAATTGAAGAGAGTGGTGAATATGGTTGATCTTAAGCACAATTTGGAGGATGTCCAATTTAATCATGAAAGTGGAGATAAACTTGTCTTGAACGCTTCAAATAAGGGTGATCTAGTGGAAAACCTAGCGTCCATGTAATACGCTAGTTGTTGTTATCGGCTTCCAACCTCAATACAAAAAAAACTAAACTTGTAACTACACTTCTTAAGAAGTGTAGTGGCGAGTCTGGGTATCGAATCCACAAGGAATTAGGACGTGTGAACGTGAAGACAAATGTAAGGTAGTTTAATCCTAAAGTTGATATTAAAATAAAAGAAAAGAAAAAGAAGATTTATGGGTTTAAATTTCCAATTGGTGATGAAATAAAATGTGCACAAAAATACTAAGAATTGTAAATAAATTAGATTTGAAAATGAGAGAAAATAGGGTGGGGTACAATCCCTCAGACCTTAACATATTACTGTATAGAATACTAGAATTGCAAATTGAAATTTTGACTAAATCCAGTCTTTATAGATCCTAAGCATTACATATATGAAGGATCTAGACCGCATCATATGAAATCAAAGGCAATAACAAAGCGGTGAATGGACAATTACACTTTGCATAGCGTTCTTAAACATCCCAAGTACCTAGGGAAAGAGAGATTAAAAGATCGGCTATGTTCGTATAATTTCCATACACAATTCGATCAATATTTAATTTACCCTCTATTTTCTACATGGGTAATTCACCTCGGAATGAATTCTTGTACCCTAGCCCTTGAGAATTTAGCTGGACATGATTTTTCTAGAAAAT